>CM038551.1:32049219-33265965 GCA_021527575.1 Ensete glaucum
AAGGTGATGGAGAACACGGTATAACCCCAAAGGCGACCAGATCTATCACAGACTTACTCCAAGTTGGGGGACTCCAAGTTGGAGTAAACCTTTTGCTCTTTTCGGGCAAAACTTCTTGCATTCCAGAAGTTCAATGGCAGTGGGAAGGTGAATCACAGTAGCTAACCCAACGCAAGGAGTGCAACCACTTCAAGTGCTTCAGAAGTGTGAGCAAAGAGCAGGCGAATGTTAGTAACCAGCTCAATGCATGAAGTACAAACTCGAGGAGGCAGGAGAAATCAAGTAACCTTTGCCAGGCGAAATTGAGTAACCTTTGCCTTCTCAACTCGAGAGAATGGGCGAAACCGAGTTCTCTTAACTCGAGGAAGTGAGCGAAGCCAAGCAAACTTTTACACTTTTCGGGCAAAACTTCTTGCATTCCGGAAGTTCAATGGCGGTGGGAAGGTGAATCACGAATTAACCCAACGCAAGGAGTGCAACCACTTCTAAGTGTGAGCAAAGAGCAGGCGAATGTTAGTAACCAGCTCAATGCATGAAGTACAAACTCGAGGAGGCAGGAGAAATCAAGTAACCTTTGCTAGGCGAAATTGAGTAACCTTTACCTTCTCAACTCGAGAGAATGGGCGAAACCGAGTACCCCAGTTCTCTTAACTCGAGGAGGTGAGAGAAGCCACCTTACCTCCTCAACTATGAAGAGAATGGGTGAAGTCGAGTATTCCAGTTCTCTTACTTATCCAAGCAGGGGAGCTCTGCACAACTTCAGTGACCCTTCAAAGAAAGCTTATGGAAGACAATGGTTGTCAAATCCTCACCGTTGGTGATTAGTACTATTGAGAGTAGTTTTTTCCACTTCATTTCCCAATTGACTAAGAGGGAGTGATGCGAACATACTTGGAAGTGACAACTAACAGCGGAAGAAGGTTCAATGGGCAAATATTATGGAGAAAGGACCTTAAAAACTTCAAAGTCTGTGAGGCGATGCTCATTAAAGCTCCAACAAGCATCTACCCAGTTCAAGCAATATGAGTATACTGCGATACTAGCACATCATAAGGCAGGTCTTTTCCTTTATCAGAGGGATCCGCGAGAACCAACAAGGATCAGCACAACTCAGCCAACCCCACACCAGATTCAATCATTGGTGAGTTGAAGCGATGGCGGATTGAGTTCGACTACTCAACAACGGTGGAGAGCGGCTAGGAGCCAAAGGCGTGTTGCACCTAAGAAGAAGATTAAAGATTCAGAAGCGAGGAGATGCGTCTGTGGCTTCGGCGAGGACGTCGAAGGAATAAGTGGGGAGAATGTCACGGACAACAATGTAAACAAGGTGTTCGATGAAATGCTTGTGTTAGTCCGTGTCCTTGGTTTATGTACATATCTTGTACAACAAGAAGCGGGCTTGCGAGGCTTGGAAGCCCTAGTTTGATTTGCTTTATGGCCAAGTTTGGCTTGTAAATACAAGTGTGTCTTATAAGCACTTGTGGGGACATCGGTCTGTAGTGGACCATTATCCTTTGTGTGCAACCTCTCTGAGCTTGTAATGTCCATGGGTGTAATTTGTATTGTGGCTTTATAAAGTGTTTTTCTTGAGCGATTGCTTGTGGATCCGTGGGAGTTGCTTCTTCCGGCCCGTTTTCTCTTTTTGTAAGTCTGTGGGATTTTAGGAGATCTCGGGAGGGCTGACCTTTGCGGACGGACACGCATGGGTGCCGCACGGCTTAGGCAGAATCAGCTAAGCCCGTGACAGGCTGGGAAGAGGAGGGGAGGAACAGAGGTGGCTGACGGTAGTCCTCCTTTGAGCAGTATGATGCTGCTAGCTTCAATCTTCTCCTTTTTCCTTTTTTTTTTTGATGATGGCTGCAGCAAAGATAGTGAGACTGCAACAAGGTGGCAGCACAGAGATGAGAAGAGGTGGTGCAAAAGACGACGACGACAATGATAACAAGGGCGGCAATGAGGATGATGAACGATAGCAGCGATGGTCCCGAGGAATGTTGCTCTGATACCAATTGATAGAACCCTAGGGTTCTATCATAGAGGAAGAGGGCAACGACGAGGAAGAGTAGCAGTTATTATTGGCAACCATGTTAGGAGTAAGGAGGGGAGCAGTGGTAATAAGGAGGGGCAGTGGTGGCAGCAAGGAGGGGCAATAATGGTAGCAAGGAAGCAACGACAGGGAGGGTCGGCTACGATTGAGAAGGAGGGGAGGAAGATGGCAGAGGGGCACTTGTCATAGGCTTAGCTAATTTTGCCTAAGCCGTGCGGCACCCATGCATGTTCGTCCGTAAAGGTCAACCTTCTCCGAGATCTCCTAGGGTCCCTTACACTTACAAAAGAGAAAACGGGTCAGAACAATTCCAATGGGATCCACAAGCAACTGCTCAAGAAAATACTTTATAAAGCCAGATACAAATTATACCCATTGACAACTCAGAAAGATTGCACACAAAGGATAATGATCCATTACAGACTAAGGTCCCCATAAGTGCTTACAAGACACACTCATATTTACAAGTCAAAATCGGCCACAAAGCAAACTAAACTAGGGCTGCTAAGTCTACTGCAAGTCTGCTACTTGTTGTACAAGGTATATACACAAACCGAAGGATATGGATAAATGAGCATTTTATCGAACACCTTGTTTACATTGTTGTCCGTGACATTCTCCCCCACTTATTCCTTCGACATCCTCATCGAAGCCACTGTAGACGCTGCATCTCCTAGCATTCTGCTGAATCTTCACTTTCTTCTTTGGCTGCAATACGCGCCTTTGGCTCCCAGCCGCTCTTCGGCACTATTGTTGAGTAGTCAAACTCTGATCCGCTATGCTGCTTTAACTCACCAATGACTGAATTTGGTGTGGGGTTGGCTGAGTTGTGCTGATCCTTGTTAGTTCTCGTGGATCCTTCGAATGAAGGAAAAGACCTGTCTTATTATGCGTCAGTATCGTAATATACTCATGTTGCTTAAACTGGATGAATGCTTGTTGGAACTTTAACGAGCATTGCCTCACAGACTTTAAGTTTTTTTTTTAGGTCCTTCCTCCATAATGTTTGCACATTAATCCTTCTTTCATGTTTAGTTGTCACTTTTAAGTAGGTTCACATCACTCCCGCTTTCGATTGGCATTCAATTGGGAAATAAAGCGGACAATCTACTATCAGTAGTACTGATCACCAATGGTGAGGATTTGACAACTATTGTCTTTCATAAGTTTTCTTTGAAGAGTCACTGAACTTATGCAGAGCTCCTCTGGTGGATAAGTAAAAGAACTGGGATACTCGACTTCACTCATTCTCTTAGTAGTTAAGAAGGCAAGGTTACTTGGCTTCACTCACCTCCTCGAGTTAAGAGAATTGGGTTACTCAGTTTCGCCCATTCTCTTGAGTTGAGAAGGCAAAGGTTACTCGATTTCACTTGCCTCCTCGAGTTTATATTTCATGTATTGAGCTGGTTACTAATATTCATATGCTCTTTGCTCACACTTTTGAAGCACTAGAAGTATTTGCACTCCTTGTGTTGAGTTAGCTATTGTGATTCGTCTTCCCATTACCATTAAACTTTTGGAATGCAAGAAGTTTCACTCGAAAAGAGCAAAAATTTTATCCAACTTGGAGTCCCCCAACTTGGAGTAAGTCTTTGATAGTTCTGGTCACCTCTGGGATTATACCGTCTTCTCCATCACCTTTGTCGCTTACTCCTCTGAGTATAAAGGTATAGTACCGCATACTGCCTACTTCATTCCTTGGTCGAGCACTCCTACATCAACCCAAAGTCCCCCGCTTTCGGCTATCTTGATGAGAAGTCTATCGACACCGATTTTATAAAGTTCTTTGGCATCTGTCCTTCCACCTTATCTTAGTACTTAGAGTTTGCCTTTGCATTCTCTACCTCCTCGACCCCTTTTACGACTAATGCTCTCTCTCGCTATGGGAGCAAGAGATCGATAACTCCATGAAAGTCCCACCTCTGCGTACCATGGTACTGCTAAGCCCATGGACCTACTATCTGTTGCCTTGCATATGCATCCCTTCCTTCGCAAATGGTAGATCCGCCTCTACGGCACTGTGGTGCTCCTTCGAGTCCACCTCCTTTCTAACCAACACTTTGCTTTTGGATAGCTAAGCCCCACTGGAATCGTCGTCGCTTCCTTGCCCCTTTCGACCACCTACTTCAACACCACTGTGTCCTCCTAGCAGTCCTTGGTCGATGGAAAGACAGACTGTAACTCTCATGTATGGCCTTTGTCATCTTGTTGCAGAGCCTGCACCAATTCTATTCTCCTTAGCTTCCTTGGTAGCAACGTTCGCTTACTCGACTTTGTCCTCTGACTTGCCGAGCTCCCTTAAGCGAATGTGAGCACTGAAGTAGTTTAACTCTCTAGCCGCTCTGATCATACCTTTGTATAATCAAGTCCCCTCCATGGGGCTCACTGGTACTTGCAATTTGACTTCTCCCTTGGTGGTACACAGCCCCCATATGCTGATGACCAAGGCTTTCATCTGATGTAAGCTTCGATGTGCACACACGGAAGCCCTGCCTCTGTGGTACCATGACATTCACTCCATGAATCCACAACCCTTCTTGTCATTGCATTGTTCACCAAAGTGGAGCTCCTAACAAATCCTGATCATTCACATGATCACATCCCTCTCCATGGGACTCATTGGTACTTGCACTCAGACTTCTTCCTCGGTAGTATACAGCCCCCATATGCTGATGACTAAGGCTTTCATCTAATGCAAGCTTTGATGCACACACGAAGACTCGCCTCTACGATACCACAATATTCACTCCTTGAATCCATAGCCCTTCTTCTTGTTGTGTCATACACCAAAGTGGAGCTACCAGTAACTCATGATCATACCTCTGCATGATCATGTCCCTCATGGGACACGACTACATGTGTTGTATTGTCATAAACTATTCCACCACGATCCGCTACATCATGTCGCCTCCTAGTGATATCTCTATTATATACAGATTCTCGTGTGATGAACTCGGACTATGACTTCTCCATGTGTGGCCACTGCCAACACCTCATTGGGCCTTCGCCATCTTCAATTTTTAGTTCGCTCCCTTGGCAATTCACCTTCGTCCATCCACTCTTGGGTCACACCCGGATGAAGCATAGCTCTAGGACAGTCTGTCGCATAGTAGCTCATGAAGTCCCCCTGACTTCGCTAAAATTGGTGCACTATTGTCTGGATCCTGGGCTTCTATCCCCTATCAACACAATCTCTACTATGCACCACTTGTTCATGACAACTCGAATGGCAACACTGTGACATATTCTTCAAGAATACCTGCCTCTGCGTCCTCTTACCCCGTGCTAAGGTCTCATGATCCCAACTTTGCCTCCGCAAGTTGAATCACCTTAGTTACTCAGTTAAATGCATCTCTAAGGTAACTTGCATATGCCTCGAAGCTCCCTTTATCTTTGGCATCATGCAAGATAAGTCTGCTCTATCAGAATGAAAAACCCATGGAACGACATGATCCCACTCTTTCCTCTACAAGAGTTCATGCCCTTGACTTATGTCCAAGAAAATCTCTATGCCTCCGCTCCATATTCCATCTTCTATGTCGACTCCCTTCATACGTCTTAGATACTTCACAAAGTTCCACCCAAGTCGCTCCACTCTTTGATTTGTATTGAGTTGATAGTGGCCTATATGTCCACCATTCTACGGGTCAGCCCTTCATTGAGTTTGATTTCTATATCGACTCTAAGTGTGCCTTCATATGATGTTGCCTTGGATTGCTCCTCCACTTGATCTCGAAATGCATCCACCAATACATTGCCTCATTCGAGATCATGCGATGACTCTTCATCACTCGCTCGATCCGTTGAGTTTTACGGAGATATTACCTTGAGAAATTTTTCCTCAATATGTGTGATCTATTACACATGATTCTCCCTCTAGAGAATTAGGACTTATCCCTCTTGGATATTTGTCCCATTGGAGCAACTTTCATCTTTACATACTTTCCACTAGAAGTTTTGGAGACCACCATCCCCTTTAGACTACTCCATCTTGCTGAACAACTTGTGCCTTGTTCTGCCCCCACAAATGCACTTGCTAGATTGCGACCCTTCGCCAATACAGTCCCCACTGCACCCTTCAGGGTCTAGCAATGTGCTGAACTTATTGCACATTTCAGTCGCCTACGGACATATCCTTTCCATGTCGAAGAGAAAGTTCTGATGCTCCATGGCGTCGAGTTCCGATCGTGCCTTGGGATGGCCATGAACACTCTGTCGTCCGTGTACAAGTCCTTGCATGAGTATTGAATCATTCAAGTTAGCAATTCTCCTCACTTCTGTGAGCTTTGCACAACTCTTTCGGTTATTACGCAACACCTCCCACTTTGCACGGTCTCATCTTTCACTAAGCGCCTTGCTTTGCCTTGAGCACCGTCAAGTTTGGTTGCCAATGTTGAGCTATAGCTTGAACTCAACCATCCCAATCTTTGTGTGCTACACATTCTTCTTCGCTTGCTTGTCCTCGTGGTGTCTCTCGCACAAAGGGTTGGTCATTTCTCTGAATGTCAAACCTGGATGCCCGCTCCTTTGAGCGACTCATTTCCCTACATCTCAATATCCCTTTCCCCTAAACGGTTGCGTGCGCTGGCTGTCCTCCATACAGCCCAGCTAGGTCCCCCACATTTATATGGCAAGTGTTTCTACATGTGCTTGTCCCGCTCTGATACCACAATGTCACGGGCTTAGCTGATTTTGCCTAAGCCATACGATACCCATGCGTGTCCGTCCGTAAAGGTTAGCCTTCCCCGAGATCTCCTAGGGCCCCTTAGACTTACAAAAGAGAAAATGGGCCATAAGAGGCAATTCCAACGGGATCCACAAGCAACTGCTTAAGAAAATACTTTATAAAATTAGATACAAATTATACCCATGGATATTACAACTCAGAAAGGTTATACACAAAGGATAATGGTCCATTACAGACTGAAGTCCCCACAAGTGCTTATAAGATATACTCGTAATTTACAAGCCAAAATCGACCACAAAGCAAACCAAACTAGGGCTGCTAAGCCTACTGTAAACCTGCTACTTGATGTACAAGGTATATACACAAATCGAAGGACATGGACAAACATGAGCATTTTATCAAATACCTTATTTACATTATTGTCCGTGACACACTAGTGACAAAGGAGGGTGCAATTGCAAGGGGAGGAAGGTGAGGAAGATGACGGTTAGGCAACAAGGGGAGGAGATGATAGTGGCTAGTGGCTGGTGAGGGCTGCAGCTATAATTATTGGAGCAGGAGGTAGTAGTCGGCGATCAAGGTAGTGCACCGGTGGGGATGAAGATAGTAGCAATAGATGCTACGATAGGGGAGAAAGGGAAGAGTAGCGTGGTAGCGGTGCTCTTCTTCTTCTCTTTCTCTTTATTATTATTATTATTATTATTATTTATTTATTTATTTTTATAACTGCAGCGAAGATATGGAAGATGGCGCGACGACAATGACGGCCGATGTAGATGATGAACGATAGTGAAAGTGCGCAAGAACGCTGCTCTGATACCAATTGATAGAACCCATAGGATTCTATCATAGATGAAGATAAAAAAGAGGGGATAAACTATCACTTCAAATGGATCGGGCCTCCTTGATCACTTCGAAGGGATCTACCTCCTTAATCTCTATAGGGGGATCGACCCTCTTGGGGGTTTTACCTATTGGCTAAAACTCATAAATTTTCTATTAATTGATTCATAAAAGAGTTTACAACACTATTTATAGGGCTCTGCGAAGAGTCCCTCTAGGCTTGGACTTAGAGTCCACTAAACTTTGACTCTTAACTAACTGATAGAAACTCCTAACTGAAAATAACAACTAACTCTATTCTAACCGAAGATAAAAATCAACTCCAACCAACTCATAACTGACTCAATTGGGCTCACTCGACCTATAATTGACTCTGACTGAATAAACCAACATGACTCAGATCGAATTAATTATGAATAGATGGACCTGACTTAGCTAGGGTCCTAATAGTAAGCTATTAAGCAAGCAACTAAAGCACAAGGAAAAGAACACATTGATTTTATAGTGGTTCGGTCATTGTGACTTACGTCCTATCACAGATAAAAATATAAATAAGGTGTTCGATGTAATGCTTATGTTTGTTTGTGTTTTTCAATTTTTATACATACTTTGTATAATAAGTAGCGGGTCTGAAGTAGGCTTGACAACCCTAGTTTAGTTAGCTTTCATGGCTGGTTTCAGCTTACAAATGAGAGTTATATCATATGGATGAGTTCGAGCTATGACTTGATGTTGATAACCAAACTTGATGGTGCTCAAGGCAAGTGGGGTGCTTAGTAAAAGATGAGACTATATAAAGTGGGATGCATCACTCAGCGACCGAAAGAGTTATGCAAAGCTCACAAAGGTGAGAGAAATTGCTAACTCGAAGAATTTGGAATGGCTTATATGCGGACGATAAGAGTGTTCGTGGCCATCCTAAGGCGATCAAAACTCGGCACCATGGATCATTGAAACTTTCTCTTCGGCATGGGAAGGATGTGTCCATAGGAGACTGAAGTGTGTAACAAGGTCAGCATGTTATTAGGCCTTGGAGGGTGCAGAGGGGGTTGTATTAGCGAAGAGTCACAATCTAGCAATTGCATTTGCAGGGGTAGAACAAATATACAATTTGTTTAGCAATGGAGTAGTTCAAGGGATTGTGGCCTTCAAAACTTTGAAAGGGAAGAATGCAAAGATGAAAGTTGCTCTAACAGGATAGATATCTAGGAGTGATAAGTCCTAATTCTCTAGAGGAAGATCATGTGCAATGGACTACACAAAGCTTAATGGATCGAGCGAGTGACGAGGAGTCATCACATGATCTCGCAAGACAACAACTCCACAAAGCTCAATGGATTGAGCAAGCGACGAGGATACATTGCATGATCTCATAAGATGTAATACATTGGTGGATGCATTGTGAGATCAAGTGGGGGAGCGACCATAATAATATCAAATGAAGACACACTTAGAGTTGATATGAAAATCAGACCTAATAGAGGACTAACCGTAGAATGGTGGATGCAGAGGCCACCATCAACTCAATGTAAATTGAGAGGTGGAGCAACTTGGGTGGAACTTAGTGAAGTATCTAAGTCACATGAAGGGAGTCAACGTAGAAGATAGAACATGGAGCGGAGGCACAGTGCTTTTCTTGGATAGAGGTCAAGAACATGAACTCTTGTAGAGGCAAGAGTGTAATCATGTCATTCCATGGGTTTTTCATTCTGATATGGTGGACTTATCCTACATGGTGCCAAAGGTAAAGGGAGCTTCGAGATACAGACACCTTGTATTAGAGATGCATTTGACGGAGGAACTAATGTGATTCAACTTGCAGAGGCAAAGTGGGATCAAAACGCCTTAGCATGGGGCAAGAGGATATATAGGCAGGTACTCTTGAAGAATATGTCATAGTGCTACCATTTAAATTATCATAAAGAAAGTGATATATAGCGGAGATTGTGCTGGTGGGGGATAGAGACCTAGGATCCAAATAATGGTGCATCATTTTCAATGAAGTGTGTGGACTTCGAGAGCTACTAGGCGATGGACTATCCTAGAGTGACGCTTTGTCTAGGTATGACTTCAGAATAGGTGGACGAAGATTAATTGCCAAAGGAGTAAATAAAATCAGAGGTGGTCAAGGCCCTATGATGTGCTAGTAAAGACCACACATGGATAGATCATAGTCCGAATTCATCCCACAAATATCTGAATGCAACATAGATGTCACAATGAGGCAACATAGTGTAGTAGATCGTGGTGGATAAAACTCCCCCTATGTAAACTCCATAGGATAAAATAAACTTGAATTCAAAAGAACCTAACACTTTTGAATTCAAGCATGATATCATTCATAAATATTTTAAATAGAGTAAGCTTAAATTCAAGAGAACTAACCATTCTTGAATTCAAATATCATGATATAACATTTCAAACATGTTTCATCAAAAAATATAATATTATATTTATTTATCAATTTCAAACATTTTTGTCTTAAGTCATCAATCATCAAATCATCAAAGATTTTGCAAGTATACAACATTACATTCATGCATCAATCATACATTAATTTTAAATTTTCCTTCTTAAGTCACCAATCATTCCTCTCCCTTTGTTTATCAATAAAAAAGAAATACTCATTTTACTATTTTTCTTACATGTGTCATCAATATGTCATTTCTCCCCCTTTATCATTAACAAAAAAGATGACATATTGAGCAAATAATTTCAAGACACATAATCTCATCATGTGTCAAATTTCTCTGTATTTGTAAATAAATAAAAGTTGTATCATTTCTCTTTCTTAGTAAAATAGTATAAGAGACATAATTTTCTCATGAAAATTTTTCTCGCCCTTTGTGAATAAGAAAGAAGAAGAAATAAAGGGGGGAGGGGTGTCAAAGATAAAAAAAATTAGTATGCAAAAAACAAATATTAAGTAGGAAGGCATACATTCTAAAGTATTAATAAAGAATATAAAAACTCCATGAATCAAAATAATTTTTGAGAGATGATACAGAAGATAGCTCATATTAAGCATTATAAAAGTTCATGTCACATATTTTTCTTTTGTAAATATTTATCAAAATTTATGAATCGAAATAATCCTTAAGAAAAAAAAATCTCATCACAAAACAAACTTTGAATCTTATTCTTGTAATGTCAGTTTCAAGGAGAATCATTTTGGAAGATAGCTAAAAAATAAGCAAGAAATCTAAGAAGCATTAAGAGTTACTCATGCAATTAAATTCATCTTATATAAATATTTATTCTATCAAAGATTCAATTAGACAAAGAGTTCATGAATCATATAATATGAAACTATCTCATGCATTCAAAAGATTTGAAATCATCTCATATAAATTTTGAGAAGAAACTCAATTTATAAAAGTAGGAATATGATATAAACGTATACATTTGAATAATTTAAAATCATCTCATAAAGTTTTAAGAGAAAGCTCATTTTGCAACAAACAAGAATATGATGACAACTCATGCATTAAAATTATTTTAATTTTTTTATAATCAAACTATTCCTTGTCTAGTGGCTTTGTTGTTAAGATATCAATTTTCTCTCTCTTTGTGATTGTTAAAAAGGAATATGATGGTATAATTTTTCTTTTACATCAATGTTCTAGTTACATCCAAAAGTACAAGAGGATCATGTCATAAAAGATGAAAATCAAATCTTTAAGTACCAAAAAATATGATTTAATAAATTTACCCCTCCTTTTTTGTTTATGAATTTTAATATAAGTAGTCAAGAAATCTTATGTATTTAAATTTTTAAGTAAAATAGAAATCCTATCATGCAAATCTCATGTATTTAAAATTTTTAATTTTCTTTTAATTAAATCACTCCTCATCCCTTGTTAGAAGGTTTTTCATAATCAAAGTATGTAATTTTGTTATTGCAAAATATCACTTTTATCTCCCCTTTGGTCATTGTCAAAGCAAAAGTTAAAATACAATAATACAAAATTAATTTTAAGATCATATCAAATAGTATGAAAAATATATCTTTCATGAATATAAGAGAGTCATCAATCATGACATGAAAGATATTAATTCATGAATACTAAAGGTCATAATTTAATTTGACATCTCTCCTCTTAGATAACAAAAATAAATTTTAAGAGATAAATTTTGTAAGCAAAATTTTAATTCATGAAAATTATTAAGTTATAAATATTGAGAAATTAAGATCATGGTTTTGTAAAATGAGATATAGAAATACAGGTTCTCAATTTATGAATAAGTGATTTCAAATCATCAAGATCTAAAAATATTCATGTTATAGTTCTAAAAAAACAAACTTATGATTCATTTATAAAATACTCGTTAAAAAGGGAAGAAATCTTAGTAAAGGATCTTGATTTATATAAATATATCAAATTATAATTTTTAAGATTTTAATATCATGATTTGGATAATAACCTTTTTAAATTTAAATCATCAAATTATTTTTGTAGTTTAAGAGATTCAACAATAATGATATCATTTTATCTCTTGTTGAAGGGTTGAGAGGATATAAATATTTTTAAGAATAATTATTCTCTTTTTTAGTTATTTCATGTGATTTGTTTAAAGAATATTTTTTAAATCAATGAATTATCATTTAAGATCAAAACCCAAATTACATTATAGTAGAAATCATCAATGTCATTACTATAACACATCAAAATAATAAAACATCTTCAAAACAAAAATTTAGCCTATCTCAATTCCAATATTTAAATGAGTTTTACTCTTTACACATAATGCAACGAGTTGATAAACTCATTTTTAAATTTTTATTCATTCTTTGTTCAAATTCAAAATGATCTATCCAATATTTACACATAATCCAATTACATGCAATGAGTTAACAAACTCATCCAATATTTCAATCATTCATGCCAATAATCAAAAACCCTTTTTTCATAATTTCTCTTTTCTCATAGCCTTGTTAGGAGACAACTCTATAAGAGGGGGTTTTGGTTTAGGTACCCATTTGAGTTTGGGTCCCTCATGAAAGGTTCTTCCCATTTTCTCTAATGGTTTGAGGTTGTTTATGGTTCATTTAGGAACCCAAATTAATTTATGTAGACTATATTTTCTAAATAAACACTTTTAAGCTATATGTTCTAATCTATCACAAAAGTTATATCTAAGTTTAGATGAAGAGTTTAAAGTGGGTCCTTTAATGAAGATAATTGGCTTTTGTTGACGATTGCCCATAAAGCCTATACCTTCTTTCTTATGATCATGACCCTTATTTGTAAGGATCATGGTTAGGGATTTATTCCCTGGTTTAAATTTTTCTAAAGTTTGTTTTAACATGATATTTTCCTTTTTAAGTTCTTCTAATGTTTCATATTTAGAATAAAAATTGTGTGATAGTGATTCATCATGCATTTTTTTAAGTTTACTAACTAATAATGCATGCTCTTTCTTAAGTAGTTTATAGGATTTGCTAATCATTCTAAAGTCATCATAAAGCTAATGAAAAATATTTGATAATTCATCAAAAGTAAATGAAATATTGGATAAATCACATACCTTATTATTGATAGTCATAAGTGCAAGATTCTCCACTTCTTCTTTATTGTGCTCTTCATCTTCAGAGCACCTCAGCTTCTTGTGTTCATAGCAAAATGTTTTGTCTAATTTAAGTTTATTTTTATGATTTTTGTTTATTAATTTATCTAATTTATTTGTCAAAGGTTCAAAGTTTTCATCACTCGAGGTTTTATTCGAGGAGTCATCTGTTGTTTTCAATTCTATTTCCTTGTTGTTCTTTAGAAGGTATAGTTCTTCTGTGCTGAGTTCATAATCCTTCCCATTCTTTGGAAGATTTTGTTCTTGTGTTCTCAAAATACTTTCCTTCTTGTTCTCTAGAAGGTGTTCTTCAAGTTTATTTTTACAGATCATTTCATTTAATGATTTATTTAATTTAGTTATGCTTTCATATGTGATTTTTAATGTATGTTGTATATCAAAAGCCCAATCACAAGAAGAAACTTCATCAAACTCGTTTTTGTTTAAAGCACAAAATAAAACATTTATTGCTTTTGAATTTAAAGAAAAAACCTTCTTTTCTATATATTTCTATTCATTCATTGGTTTGAAATACTTTTAAAACCATTCTCACCAATGTGCCATAAATCAAAATCTATACAAATAAAACAAATATATATTCTTGTTTTCCAATACGTGTAATCCATTTCATTGAACATGGGAGGATATGCAATAGAATGTCTCTCGTTCATGCCAAACGAAGCCAGTTACTCACTTGGGTGTTAGTCTAATGAGTAGAACCTTGCTCTGATACCAATTGTTATGATCAATTGGCACTAAGAGGGGGGGAGGGGAAGGGAGGTGTGTGTGGGGATATGAATTAGTGCAAGTGCTGAAATCATGGTTTAAAGAAAACTTTCATTTGAAGTAAAATCAGAAATTAAAAGCGTTTCATTCAAGTTGAGCAAATGAGCAATAAAACTATTTAATGAAGCTAAGTTATGATCTTGCTAAAGGAAAGCTCAAATAAGAACATGTATAATCAAAAAGCAAAGTTAAGATATGCTCATAATTTATAATGGTTTAGCCACAACTTGGCCTATGTCCATTTTTCGAGTCCCCTTCGTTGAGGCCTACCGGTGTCCACTAGTAATCTTCTTCAGGTGAAGACCAAACTCTTACAAGTATTTCACTTATAATTCACAAGAGAGACCTTTACAAAGATTATATAACATTTTTGCTCACTCCCTTGCCTCCTTTCTTTTTCTTGCACACTTTCAGCACACTTTTTTCTCAATTTTGTTGCCCAATTTCTTGTACTTAATACAAGAAGACTTAAGGTATTTATAGACCTCAATTGCCTTCAGAAAATGGAGCTAAAAATTCAAACGTATCTGAAAAATCTGGGTACGGGTGATACAACCACTGACCTGGGCGGTACAACCATCAACCTGGGCTATATGACCGTCGTCCATGAGTAGTACTACCATTGGGAATCCGAAAAAGTGTTTCCTCTATATTTCTATTCCCGACTTGTATCTTCAGTTGACCCCTTTCCAAGTCAACCAAATGGGCCCAACCTGAGCTCAACCTAAACCCAAACATGGACTCGGTTTACCTCACTTGAGTTAATTTGGATTTCTTCCAAATTTAACTCAATTTAGATTCTAAACCAAACTTATGCTAACTACGACATACTAAGGTATACAAATACAATCAATTTGACCAATATGTCAAGTTACCTTCCCAACTATTGATGATCTTCCTAGTAACCTCCAGTGAACTCCCGATTAGTCTTGGTCATCTTCTGGCGAACCCTCGGTGCATCCTGACAAGCTCTTGATCACATTTGACGAGCTCCCGACGAAGCAAGCTCCCGACGAAGCAAGCTCCCGATACCTTTGGCGAGCTTTTGACGAACTCTCGACAAGCCCCTGATACCTTCGACAAGCTTCCAACGATCTCCTGGCGGGTTTCCACTGCATCGTCCGAACCCCGGCCCGATGCCCAAATTTGACTCCGACCCAACACCTAATTATATTGCCTTGTCATAGTTAATCCTACATCATTCATCTCTAACACGTTTGTTAGATCAATAAATCCATTAATTGATTTCATCATTAAAATCTGTGATTCAACAAGAAAAATTTTAATTCACTTATTAAACTCATTTCGAATTATTGGCTTATATTTTTGGCAAAAGTCTCATATAAAGATTCATTTGTAGAACCAAAATAATATCATCAACATATATTTGAATAATAAAAAAATTATTTTTAAAATATTTAATAAATAATATGGTATCGACCTTACCTTTTCAAAAATTATTTTAAATAAAGAAAGAATTAAGCCTCTTATATCAAGTACTAGGGTCTTGCTTCAATCCATAGAGAGTCTTAGATAATTTGTAAACATGATTGGGATAAAGATTATTTTTAAATTTGGATAGTTATTTAATATAAACTTCTTCGGAATTAAAACCATTAAGAAAAATATTTTTTACGTCCATTTGAAATAATTTAAAATTTTTAAAAGAAGCATAGGCAAGGAGCATCCTTATGGCTTCAAGTCTTGCCATAGGAATGAAGGTTTCTTCATAATCAATACATTGTTCTTGGTTGAACCTTCGACCATTAATCTAGCTTTGTTTTGAACCATGATACCGGATTCATCTTGCTTATTTCTAGAGACCCATTTAGTGCAAATTATAAAATGGTCACTAGGTCTAGGAATAAGCATCCATACCTTATTTTTCTCAAATTGATTCAACTCCTCATACATTGCAAAAACCCAAGAATTATCTTTTAGGGCATCGTCAATGTATTTTGGTTCAATTTGAGATAGAAAGGCGGTATTAGCATAAAAATATTAAATGATGAATGAGTTTGAATACCTTTTGATGTATCTCTAATTATTAGCTCCTTAGGATGAGCATCTACATATTTTCATTTCTTGGATAAGGATTCCTTGGAAGTAGATGCATTTAAGCTGCTTTGGAGAGGAGAATTTTCATTAAAATTTAAAATACCAAAATCAAAATCATCAAAATCAATTTTCTTAATTCGAAAACCTTATTAAAAATAATATGAATGGATTCATCAATATCTAAAGTTCTTTTATTAAAGACATGATAAGCTTTTGAAATAAAGGAGTACCCAAAAATATGTCTTCATCGGATTTTGCATCAAACTTTCTAAATTCATCCTTTTCATTTAGAATAAAACATTTATAACCAAAACCTTTAAAATAATATTAGATTTTTTATTGTTCCATAATTCTAAGGAGTTTTAAAAAGTAATTGTCATACTAGAATCCTATTCATGACATAACATGTCGTGTTAACGGCTTCGGCCCAAAAGTATTTTGGTAGGCTATGTTCATTTAGCATGGTTCTTGCTATCTCTTGTGAACTCCTATTTTTTATCTCAACAACTCCATTTTGTTATGGATTTCTTAGAGTGGAGAAATTATGGTCATACTCATTTAACTCACAAAAATCTTAAAAATCATAGTTTTTAAATTCATCACCATGATCACTACGAATAGATGAATTTTTAAAATTTTAAAAAATATTTTTAAATTCACCACCATCCATGATCACTCATAAAACTCCTTTCATTTTGAACTAATTTATGAAATTTTAAAAAATATTTAAAGCAATCACTTTTATGTGCTAAAAAATTATCCAAGTAAATCGACTATAATCATTTACAATTACGAAAATATATTTACTACATCCTAGACTTATTATATCTATTGGTCAAAATAAATTCATATGTATTAATTATAGTGGTTTAGAAGTGCTTACTTGATTCTTAGATTTAAAACTGATTTTCATTTGTTTACCTAGTTGGCACACATCACAAACCGTCTTTTATAAACTTAATTCTAGGTATGTCTCTTACAAGTTCTTTAGTTGTTATTTGTGTAATTAGTTTCATGATTGTATGACCTAATCTTTTATGCCAAAGTGTGCATCATCGTTTAAAGCTGAAAAATATGTTTCATCATATAAGTCATCAAGATCATTAGTGTACACATTATTAGTTCTTAAGGCAATCATTGATCTATTTTTGTGAGGTATCTCTATAATGCAAGCATTATATTTAAATTTGATATTATAACCTTTATCACATAATTGACTAAAGCTAAGTAGGTTATGTTTTAAACCATCTATTAATAAGATATCTTCAATCAAAAAGTTTGACTTGTTAACTATATTTCTTTTGCCAATAATTTTTCTTTTGTTGTTATCTTTGAATGTGACATATACGTCGTCTTGGCTAGTGAGCTTAGAGATATGTGTTGGATCTCCAGTCATGTGCTCCTAGCTTTTGATTGTAAATATATCTACAATGGGGTTTACTTTTAAGTATCCATTTAACTTTAGGTTATTCATAAATAGATTTACCTATCTTGACTATTGGCATTGAGTTGTTTAAGTTTCCTTTAGGAACCCAAACAATTATAAGCATAATGTCCACATGTATCATAAAAATTATATTTATTTTTAGGTGAGACATGTAGTGTGGGTCCTTTAATAAAAGTAGTTGATTTTTATTGAGTGTTACTCACAAAACCGATTCCTTCCTTTTTATATATATGACTCTTATTGCCAATAATCATGTTTAATAATTTGTTACATATTTTAAAATTTTCTAATATTTATTGTAATAATATATTTTCCTTTTTAAAAGACTCGATATCTTTACATTTAGTGCAAGGTGTTAACATGCAATTGTCATGCTTATTTTTTAACTTTTCAAATTTACTAGAGAGAGAAGCATGATCATTTTTTAACAATTTATAATTTTTAGCAACTAATTTAAATGCATCATATAAATCATAAAAAATATCAAGTAATTCATTGTAAGATAAAGAAGATTCGCTTGAGTCTCTTATCTCGTCATTGAGAGCCATTAGAGTGTAGTTCACTATTTCGTCTTTATTGGCTTGCTCCTCGTCTTCGGATGCGTTTGATTCATCCCAAGTTACTTTGAGTGTCTTCTTTCTCCTTGGTAGCTTCCTTTTTAGTTGGGGACATTCACTTTTGAAGCTTCTTGCATTCATAGCAAATAATTATATCCTTTTTTATTTTATTTTTATTTTTAGTGTCTTGTTTTGCCATATTTATTTTGTTTCTTTTGATTAATTTTTTAAACTTTCTTATTAAGAGTGCCAAGTCCTCATCATCACTTAAAAGCTTTCGCTCGAGTGATATTATTTAGTTTTAAGTGTCATATTCTTCCTGTTCTTTAGAAGGTTGTTCTCGTATTCATCATGTGCCAAAAGAGTCATCTCATAGGTTATTAATGACCCGATAAGTTCTTTAAGCAGAAAGCAATTTAAGTCCTTTACCTCTTGAATTATATTTACTTTTGGATCCCAACTTTCTGAAGGGATCTTAGGATTTTATCGACAAGTTCAAGATCAGTAAGGGATTTACCAAGAGCATTTAAGCCATTGACAATATTTGTAAATCGAGTATATGTGTCTCCAATGGTGTCACTTAGTTTCATTCGAAATAACTCAAAACTATATAGCAAGAGATTAATCTTAGATTCTTTCACCCTACTTGTGCTTTCATGTGTAACTTCAAGTGTGTGATGAATATCGTGTGTAGTTTCTCATATAGAAACACGATTAAACTCATTATTATCTAAAGTGCAAAATAAGACATTCACAACTTGAGCGTTCAAAGAAAATAATTTCTTTTTAAAATCATTCTAATCATTCATTGGATTAGAAGATTTTTTAAATCCATTTTCAACGACGTTCCACTACTCGAAATCCATAAAAAATAGAAAAGTTCTCATTTATGTTTTCCAGTAACTGTAGCCTGTCCTATTGAACATAGGAGAACGAGTAATAGAGTAACCCTTGTTAATGCCAGAAAAAACTATTAAAACTTACTTGGGTGTTAATCTAATTGAGTGAACATAGCTCTAATACCAATTGTTAGGATCGTGTTGGCACTAAAAGGGGGGAGGGGTAAATTAGTACTTAAAAAAATTATATTGATTTTAAAAAAAACTTATACGATCAAAACTCGTATCGAAAATATGTTAGACTTGAAATACAAGTGAGAGTAGTGAGCTGTTAAGTAAGCAATAAGAATAAAACACAAGGAAAAGAACACACCGATTTTATAGTGGTTTGCTCGTTATAACCTACGTCCACTCTCGATTCCTCCTCCATTGAGGCCACCAGCGTTCACTAATGATTTTTCCTCGATGGGCAAAGATCAACTACCCTTTTACAACCCTTTCTCCTTTTTATAGGTTTAGGAGGAAATCTTTACAAATCTCACACCTCTCTTAGAATGAACTCTAAACATTTAAGAGGAGGAGAACTCTCAAGAGATTACAACAATGTTTATACATTTAGAATCATAATTTTTTTTTATCTCAATTCTTGCTTCCTCAAGCAAGAATGAGTTGGACATTTATAGACCAAAAATATCTTCAAAAATTAGAGTCAAAATTTAAATTTTAGAAACTGTATTATGATGATAGTACCATTTAGTTGACTCCCTCAACATGTTGACTCAAACTATTAGATCTTAATGCATCGCCTAATTAACGGGGTAGAGTAATATAATTGATTTAACTAGTCATTAAGGGACTAAGTTCGGCCCTTGCAACTTCTCACAGGTGGGCAGTATATCAGTTAGATGTGAGCATTTCTTCACGGGGATCTTTATGGTGAGTCCTCTATATGGGCGACACCTGGGATCTTTATTAGGAGTTCTATATGGCACCTGGCTTTATAAAAGAAATAGCCTTATTAGTAAACTGGAAAGCGAGTGAGTGACCTAAGTTGAGTAGTAATTTAGAATAACAATATATATATATATATGTGTAATAATCTATATTTACAAGCTCTCTGAGTCTCAGAAACAGTTAGGAACCAATGTCATAAAATAGACTACATTGTTGATTAGGGTATGCAAAGAGGAGTTCATCCAAGCATACATATTTTTATGGTCTCACAAAGACTCCAAGCTACAGAGAACTGAAAGATGAAGCTCTCATCTTTTGGCTTCGTGAAGTCAAGGGTTGGCCCTGAATTAGACTGCAGGTTGTTTGGTGAACCAGGTATTTTTTGAAAGAAGAAAGTGATAATGCAGTCTTCATGCAAAGCTATTCAGGGATCAACCTCAACCACAGCAAATAGGTTCAGTAACAAATCTAGTGAGCAATCATGCAAGGACAGAAAGCAAAGCCCTCACAAGTGTCATAAACGTTACTGTAATCATAGAAGTCATTGGTGCAACTATACAATTGCCTTTAGGACACTTATCAACACACCCCCTACTGAAACCAAATTATTCCAGGTGTTCACCTGAATCATTCATTTAGCCTAGTTGAGAAACTGGCTGCAATCAGTCCCATTTTGGTCGATGCCACATATGAGTTATGGTAAAAGTTTTGCAAGCATAATTTTGAATCCAGTGGAATAAGTTTTGCAGCCTTCGCCTGCAACCTTTCCATACTTGTAAGCGTGACCAACCTGTGCACCATCCAAATAAGCCTTGCAGGCATTGAGAACATGATGTGACCTTTGTGCAAAATGCTCCTAGATGAGTACCTCAAAATGCTGCATTTGCAAGAAAACGAGGCAGCTAAGTTCCAGGCATAAGCATACACTATCTGTTGATGAAATCTGGAAGTCGGTAGTACAGTCATGTTGGAGATGCCAGGTTCCCTTAGGTGGCTTGCGTAATATGTATAACATTGATTTGCATGACTGTAGTAAAGCATTCATGTAGGTGATGGAGTTCCTCTCACCATCAACTTTTCCAATTTCTTCATCATAGCCAGCCTCATTGAAATATGGCTTCTCATGCAGAACAAGTGCTTGGAGAGAGAGCAGGAGTCGAAGCACTGTGGAACTTTCAGGATTCCATACTTCAGTACCAGTCCCCATCCATGTATTTAGAAGGCTTAAGCAAACCTTTCATGATTCATACAGGTTTGGGTTTAGTCGCAGTCCACCAGATTTATAGTGAACAACCTGCTCAAGAAATTGACGATTACTCGATTACCTCAAAGCGCCCCATCAAAGATTTAGCAAAAAATTATAGTACATAAAATATTCTATGTGCTTAGACCAAATAATGTTCCTCAAATTTTCCAAATTATATATTTATTAAACAGTCTTTTAAGCAATGTGGAATTTCAAACTAATGCAAGTACCCGACCAATCGTGAATGCTTGAAGTTGAATTTGCCCATGTATGTTCAAGGGAGTTTGATTTATGCAATATTTAGATCATTGTTGAGCAGAAAAAGGTGATAGAATACTCACAGGCAGTTCATGAGGATAACCTGGAGGAAAGAAAATATCAAAGAAGAATAGACCAACGTGATATGGAGTTCCAGGTAATCCAAGAATTGCTGCTCTCATAAGTTCCATTCTTTCCTCATATACAATAACATAGTATCTGCAGATGTGCAAATTGGACATGCACATTATGAAACAATGATCAGCGAGCATACAAACAGTTATTAATGTCGGACAAATATAATCAAAATAGAAAGCAAACTTCTAGTCCATCTCATACTCCTACAAACAGTGTGTCGAGAAATGTATGTTATATTGCTTTCCTCCCTGGTTATGTAATTAAAGGAAATTCAATGACACATAATGTTAAATTTTGAAGTTTTAAAATATTTGAAGATAATAGGTACATGTACAATTATTAAAAAGAAGACAGTATATACAAGGAGTGAGAAGTTTTTCCACAGTATCATCAAGGGCTGATTTTATGAAAGATGGTGAGATCCCAATGAATACTTATCAAGAGTAATCCTAGTATGCAACTAATTCATTAAATAATGAAAAGAATGGACAGACATGCATTATCGATGAAACAGAATATCAAGAATGAAAAGTTAAGATGATTCCCTTTGCAGGATGCTCCATTCTAGTTGTACTTTCTTGAACCAACCTCTTTTCACCTGAAATGAAACTAAGACAAATTGTACAAAATTACTACACTATTAGGATGGTCAAGTTTGATTTAAATCAACCAATTTGTTACCTCAGACAGCATTATACCATCACCAATGCCATTGATAAAATGATGATCTGAGAAGTCATTAACAACATTGATGGTCAAGTTTAAACTATGGTTTCTTGGCTCAAAATTTCCAGCTGTTCATCATGTAGACCCAATTGAAGTTCTTTCTCAAAAGCTGGTGCTGAGAGACTTCAAGCTTCTGCCAAAACAAAAAGGTTTTTGAGATTTAGAAGACATTTAGGTTTAAGTATTTATGGTCACCAAAGTAACAAAATTTAATTGAGTCACCCAGCAAAGTTGAATCTGGAGAACCAAATAGGTTTCCAATAACGTGCTAGAAACCCGAAAGTTTGTTGAGGAAACAAAAGATTAATGGACTTCAACACATTTGTTGTGCAATCTTCATTGCCGTTGTTTTCAACATGCTAGAAAAACAAAATCTAAAAAGTTCAGTATAATTCTCTGTGAGCAATATCTTGCGCATTTATTTAGAAATAAAAAGAAACAAAGAAACACACACACATATGATCACATGTATATATGCAAAAAGGGGTTCAAACCTTTTTTTTTCTTATGACTTAATAGTTTCTTATGGTTTCTCGCCTCAAAATTTCCAGCTGTTCATCATGTGTAATTGAAGTTCTTTCTTCAAAAGCTGGTACTGAGAGACTTCAAGCTTTTGCAAAAACAAAAAGGATTTTGAGATTCAGAAGACATTTAGGTTTAAGTATTTACGGTCACCAAAGCAACAAAATTTAATTGAGTCACCCAGCAAAGTTGAATCCAGAGAACCAAATAGGTTTCTAGTAACATGTGCCAGAAACCCGAAAGTTGCTTGTGGAAATTTACTAGAAACCTGAAAGTTGCTTGGGAAACAAAAGAGTAATGGACTTCAACACACGTTTGTTGTGCAATCTTCATTGCTGTTGTTTTCAACATGCTAGAAAAACAAAATTTAAAAAGTTCAGCATAATTCTCTGTGAGCAATATGTTGTGCATTTATTTAGAAATGAAAAGAAACAAAGAAACACACACAAATGATCACATGTTTATATGCAGAAAGGGGTTCAAACCTTTTTTTTCTTATGACTTAATAATTTCTGCTGATCAGGTGCCCCTTTGATAACATTTGCAAAGAAATTTTCCTCATTAGATGACAGCATTAAGGTGGGACTTAGCATTGAAGCGGGACCTGACATATATTTTATGTAGAATAATCATTTTGTTTGACTAAAACCATCACATATGCTGACAAAAACAAGAGATGAAACATTAAAAGTATGACAATTCTGGAGAGACTTGATGTCCTGAATAACTATAATGTAGTTTAATGTTTGGAAGTGTTAGTAATTAGTCTCTCAACAACAAAAGCAAATAAAGCATAAAAGCCTTACATCAACTTTAGGAAGTCAATAATATAATAGATGTAAGGTCTGAAAAATAAAACCAAAGAAAATACACGAAATGAAGATATACAACTCAATGGTGAGATTATCTACATCCTAGAGACAGTAAGATGTCATTCTAGAAAATGTTACAGAAAACAGCCCTTAAATCTTCCCAATCTTCAATGTATACAAACCTTGCACCACAAACCTATGTTTCTAGTGTTGAAACGAAATCTGGAGTTAAGATTTAAGTTCTGTGGCACAACCTTGGGTCACTAATATGCCAATGGCACATGCCAACTGAGAAAGATTAGTGTGGGCAGTGTCAGGCAACACAGGCCTGCCCCAGGCTTGCCCTATGTTAGCAGGCCTCCATGTCTATGTCATGTTTGCATATGATCAACACATGCAACCTCGCATGATAGTCACTCATTAAAGTGAAAAGAGAAAAATGGAACAAAGGAGAAAGTATACTAGGGTCGATAATTTGAACAAACTTCAACTCTTCGCTGTACGAAATTTGACTTTGCAACATATTGCAATCTGGTGAGCAAGACACAATCATACTAAAGCAACACAGTGAGTTCCAACTAAAAGAAGCAAATATGACTTTGTAATAGTTAGTGCCCAAAACCAGATGGGATAAGTGGATTACAGAGTGAGAAATAAGGTTGGGCACCATATAGGTAGATTACATACCTTGAAGACATAACCACTATCCCATCTCACTTCAACACATTCATCCTTGTAGCCATTAACATTACCTATACATGACAAATAATGTTGAAATCCTCAGTATCCCTTCCACCAATAAGCTTTCCAATAGCATCTTCTACAAAAAAAGAGTTGTTTCCTGGAATAGGTAGATTATGCCTAGGTTCTTAGTCATTACGTTGCATATCAGGAAGATTTACTTCCACATTCTCAATAGGTGATATATATCTAAGCACAATATCACCAATAGGAGAAACTTGGATGTTCAATCCGTTCATAAGCACTAACTGTCTCCTCGATGGATTCACAAGAAAAATCAACAGTTTCTTTAATCTTAGGAACTGTCCATTTTACTCTAACTGTCCGCTCATATGGATCCACATTTTTCACGATACCAAACCTTTGGATCCTTGGAACACATACATCTTCTGATTTCACCTTCTCCAAGACAAACTGTTTGGGCCAAAAATCATGATCACCAACATCGCTCACAGGTGACAAACTTTGTGGGTTAAAAGCAAAATGACCTTTCACCAATTTTCCACAAGACATCAACCTTGCTCTTGGTTTTTGTGATCATATACATCTTTTGACTTCTCATTCCTGAATCTTTCTGCATTTCTGTAAAACAGATGGGTGCTATTTGCAGAGGTAGTTTATTTTCAGCAGTTTTCTGGAGATCATCCAAGAAATCAGCTAAAAGTTTACACCAATCACCAATTTGCCAATTAGTATATAAAAAATATGACAACAAAGTAAAGTTCTTTGGAGATTGGACATGAAAAGGAGGTGATGAAAGGATGCCCTGTCCAATAATCACAGAAGATATCCAACTAACATGTACAAATCCTACTTCAACATGGATGATAGTACCTTCATCTCGACTTCCCTTCCTTGTTCCACAAAACCATGATACAAATCCAGAAACATGTTGATGATTAACCTCGACACGTTGTCCTGGATAATACTGAAATGGTGTATCTTCATATCTTGGAGAAACAGGAACCAAAATTTCAGAATCCCTGACCAATATTGCATACTCTTGCCCATCATCAAAGAGAGCAGTAACCACATCAAAGACCCTGCCCACCCTTCCAAGCCATGCGCTATGAACTACATAGTCCCCGGTTGCAAAGGATTTGACTCTAGTGAGTTTCTTGCTGTCTATGTCGTTAATTACCCCCACACTATACTCTATCCAGTTCTACAACCATAACAACATCAAAAACCCGACCTAACCGGCCTATGGGATCTGTTACAGAGCAGACAACATCACCATGAACAAAACCTCTTTCAAATGAAGGGAAGTCATCAATTTTTCCAATGCTCTCATCAAGACTTGACAGGATATTCTGAGAATGTCCACCATATGTAGATTCACTGCCACCTGTCTTCACCATCACTGGTTTCACTGAAGATCTTGCTGTGAATCAATAACAAGTGCATCCATTGTTTAGATACCTGTAGCAAGTTATCTTGATAGATATAGCATCAAAATCATTTCTGAGCCAAAAATCAAAAGTCGAGGAAAGCTAATCATCCCACCCTCTTGAATCAATGAGGGACGCAATCTACTGAAACCTAGTAAGACATTACTTTAAAGCCTAAGCCAATCTTTGGGTAACAACTAACAAGACAATCTTGTCCCACACATGATAAGCACTTCCGAGCATGAAACGTATGTTGAACATTAAAGGAATGACACCATGGGGAGCAAACATTGATCTTGTTAAAGCCTCATAATCTAGTAGCAAGATACTAATAATTTCTAAGACAAAAAAAAAAAAAAAAAAAGGGAATGGGGAGAGAAGAGAGAGAAAGGAGAGTAAGAGCTTGCTTACCTTCTATATCTGCTCCAAATTAAAATTGACCGTGGATGAAAACCAATGTCCACTATAAAGAGAACTGACCACTCCTTCAAAGATTAAAGAAATGAATTTTGAGTGTCAATAAATGAAACCGAATGGCAGCAGCTGCAGTATCATCACTATCTTAAGCCAGAGAGCTTGATTCCAACCAAGAACAACTCAGATAAATGATGAATGAGCTTAACTGCATCCAATTCTATTGCCAAAGGAGATTTTCCCAGTAGGTAACAAATAATTTCAAGTGCTAAATGAGATTTGACCTAAAGAAGAAACTACTAGTTTGCCAAAGGAGATTTGTCAAAGAGGAAAACATAAATAACAACCAGATGCCAAAGGAGAACTGCCAGACCACGAAAACAAAGTATATCTGGCCAAAGGATATTTGCCAAAAGGTCGTCCCTGACAAATGAGATTTGGCCAGCAGAGCAGATATGCCTCACATATACTGATCCTGAAAAAAGTTTCTGTGCTGTTTGTTTTGTTTGCTTAGAATACGTGCTTTCACTCAAACAGGTACTTAGTAAATGTCAAAGGAGATTTCTCCAAATAAGAAAAGCTCTTTAATGTGCTAGGAACTGCTAGAGGAGATTTTCTACCTATTATTAGTATTCTGAGTAAAGTCCTTATTGCTACCTATGTTACTGTATATTGAGACTACCTATGTTACTATTTATTGATTACTATATATTGATGGACTATTATGGAGCTATTACTCCTAAGGATGGACTACTATCTGATTCGACTTTAACTGCTACTGACAAGGACCGAACTCATCCCTACTAATAAGAAAGCAACAGTGGTTCTAGAATTTGGCTAGTAATAAACTTAAGATGGAAATAGATCAGACTCTCACTTGGCACCGCAGCTAACGCTGCCCTTGCTCTACTGTATCTCATACCTCATATCTTCCTACCTGAACTCTAACACTGCTTACTCTTATCCTAAAGCGACTGTCTTTTATTCACCAAGACACTTGGAATTTCACTCACCTATTACGACTACTTATGAGTTGGATTGTTATTAGCACTACTACTTATGAGTTTGATTGTCGATTGATTCTTTGACTTATGTGTTCAATTTCGTATTTACTGTTTTGTAGTTCGAGGGGCGGGCTCACTAGCAGTAAAGCGAGGTTTGGTTCCCTAGTTTGGAGTTCCGGTAGTTAGGGCACTACTCGATGTTAGCTCCTATTGGTTTCATTCTCTAAATCAGTAAGGAAAGCCTGGTCTATTTCTGTATTTTATTAGAGTAAGATCAAATATGAAAAGCACACCACTAGTTAAGGGAGATGAAAGTAAGGCCCTAGCGTTACAAGTCCGGTTCAGTGCCCTAAGAACGAGAAGGACAACTATACGTTTGAACCTAACAAGTAAGGGGCTTGGTTTGGTAAGTGGAATTCTGAATTCTTTGTTTGATTGTTACTTGTTCAGTTAAGTGGCTCTGTAGTGTGTACTCCTAGTTTAGAGTTGTTATCTCAGCTAGGTGTCCTTTCCTTGGGTTGGGTTGAGTTTAAGCCCTATTAGCGCTAGCCCACAGCTCATAAAAAAGCTACCCCACGGGGATAGGTTTTTTATTATAAGTAGCAGTGGCCGGGTTGGTACAAGTAAAGGAACATTGACGCGTAACACAAACACATCAGTAACACGAGCACAACAGAAGGATATTCATAATAGTGTCTTACTGTTGAGTTCTTTTCTTGTTATCGTGTAGCGTCATCTCAAGAAAGAGTGTAGCGACGCTGAACAAACCTATATCTTTTTCCAATTATTCTTTTGATGTATAGTATTTCGTCGCCAAGCAACTACTCACTTTAGCTCCTAAACTCCTTTATCTAAGCTTGGCTCTGCCTCTACTGTCTTAGAGGTCTGTATTGGCTACTTCAGTTCCCGCTCTTGGAGGATACAACTCAGTAGATGCATACTTGAACTCATGCCTATCATTCTCATAGTGACAATAAATGCATAATGAAACTTAGTAGTACACGCCCTTATTCACTAGGTAGTCATTACTATCCGGGCAGTTGATCTTACTTTTGACCTGCATCCTATAACTCGAGCCTTGCTCTACCACCCCCCGTTCTGAAACTAATGTCTCTCATTCTTAAATTGCTCAGTAGAGTTCTTTACCATACCCTTGATTCTTCTACAGTTTAGTACAGGTCTGCTTTACTACTATGAGAACACAGCTACTACTCTGGGAATGCTACTGCTACTTAAGAGAATTAAATACCAAAGTAATAAGGAGGGGAATACGAGAATCAAAGGGATTCCAATCATTGATAATGAGAAAAGAACTAGCGCTAATAGGACTTAAGCTCAGGCATACTAGATTAGACCCCGGGACACAAGGTAAGTACAATCTCTGCGCATCTAACAATTGAATGCAAAGAGGGGCCACTGATGGGAATGAAAAAGCAATAAAGAGTTGCACTGCCCCCAATAAGACTTCGGCTCATAGCTCTAAAAGCCCCTACCATACTCATTCTTATACACTTACTCGCCTCATTCTTATACTCTTATTTCACTCCCCGACTAAGTACTGTAGTATACCTTTGGGCCTTCCACTTCTATATTGAATTCCACCAAGCCCATAACCAGTAGAAAACTCACACTCGAAACCGGGAATGCAATTACTACTACAAGGCACACCACCCTATTTGCTATTGGCAAGCAATGTATATTACTGGATTCTCATTAGTACTGATAGGACTTACCCCACCGATAACAAGGCAAGACTATCTTACTGGCCAACAAACCTTACTTGCTCCCATATCGCTCCTGTATTTCATTCCGTTTACTTGTATACTTGCTTATAGGCTTTTTCCTTGCTCCTGGGCTTTACTTCACTTTGTTTACTTCTTCCCAGTAGTAGTGACGGCCTCAGGCGCCAGTTCCATTATGATAATTATAGTATGATTGCTGACCTTCATAAAATACAGTATCTGTTATCCCTTTATTTATCTATGTTATCTCTTTCGTTCCCTTGTAGTGGGGAATATTATTTACTACTCATATCTCTCAGGTACCCAACTCCTGACTTACTCCTCTTACGCACATATCGTCATCACCCAATTCAAATAGATATATGATGCATTGATTCTTTCGTTCACAATCCCTACTTGAACTGACTTGCTTGGCTCGGCTAGAGGCACCCTGATCTCAATTTCGAAGAACACCGCCCCTGACTATAAAGGATTACCCGTGTAGTAGAACTGACCTCATGCCATAGGCATTGTTATCTAATGGAGGATTCCCTTCCCGTATTTTAGCCTTCCTTTGCTGATAGAGTATACCTATCTTATATGTGCTTGGAGTCTGGGTTTACTGTATATAAGCCTACCCTTCTTTGCTTAAGGTCTCTTAACTCCTCTTTGCATTCTTTAGTTTCAGACTCATTGTTTAAACAGACTAATTGTTTAAATGAGTAATTAAAGTAACGCATTGTGAGCTAAAGAAGAAGAGAGCGCCAGAGACTTTAGGTTGCACCCCGGCCCCGCCCGTTGCTTGTTCCGAGTAAACTAATACTTCTACTTCATTTTACTGATCTTTCCACTAAAATTCCTAACTCAATAAATACTTATCTTTATGACGTAGAAACAGAGGATTACAGTGCAGTCTTTGATAGGGGTGTAATTAACCCCAACTACACTTTCAACAAATCATTATGAAACTCCTCTTTGATTTCCTTTCCTTCCCGCTTAAAAGTCTGTAAGATCCTATTTTATTGCCTGAACGTAACTTGCTACAGAACCGTTTGCTCCTTACTATCTTTTTGAAAGAACCACTTGCTCCTGACTTTGGCACTGCTGACTCACTTTATCCTCGGATACTTTCATTGTTGCTTCACTCTAAGGATGCTGACTCTGCTGACCCTTGCGTTTTCTTCTCGGCACAGCGGATTCTGGCAAAGACACTGATTTTTCTCTAGTATACCTTCCTCGCAAAGAGAGAGATTCCACTCAAGCTCCAACCACATTCATTAGCTTCAACTTAAGGCCTAGTTGATTACCGCACAGCTGCTTCTTCTATTGCTTCTTCTCCAGCGGATGATCTTGATACTAGAAAAAGTCCTATTTTCGGCAACCGAAGAACTCAACCAATCCTATTGAGAAGCAAGCCCTTGCGCCTGTAGCTGCCGTGGACAGTGCTGGACTGGACCTTAGGACTTGGACTGCAACCTTCCCATCGTACGAAAGAAAGCCTGAACTTAATAGGATAAAGGTGCTTTTAGTAAATAGAGTGTAAAACAATACCTGGACCTGGATTAGGGCCTTGCATGAGCTACTTCCCTCAGACAGACACCTACTCCTTTCATACTCGGTAAAGAAGCTATCAGGATCTCTTCTGCCATTCTTATCTCCTGCAAAAAACAATACCTTGACTTGGGTAATGAAGTAGAGAGAGAAAGTGGAAACTGTACGAGCAACAAAATAATAAAAGAATTCAGGAATTCCGCACATAGAAGAGATTAACAACACAGAGCATTGCTTCAATAAAAGGCTGTACAACAAGTAACGTATACGCAATAAGCGGAAACAAAAACAAAAGGAACAACTACATAATATATATTATTATGTAGAGTGATGGTTTCGGCGTTAGAGGTAGAGTGATTGCTCATAATTTTATATATTATTCGTTACTCATCCTATTGCTTGTCTAGTAGTTACTTGGTCGTTTCTTGTTTGTTTGGTTACTGGATTCAGTTGCCTATCAACAGCTGGCAGAGACTTGACCTTAATGGAAGCAGCTCATCAAGTTAAAGCAAGCACGATTGGCCTTGCCTACTTAATAGGAAAGCGAAACCTCTGGAGCACCTTTCTCTTAATTCAAGTATTTCCCCTTCGTATTTACCTTTTTGTTTGCTTGATATTGAACAAGGACCCCTAATCCCTGTGGCGTCAGCACGAGATGCAAAATAAGGAGCGGAGTATAATTGATGAGACACATTGAGCTACCACGTGGAGCACTACTGAGTTTTCATTGAGAACTCGTGCCATACTCTAAAAATGAAAGGCAAAAGTCCTTAGGCCGAGAAATTGATACCCTTTCGCATGGTCTTCCTAGTGGAATCTGAACCAATGCCAATAAGGCTAACTGGGATTGAAAAAATCAACCAATGCCAAAACCAATGCCAATAAGGCGGCTAACTGGGATTGAAAAAGCTTATAAGCGAAGCAAGAGGGCGGGGAGCATAACTAAAGAAAGGAGAAAAGGATAAATCGGGTTAGGATGCTTTGTTTTGGCTCATTACAATTGGGTATCGATCAGATACGGATGCTGCTCAATCAAGTTACAAAATGGTTTATTCGTTGTCCTGAGCTTGATTCATACGGTCTATCATCTCCTGTTGAAATCATGAAAGCATCTGCTCCGTCACCCGTCCCTTCACGCATGAAGATCGTCCATCGTGAGAAATATTAGTTCGACTTCGGTTGATACGAGAAAAATAAAGGGGGGAGGGTTGTAGGAACCTGTCCATGACTTATAACAATCTTGGCTCTGAAGGAAGGCTAGCTATATGGCAAAGATGGAGTTCTCCCCTACCGACCGACCTCGGATAGACATCCAGTGCGCACTCGTTTAGCCTAGCCGATCAATTGCTTGTGAAGGAGAGATAGGGCTCCCCCTCCTCTTTGCCTTGGAGTAGGATGGACAAGCAGAGAAGGTAAAGGCAAATAATCATTTACAGCAGATCCTTATTCCTTTTCTATGGTTTTGCCCTGTTTTAGCTAATGAAATATAAAGTCAGTTTACTATACAGCAAAAGAATAATGAATGGAATGTAGTTTCGTGGCAGTCTAGAGTCTCTTCTTTTTCATTGAACTCGAGAATGGTAATATTAGATAGAATATGAAAACAATGCAACATAAGTAAACAGAATACCAAAAGTTATACTAAAAGAGGAGCATATGGCCTCTTGTTTGGTTGGTGGAATCCGACTTAAAGCATGGAGGGAGTGATAGCGATAAAACCTCGGTCAGTGGTCTTAGCATCGAAGAAGGCCTTAGAAACATAAGTGAAAGAGTTGGATCGAAGGCCTTGGAAACATAGGTGAAAGAGTTGAATCAGCCGGTGTTCGAAAGTAATCTGTTCGAGTGTTGTCTCCAAGATCAAATGCAGGATCAAAAGCTGGATTAGGATACGCAGTAGGGGCAGGTGAGAAAGCAGAAGAATAGCCTGTTCTAGTTGATGACTTAATATTGGGTTCAGAGAGTGGAGAAAGTAAGCTGCAAGAGCAAGTGGTTCAACAAGTGTTGTCGATTCAGAAAGTAGAGTAAAAGAAGAGCTTGGGGCAGAATATCTTACTTCTTCAGCTACGGAAAACAGGAATTATAATGACTTGTACTAATTAGGCTAACTAAGCTTTTGATTCGTTTCTTATTTGGCACGAGTGATGTCGTATCTATTGTGGGCTGGGCGCTTATAGGCTTTCTACTCTTTCCCTTTGTCAGAGAAGATTCAGTATGCAAGTAAGATTTACCAGTAATTAGAATACAGGAGATCCGAATCATCGTTGGTTAAAGAATAGAAGAAGGGGCAGCTAATTTCTTAGGGGATCAGCAGTGAAAGTACTATTTCCAAGAATGGGTCTTGTTGTCAAGGATACAAGTGGAGGTTTGGGTAGCTGGATTCTATTCTCATTAGTAGGGGGTGTATTCCCTTTTTTCCAGTGCAAGCATTAGGTTCATCCTTCCGGGCAGTAAATACATTCTTGGGAGTAGTAGCGACCCTGTCCTCAATACTTAGAGCTATGCCCAGGGTCCTTACCTTAGAGTTCCATCTTTAGAGTATGGTTTGCAGAATCAGTACCTTAGTTGTGAATTCCATTCTTATCGGTAGAGGAATCGAAGTGAACCAAACGAAAAACAAACACAAAGCTCTTTCTTTATCTGTAGTTGGCTTCCGAGTTGACTGTTTCAATATTGTTTGCCTGGGTATTCCCTTGTTAAAGCTACTAGGTATGTGGAGGTAGCGCTCCAGTCTTTCCTTTTGTTAGTTAGTTCATTATAATAAGATCAAATATGTAAGTGTAAGCAGTTTCATTCTCATTAGCAGAGGAATCAGGCTTAACCCATCCTAGGGAGGGGCGGAATACTGTAATGCAGCAAAGTAAGACTCAAAGCAGAGAAGGGACGTCTTATTCCCTTGGTGGATTCTTATTCAGTATAGGTTGATTCCATGTTGTTATATAGTAACTTAGCCATCTACTCACCCCAGCAGCCCATCTTAGCAGCTCGCTTAAAAGACAGCCCAGTCTGCTTAAGAGCTTAACTGCCCTTACTATTGAGTTTGATTCTATGTTCTACTATACATATCTGATATTCCAAATCTAAGCCTTATACCGTGCTACATCATACCCCTATTCTATTAATATTGAGTTGTAGTCCAGTCGAGTCAGCTACTCCTCTCTCTAATTATCCCTCCCTTGCTTCTATTCTTTTATGCTATATTGGTAGCCCAGGTTCCGGTTGCTCTTCTTCTTCTTTGTTTACTGTTTGATTCCCTTAAGTAACATACCGCTGCTCTAATTATACTGAGTTATATTCTGATTGTACTTATTGAAAAGTTTTTTTGTTTGTCATCTTAACATAATTGCTATTCTTAGTATACTAGATGCACTGGATCATACCTACGAGTGGCAGAGTTAAGCTATCAATATATAATGAAGTTAAGTAAGGGTAGACTTGTTAGCGAGTAGTTTAATGCCTAGTTCCGGATATAAGTCCGGTGTTTATTGCTAGATTTCTTCTAATAGGCAGTGATTCAGTTTCAAAGCTAGGAGCTGTGGTATCATTCTTGTCAGTTACAGTTGATTTCCAAGTTTTTAGTGAAATCCTGTATTTCCCAGTATAAGTCCGAGTTATGTGCTTAGGTATTATAACCTTGATATTGGTCTCCCACTTATGAGTTTTCTCTTGTATGTTGTGGTTCTCTCGTATCGGGTAGTGTTTCCTAGTTGATAGTTTCACCATCCAGGCATACTCCACTAATGCTGAGTTCTATTCTGATTGAACCATATAAGTTCTTTCTTCTCCGCGCTTACATCGTCCCCTAACTATTCCTTTTCTACTAGATGCGTGGGCGATAGTACTACTAAGAGAAAGAAATCATTCAATTAAAATAAGTTAACTAAATAAGGAAGTGCAGAAGCAAGAAGTCAACTAAAAATTCGAATAACCCTAACAGTAATACAAGAATGACAGCCAGTAACGGGTAACTGAAACATAGGAATAAGAGGAGTGTAGCGGCAGGTCTATATCAATTTTGATGATAACTATGATTATGATAACGGTGTAAAGTAAACCCCCTAGTCTTGTCTTGCTTTGCTGCTTTCGAGTCTAGCACTATACTGCCTTGCATCCTATATCTCTGCTTCAAATCTGCTATTCCTAACTCCATTATGTAGTTCACCTCCCCCGCCCCTTGCTTTTAGGCTTACTCATTGGGTTACCACTCGTTTGCTTCTCATACTTTATCTTAGAATAAGGAACCCAACTAACCACCATCAGAATTGACTAGTGCCTAACAGGGCGCTCTCAGGTATGTAGTTCCTAGCTATAAGTCCTACTATTATTGCTTTTAGTCTACATTGTCACTCGAGCTACTGCTAACAATAAGGGAACTGGGGATAAAGCATATGGGTATACGACATCCATCAGAGACTTAGTATAGCTACTTTCCATTCTAAGCTCCCTTCGCGCACTCTTCAATAGCTGTATCTTTTTCTAATAAATATCTAATTCTGTATTTGCTTTAGTGAGTTCTTGCTTGTCAGTTACGGAATTCAATGCCCTAAGTTAAGTCATAAGCGAACTATTGCTTGTCATACTTCTACTTAGAAAAAAGAAATCAACCAAGAAAGATAAGATTGAAAACGCTGTTAGCAAGGCCCGGCGTATGGCACAACACATCCTCTAGTATCAGATTGGATTACATTTAAGTGAAAGCGTAATACCTAATTTAATAATTAATATAAGACAACAGAATAATTCCCAATAATTTCAGAATCAACCCAGGAATAAGGAATAATAAGGCGGAGTTATAAGTGCAATACATATGTTATGTGTCAGCCTAAGGAATCAAATATGGACTTATAGGGTCAGAATCCTACTATAGATAAAAGGAATCATACGTGAAACACCGGACTGGACTATAGTCTGATGAGGTCACATTGATTTATGCATTTGTCTTTGAAGTAGGTAAAAATACCCGCCCCCTTTGACAACCTCTACTGAATATGGTAAATTTTCCATGAGTAAAGTAAGGATGATATTCTGGTTGGGGATTAAGTTCAGGTATAATAGAGACAGCGACAATGGATACGATATTCCACCTTAGACAATGGATACGATATTCTACCTTAGTTTCCTTTCTTAAGAGATAGAATAGGGACTGAAAGCAAACATCAAGTGATTTATGCATTTGTCTTTGAAGTAGGTAAAAATACCCGCCCCCTTTGACAACCTCTACTGAATATGGTAAGTTTTCCATGAGTAAAGTAAGGATGATATTCTGGTTGGGGATTAAGTTCAGGTATAATAGAGACAGCGACAATGGATACGATATTCTACCTTAGTTTCCTTTCTTAAGAGATAGAATAGGGACTGAAAGCAAACATCAAGTGAAATATAAGGATTTTACAAGCTTTTCGACGGGCCTCGATCTCAGTTCAATCCTGTAGGAGATCGTCCGATCCATGTAGTGCTCAATAAGAAATGGAATTGGACATTCGATGCAACTTCAAATATGCTTTTTACCTAGCCTAGATCTGGTTGTGCTGTTCAACAACCATTCTTGTCTTCTCTAGTTATTTTGGATCCCACTTTTACATATTTATCAAATTCTATACTTTTATCCATGAGATCCGGGAATTAGTACTCGAATGCGGTGCTTTTGCGCGATAAGTCAGTCTATTGCCTGTGCTTCCCTTCATTCGCTTGGGGCGGGACTCGCTAACGACTGTTCTATCTAGTTTTCACCGCTGCTCTGGTGGTAAAGAAAGGATTGTTATTTTATAAATCTCTTTATCTTAATTAAAAGCCTAGTAGGAGCTCGTAGGCCTTAAGCTCCCTTTCAGAACTCGGCCTATAACATAATGATATGAAAAGAGAGTTGCTTGATATGCTACTACGCTTAAAAAAGAAAACAAATAGAAGGGAATTGCTACTACCTACCGGTCATAGTTTTTATCCTTACACAAATTATTCACTCCCCCCGATTGGCTTGGCACTCATGGCCGGCCTATTATGAAACTCGAATGAAAGGGTGGATGACCTCCTGGAGTCAAGAGGAAGAAGAAAACTAAGTGCTTCTAATACTTACCTTGCAACCCAAGCCTTCCTTTCCACCAAGTCATTCAGCCTTTAAGACTTAAGTTACTGGTAGCGGGATTTCAACTAGTAATAAACACAATAGGGCTACTGCTTCTCATCCTCTTGCCGATCCTCTTGCTAATGAGGATCCTTTAGCTTAGGCTTGAACACCGGATAGAGAGTCTTATAATTCATCCTATTCGTTTGCGAGTAACCATTATCCTGTATAAGCAGAGTTGTGGATTAGTTACCCTAATAGATATTCTACCTAGCTCAGTCCCCCGTTTATTACCTTGAAGTTCCATTCTGACTTAAGAGTCGAATAGAGAGCGCCCTATATAAGTAGTTACTTGTCTGCTTGTCTGTTTGCTTGTATATGAGGGTGTGCTTGTTTCGGTGTGCCTTCCCTTGCTTGTTCAATAAGCGTTAGTGGTATTGTAGTTCATGTCCAATGGAAGCGTCGGTTCAGTAGAGAAAGTGGATCCAGCCTATTATTTATTATTCAAAGAGATATTAGCTCATATAGGCATATAAGAACTGTTCTCGTTGGCTCTAAGTCAGGAGCATAAGCTGCAATAAGGTATAGAAAATCAGGTCATAATATTATACATTTATATACTAGTTACTCGGCGCTGCACTCAAAAGATTCCATTAATTCTTAAGACAGTTGAGTGTAGTCCTTAGTTGATGCTAGTTAACGAGTTGATCAAAGTGAAAGTGCTAACGGAGCTATTGTTGGGGGTTTGATAGGTGATTTGCAACAATTGAAGTTTCCCATTGCACGAACACAGGCCTTGGAATATAATATAGTAGGGGAGCGCATCAAATTAAGGTAAAGGTTTCAAAACAGGACTTTCCACGCCACGAGAGCATAACTTAATTTGGAATTGGAGTTTGGGCCAGTGTTCAGTTAACTAATACTTCATTGAATAGAACTTGCATAGCATATAAAATAAAAGATGAATTGACGCTATTTAGATAATTATGCACTTAAGTCAGTTGGGCCGATCGTACTCATTAGATTGGAATATGCTTCAATTGAGCCATAAGGTGGATTACCAGAGCCTTTGAAAGCCGGTATCAGAAGTAGGCCTAGAATGGGTTGGGTGTGCTTATTATGGTCGATCAACAACCCATCTTCCATCTTCGGCTTCGGCAACAGACCTCTTGAATGCCAGGAACAAGGGATTCCACTCGAAAGTCACTTATTGCTTGCTGGCATATACCATATACATATTCTTTATTAAATAACAGGTAAGAGACGCACCCTCTGAAACTGGAATTGAAAGACAATCAGGACATTTTGCTGCTTACTTTCTCACAGCTTATTCTTATATTCTCCGCCATTGATCTCAGAGACTCAATTCGCACTGACACAGATTCATCTTCTGCTCTTTCTTCTTCTCTTGTCGATGAAACAAGCAAGAACAAAAAACACTCTATTCACTCCCTTCCCTTATCGCATAGTGAATCTTTCTTATGGCCTTAAATGCTACCTGCAACTAAGCTATTCCTTGTTCTTGGATTCGACTACTACTCGGGCATTAAAATTCAGAAAAACAACCCCTATTTCCATTCCTGTCATTTATAACCTATGTATTACTACCCTTATAGATATGGATTGAACTATCCGCGACGCTTATAATCCATTCTGGGGGTCTCTTAGAGAATCAATTGTTAGTTTTTTTTGGTAGCTAAGCAAGACTCTGTGCGATAGTTAGCCTTATGAGTAAGTCTGTATTTCGTGAGTGTAGTGCGCTTCTCTTTCTATCTACTTTATTCTTTCTATACAGCAAAGACAACATAGGAAATAGATGCTTCACACTCGCACCAAAGTTAAGGTTTTGTTTTATTGAATACTGTGGAAGGCCAGTTCTCAAGCTCATAGGCCCAAGATGATAAGTTAATATAGGGGGTCATATAAGAAAGGATAGGCAGTGCCTAATTCTTAAAGGAAGTAGTTCGCAGGTAGAGCAGGCCTAAAAGAAAAGTGGACAGGACATAAGCACTCTACCTGGCCTTAGACTGCTATGGCTAGCTCTTTCCCCTGGCTGGCTATCTCTCAATCAATGTATTCATGCATCTCGAAAGAGTGAAAAGCAAAATTTCTACTAGAGCTGAAATAGCCTCAAAGGGAATGCTGACTCTCCTGGTAAGGCAAGGCTAACGTTATAAAAGTGGTTTTTCTATTCATTTGCTGAATAAGTAAGCATGAAGCTTGCCTGATAAAAGCCGTAGAAAGAAAAGGGTTGTGAAGCTATGAGTGAACCAAATCGACCTGAGAGGGAGTCCCAGGAAACAGTAGACGAAAGAAGGTCTAGTCTACCTAGTCTACTTTAAGGTTCAGGGGATGGAGTGTGAAGACATCGGTTGAAGCATTCGGACTCACTTAGTAAAAAGAATCTGGTACTAACCATAAGAAGAGATTTTTCTATTAATCAGAGCGCATTCGTATCGTCTATCGGTCCTTAGTCTTAGAGAAGCAATTGGTGGTAGCCACTACGTCAAGAGCAAATCGAATGAATCGAAAGAGAATATTTTCCTCGATGAATTGCCGAAGCTTCGACCATACCCTCTTTCTTTAGTAGCGAATAACACTTTATAGATATCATTGATTTTAACCAAACCAAGAGAAATAAAGTATCAGCGCTAACTTACTAGACGCACAATCGGCTATAGGGATCGACCCGATTCAGCCTGCGAACATCATTTCCTATAGTGGCAAGGTCATTTGGGGTTGGGGTCTGTCTATTCTGCCTTGAACTCTTCCGCTCCTGCCTCTTAGCCTTACTTAATGTCCTGTTATATAGTTATTGGTTACATCCTTTGAAGCAATGCTTCTATTCTATTGTCCATGTAGTTAGGCGCCTTAAGGTAGTAGACAGGACCGGGTAAAGGTAGGACATGCTTATTAGCGACAGTTGAGTTCTCGGTAGAAAAGTCAATTCGGGAAGTAAGGATCCAATTCATTATTTTAGGATAGCCTTAAGAAGCCAGTAAATACATAGTGAAATGCGCAAGTCAGTGTCTTGATATTGGTGTTTTTAGTCTAGTAGTGTGGTAGGGTTTGTTTTAATAGTGGCATAGTCTTATTTGACTTCTAATACATCAGTGATTCAAACGGGGCAGGGCGATCCTGCGATTCAACCATAGGAAGTCATGGGTGCCTACACACTCCTAACTGACCTTACCAACCCATACCCATGTCCTCCATTCTGTATTTCTAGTGTATACATCCTTGGCATCGGGGGTGCGCTCTCATTGGTGTACCTACTCTTTGGTGTATCGTTTCCCAACTATCTTGCTTGTATCAATAGAAGAACGACTCCATACTATCTTTTGACAGTGCCAATTCCATTCTTTCTTTTATGCGAAGTTCCCTAAAACATACTTTTTACCAATGATTCATTTATCAGGATTCTCTTACACAGCTCCAGAACAAATTATTCATCTAGATCTAGGCCACGACAACTGAGCTAAGGGTGGGTCTCGTGCAACAATAATAAGGGTGCATAGGGGAACTCATTCTTAACATAGGGTAACTCAGTCTTTGAAAAAGAAGTCTTTGAAACAAAAGAGCAAAGCACAGTAGGGTGACTAAAGTGCGGTAGCATTAATTCTGAAAGTGAGACAGCTTATTCTCTTTTATATTGTATAAGTAACATAGCTCATTCCATTTTGATTACACACAGCTCATTCTATTCCCACATTGAAATAAGCTCAGTCTAAAAGTACTATCAAGAAATCTTCTATTGCATCAACGTAAATAAGTATGTCTAGTTGGCACAAGGGGCAGGCAAACTCTTTCTAGTTAAGCACATTCTGCAAGTAAAGTCACTCAGCCCGAAAGTCACAACAATTAGTCTTTGTCTGGTTGCTTCGAGTGTCGATGTCGTTCCCCAATAGTAGTTGTCGTTATGTGCATCGACCGGTAACATGGTGGTGGTACAGAATGGAAGCCATAAGTAATAATTGCACTGGTGGGCCTAATGCAGGGTACAAAAGAAAGGCAGGACAGACTAGCTAATTCAAATAAGGAATTGAGCTAGTGTCTATCAGATTGAACTGAGCAACGAGAATCTAATACTAATGGAATGGAAAGAGTTGAGCTGTTGTTGATAAGAATGTAGCCAGTGTCTCTAATAAGCTAACTTATAATAAAGAAACCAACCAACAAAAGCAAGGCCCCTACTAAAAAGACTATCCCCCCAGAACTAGGACTTGCGCTGCTGACCTCAATGCATGCTAATCCTTTATCTTAGTCTGTCTTTACTCACTATAATCTTGAAATCAAACCTATTACTACTGCTTAAGAGCCTGCGAATGCTACCTCTGAGATGGAGAAACCCCAATAAGGAACTTTGGAACTCGAAACCGCTAAGTGAACTAGTGCTAATCAGAATGGGATTGGTACACATAGGATACAGTTCTTTAACTATCGAGATAAGAATTGAGCTGGGAATAAGTAGGTTAACAACCCTTACTTTGTTTCTTTATCTCTTGTGCTTGCTTCTCTTTATGGATAGCGAACCTGACTATTGGAATCAACTGTCCTGCCCAGGAACAGGGAATCTCATCACAGCGAGCAAGGCGGTCGCTTCGAACAGAGGGATGGCCATTAACGATTGTAACCACTGTTAACAGGGTTACTTTCCTACTTATGAGGCCGCCTCTCTTGTATGTATTTCTTGACTCGCCCAGGGTTTGCTCTGTTGGCTAGTGGCTTAGAATCCTTACTCTTATTCTTTCATTGCGGTATAGGATTATGACTCCTTTGGGGCTTCCACTACCAATGGAAAGACTTATGTAACCACTAAAAAGAATAGAGCTGTCGGAGAGACTTTAACTTGCCGTCTAGTCTAGATCCTTATATTGACTCTACTATTGAAAGACTATGTTATATTATATAAGAGAATAGTTGAACGAGAAAATAAAGAAAATAAGGTATAGTTTGGAAATGACAAAATCAAGAACAAAAAGCAGGACGGTAAGCCTGCTTCGTGGGAGTTCTATTGTGAGAAACACATTTTTCAGTTTGAGAAGCAATAATTCGATCCTTTGTTGAGCAGGTAGGCACACAGGTAGTGGCAACAAATTTTACTATAAGATAAGAAGATAATAATTAGTAGAAGAATTGTCATTGGTTCCAAGTGGATTGCGAGCAACAACAATAAAGAAAAGCTATATGGGCACTCACTCTTTCGGTAGAACCATTCGTTATGAAAGTAGTTCAGCGTATTCATTGGTCGACAATAAGGGTCTTGTCGAGACAAAGGGCTAACTACAGATTGGAGGTAAGGAGAGTCAGCTTTGGAGTTAGTAGTTGGTTGGCGGCTAGTAATCGAATCAAAAGAAGGTGCCCCAGCTCAAGGCGGAGTTCAGGTAGGGAAGTTTGAAACAAACAAGTGAGGTTTCAAATAAGTAACTATAGACTGATCGACAGGGCATTAAAGATCCAGAGTTTACAAGGGGGAGAATTGGACATGTTTTGTGGTTCTATGTTCCACTAACTGTATCCTTTCGCGTTCTTATTCTTGTCTTTACTCTTGCGATTACCGGTGCAACTCTTAATTCTTTGCACTGTTCCTTGACTACTTAGTTCCATATGGGTGTGTTTTATATGTCCCTAATGTAAATAAGAGAATAGACCTCAGGACTAGAAGACTGAGCAACAAAGCAGGCTTACTTTCCTTATATTTTTTCTAGGACTATGGATTTTCTTCTTCCACTGTTAACCGCTAGATTGAACCCACTACTTAATGAGACTAGAGAGCTGTGCTGATAAACAGGCTAACCCCCCTCGGGTAAGTATGATTCCTTTACTGATAAGAAAGAAACTATGAATAAAGAATGCACCGAGTACTGATAGGGCCGCGACTCCCATAATCAAACAAAGAAGAAAGACATAAGGTAGGATCCTGCGTCATCCATCATCCAACAGACCTATACCCGAAACTAGTAATTAAACTAGTACTAGCAAAGATCATATCAAATCACTGCTGACAAGGCCCGAACTTGGTTGGAACCTAGCTGCCTACCTGGGAACCCAGTCTTGCTTTGCTATGTTTTAGCCCGACTTAACCTAATAGCAAACTGTCTATTCCACCTTTGATTGCCCAACTGCTAACTATGATTGCCCAAGTGCTAACTATGATTGAATGAACCCAACTGCAACAAGCCTGACCTTTGACTGAAACTTTGCCTTTCCTTTCAAACTCCTGCTCTGCTCCATAGGTTTCAATGCCTAATACAATAAAATAGAATCGTGTTCTTAGATATGGTCGTAAACTCTATAACATAGAAAACATAGACGTAATAATGCCCTCTATAATCCCTGATCATCGGAATATATGGAATTGCATCTTTGTGGCAGCTTTCAGGATTGGAAAGAGTGCTCATAACAGCTAAAAGAGCGTTTCCCTTTACTCAAAGATAAGTAATCCCGCATCTGAAATAAGAGAGAACATATATTCACAAAAATGGGGCTCCTTTTCTTATTCACGTGCAGCACGCATTCAAGGCGCTGGCCTTGTCCTCGGCATTAGAAATATTAGTGACTTCCTTTTGAAAATGAAATGTGGACATGAAAGAAAAAGAACTGAACAAAGAATACAGAATAATGGAATATAACATAGTATTTCAATAGTAATACACCTAGTAATATGAACAGTACTAGGAATGAAATAAAGTATATATGTTAACATTATTAGTAGTGTATACCATTTATTAGAGTACACTGCCCTTACTCTGATAGGGCATAATAAGTATTTAACAAACACTATTATTAGGTTATTGACCAAATAAGTTATGTTTTAGTGCATTTTGAGTGTATACCTGTTAATAGTGTCTTTAACCAAACACTTTATTTAACTTATTTATTCTACTAATGAAACCATGACTAAGGAATTCAATCCAGTAGTAAAGTAATGGAAGGAACGTCATTTGTTGGGCGCATGCATGTGCAGAATCGAACCCAGTAGTACGAGAATCCACTTTTGAAGTAATAATTTCAAGGAGTAGTATTTAGGGCTAAGGCGAGTGGTGAGTATACAAATTGCACTTTCAAGTAAGGCGCTACCGGACTAGCTCTTTGTATCCTAATCCATATTTCTCCTTTGCTTAATCAGAACTCACTACTAGATAGGCAGTATGTCAGAATGAAAGAAAGACATTAGTAACAGAACTGGTCAGCTCGCCCCTTGCACGGAATGAAATACAGAAGTTTAAACTCAACACTACCTTATTGATAGAGTAGAAACAGAGGTCGGAATGAAAGAAAGAAGGCAGAATACTAATTAGAATATAGCTCCCTACGACTAAGAATAAGCAGGTGCATCGGGTAATCAAACTCGCAAATAGGAGTTTCACTCAGCAGTAATGGAATCCAGGGAATAAGTAGAAGACCCTACTTAGCTAGCAAGCAAGTAAGAATACGAGATCAAGCAGCGCACTCAATGAATCAAAATCTGAAGTAAGGGTACATCTGTGGGGGAAACTAGGAGAATGGAACCAATGGAGAAAAAGAATTCCACTAGTATCTATGGGGTTGTGACTCCTGTCTATCATAATTGAATACTGCTCTTGCTGGCAAGAACCGAACTACTACAAAAGCAGCAAGGCTTTCACTAAAACTAACAGGACTATAGCGTGGAACTAAGACTTCCCCTAATGCATTGCCCCATCTTATAAATAAGCTGCCTTTCTTTTCATTTTGTATTCTTCTACTGTTAACTCCAAAACTTTTATTACTGCCCCAAAAGCCTTATGCCTCTCGGTAGCAGAAAAGACTTAGACTAGTTGGCTCCTTTGCCCCTATGGGCTCAATTCCTATTTGATAGCTTCAGTATCGGGTTCTACTCTTGTAGTTAATAGCAAATAAACATATGATAACCCCAATTCTAATATACAATATATATAGTATAGAATTCAACTCTGAAGGCTGAGTGAATCCTATCTCACTCAGAACTTGGAATCGAACCTGGGCATGGAACTACCCCACTGCTAAATCTGAATACAAATTTGGGAGCCTTGCTAGCTTCGTTCTTCTGCTAACGCTGCCCTTGCTTTAATGGTTTAGTCTAATACTCATTTTTGCTTTTGTCACCATACCTCTTCTATAGGCACAAGGAGAGAACAATTATTATTCCTTTGTTGCTTATCGAGCTGTCGAGGAATAGCTTTCCTTCGATCAGTAGGTTTACATGACAGGATTCGGAGTAGTAATCGGATTCTTATGTAGTAGGGGCAAGCCCTTAGTTCCAAGTTGAAGTAGTAGAAGCAGTACCCTATCCAGTTGTTTCCCTTTCCAATCTTATCGATAGTAGTTAATTATAGTCGTTGTTGTCAGTGTTTCAGTCGTTAAAGTGACAGTGTTCCAATCTTTGTCATAAGTGTTTTCTGCCTTTCTAGTCGTAGGATTCTTTTACTTACTAGTTGTCTACTTATTAGAGAAAATCCTTATTGAGGGTTTTGGTCTTATACTTTATTTAGAATATCGGGTGTTATATCAGAGCTGGGGAACACAGAATTGGATTGTATGCCTATACTTGCACATTCTCTTACTTATAAGTTGGATTGTTGGCGCACTGGTCTGGTGAAGTCTTAGAAGCAGTAGTTCACATCCTTGTTAGTTAATTAGCCCTATAGTAAGACTAACAATCGCGTATAGGCATTTAGGACTGCATTAGTAGCGAAATAGTCAAAGAGGGTAGGGAGAATGATAGTCGGCAAAGATGGACTTAGAGCCAAAAGGGATATAGGTTGGTGGGATACAGTAGTGCTAGTTGAAAGCGAGTAAAGGTCAGCGTTAGCTGGGCCAAGCGCCAAGACGAAATACTATATGGCAATAGAATAATGGGAAAAAGATGTAGGTTCAACTAAAGGATAGGCTGGGTTCCGCTCTCAACTCCCGTACTACTTAGTTCAATTACGATCGGGAATAGGATCTCTAAAAGAAAGAGGAATAGGATCTCACGTTAATATGTATCAGTAAAGCTTCTCGTTGATCGTTCTCAAAAGGGTTTGTTGGTAAGAGTCTTCACAATGTTAGAATTGTATCGAGAAGAATGAGTTGGTTATCCATAAAGATAAAGAAAGCTCTTTCTTGTAGTTCCGGCTCTCAACAATGAAGAAAGACTTGTAGGAAATCACTGGTTGGGTTGGTTAGTTACCTTATTCTATTTGGTTTGTTAGTTACCCGATTCTATAATACAAAGCTCCACTCCAGCCTATTATTCCTTGCTCCATTCTCACTTACGCACCTCCTCAAACTATATGAATCAATTACTACTATGATAGAAAGATTACTAGGTGGGTTTTACCTATTCTATCTCAATACTCCATTTAATGATTATGTTTCATCTACTTCTAGGATACTCAACTCTTACTTTGGCCTGCTCCCACTCCAGCTCCAGATACAACTTACTCACCTCTCCATCTTTGGCTGATGATACTAATATAGATGCTTCTTCTTTCGTAGACTTTGGCCAAGAACCTCTCTTCATAGACGGTCTTGTCTTGCCCGACCTCCACTTGAAGACGAAAACCCACTCTATACTTTCATTTCCGAACTCATCTTGATTTCCCGCACTTGTTTCAGCTGTTTTTATTATTCTTAGGGATATTCTCTTTTACCAGCTTATGTAGCTTCCTTTAGTGCTGACCGCCCTCCAAAGCATTCCCAATTATAGGATTCAATTCAATCAGAAGGTGAACTCTACTTTTTAGCAACTTGCTTATGATCTCGTCGTAAACTAGTATGAAACAAAGGATTCCACTCGAACAGGAACAGGCCCCGATAAGCAGATGGATCACCATACGTACAATTCTCTCTACTCGAACATAACCACTGGCAACTTACTATTGAACAACTTCTAATCCTGTTGACAAAACCAGTAAGTGATTTGATTCTTCTCTTAGCACGAATACATCTTATTTGATTTCTGTGATTTGGCATCAGCGACGGATAGGTGGGTGAGGTGGCCCCTGTACTTGTTGTACGAAATTGTTACAATTTGTGTTTTCGCCGTGAATAACCAACCCCTATTGTCATCGATGTAGCTCAAACAAAGTCATTCAGAAGAAAAGTGATAGTTCGAGTTTATCCTAGTGCGAGTAGAGTTCTGTTCGAGTTTAATAAAAACTGCCAGCTACCCTATTTCACACTTTTAAGGAGGCAGTCAGGTTTACTTTATTATACTTGTAGATAGATAGCGCTCAATTCCATTCTTTTGCGCTAAGTCAATATTGTCTTTCCATTTGAGTGGAAGAAGAAAGTACTGGTGCGCAAACAGGAGTGGAAGTTTGAATTGGAAGAAGAATAAGTGTGAAAGATCTAATATCAATGCCCAATGGAATAAGTCAAAAATAAGAAATAGAAGTAGAAGTCCTCTTACTGCGAATTTCGAGTCTCTCCTAAAGCATTGAGTGGAATTCTTAGGTGTGATATATGGCGTACCTAGCATAGAACCCAGTAAGTAGATGTATGGTCCCGGCTCACAGGTTAGAGTGCTCCAGCAAACTAAACAAGCTTAGGAACAGGCAAATAAGATAAAGGAACAAGTCACTAAGAAAGCGAAGGAACCAACAAACAAGTAGTAGAGAGAATCCGCAGAATAAGAAGTAACAGAAGCGGAATTAGATGAAAGATTTGGAGGCTAATATGAACTAGAACAGCCGATAGGGTACCTCAATAGGTGGTCCAGTCCAGTCCTTTATTCGTCGATGATAGATAGCTGCCCGGAGCAAGTCCTTATTATGAGGTTGAGATTCATTTATACAGCCGATGGAGTACCTAAGTTACCGGATATACTTTCAGAATGTTCGCTAACTGACTTTATACTAGACCTCGCTGATCTTGAAACTGGTGATTATCTTGCACCAACAAGTAACTACTACAAAAGCAATGAAAACAGCATAGGACTTGCTCCAATAATTGTCTAGTTAAGTTGTACTTGTGTTAAACAATGAAGGTGTAGATGGAATGTCTTTGATGTGAGGTGTCCTGAAACAGAAGAGTTCTCTAGGTATAATCGGGTATAATAAGATAAAGGGAACTAACCATGAATAAGGAATTTAGCGACTAAGTCAAAGAATCAGGTATCGGATCGGAGGTAATGAAGCAGTAACCCAAGAATGGTAGGGACAAATCCAAAGAATGGAACTTGGGCATCGGCCTCAACCTAAGTGTTATTGGAAACAAGGCTACCCTGGCTTACTTGCTTTCTTTAAACATTGATCAGGGTCTTTGCTTTCTTAGCTATAAAACTCCATTTACTTATTTGAATTACGTACCGCTTGGGCTTATTCCACTGCTAAAGTAAAGAGACTTTCACTGATGATAGCAAGACAAAAACACTGACACATCTCCACCACAAGACCACCTCTACAAGACCAACAGAAAGAATAGAACCAGTACCAATAAGACCTTAGCGCAAAACCGGGAATTCAACTATTACTGCCAAGGCTGCCAATACTCCGTCTAAGAATGGCTTTACTAGCTATAGGTCTACCTCCAAGAAAATGGAATCTGACTATCCTTATGACTCCTTGCCTTAAGTCTGCATTTCACTCATGGAGATTGGACTGTAAACTCACTCTTTCTCTTTCTCTACTCGCACTTGCTTCTGACTTCTGAGTTTTCTTCTTTATCCCCGGGGGCACACCAAACCTTATGAGTTGTTTACTTCTACTAATACTTGTTCTTATATCTCATACTTAAATAGCGCCAAGACAATGTATCCTTACGTTGAATACAAGAGAGACAGGCTAAGAGGTGAGTAAGTACGTCTTAGATGAGGAAGCGCTAGTTTGATAGCACGGAGCTCCTGAATGGTTGGCACGGGAAGGATGCAAGTAAGCGATTGCAGAACTAGAGAAGTCCGTTTTAGAATGAGGGGCGGTGTTTGGATTCTTCTTATTAATAAGTCAAGCCTGCATTTCGAGTTGTTGTATTGCCCCAGTTTTTAGGAACGTTATTAGGAAGCAGTGTTTTTAGTCTAATAGCAGTAAGGTTGTTCTAATAGTAGCATAGTCATTTTTTACTTCTAATATAGTAGAGTAGCGGGCCTTTGTATTTAGTTTCCTTGTCAAGAGTAAAGCGAAGAGGTACTGAACGAGCAATAAGATAAGAATAAACGGAATGAAAGCTAGGGCGGGGGAAGAATTAGTTCGAGGTGAAAGCACTGTTATTATTAGTTGAAGCATTGTTGCCACTAGTTTCTTTCTTTATTATAGTCTGAATTGAGTATTAAGTTTCAGGTTAGCTCCACTCTTCGGGCTGCTGGCAGGAGAGAATAGACCAGTAGAGAGTAGGCCAGTAGGAACATAGACATTAGTTTACTTAGAATTGGTAGTGTTAGTTTGCTTTGTAAGCAAGGTTCGGTGCCCGTGTAGTTCAATCCCCAATTGTTAGTTTCTTCCTTTTAGTATTGGGTTGCTTCTTCCACTAGTAGGTAGGTTCTAGCTCAACCCTCTTTTTAGGGTTATGACATGCAAAATCTATTCTAACTTTCTGTAGCACTGAGGAGTTTCATTCTAACTTTCATCTAATAGCTCTGGCTGGTTAAGAGAAGAGCAACCAAGGCAGAGTATAATTCCATTTTAGGTAGTTCAATCCGCTATTTAGTAGTCCAATTCGTTATTGTAAGATAAAAGAAAGATTTGAAAATGAAAGGTTAGGGCCTAGATTGTACCTATGTTATACTACTCAGTTTCATTCAGTGGGGTAAGTGCTCAAGTCGGATCTGTATCGGTTCGATTCTTTAACTAGCAATAAGTATGCTAGGGCAAATACATGTGTTAGATCCGGGCAGTAAGAATATGTAGTAAGCATAGGAGTTAGGGGAGTTAGCTTTGAAGCCAACAGTTACAGTATTGGTAGGGATGGTGCTCAGTCCCCAGTTGTAAGTGTTTAGTATCGTTTACATTTGTTATGGCCTGTTTGCTAGCAGTTCCACGCTTCTACGCCTAGGTTCTGGTCTTAGAGGTAGTAGCTTAGTTCCCAGTTCCGAGTTGATTTCTTGTATCCGGGATGTCCCTGTTGAATGAAGAGTTGACCCCATTATTGTAGTGTTCGATCCTCGTTGACTCCGACTTTCTAGTTGGATTTCTTATTTGATTATAGCAGGTGTCGTTATAGTCGTAGTGTTGCTAATCGCAGTTGAATTCCAGTAGAGAAGCTTATAAGTAATAAGGAGAAGAATCCGACTAGACTAATAGGTAATCGAATCCCACTAGGCATTAGAAGAGGTAATATAGGTATATGATCTATCACTTCTACTAATGGGAATAGAGAATACAGGTACGCTCAACGCCTTACGTCATTGCTTTGCCGTCTTACTTAGCTTACTTGTCGTCTTGTCTTGTAGGTGACTTGGCAGGTTGATAGACAGGAAAGACAGCTTTGAAGTAAGTAGAGCAAGGTTTGGTCCCTGATGTGAAAGAATCAATAGGCAGGAAGGACATTGAGATTTGTAGGGACAGGCTTAATAGATAGTATAGTAGCGAAAGAGCAAAAGTTAGAATAGTCAAATTTGTTGGAATTAAACTTGTTCAAGTATCATAATGAGGTTCATTTCATCAAAAGAGGTTCATTACATCAAGAGAGAGATTTATTACATCAAGAAGAAAAAAATGGATTAAAAGACTATAGAAGGATAAGTCAAATTGGTTATTGGTTCTTGAAAGGGTTTTTTGAAAGAGAATGATTCATCTTGAATACAATTAATATAATGTATCTTTGGGGACTATATAAACCCCATATGTTGGGTCATGAGAGTAAGAGAGTTTCTGAAATTTGTAAAGAGTTTTTTCTTGAGAGAAATATAGAAGATTGAACCTTGTCCTACTCTTCATCTGTTTCATATCTCTATTCCCTCTTCCTATCAACATCAACATCTGGTATCAGAGCATAGGTTAAGCTATGACCTCTTCCTCAAGTGCCATCCAACTTCAGATCCCCAGATTAACAAAAAAAAATTATGACATATGGTGCATCCAAATGAAGGTTCTTCTAGGCTCCCAAGATGTATGAGAGTTTATAGAAGATGGATTCGCTGAACCAACTCCAGCAGAAGAAGGAGCAATGAATGCGAAGAAAGCAACTCAAAGAAAGAAGGAAGAAGGAGAAAAAGGCTTTGTTCACAATCTACCAAGGGCTTGATGATACAATGTTCGAGATCATCGCTCCAGCAAATACTTCAAATGAGGCTTGGGAAATACTTCAAAAAGCATTCGGTGGTGTTGATAAGGTAAAGAAACTCCGTCTACAAGTTTTACGAGCAGAGTTTGAAAAACTACAACAAGGTACTTCTGAAACTATTTCGATTACTTCTCAAAATCATTTCTATTGTTCATCAAATGAGACGAAATGATGAACAAGTAAATGATCAGAGAGTAATAGAAAAATATTGAGATCTCTAGACCCGAAATTTGATTTTATTGCTGTTGCGATTGAAGAATCTAAAGATTTGGAAAAAATGTTTTTAGAAGAACTTATGGGTTCCCTTCAAGTTCATGAACAAAGAGTTACAAAAAGAGGAGAAGACAAAACTATGGAGCAAGCACTACAAGCTAAGTTTGCTCTTGAAAATAAAGGAGAATCAAATTCTCAAAGAGGAAGAAGACGAGGACAAAGAGGAAGAGGAGACAGAAATCAGACCAATCAAGAATCTCCATATAATGAAGAGGCTAGAGAAAATTCTAGTCAAAGAGGCCGAGGTTATGGTCGAGGACGTGGCCGAGGCCGTGGACATGGCAGAAACTCTAAAAGGTCTGAAATACAGTGTTATGTTTGCAAAAGGTATGGACATTACTCTTATGAATGTTATTATAATCCTAACAATCAAAGTGACGAGGCAAATTTTATTGAGCAAGAAAAGAAGGAAAATCAAGTTTTGTTAATGAGTTATGAAAATTTGAAAAAAGATCAATCTATGACATGGTATCTAGATACAGGAGCCTCAAATCACATGTGTGGCATCAAAGAGCTATTTTCAGAAATGGATACAAGTTATTCCGGGAACATTACATTTGGTGATTTGTCTCAAAGACCTAAGAGGCAAAGGTAAAATTCTCCTTGAACTTAATAATGGCAAGGAATTATGCATTTCAGATATTTATTATGTTCCTGATATGAAAAATAATATTTTAAGCATTGGACAATTACTCGAAAAAGGTTATGAAGTTGAGATGAAAGATATGGCTCTCTCAATTCGTGATAAGAATAAAACATTGATATCACATGTGAAAATGGCAAGGAATAGAATATTTCCTCTACATTTGAGTATTTTTGATCAATCAAATTGTTTTAAAGCTGATATTGAGGATATTTCTACACTTTGGCATCTTAGATATGCTCACTTAAATTTTGAGGCTTTGAAACTTCTAGAGAAGTATAATATGGTGACAGGAATGCCAAAAATTGATCACCCAACAAAATTATGTGAAGTATGTGTCATGGGTAAACAAGAAAGAAAACCTTTCAAAGTGAGAAGAACAAAAAGAGCATGACATCGACTCGATCTGGTGCACTCGGATGTTTGTGGCCCTATCAATCTAGTATCACTTGGAGGAAGCATGTATTTTCTTACATTTACTGATGATCATAGTGGCAAAACTTGGGTTTACATGTTAAAAGAAAAGAAAGAAGTTTTAAGCAAATTCAAAGAATTTAAGGATTTGGTTGAAAGACAAAGTTGTTGTAAGATTAAATGTTTAAGAACAGATAGAGGTGGTGAATATATATCAAATGAATTTGAAAGTTTTTGTAGAAATAATGGAATTCTACATCAATTCACCATGCCATACACACCTCAACAAAATGGTGTCTCGGAAAGAAAAAACAGGACTATCCTTAATATGGTCCGATGCATGTTAAAGGAAAGAAAAATTCAAAGAATTTTGGGGTGATCTTGTTGCTTGTTTATTTGCTTATGAGTTTCCAACAAAGCGAATTAGTAATATTACACGGAAGAAGCATGGAGCTTACAAAACCAAGAGTTGATCATTTAAGGATTTTTGGAAGTGTTGCATTTGCCAAGATACCAGAAGAAAAGAGAACGAAATTGGAGGATAAAAGCCAAAAATACATTTTGCTAGGTTATCCAGAGAATTCCAGTGGTTACAAACTCTACAATCCTATCACAAATAAAGTTGTGATGTCAAGAGATGTTGAGTTTGATGAACAACAGATTTGGAACTGGAAAAGTGATGAGCAGCATAAGAAAGCTGTAGCTTCAGAAGAAGATGATATAATACAAGCAAACACTGAAGTGACTTTGCCAGAATCATCACCTAGATCAGCTAGGTCACATGATTCAAGAAGTCCAATTATAAGAAGGACAAGACCGATTCAGGACCTATATGATGTGACTCGAAGGATTGATACTAACAATGATGAACTTTCTTTATTTTATCTTTTTGCAGGATATGATCCATTAATCTTCGAAGAAGCTTATAGAGATGAAAAATGGCGACAAGCTATGAATGAAGAGATTCATGCCATTAACAAAAATAATACATGGGAGCTTACTACACTTCCAGAAGACCACCAAGCTATCGGTGTTAAGTGGATCTTCAAAACAAAAAGAAATGCAAAAGGAGAGGTGGAGAAATACAAGGCTAGATTAGTTGCAAAGGGATATAAACAACAATATGGAATTGACTATGAAGAAGTATTTGCGCCAGTTGCTCGATTGGAGACAGTAAGATTACTTATCTCTCTAGCAGCTCAAATGAAATGGAAGATTTTACAAATGGATGTGAAATCAGCATTTCTTAATGGAGTTCTTGAAGAAGAGGTATATATTCAACAACCCCCTGGTTTTATTATTCAAGAACAAGAAGACAAAGTATACAAGTTAAAGAGAGCTCTTTATGGGCTTAAACAAGCCCCACGAGCATGGAATTCTCGAATAGATACTTATTTTATTCAAAATGGTTTTTCTAAATGTCCACATGAACATGCTCTCTATACAAAATCTAACTCTAATGGAGATATCTTATTTGTATGCTTGTACGTAGATGATTTAATATTTACAGGCAATAGTAGCTCCATGATTAAAGATTTTAAGCACTCTATGAAAAAGGAGTTTGAGATGACCGACTTGGGCTTAATGACTTATTTCCTTGGTATCGAAGTTATACAAGATAATGGAGGAATTTTTATCTCACAAGAAAATTATGCAAAGGAGGTTTTAAAGAAGTTTTCAATGGAAGATTGTCATCCTACAGATACACATATTGAATATGACACTAAGTTGACCAAGGAAGGTGAAGGTAAATACATTAATCCAACTTATTATAAAAGTCTAGTTGGATGTTTAAGGTATTTGACATGCACTCGACCTGATATACTATTTGGAGTTGGTTTAATAAGTAGATTTATGGAAGTTCCAAAGACATCTCATTTAAATGTCGCTAAAAGAATTTTGCGATATATTAAAGGAACAATTGAGTATGGAATGTTCTATTCTTCATCTAAAAAGTTGGAGCTCATTGGATATAGTGACAGTGATTTTGAATGAAGCTACGATGATCGGAAGAGTACAACTGGATTTGTATTTTATTTTGGTGAAGCTACATTCACTTGGTCTTCAAAAAGCAACGGATCGTAGCTCTATCAAGTTGTGAAGCGAATATATAGCTTCTTCTAGTGTTTGTCATGCAATCTGGCTAAGAAGATTACTCCAAGAACTTCATATGCCACAGGAGAAGTCAACCAAGATTTATGTTGATAACAAATCAGCTATTGCCTTAGCCAAGAATCCAGTCTATCATGAAAGATCGAAGCATATCGATACAAGATTTCATTTCATAAGAGATCATATCAAAAATAAAGAAGTGGAGCTACATCATGTCAAGACAAGTGAACAAGTGGCTGATATACTTACAAAACCTCTCAAATTTGAAATATTTCAACAACTTCGAAAGAAACTTGGCATGCTAGATGGAACAAGTTTAAGGGGGGAAAATGTTGGAATTAAACTTGTTCAAGTATCATAATGAGGTTCATTTCATCAAAAGAGGTTCATTGCATCAAGAGAGAGATTTATTACATCAAGAAGAAAAAATGGATTAAAAGACTATAGAAGGATAAGTCAAATTGGTTATTGGTTCTTGAAAGGGTTTCTTGAAAGAGAATGATTCATCTTGAATACAATTAATATAATGTATCTTTGGGGACTATATAAACCCCATATGTTGGGTCATGAGAGTAAGAGAGTTTCTGAAATTTGTAAAGAGTTTTTTCTTGAGAGAAATATAGAAGATTGAACCTTGTCCTACTCTTCATCCGTTTCATATCTCTATTCCCTCTTCCTATCAACATCAACAAAATTCATAGGCAGTAGCGCTAGGTTGAAACCAAGAGAGGTAGGTTGAGATAGGTTATTGGGAGATTTAATAAAGTCAAAAGAGGAGTAAGTCATTAGGAGATGTTATATTCTAATTCTAGTAAGTGACATTCCTATTAGTAGTAGTTGTTGTCTTATCTATAGTAATGATTGATATTTAGTAGTAGTAAGATCACTAGTTGTTAAGCTATAGCCTTATAAGCAGCTAGTTAAGCCCTTGTTTCTAGGATGAGTATTATAGTGGTTTCAGTTGTTCTACCCTTGCTAGTAGGAGTAGAAGCCTCCTCAGTGGTAGTTGAATTACCAGTTCTAAGTTCAGTGATTGTTGGCCATTCCTATAGTAGTAGCGGGAGGTCGATCGATGGTAATCAAAGAATAAGATCTAGGACAGTAAGCTCTAGAGTAGCTCAAGGCTAAAAGGGGTGTTTTCGAAAGCAAGGGGGTGCCAAGTTTATTATAGAATCATAACCAGTAGCTCTAGACTGGAAAGCAAAGGGACAAAGACTTAGATATATGAAAGATATGTTAAGATCCATGAGTTTAGGAATCAAAGGTAGACATGTTAGAATAAAGGGCAGTAGGGAAGCCCTAGTTGTAAAGTCAATCTTGTTGGCGGCGTTATAATTCCCTTCTCGAGTTAATATATTGGTAGCGATAGTCCGATTAGTAGCGGTTTCATATTCTTTGCCTACTGGATTGAATGCTTACTGTTGAGTTGGCTTTCGAGTCAGTAGAGCGAGTCTATCAAAGGATTTGTTCCATCTCTATGGGTAGTGTTTGATTCCCCGTTAGCAGTTAGTGGGTTGAAGGACTGAGTTATAGAATGTAGCTAGCGAGTAGCAGAACCGTATCAGGGAGCTAAAGAGTTAAAGGTGGGAATCACTACTGGAAAGAACGACTCAATGACAAACATACTCATATTGAAAGCTGGGAACCAAACCGTCAATAACAATAATCAAATATATAAGTAGGAATCGCACTCAGTAATATAAGAAAACAACTAGGGACGATGACCCCGCTCTCAATAACCCATGTTTGTCTCTACCGGGACCCTATCTCAACCTGCTACTAAGCTCTATCATTCCTAGACTACTAACTCGATGACTGGGACTCGGACCTCAATGCCCGACTCTGAAAAATAAAGTGAAGTCTGTTGCTCGCGAGTTGCAAACTAAAACCCCTTATGAGAGTTTGACTTGTGAGTGACATATAGACGAGACTGAGGGTAGTGCCATAGGGTTTATGGTAATGGAGTAGCCCGGGTTCTCTTCTTTCTAGTAGCTCAATTACATCGACCCTTCCATTGGCAGTGAAAACCCCAATTTCCAACTTCAGTCTTGCTAGCATGGGTTCTACTCTAATAAGTAACCCCGACGCGAGTGAAAGGTTGTGATAGTGCCCATGGAGGGGGGTAATCCCCATTTAGGAGTTGATTCCTTTGATCCGGTGTCAATTCTGATTATTAAGGGTTTCTATCTGATAGTTAGTAGTGTAATTCCTAGTTTAGAGCTATAGTGTAGGCCCCCGAGGATAGAGTTTCGCCCCTACCCCTACCCCTAGGATAAGAAGAAAAGCAATAAACCAATACATCAATAAGTATTAGGCGTATTCTTGTTAGTCGAGTTTCTATCCTTATAGGCGAGCATATCAGATTTGAAGCAAGGCAGGGTAGGCTAGGATCAGTGTAAATCTATTTATGTAGTAGTTGAGTCTGCTAGTTATGGAGTAGTGGTCTCATAAGCAGTAGCTAGATTACTTGTTTTGTTTTTATTTCAATCATTAGGTTCGGTTCTTGCATGCCAGGCCCTATTTGCCCGAGCTCCACTCCTGCTAGCACTAGTTGAAGTATCAGTAGCACGAATTCTATTATCTTATTCCTATGTTAATTCCCAAGTTACAAGTTGTCACGGGCTTAGCTGATTTTGCCTAAGCCGTACGGCACCCATGCGTGTCCGTCCGCACAGGTCAGCCCTCCCCGAGATCTCCTAACATCCCATAGACTCACAAAAAGAGAAAACGGGCCAGAAGAAGTAATTTCCACGGGATCCACAAGCAACTGCTCAAGAAAACACTTTATAAAGCCAAAATACAAATTACACTCATGGACATTACAAACTCAGAGAGGTTGTGCACAAAGGATAATGGTCCATTATAGACCGAAGTTCCCACAAGTGCTTATAAGACACACTTGCATTTACAAGCCAAACTTGGCCATAAAGCACATCAAACTAGGGCTGCTAAGCCTACTGTAAGCCCGCTTCTTGTTGTACAATATATGTACCTAAACCGAAGGACACGGACTAACACAAGCATTTCATCGAATACCTTGTTTACATTATTGTTCGTGATATTCTCCCCCACTTATTCCTTCGACGTTCTCGTCGAAGCCACTGTAGATGCTACATCTCCTCGCATTCTGCTAAATCTGTAATCTTCTGCTTTGGCTACAACACGCCCCTTTGGCTCCTAGCCGCTCTTCGCCGTTGTTGTTGAGTAGTCGAACTCTAATCCGCCATGCTGCTTCAACTCACCAATGACTGAATCTGGTGTGGGGTTGGCTGAGTTGTGCTGATCCTTGTTGGTTCTCGAGGATCCCTCTGATGAAGGAAAAGACCTGCCTTATTATGTGCTAGTATCATAATATACTCATATTGCTTGAACTGGGTAGATGCTTGTTGGAGGTTTAACGAGCATCGCCTCATAGACTTTGAAGTTTTTAAGGTCCTTTCTCCATAATGTTTGCCCATTGAACCTTCTTCCGCTATTAGTTGTCACTTCTAAGTATATTCGCATCACTCCCTCTTAGTCAATTGGGAAATGAAGTGGAAAAACTACTCTCAGTAGTACTAATCACCAACGGTGAGGATTTGACAACCATTATCTTCCATAAGCTTTCTTTGAAGGATCACTGAACTTGTGTAGAGCTCCCCTGCTTGGATAAGTAAGAGAACTGGGATACTTGACTTCACCCATTCTCTTCGTAGTTGAGAAGGTAAGGTTACTTGGCTTCGCTCACCTCCTAGAGTTAAGAGAACTGGGGTACTCAGTTTCGCTCATTCTCTCGAGTTGAGAAGGCAAAGGTTACTCAATTTCGCCTGGCAAAGGTTACTCGATTTTGCTTGCCTCCTCGAGTTTGTACTTCATGCATTGTGGGTACTAACATTCGCTCGCTCATACTCAAGCACTTGAAGTGGTTGCACTCCTTGCGTTAGGTTAGCTCGTGATTCGCCTTTCCACGCCATTGAACTTCGAATGCAAGAAGTTTTGCGAAAAGAGCAAAAGTTTATCCCAACTTGGAGTCCCCAACTTAGAGTAAGTCTTTGATAGATCCGTCGCCTTTGGGATTGTACCGTCTTCTCCATCACCTTTGTCGCATACTCCTCTTGAGTAGAAAGGCAGACCATGTCGCCTACTTGCTCCTTGGTCGAGCACTCCTGCATCAACACGAAGTCCCTTAATTTCAGCTATCTGGATGAAAAGCACATCGACATCGGTCTTATGAAGTTTCTTGGCCTCGCCTTCCGCCTCCTTGGTACTTGAGTTTGCCTCTGCATTCTCCACCTCCTTGGCCCCTTTACGACCAATGCTGTCCCTTCATGAGAGTAAGGGATCGATGACTTCACGGAAGTCCCGTATCTGCGATACCATGGCGCTGCCAAGCCCATAGCACTACTATCCGTTACCTTGTATCTTCAACCCTTCCTTCGCGATCGGTAGATCTGCCTGCAATCGTGGAGCTCCTCAGTCCACCTCCTCTCTAACCGACGCTTTTCTTTTGGGTAGCTAAGCCCACTGACTCGCTGCCGCCGCCTTTCGACCACCGCTCAACACCACCGTGTCCTCCTAGCAGTTCTCCTTGGTCGATGGAGAGAGACTACAACTCTCATGCATGGCCTCCGCCATCTTGTTGCAGGGCTCGTGCCGATTCTGTTCTCCTTAGCTTCCTTGGTAGCAACGTTCGCTTACTCAGCCTTGTCCTCTGACTTGTCGGGCTCCCTTAAGCGAATGTGAGCACTGAAGTAGTTTAACTCTCCAGCTGCTCTAATTAATCAAGTCCCCTCCATGGGACTCATTGGTACTTGCAATTGGACTTCTTCCTCGGTAGTATACAGCTCCCATACGCTGATAACTAAGGCTTTCATCCAATACAAGCTTCGATGCACACACGAAGACCCGCCTCTGTGGTACTACGACATTCACTCTTTGAATCCATAGCCCTTCTTCTTGTTGTGTTGTACACCAAAGTGGAGCTCCCAACTCCTGATCATACCTCTGCATGATCTTTGTCCCTCATGGGACAAGATTGCCTGTATTACATTGCCACGAACTATTCCACCACGATCTGCTGCACCATGTCGCCTCCTAGTGACATCTCCATTGCATACAGATTCTAGTGTGATGAACTCGGACTACGACTTCTCCACGTGTGGCCTCTGCCAACACATCGTAGGGCCTCTGCCATCTCCGATTTTTAGTTCGCTCCCTTGGCAATTCCCCTTCGTCCCCCCACTCTTGGGTTACACAGACGAAGCATAGCTCTAGGAATCCATCGCTAAGAGCTCCCAAGTCCTAGAGTTGGTGCACCATTATGCGGATCTTGGGCTTATATCCCTACCGACAATCTTGCTATGCACCTCCTATTCCCGACAACTCGAATGGCAACATATTCTTCAAGAGTACCGCCTCGCGTCCTCTTGCCCGTACTAAGGTCTCATGATCCCAACTTTGCCTCCATGAGTTGAATCACCTTAGTTACTCCATCAAATACATCTCGAGGTAGCTTGCATGTGCCTTGAAACTCCCTTCATCTTTGGCACCATGCAAAATAAGTTTGTCCCATCGAATGGAGAACCCATGGAACGACATGATCCCACTCTTGCCTCTACAAGAGTTCATGCCCTTGACCTCTGTCAGCTCGTGCCTCCGCTCCATGTTCCATCTTCTATATCAACTCCTTCATGCGGCTTGGATACTTCATCGAGTTCCACCCAAGTCACTCTGCTCCTCGATTTGCCGAGTTGATAGTGGCCCTCACGTCCACCATTCCTGTTGAGTTCGATTGCATCGACTCTAAGTGTGCCTTCATATGATGTTGCCTTGGATTGCTCCCCACTTGATCTCGAAATGCATCCACCAATGCATTACCTCCTTTGAGATCATGTGACAACTCTTCGTCGCTCACTCAGTTGAGCTTTGTGGAGATATAGCCTTGAGGAACTCTTCCTCAATATGCGATCCATTGCACATGATTCTCCCACTGGAGAACTAGGACTTATCCCTCCTGGATATCTGTCTGCTGGAGCAACTTTTCTCTTTACATACTTCCCACTGGAAGTTTCAGAGACCATCATCCCCTTTAGACTACTTTGTCTTGCTGAACTTGAGCTTTATTATGCCCCCACAAAGGTACTTGCTAGATTGCGACCCTTATCCAATACAGTCTCCACTGCACCCTTCAAGGTCCAACAACATGTGGAACTTATTGCACATTTCAACCGCCTACAGACATATCCTTTCCATGTCGAAGAGAAAGTTCTGATGCTCCATGGCGTCGAGTTCTAATCACGCCTTGGGATGGCCACGAACACTCCGTCATCCGTGTACAAGCCCTTACATGAGTTTCGAATCCTTCGAGTTAGCAATTTCCCTCACCTCTGTGAGCTTTTGCATAACTCTTTCCGTCGTTACATAACACCTCCCACATTGCACGGTCTCATTTTTCACCAAGCACCCTGCTTTATCTTGAGCATCAAGTTTGGTTGCCAACGCCGAGCTATAGCTCAAACTCAACCATCCCAATCTTTGTGTGCTATGCATTCTTCTTCGCTTGCTTGTCCTCGTGGTGCCTCTCACGCAAAGGGGTTGGCTATTCCTTGAATGCCAAACTAGGATGCCCGCTCTTCTGAGCGACTCCTTTCCCTACATCTCAATGTCCGTTTCCCCCAAATGGTTACGCGTCTTTCTCCACCTAGCTAGGTCCCCACGTTTGTATGGCGTGTGCTTGTCCCGCTCTGATACCACATTGTCACGGGCTTAGCTGATTTTACCTAAGCCATGCGGCACCCATGTGTGTCCGTCTGTACAGGTCAGCCCTCCCCGAGATCTCCTAACGTCCCATAGACTCACAAAAACAGAAAACGGGCCAGAAGAAGCAATTCCCACGAGATACACAAGCAAATGCTCAATAAAACACTTTATAAAGCCAAAATACAAATTACACCCATGGACATTATAAACTCAGAGAGGTTGCACACAAAGGATAATGGTTCATTACAGACCGAAGTCCCCACAAGTGCTTATAAGACACACTTGCATTTACAAGTCAAACTTAGCCATAAAGCAAATAAAACTAGGGCTGCTAAGCCTACTGCAAGTCTGCTTCTTGTTGTACAAGATATGTACCTAAACCGAAGGACACGGACTAACACAAGCATTTCATCGAATACCTTGTTTACATTATTATTCGTGACAGAGTGGAGAGCGCTTATAAGCACTAGGTGAATTATGGATTCATTTTTCTATTCTGAAGAACACTAGTTATAGGTTGCAAGTGAGGAGTTCATGTTATTCTTAGTTCATGTTATCAGGTAAGGTAGTGTGATTTCATCCTTATAGTTGGTATTGACGGTCTTATCATGCCCCACAACGGGTGATACTCGCTAGCTAGATTGAATTCCCGAGAGCCAGTAGTTAAAGGATACAAAGCAGGAGAGATAGGCTAAGGTATAGGAAAGCGAGACTAAACCCAAGGAATAAGAACGCAAGGGGCAACTACAGGAACTAAACCACTAACGTCAGGTTTAAAGCAAGTGACTAAAAACAAAGAGTCCAAGTTTGAAACTAGAGAACATAGATCAAGTTTTCAAGTCAAGTAGGGAAGCGTTGTTAGTTTCCCCACGGTAGCATGCTGGTTTTGTGGAGTCAGTCTTCTAGGTAGTAGTTCGGTTCTCCTAGTTGAGTTGTGAGTTATGTATAACTACACTCTTATTGAGTTATGTATTTGACAACTGAAATGTTAGAGCTATGCCCTGGGGATGAGATTCTGTATCTTCCCGCTACTGTTCAATTCTGTGTATTGGCATGATCCAACTTACGTTACACTAGACTACTTTGTTTATCTACCCATATTATAGTATAATAAAGAATACTGAGTTTGGTTCTATTACCTACGAATTGACTTCTGACTTCTAAGTGAAAAGTTGATTTGATGGTTTCATTCCGGGGGAAGAAAGTAAGGTATTGTTAGGCACCTAGGGAAGTAGTTAAAGAGTGATAGTGGCTAGTGGCAGACCTCTACCTCTAGTTAAGAGTGAGTGTGTTTATCGATTGACTACTATAGAATGTATTTTTGACTTTCGAGTTTAGTTCGCTAACGCACCCCCGCCCTGAACTATAAGACTACATGTTTGTTTCACTGCTTGCTTGACCTTATGGTGCTTGGCTTTTTACCTTTCTTGTTGAGCTGGACTTGAAACCTTTGCTTGAGGAGCTGGACTTGAAACTGGAACTCGTATTCTATTCAAGCTTAACTAACTCACTTACGCTTACTCTCGGGGTGCTAATGCTTGCTTCTTATCCTTTTGCGCGTACTTCATTTCTTCTCCCTACCTGCTGCTGACTTTTGAACCTTTTCTTCACGCACAACGCTCCTAAACTCACTTAGTTTCTGTCTTCAGGTGTTAGTGAGATATTTCGCACGACGGCTTGTTCCTACTCTTTGCAGTAGTAGATAGGAGCTACGTAACTTTTCATTCAATAAAATCTGTTTCCTCTCCTTTGAGTAGAGCAGAGCGGTTACCTTACTACTAGATTATGGAATACTCTTTCCTTTGATTAGAGCGGTGACTTCCTTAACTCATATCATAGGTGCACACCTCTTAACCACTCTATAATAATATGGGTTTTGACTCTTCTTCTTACCTGTGTTGAATACCTCTATAATGTTAATTGTACTCTTACTTGTATTGAATACATAATGTAGGCGCATCCTCTCTTCTCCATACTTTATATTATACACTTCCTCCCTCTCCATACTTAATATTATACACAACCAACCAACTTACGTGGGCAATAGGCACCTCTTATAGAGCAGATTTATTATTGACTTCGAGTGTAATGGACAATAGGCACTGACCCTAATGGAACAGATATTACTGACTGGAACCTAGTACCACAAGAGGAACCTACCATTTTGAAAACTATACGCAAGATGGGCATCATGATAGAATCAATCTAAAGTGAAGAAACAAAGGGGTCCACCGCACTTAATGTATTCTTATTATAGTCACCAACCGTACTCATACGTATTAGAAGAGAATCAAATAGATCATCACAGAATAGAACTAAGAATAGTGGTGTGCGCCTGTAAGATGAGTTAATTAAATAGCTGATCCTCTAGACGGTAAGTCATTAATCCACAGTATAGAGAGGGGGTCAAATTCCGTATGTTTGTTATGTTGATACCGGTACTTTTATTCGATTTTGTAACTAAGATGTCAAGAGGTTACAACTATGTTATTAGATCATTGATTTCTTTAATACTCTTTTTTGATAAGGGTAGCTGACCACATGCCCTAACTCCAATTCGAAGTCAAGTATCAAGTCCTGTTTTCGAAAGTGCACCTTTTATCTCACTTCTTGAATGAAAGTAAGCAGTAAGTGAATAAGGTGAGTATCTTTACTCTTTAGGTGTTGTCTACGATAGAATCCAGAATGCTTGGCCAAGCCGCAACTAAGAATGCTTAGCCCACTACACGGAGCGGTGCCGGTTTCATGCTCGTCTCTTAAAGCCCCAGCTTGTATACTTGTTCTCTACCACTTATTGCCCAAAGCTATAGTGGAAACAATAAAAGTAAGCTTACGCGCAATGGAACGGAATCAAAACATCTCTTCTTCCTAACTAATATAGAAGACATTAAAAAAACACTGCTTTGCTTTCCATTCCTTTCCTTTGATTAGAGCGGTGCGCACAACTCCCTAACGCCCGCCATTCTTTTCTTACCGGCTTAAATAAAGATCGTATTTCTTACTAACCCCAATTCTATACTAAACGAAATCTACTTGTTATCTTGGTTATCGACCCTGACTGGAAACTTACCTTACGCAGGAGAAAAAAGAGATGATCCTCTTTTCCATCGAAAGTAGATGGCACTGAACAAGCAACGGCAGAAAAAACGGTTAATTGAACTTATACTGATGGGCCTGTTCCCGACTCAACACTTGAAGAATCACCAACACTCGCTCGCCCTCTTGCAAATACGGATGATAGTGCTTTTTTCGGTTTCCCCTAGCTTTGCTTGCTTCCGTTCCTTATACGGATCTTATTTCCAGCCCTGTTTTTGTTGCAAGAGACGTATCTTTCGGAGTCTCCAGTCTGGTTGTTTAATCCCTGGCTATATTATATTATATATTAGATAGAGCAATTCGCCGAATATTATTAGATTCTATTAGAGTAATTCGCGGACGTGAGGTCTAGCAGCCCATGTGACTCCCGAAACAGGACTTGAAGAACCAACAAACCCACTTGGACTACTTAGCGCCGAAGAGCACCTCTTTTTGCTTAGCTTTAACTGTATGCCCATAGCTGATGAGCCCACGGAGCAGAACCTTCTCTCCACTTTGAAGTACGCGGTAAATACTCAAGTATTAAGCCCTTATCTTATGCGCTTTAACTCCCTAGTTTGTTCCCTTGCGCAATCAATCCCTTTAATAACCAATGTCGGCATCTGAATTGCCTGTTCTAGTTCGAGTCAAAGTCGATAAGAAAGGATGCAGTTTCCATTCCGGAAGCTTAGGTTAAGCGGGTAATATGAAAAACTTCTACACTAATCAAGCACGTTAGGAGGATTAGGCTTAAAGTTACGTATCCATTTCTGCTTCAGGTAAGGTGGAAAGTAAGTCAGCAGTGCGGTATCTTGCGAAAGGAAAAGTAAAGTTGAGTTCTAGGTTTGTGACTCATAGTCCTTTCCTAAGTGGGAGGTTTCGAAAGAACAAGTGCGTTAGGGGAGCTCACATGTCATCCTGTATAAAATAGGCATCAATATTTTAGAGCAACCTTTCGCTCGATGATGGATGATTAGCATGGATAGTCAGTAAGACCTAAATGGCTAGAAAGAAGGTTTACGATAAAGAAGCCCAACTCGATAAAGAAGCCCAACTCAATAAATGCGCATTGTGCCCAAGTGATAAATGTACGTCGCTGTAGATCAAACCAGAGAGTCAGGTTGAAAGTGGGCTGTAGTTGTCGACAAATGGGTTACCTCGGTTGAGTAGACATATTATAGATGCGCTACACCTAACCTAACTGCCAAATTATGTCTTAATAAAAGAATATACGTCGACATAGGATATAATACATAATTAACTAAAGCACTATAAACTAGAATACTTATTCCTGCCGTCAGATAATAAGCTAACGCTATGGGCTTTCGCAACGACACTACAATTATAAGAGAGGGTCTTTATGCTTGATTGGGGACCGGCGCACTATGATGAAATAATAGAATGTCGCGTCCATAGGTTAGTATAGAAGTGGCTTTTGAGGACACTCCTTCCCCACCCGGAGACAAAGTAAGCGCAGCGGTAAGTAATTCAGTGTCAAAGCAGTATGGAGAAGAAAGAAGTAAAAGAGTTTGCAAGCGCAAGAGTGTAAATTCCATGTTGCAGTGTGTTTCAATTCAGATGCTTATGCTTATATACTATTAGATATAGTTGGATGAAACAAGATTATAGTTTTATATGAAACGATCCCCATTCCTCTATGATATGCGTTGTGTATGAAATTCCGTATTGACTTTACTGCCTGCCTAGTGGAAGCTTAACCAAGATGTGTGCGATCAAGAGCATAAGCTGGATATCATAAGCAGTAGATAAAGTCAAGGTCCGTCCAGGAGTTCCGATCACGTGAAGAGCTTCTGCACTAAGATCTTTTCCTGTTTATGTTTGTGCTAAAATCAAAAGATTCTCCCGCCCGTACTCTTTTCGTCCTTTTCTTTTCTTAATCACGTCGTGGTTTTGTTCTTTCTTATTGAATGCGTAAATCGATTCGAATGGCCTGAGTTTCCTTCTCTTTCTGTTCTTGTGTAATCCCCGAGTCTTATAGCCTAGTGCAAGCAAGTGTAGTTTATGAGGGAGATTCTTTGATTGGCTTTACCTTTGCTTAAAGAGTAAGTAATAGAGTTTAGGTGCAAGTTTTGTTTATGATGGAAGCCGAGAATCAGCTATGCACGTAACTTAGTTTATAGGTGTCGGTGTGGGCGCATTCCGGATAAGCATCATAATAAGACAACCAATCTAATCTGAAGCACTAAAAGATTTTCCTGGTTAACCTGCCACGAGATATTCAATTACAGTTTTCGACTCTGTTAGCGCAAGTCCAACAAGCAACGGCGACTACTAATTCATATTCTCACATGAAACAAGTAATGAATGAAAAAACGATACCTGAAAGAAGCAATAGTACACTCTCCTAAAAGGAAGCTAGCAAAGGAGCTGCTTGGGGTTGGACCACACCTAGATAAAGCCTACATAAGAGATTATGACCTGAACCGTGCCTGCCCATTGAAGATGATTACTTCATCTGAACCAACAACTCCAGACTTACTCTCATCTGCATCTAAAATCAACAACTCCAAACTTACTCTCCACTTTGAGACTCATACCCGCTCCGTTGGCATCTAATGATCTTGTACCTTAGACGTATGTATTCCTCCCCCTCTACTTCCTTTTTTTTTTCTATCTCCTTACTACTCCGGAGCTATAGCTTATGCCCCTAGTCTTCTCCAGTATCTTATCTTGGGTACTTCTCTAAAATAACAACTTCTCTATCCCCATAAACAGGACATATATATCTGTTGCTTCTGATTTATAGTACTTATCGGTGTTGGCTTCATCATACTTTTTTCTTCTCGAATGATTAAGTTGGAACTCCACGAGATTACTTTGACATAGAATTCAAATCGAAAATGGTGCAAGCAAGCGGTGAAGTTAACTCTACTAGATGATTCTCTAAACTACCCTTGCCTTGAAGTAGCAGTATGACATGGGATTGTATATAAACTAGTAATTGGATATCTAATCTATTATTATATTCTCCCCTATTATTATATTCTTTGTTGAGGGATGTAAGGTTAAGGCTTTTATAAGACAATTATTCAAGTCAGTTCAGTCATATGGTCATATAAGAATTTCAGAGTGTCTCAGGTTGGTTGGTCTGGAAGAACAATAAATAGACAACAAGTACTGTACTATTTTCGTAACTTGAAAGTCATAATGGAATGGAATCTCTTGAGCACTTTACTTGCCCTTAAAGCTATGCCTATGGTTTTACTTGCTCTTAAAGCTATGCCTTGGTTTGTTACTAATATCCATATCACCATATACTACACTTCATTCAATTCTGTTCTTTGTTGCTAATACTTTGGTACTGTATCTCCCCTCCTAGATCACTCCAATTTTCATTATGGTTTTCATGGGTGTATTGTATATGAGCAGGTAAGCCTCAATGACATGAGGGAATGAAATAAGAGTTCTCGCTTAAAGTAGAGTTCTAGAATAAAAAACAGGATAATCTTAAGTGACAGGTGAGGAAGCAGAAGCGTTAAGTATTGCCTGTTTTCGTCCTCAAGGAGAGTTGAGCAAATCATTTCACTTATATTAGATAGAATACTAATACAGTAACCAAGGTTTACGAATATAGTAACCAAGGATAGGACACTCACTCCTTCCTTTCCTTCGCCACCCCACCTAGAGACAAAGTAAGAAAGAAAGAACTATAGATATAAAGAAAGAAGAAGTATGCGGGAAATCCAGTGTAGGAAAGAAGGTGTAAAAGAAGAAATATAAGATAGGCAGGCCCGTCGCTCATATAAAAGAATAGAGTGAGGCCTAGTTCTGTTGCTTGCTGATTGAGATCCACCCATTGCTTACTTAAGTGATGATTGAGCGCCAAAGATGACTATCCTTTCTGGTTATGCCCCAAACCCATACCTTCCTCGTCCAACGGATCATCTTGTCGACTTAACTCTAATTTCTGATCCGGACAAAGCCTGCACTTGACTCTGCCCAAGAAACAAGTCCTGCTGTCGACGTTAAATTAAGGAGCTTGCAAGTCCAGTTGTTTGGCCTTAGCTTAATTCTAGTATCACCTATACATTATGGGAATGGTAGAGTTCCGGAAGAGGCAGGATCAAGTTCGTCAGCTACAATCGATTCTGAAAGTAGAGTAGTGGTTTAGTGAAGATGCAAGCACAAGTTTAGATGAAATGATAATTCTAGAGTAGCGCCAGAGGTCGGAAAAAGGAAAGAAGAACTCGAATCTCATGTACACATCCCGAGACTCACCAATAGAATATTAGAACATGATCTGCATTTGATATGAATTTAGTGGACAACATAGCTTCCTATAAAGAAAAGAAGAAAGGCACCCTTTACTAACGCCTTAAGTATTAATTGCTTGTTCCCGCAGCTTAAAGGATATAGTAACCCAACTTGCTGACTGTTTACTCCATTACAAAGCTAACGTTAGCCTTTCTTGTTCTCTATGCTATCCCTAACAACACCTCACTACAAACTGACTTATTGAATGGAATGGCAACGAGACCCGCTACTTTACTTGATACTCGACTTGGAACAGAAAGAATTGCGGGAAGTATTGAAAATTCATATCTACATCCTGGCCTCATAATAATTCGCGTTAGCACCAGCACCCAAACTCATAAGTTTGTTACGTTGAACGGAGGCATGAGTTCAACTTAGAGAAAGATGGTGGCCTTAAACCATAAAGAAGCCCTCTTGAAGAAGCGGTTAAGCCGTAAGTTAGCAGGAAATAAGGTTTAGAGTATGGTTGACGGTTTACAGTATAGTTGAGTTCCGGTGTTCAAGTTGTCTAAGTTCATTCGGCGATTCGGTTGACAGGAAAGTATACTTAATAATCTGCAGTGAACAAGTCGGCACCAAGTGCGAAATCAGCTGTAAGTAGTTATGTTTGAGTTGCATCTTATAAGGAATACGTCAACCAAAGATAGATAAACATCTTATCCGGGTAACCAACGATAGGAGGTAGGTACTTAATAGCGAAGAATACGTAATTCATGGATAGGAGACTAATATCAAAGTAGTTTATAATATAGTATAAGATAGGTCAGTCAGTACTGAATTTATTATCGAGCATCGAGTGAACCAGGAAAAGAAATCACAGATGCTATTTGACTTGCTAAAATATTGAGTCATCAACTGGACCAGACCACTATAAGGGGCTTTAACGTCAATAACTCCACTACACTTATGGATAAGACGCCGAAGAAGAATGAATCGGTGTCAAGTGCCTTTCTGACTTTTCTAGGGCGGTGCACTAAATTCTCCTCAAGAAGTAACATAAGAATAAGCTTAAAGAACAGGGTAGAGTTTCATTGTACTGATGGGGGGTGTTGCGAATCTTTGTAACCACATAGATGATAGGTAGCTCTTTTAGATTGTAACCGCATAGATAGGTAGCTTCATTTAAGAGTTGACCTTAGCCTTGTTCAACCTATTGTCCCGACGATAACACTTCTTGACGCTTAGATTTAGGAGGAATTAGGCAACCGTTACGTAGCTTGTTGGATCAGAGCAGAGGTAATTACAGGCTTTGAAGCACGTTATGGAGCAATAGGATAGTAAGTAAGGCATGGAAGCTATGAAATAAGGCTTGCTTGTCTGGTGCATCGAGTAGCAAGGCTTGGTTTACTAAGTGCTATTCCTTTTATTAGTAAAAGCAGGCTAATTGTTAGAAATGGAAATGAGAGAATCATGTGTACTTCGTAAAATAATCTACGAAGACAACATAGAATCTAAACTTGTCAAAGGAAACAACCGATGCAGGACCCCAAACATCAGTATAAATAACCTTAAACGGCTTAAGCAAGAAAGAGAGAAGTACTAAAAGGTAATTGATGACTTTTATTACTAAGACAGGCATTACAGTAAGTAAGAACATTGCTGGATTTTAAAATAGGAATAGAATAACGAGAAAGCAATTTTTGTTGAATAGAGTTTGAGGGATGACCAAGACGACGATGCCATATATCGACTGGAGCTGTAGTGGAAGTGTTTGCTGTGGGCTGTGTGAGAAAGATGGTAGACGGTCATTCGTAGATGTTGTCTTTATTTGGGCCGCGAACTAGAGATCCCCCCGTGCTCAAGTCATTAATAAGAAAATAATAAGGAAAGAACTCAATAGAAGAATGATTTTGTTGACAAAATTAAGAGACAGAAATCAGATTTCTCTTGATGTGAGGGGCACATAAAACATTATGGAGTGTGAAAAAAGAGTTGTTGGAATATAATATCTTAGAACCAACATGAGTAATAGGGATCCGATTACCATCACCAACGATGACGTCTTGATGGCTGCCATAGCCATTATGGAGTGATAAATTCTGGAGGTCAGAGTTGATATGGTGGGAAGCGCCAGAATTCACAATCCAGTTGGACGGACCTTCAGAAGAAACAGTCAGGATATGTGCTTGAGGCCAAGTAGATGGTGCTGGAAGACGCGATCAACAAACTTTGGCAGTGTGATCGATTTTGTCACACAATTGACAAACAACTGGTTGCAGAGACATAGGTGGGGGGCGACAAGGTGAAAAGGAAATATTTGGACGAAGATTGATGGACGAAGGATATGGAGGAAGAAGTGATGGATGAAAACTCATAGTAGTAGAAGGTTGGGTGACTACACCTTTTGAAGTATTTTTGTGGTATTTACGGCTGGGCTTTTTGAGTTTTTGGGTGAACTGAGCTATGATGGGAGGCTCTGACAAAGGTCTCGATAGCTTGGTGTCAAGCCTTAAGTAAGCTTCATAATCCGTCAGCTTGTCATAAAGTTCTTCAAAGAGAATAGGAGAGTCACGCGCCCGAAGAGCAACAATAAGTTCTTTATACTCAGGACTTAAGCCATTGAGCGTGTGGACCAATATCTCTTCATAAGTAAGAAAATGACCTATCAAAGCCAGGTCATCGATAATCACTTTGATATTTTGTAAGTAATCAGCAACACTACTTCCCTCTTGCTTGAGAGTCATAAGATTGGAGAGTAATCCAAGCATGCGAGTCCGAGAGTGGTTCACCAGGGTAGTCCGTAACTTGTTCCAGGCCTCCGCAGCAGTGGCACAGAAGGTCACAAGCAGAGCGATGGATCCAACAACAGAGGCCTGAATGGCCTGGAGAATTAGTCGATCCTGCCGAAGCCATAACTTGTAGGCAGAATTGGGTACTGTGCTAGGGTCTCCTGGGACATGAATCATGGCTGGTGGACAACTAAGAGAACCGTCAATATAACCTAATAAATCATAACCAAACAAAAGGCTAGAGAACTGAGCACGCCAAGAAGCATAAATGCCACTTTTAGATAACTTAAAAGGGATTAAAGATACAACATTAATGGAAATAAGTCCGGAAGATGGAGCAGAATTATTGGTAGGAAAAAGAGTAGGAACATTAGAAGTGGATGAGGAAGACATTAGGAAATCACAAAAGCCATTGCACAGAGTAGAGAACAGTAACACAACTGGCGACCAAGAAATAGAAAAGAAGAAAAAAAAAAAAAGAGAAGCAATTAATGGCTGTAAAGTTACAGATTTGTGTAGTAGCACAGATCAGAGGGTGCCTAACAAAACTGAACTGAACGAAATAGTGTAGAAAACACCTGGTAGATACGGGAGTGAGTGGCGGAAGAGAATATCCAATGACAGTCCAATAGGCACAGGTGTAGCTGCAGATGGGAATCCAACTGCCTTACTACTGGGAGACAGACACTAAAAGGGCAGAGAACAGTGGTAGTGGCGTCGGCACACGAGGAGAAATGCTCCTGCGTAGAGCTATAAATTACTTTGGATCGGCTGGAGCTATTTGCAGGTGGTAGTAGATTTGAAAGTTCCAGCAAGTAGCATTGCCTCGGCAAGGAGGCACCAGTAGAGGAGGCAACGATGCTCTTCTTCGTCGACAACAATGAATGAGAAATAGATGCCGACGAGGAGAGACTGCGCAGCGACAGGACAAAGAAAATGAAGAAGAGTGGTCGGCAGCAGGAGCAGGTGCGGTGCGGCTTAGGAAGCAACAGTAATGGCGACGGTTGATTCACGCCAAGTGGGAGAATAAAGTAGCAACAATACTGTTGGTGCAGATGGAGAAAGGATTGACCGGCGATAATCATGTCAACGTTTTAGGGCGATTGCTGCGGTCAAGGGCTGCTGCTGCCACTGATAGCAGCGATATGGTAGACGATAATTTTTCTGTCATTTGGCAGAGAGAATAGTTTCTCTTATCGCTTTGATACCATGTTAGAAATGAAAATGAGAGAATAAAGGATAATTATTATTGATAGATGTATCATCTATTTATACAAGGGTGAGGGAAGATTTCCCTCAACTAATGAACGAGATTGACTCATTCAGTTACAGATTTGGCGGTAGACTTGGTCAGCTAACAAGAAGATTTTCCTCAACTAATGAACGAGATTGACTTGTTCAGTTACAGATTTGGCCGTAGACTTGGTCAGCTAACACTAATAAGGGTATTTGAACGTAAGGACATTAAGAAATAATAGTAAGGAAATACTCCAGGAGTTGGTAATACATACAGACTTTTAAAAGCATTAGTGACAGGTCCGACGAGTCATGTAAGAATTGAAGACACTATTGTCAGTTGGAAGGGAGGGAGAGTAAGAGTCAGAGACAGGAGCTAAAGAGTGAAAAGAACTATTTGAAATTTCAGATAAAGTAAAGATAGGCTTAGAGACAGGTGTGAACTCGCTACCGCCGAAGGCATCACTTGGACATAAGTAACAATAAATGTATTATTTTGTATTTATACTGAAGTTTAGTTTGTAGCAGAGCAGTTACTTGGTGATTTGAAGAAAGACAGGGCAGAGTATTGAGAGTGAAAGACGGGTAGGGCGGCTTTGCAGTCAGTAGTTAAAGCCTTATTTATAGTAGTTTTCATTCATAATAGTAGTAGTAGCTTGTATTCCTACTTGATTGAGAGCACTAGCACTAGGTTGGCAGGCAATAAAGATAAGGATAAAGATAATAAGCTGGAGGTTAATTTGAGTTAAGAACTACTCTATAATAGGAATAATCCGCAGCTAGAGTAGAGGTTTTTCAAGAGCTGGTGAGGAAGTCGGGTACTTAGCAACAAGTAATGGTCCAAAGAATATAATGTTAGTTTTGGTTTTTCCATGTTTGTTGGGCGCCGGGCAAGAATAATTCCCTGGAAGCGAAGCAAGAATAAGGATATATGGAAGTAACAACGCGACTAACTAGCAATGGAACCACTCTTAAAAGGGCTCTCATCGAAGATGGGGGATCAAACTGCTGCTAACAGGATTTGAGCTACTAATATCTGAATTCAGGATAGAAGTAGGCATGCCGGTCCAACCTGCAAGACCTGGCAAGTAGACGCCAAGCGCCAAGCGCCAAACAACGTATAATGAAAGCCTGAGTTATAAGTTCAAGTGAAATAGTAAGGAATATGAGGCATTTTAGAATAGAAGAGAGGTAAATAAGCCTCTATAGTTAGCTAAAGAATCAAAGTCAGTAGTAACAAAATGAGAGACAGGATCAACATAATGAAGCTAATGAGCAGGGCCTTAAGGCAGTAGTCATAGAGTCAAAAGGTAACAAATACAGAATTGATATCAGTAGTCCTCTTCTTTACTAGGTATTGTAGTAGTTGGTTTGATTCCTATTGTAAGGAGCATAAGAGAGTTACCCAATAGATAGGCAAGTGAGCTTTAAGATCAGCAAAGTAAGACTCAACTAACTACTATGCGAATTGGACTGGCGCTTCTAATACGAGAAAACAGGGCATGGAATCGAACCAACGAGTAATGGGCTTCAATAGTACACCACTAGATCATGCTCTAACTCACTTATGTAACTAATTCCCCTACCTACCTCGAATCACCAAGTTACTCTTCCTTTCCTGGCTATTAGCCTCGCTCTCTTACCGGCAAACTGACATTGATGAGTTTTTTATTTCCCTTACTTACGACTACGACTCTTAGCCTTATAGCAGGTATCCTTACTTTCCAATTGCATTTCTTACTTTGCTGACACCCCCTATCTTTTAGTATTACTTTACTAACCTAATTCCTGCAGTTCACTTTCTCGGCTCTATGCCTGCTAGCTCAATTCCATACCTATTGATTACAACTTCACTCACTTACTTACTTGTCGAGCCACTTGTTTGTTTTAAAACTTATGTTATGTGTTACTACTAATCATAATTGAGCTACTGAAAACAAGGCTTTGTTCCTAGGGCCTTTACGAATCCGCTAAGTCATAAGCGAACCGGTACTTCCAATATTTTTTCTTATAATATAGAAAACAAGTAAGGCTTGCTTGGCTTGGTGACTAAATGAAGTAAGATTGACTATCCGGTGAGTAGGATTGACTACCTATCAAGTTAATTATGAAATTCCCTATACATTTTTCTTATCTCTCGCGGGGGTTCTTCTATTCTAGAAGGCAGTGTAGTAGCGGAATGATGGATAGGATAGGGAGGCTGACCATGTGTGTAACTAATAAGGACTTTAAGGCAGGGGTACAAGTGGGAACCTCACACATATAGGTATTAAGGGGACAACTACGGGACAACTATAGGAATCGAACCAATACTAATAATACTTATAACAGGAACCTTGGATTTCGCTATTGATATAAAGCCTTAGCTTCCATTGATTGCTTTTCAACTCTAACTACTAGGATTTCACCTTACTTTACTTCTACTAATGCCAAGTTGGTTTGTTAATGTTATAGCCTAAAAAGAAGGAGAGCGAGCCTTGGAGCACGCTTACGACAAAAGCCTGAGTTCTCTGCTTGATTCTTCCTATTGACCTATTAGTAATGAAAGTAAGTCCCTCTCTATGGTAGTTAAGCCGTGCCTTCCCCTAATTCTTGCATTTGAGAAGATCAGCCCTAGGCCCCTTAGATGCATTCTGAAACTTGAACCCTAGGAGTAATAAATGGTACCGTTCCCCACTACAAGACAAATAAGATCAATTAGAATAGAAAAGAGAATACATATCCATATTCTACTAAGAAAATAAAGAAGTTAAGTCAATATCCATATTCTAATGAGAAAACATATTATCAATAAACATATAAGTAAATAACCTAAGCTAAGTACAAGACCCTAGCTCTCTCAGGCAGTAGAGCAGGAATCAAACTAGTCACTAATAGAATCAAACTAGCAAAAAGGAATCTGCTCATTGATAAGAAGAGTTGAATCAATACAATAAGGGACAGGTAGAGGTAGAGGTAGAGGGTCGCAGACAAACAAGGGGCATTACGCGTATAAAAGGAAAAGAATGAGCCCACAATGCGGGCGAGGAGAAAACTCATAAATATATCTAATACTTTAACTGAAGACAGAGAATCAAACCAATAATGGAAAGACTTACCCCGCAACATCCACTATCAATAAAAGAATCAAATTACTGCTAACAGGGCTAATACCACGCGAAGGAAAGAATCAAACTATAAACCCGGAGTCGACACCACTCCTAATGGAATCCGAATTCACTTCCCATGTAGTCAATCTTACTCGCTAGCTGCACAATGGCACTCCTGTATTCATTCCATATTTGATGCTCTTAATGTAGTTACTTGGTGCATCCTCACTTAGGGGCTTTAGGCAGCTTACTTTGCCTATCACATTGGTCAGTTTATGTTGCCTTGCTTTTATTCTTTCTTGTAGCTAGAGCCCTTCCACTCCACTAGCGAGTAGGGAATTAACTACTTCTCGCCCGAACCTAGTTATCTATCTCGCATACCAAACTTAGTTCCATTAATAGAAAGAGCGAAACCAATAAGTAGGACTTCCGTCATAAGTAAGGATACAAGTTTGGAACCACAAAGCCTATAGTAGAGATGCATAATTCAAATCAAGGGTACAAGAACGAAGGGCTTCAAGTTGGAGCCCCATCAGCACCATTTTCATTCTAGTTTTTAGCTATGGCCTTGCTAGCGGTGGTTTAATTCCGTAAGAGTTATTTTCATCCTTACCACTATGATACAAATAAACAGTTAAGTTATTAGATTGAGTTACGCCTACCTGATCCGAACAAAACTAATTAAGTAATGGAATCTCTTTCCTTTGGCGACTAAGGTAACCCTAGCCCGGCTATCCAATAGTCATTTACACCCCTACACACACACTTCTATATACGAGAACTAAGGCAAAAACAAACTTATTGCTTTTCAAAGCTCCTATCTAATCCATAATACATGGTAATTTGCACTCTTCTCTCCTTTCTGCACCGACAACAGCACTGTCAACTCAAGCTGCTAATTGAACGGATGCACTAGTAAAAGAATCAATCGATTATCAAGCACCTAGTATAGATCTTAGTAAAGATGCTACGGTTTACTCTCTTGTTTCTAGGCCACCAAGCACCGTGCAACCATTAGAATAAAACAAGTAAATCATAGAATTGACTACTCCAACAACAAACAAACAGAATAAGACCTTAGCTACCAACTTAACCATAAGAATGGATCCGGGAACTCGCCCTACTATATAAGAATGGAACTATGAACTCAGTGAATCAGGACTGGACTGGGGAAAGCAAAGCTCGAACCCTAAAGTAAGACCTAAGTGGAAGAATCAAAATTGAACTTAGTGCGCAAGGGCTGTTGCTACTGCTTCTAATGCTTAACCTTATAGCTCAGGATCAAACTGCTGCGGATAAAGATTTGTTTGTGTGGGAACTCATGCTTTAGTTATTGATCCGGGTATCCTTTAACTGCTTCCTTTGGGTCTGTACCTCCTTTCTACTAGCCTGCCACACCTTGCTTTTAAGCGAGTACTCCAGCCTCTAAGCCTTGCCCTTGACTTGAACTCTGAAACTCCCCAATGCAACACATGTATTCCCTATGATATAATGCCTTTGACTCTTACCTCGAGCCATCTAAGCACTCAATTACCCCCATCTTAGCGAAAGAGTGAGAAAGAGCATAGCGGTATACTCATAAGCGAACATAGGAATTAAGATCGTTGGAGGCATACCTATTCTTGCTACAATGTCTTTTAGCCTTGCTTTATTGCATATGATTCTGCCCTTGCCTTCAAATCGAATATCCCGGTCCCTAGGCCTGCCTGTGACTACTGAACCTAACCTCTATCCCATCGAGTTAGCTTGGTCTTATTCTCCAATTGATTACCCGAGTTCTAGAACCACTGATATGGATCCTTACTTGTTCATGTTAGCCTGTCCTTGCTTACTTATATACTGAGACCAATGTAAATGGTACTTTGATTTGGAACTTTGCCTTTATCTCCTTTATCTCAGCTCTAAACTCTTCTCTATCAGCCCTAACATGCTTATAACCTCCCTTGGCTTACTTTCCTTTGCTATCATTCCCATACTGCTTCTTTTCATTCTTTCGCTCTTGACACTAACACTTTCTTTGCTTGGTTTCGCTCTTACTACCTTATTCTTATGCTACATATTGAGTCTCGTTCCTTAATGTACTGGATCATACCGGTCAATAGCTGTGCTAGTTGGGTTATGAGATGCGCTAGTCAAATTCGAAATGTCATAGTTTGATTCCGACTTGCATTATGATTTGTCATTACGAACCTCCCTTCCATTTTTTTATGCCCAAGCATTGGGCCCTCTACTCATATCTCTAAGCCCTACCTTTTCGTGTTAGTCTGCCTCTCCTGCCTATAATTATATACTTGCTTCTTCCATCTCCCAAGCAGAGATAATGCTCCACTCTATTGGAATCCACCTGTGCCAATAGTAGAATCAAACCATTACTTATCATATTGATACTAGAACCTAGGGTTGATGTAATTGAGCTATGGATAACAAGGATATAACTCACAACTAGGAGAAGCCAATGACTACTTCTAAGAAAGAACCCAGGGGGGCACAATAAAGAATATGAATACTTTTAATCATAATAGAACTTGGTAAACCAAAGCCTTAGTGCTCCCGCCAGTAGCCTAGCCCGAAGTCTACTCCCGCTAACAATAGTATCTACTAGCGCCCCTTCTTATTCTGTGACTTGTTCTTTTGCATTCTTTCACCTATCCCTTAGAGTCCTTGACTCGCTTCTGGAACTCTGTAACGTATGCCTTCCATGCTTGAATTAGGCCTGCAATGCCCATACAGAGAAGTATGGCCTATTACCAACAACTAGCAATATTACTTGCTTACCTCGAAAAACTCCATCTATATACCCCTTACTCTACTAGAACCTTGCTTTTGTTAGTTGAAACCTACCGCTCCCACCGTGCACTTTTCAGCTACTAGCTATTCGACTTTAATACTTCTTGACCGACCTCGACTACTAGTATGACTTTACTGTATCCCAGGCCCACTCCATTGTTTTTAAGGCATTAGGTTGGATTAATACAATCCACTTATCCATTTACTTATTATTATTATCATATCAATATTCTAATGATAAAACATCAATGGAATACAAGTAGGGCTTGGACTACTGTTGAATAAAGGTTGGCTCCTACTAGAAGAAAGAAGATTCTAGATTGATACGCATAATTGGCAAAAGGTTTCCTTACTGTTACTAGCTATTGGATTCCCTATTGGTACTTCGATTCTATAGTTGGAGCTTGGGCCACTACGCTCTTTTCTTTTGGTTATGGTATGCTCGATCCCGTACATCTTCTTACTATTATTAACAATAAACATGGGAACCCATGGGCATTGCGGGGACAACTATAGATATGGGATCAGGAGCTAAAGAACCAAAGTCAGGAGTGAAAGGATCCAAGATAGGAGGTTTAGTCAGCAGCGGGCTGAGTTGTTGTTTGTTAGCCCTATAGTGCATTCTTGCCCCTATTGGTCTCATTCCCATCAGCACGAGTCTAACTCTTTGGCTCTGTTTTCATTCTTGGAGGTAGTGGTGGACTTCCGAGCTAGGTTTTTCTCAACGGTAGTTTTCTTCTGATAGTAGTAATTGCTTGCCTAGTTCAACTAAAACAAAGGAATGCCAGGGACAAATACATGTGTTCAAGGGTGGTGGAATCGAAGGTGAGATGCATAATGCAAGTGCGACTAATAAGAGTGAAAGAGGTGATTATCAGACTCAATCCTGGGCGATGTAAGGGGGTAATGTGAGCATGTCGGTAAGCGTAGTAAGACCCATAGAGTGCAACGGCAGACCTGACCTAGTTTCAGAAAGAGAAGCAGGAAAGAGAGACTTAGTCGGTAGGTGGTAAGCCTAAAAAGATGGCAAAGCAAGACTCAGGTTCATTATTGGATTTTCGTATTCCCAGTTGGATTCTATTATTATCAATCACTAGTTTTATTCAATTGCTTGCGCTATACCATATGAGAAATATGAGTACACTAGCCAAAGAATAAGATTAAAGATGGTGTTGTAAGATCAGTCTTGTCATTAGTCGTTTGTGATTCCAGGTGTTTTCAGTCTAATTTGTACTAAGTGGATTTCCTCCTTTAGGGGTTTGCTTGGGCACTACATTAGTGAGGTCTTGTTTTCATTATTGTCATGTGACATAGTAGCAAGGAATACAAGGAAAGTCTAAGCCCTTATAGGTGTAACACAGAACTAAACGTAAGCTGAGTAGACTAATAACAATAGACTAGGGCTAAGAATAATATATAAGAGAATGGAACTAGAACAGGCTACTGACACATTGATAACATGCCTTGCTCTTGAGCTCCTAAGCTACTAGTCGTGCTTTGAATTCTTTAGATCACCATAGGACTTACACCTACTACTTACATCATTTCTTTCAACTATTAGCATTTCCTTCAACTAGAAGTTTGTCCCACCTTTCACTCTACTACTCATTTCACTCTTATTGTTAGTTGTCCCCTCAACTCCTAGGCTTTGACTCGCTTAAAGCCCTCCTTGCCCATTAGCTTCATTCAGTGGATCCTGCCTGTTACTCATTGTTTTCACTCCTCAAACTCATGTATCTCAGCCTGCCCTCTCCTCACCTCCCGTTCTACTAATCCACTATCTAACTACCTACATCATCATTTGCTTATTGTGCTAGGCTCCATCCTTGTGCTTGTTCTTTGAATCCCGGAGCTCACAGGTTTGAATCCACCACCACGAAAACTCCTATCCTACTCTAACTACCTTGTCTCGGTCTGCTATCCTTATCATCTAAATCTTACTTTCCTGTCTCTATTTCCTCAGCTACTTACTTGTATTCTTGCTTATGAGCTTAGCCCTGCCTCTAGGCTTATACTTATGTAACATTAATTCCATTATGTTTGTTAAACTATGAGTATGTCACTACTCTCCAATGCATTCATTACTTATTGGAATTCTTTAGAGGTGAACTTGTTAGTCTGCCCTAGCCTAGCCTAGGTCGATGCACTTAACTAATACTATTGTAATGAAACATGGGCTACTACATGAAACCATCGGAATGAAATCAATACTACCACTAACAAGGCTACTATACTATCGCTGGAAAGAAGCAAACTACTACTTATTAGAATGAAAACACATATGACTAAGCAGGCAACAACTACTATAGGAACCTCGCTCCCAAGGGAAAGGTATACTAAAATTAAGGAGAGACCGATTGGGCATTTAGAGAATAGAATGGCTTAGCTTACTAGCGTTGTTGAGATGGAGTGGCTTACTCCTTTGTTTAGTCAGAATTTGCACTAAGTAGGCAAAGAGTAGGCACCGGATCAGAGGAAGTAAACAAACAAGTCAGATTGGACAATACCACTACCATAGTGAGAGAGACTACTAGACTATAAGAATGTGCATGTGGGCAGGGGACCATAGAACCCCCAATGGAATTTATTAGTATAGGAATGGACACCAGATCCGGGGTCACACCCATTCATAAAGAATTTAACTCATCAATAACAGTGGAATTACCGGTTCCCAGTTAAAGTACTGGACAAGCAACATAACAGGTCTTATGTTATTAATCCAAAATGCATCTGAGGCAGGTGTGTGTGTCATTTTGCCATAAGATCATATGAGACATAGCTTAAACAATGAAAAATATGGGTTTATACATCCCCGAGTAGTGAGTCGATTCATTCTGAAAGTGGAATTATTCAGGGAAGAAGAAATAGAAGCAGATTCCTACAGATCAGAAGCTATTAAAAAGGGTCAGGTCAACAGCAGACGGAGATGGAGAGTATTGTTCAGGTGCTAATACTTTATCTATCAATAAGGAATTGACGCCACTGTTTTGAATATGGTAACTACCAAATGGGGATCAAGCCACCACTGACGAGACTTCTGCTAATGTCAACAAGGATATAGCCCTATAACACAGGTACAACTATTCAATAAAGAATCGGGAATACGAGAATAGAATCAATGCCTATAATATAAGGACGGAACTGGCGCTTCTAAGAATGTGGCTACTACTGATAAGACTTAAGAACTACTCGGGCTAAGAACAGTTGATTACTACCCGGGTCTACTAGTCTTTTCATTCTAACTTGAGGTTTGTCTGCCCTGCTTCGGGTAACTAATCTGAATTTGGAGAAATTGCATATTGGGATCTGATCCATACCTTCAATTCTGTATTTGCTTATTACACCTTCCGGAAAGAGATCCTCACTACTATTAGAATAGAACTGCCTCCTCTAAGGTTTTGTTTTACCAATACCCACAAAGACTTAAGATAGAAATTAGAAATCTAACTAATGCTTCTCATACTTGAACTAAGAACTAGGCTAGGCATGGCATGGCGATGTACGGATGCTATGTGTGAGGTATCCTTTGATGCAAGGTCTTCTTCTACAAAACCCCGGGAATGGAATAGAATGATATATCTCTGTTGATTGGGGTGTTCCAGGTTCCTCTTATCTTATTACCATAAATATGTTCTCGTATAATAATCATTGACAATATGCTCTCGTATAATAATCATTGACAATATGCTCTCGTATAATAATAAATGAGAAAAGTCGGTTCCCGTCAGTGAAGCCCTAGTTTCATGTATAGATCTTATTGTCAAGTATGGATCTAAGTGTATGAGATCAGGAAGCAATCCTGCCTTTTATACTGGTATCGGAATCAACCACCTGCCTATTAGAAATAGAAGTGTAAACAAGCCTTACTTGTGTACTTAACTCTTGTAGCTGTACCTGTCCTTCCCTTCGCTTAGTCTTATCGGTCCATTCTTGAACTACGTACTTGGATCCTTTAACCTAGGCTAACACTCCCTAGCTAAGTTGACCACTCCCATATAGATACTTTCTCCTCTAGGGCAACTAGGTATATTGATTAGGAAATAGAAACTAACTTGGTATTATAAGAATTGTGCTCCTATGTGGAAATAATTTCACTATTGCTTCTACCCCTTTAACTATGCTATCTACCTCTTATCTGAATTCATAATTTAACTGATTGGCACACTCAGCCATAATGCCCCCCCGTTGTTACAAGGCGGAGTAAACAAATACGTAATTGCATTGATTGGTCCAAACCTTACTTGTGGTTGCCTCAACCTTACTTAATGTTCCCATAACTCATTCTTACTATAACCCTCAGATTCTTTAACTAAGAAGCAAGGATAGAAGTAAGTCTGTGAAGTTAGGATAGCGCGGTAAGCAGCGCGGGAATGAGATAAAGCAATGGTAGACTTAAAAGCGAGGGTAGCAATCCTTATTATTGTTAGTTCGATTCTAGTAGTACTAGTGGAGAGTTCCTTTTTTCTGAGTTTAGTGTATCAGGGGTAGTGTCCAATTCCCTATTGTAAGATAAAAGACCGCGAATCATGTAGATAAAGAAGACAAATAAGTAGTGACAGGATTGTCGAGTAGCGCACCGGATTAAGATAAAGTAAAGTAAGCCTATTTGTCTGTTGCTCAAATCTTCGTTTCGAGTTATCGTAGTAGACTTTTAAATTCGAATATTCGTCTTAGCTAAAGATTGGAGGGCAGGCTTGGCTATAGAGTATTGGTAGACTTATTTGTGGAATCCAGAATGCCAATATGGATTTTCGGACTGGAAAGCATGGATCGGTAGTGGTGCTATGCTAGTAATGGTGTCAGCCCGGGAGAGGGTATAGTAAGACTGATCGATGATATAGTAAGGATGTGCTAGGTCCGCTACTAGTAGAAAAGGTTATCGTTCCCATGAAAATGTATCTGCCTCCTTGAATTGATAGTGATTGATCGAATTCCTACTCTAGTTTGAGAAGCTTTTATGTTTTCCTTATCTGTCCTGCCTTTAAACTTCCCTGAACAGAATTCGAAGTATATCTGGTACTAAACGCCTTCGCTGGCCAACCCCTATGTCTTTGTACTCCACCTAATTCATAAGAGTAGGAGTTTCACCAGAAGCAGGTTCAAGTTGTGAATTGAGTCAGTCTTGTCAACAACGCTTTGCATAACTAAAACACTGTTTACTTCTCCACCGCCAAAACACAATGACTTATGCAATTAATACAGGCACGGATTAAACACAAGTGAAAACCTAGGCAAAAAGCTCGCCTACCTATGGTCGTTCCTAGGCCCAGTAAACCACACTTATTCCTTACATCACCTTTACCCACCAGTGAAGGAACCTCTCCAGCTGATGTAACCACTTAGGTACTTTTTCAAATCACTTGGGTACTTTTTCAACAGTACTTGAGGCAGCACCTAGCTATGCCCTAGTTGTTGCTTCCGCTAAATCAAGAGGGATCCCCATCTCTATTTCCTAGGTATACTTGCCCTATTCAGTAACGTAAGCTACTTGCTCTCTTTCACTACACCCCCCAAACTTTAACCCAAAGACATACAACTAATTCCATGGGTACCACGGACATGCTACTAATGCCTGTTAGTTTTGACTTTTGAAACTTATTGCCTTACCTACTTATTGGAGGAAGGAAAAAAACACTTAGCTGGTTTTTTGTGGACAATCGAAACCTTAGAATATTCAAGGACCCTAGCAGGGAGGGTAAAACCAACAGCTCCGCAGCAATAGGAGCCACAAAAAATACGATTAAAAATAGATACCAGAGAATGAATCAACAAGCAAGATATGAATCATCAAACGATAGCTGCGGTACTCTCCGAAGTCCGCCCTTAAAGAACTATGCTAATTGTAGTAACCAAAACAGGGCCTCAGCCCCAGATGCTATGGAAAACTGCTCTGTACCTTAGCAAGGGTTCGACCAAGCAAGAAATTACCACCCTAAAACGTTGCCACTTATCTAGGAGAAATTCCTATTCAGATCTAAATCCTATACTTGTGGATCTTATACGCCGTCGTTAGGCAAGCTCGGTTGTCAAGGGTGGTCATGGATCACGGGATTACAAGCCATGATCTAAAAAGATGATTGCCCCAACCCTTTGATAGTTCTAAAAGCAGAGGGGGTAGCTTCAGTGGATCCATATCTCTAGCCCGAAGGAGTTCCGGCGGAGGTTTAGGACCCGAATAGGGAGAGCCCATGGCAGTAGTGGAAGTCGCCCCAATAGCGGAGCTAGTAGCAGCAAAGCATTTTTTAGGGAAAGTGCAATTTAGCGGATCGAAGAGATTCACTTCACCCATAGTGGATAAGGAGGCAAACAAAAAAGGCAAGGCAGACGGTGCTTCTATTCTATAAGTATGGGGGGCTTAAGCTTCTCGATCTGGAAAGGAACTGCTCGCTACTACTATATACGATGCACTATTGAAAGGCTCGGCTTGGTTTATCTGCCTGTGCCTAGGTGGGTCAGGGTCTTTAAGCGATAGGGCATGCTTTTCCATAAAAAAACGGACTTACAAATCATCTATGCCTGGTGGAAGAACCTAGCCGAGAAGTTTGAAACTCTGCGGGTTGGCTAGTTGGAACGATTGCTTTCTATCGTCTATCTTTCCCTTCTCTCTCTTATCTTAGCAAAGTAGGCTAAAGTAAAAAGTTGGGTTCAAGTGCAGTCAGTCACTTCCCCTGTAGTCATCAGCTCGGGATATAGTCCGGATCGGGTGTTCATAATCTAGATCTGGAGTAAAAGGATTCGAACCTTTGCATGCTGGTACCAAAAACTGATGCCTTACCAACTTGGCTATACTCCATACGGCCAGTTTAGGATGATAGAATGGGGGGAAGGGGGAATTCAGGAAAGAAGAACGAACCGTGCAAGCACGCGGGGATATCTCCATTTGCTTACAAAGCAATTCCTATCAAAGTTGCCGAACGCTTCTGTAACCTTAGACTCATTATGCTGTTCGTGGTGCAACAAGGGCTTGTTGGCTCCACATCCACCGAAAGTGGGTAACCTAACCTTTGTCACCATCAGCATTTGGTATGGTACTCTCTCAATAGCTTCAATAGTTCACTGAAAGCCTTTGGTGTAATGAATTGCAAGCTCTTCCTTCCATTAAGAAATCATAATATAGTCCACAACAAATAACATAGACACTAGCTATTTAAAAACAAAGAACCCTAAGCAAGCAAGGTGGCAAGGTTTCTTGGTTGAGTTCGATATATGGATCGAGTAGAAGCCGGGACACATGAATCGAGTGGCTGATGTGATGCCAAAATGAGTAAAGATATATTCAGCGAAAGTCGAAAGAAAGCTTCCATTAAGTTGGAGTCGCTCCTTTGATTCTCTTTTCCACTCACCTTTGGTTCCAAGCCAGTATACAAAGGTAGGCTTTACAAGCAATATCGAAACAAAAGTGCCCGAAAGTAAGTACTTCATTATCCATCGGATACTAGTTATTGCACGACATAGATGTGGGGACCTATATTTCCATCAATTTACCATTGTTGATATGATAGTGTTCTTGCCCTCCAGTTGTAAGCTGATATTTATAGACTGCTAGGAGGGAGAATCAAATTAGTGTGTATGAATGCTCCTTCAGCCTCAAGCCAGTGGTGTCTTTAGAAAGTAAAGCCTTATGCCATACCTGCTTTTATAAGAATGATTGTATTAATTCAATATTTAGAATGGTTGTATGATTCGATATTAGCTGAATATTATTTCATAGGGGGTGCGGTGCAACTAGGGCATATTCCAATTAACATGCCACTTTATCGTTTCTATGCTTATCCTTTTTACCCTTTAAGTATGGAGAGAAAAAATAGGATTCTAATGAGTCAGGGTCGATGGAAATTGAATTAGCTTACTCGCCCTAGAGATAGGGAATCAAAGCCATTTAGATAAGAACTCAACTCGTTCTTTACACGCCTTTCAAGCCAAGCGAATTGGTGTATTTTGAATGTCGCCTCTAGTCATAAAGCCAAGTCCCTCTAGTATTCAAGTCCGTATCAGTCTGGTATTCACTTTTTCGTTTATTTCTTCTATCTAATAAAAATGAATTGTATTATCATTATATATTATATAATTGAAATAGAAGAGCCTTTTTTTACGTTGGCCATGGCCCCATCATAAAGACTCCTTTCGACCCATGCCTTTGTTTGCCCTTAAAGTAGTCAGCCTGATTGGTTGGGTTTCGTTTAAAATGATTATGAAACCTAAGTCAGAAAGCGGTCTTCTTGTGGACACTCTCTCTGGAAGCACATTTATAGGCAAAATAGGGTGGCTTGCTTTCTTTCTTATGCCAGGAACTTTGAGTCGTAAAAAGGGTTGAAGACGCTCATAATAAGAGAAGATGGAAGCGGAGCTGTACAATACAAGGATGAGACGAAGGAGACGAGAGTGAATATGAGTACAATAACAAACTGGATGAAAGAAGTTTGATTCGATAAAAAGTGTTAGGGAGGTTTAATACATAAATTATTATCAACAAGGAGAGATGACATTATCGGATATGTGTGGAGGGAGTCAGAAAGGAAATAAGATAGGACCTCGCCTTTCTTCATTTAATGATACCTTAATGGATTGGAGATAATCAAAATAATGATAGATGGTGGGATGGGCTCTTTCTTATCTTAATCGCCTAGAATGCTCAAACGGGATTGATTGCTATTTATCGATTGGCCTCAAGCAAGAGACTTTTCCTATCCTTATTTTTATTGTAGGCAGAGGTATCCGGGACTTTATCAATTCAATTCGAAAGATGGTGAGTGGCAATATTTTACTTGGGGCGTCCTTGGATGCTATCTAAGATAATGTCGTCCCTTACAACACACCAATTTCTTTTTTAAGTAAACCAAAGATAGTGAGCAAAAAAGTCAAATGCAATGTGGAATTTTCCGAAACACCTTGCCTTTCCACTGAGTTGTTTTTGATAGCTCAAGTAGCCCTCCTCTTAAAAAACAAAGACCTAAGGAGAGCATGGAGTTGAGCTTCGCTTTCCAGGGTCAAAAAAAGGTAGGTAGAGAGGGCCATATTTTCATTAAAGAGAGATACATGAAGTAGATTGAGTGTACAAAAAAAGGAACCGAAATTAGGGAAGCTGCTTTCTTCTTTATTTGAATTTGATTGCCCTAAGTTTAAGGAGATTGCAAGAGCGTTATTCCGAGCAAACCCCAAATAGGACTCCCTAGCCCGACAAAGGCATCCATAATAGACTAACATTCAATATAGGATGGAAAGACGAAAGGCATAGTTGAAAAAAGCTATTGCTGCTACCTAAAAGAAGAGAAGAAAGAGTTCCGTGACTTACCGGATTCACTCTGCAGATGTTAGAAGGACAAATACGGTGGTATCATATTGAATATGACAAATACGGTGATATCATATTGAATATATAAACTCCTGCTTAAAGGTGATACAAAGGGTTTCTTCTTCTTATTATTCTGCTTGAATTGAATTTACAACTATAAGTTTAGTGACTCTCTCGGATATCAAGGTAGACGACGAAACTATTCGCTTTTTGAACCATTCTCTCAACCACCCTTTAGGTCTTTATAGGTCTTCGTTGCTCCTCTCTATCGGGTGAGGGTCAATACAATACCTATCGAGAATAGACGAAGAGGTTTGCTTAAAGAAGAAAGAGACCGTAATAAAGCATTTTCATGGACATCTAAGACTGCTAAGAGTAATGGGTACTATTTTGGAGTATGCTATCCTATTCCCAAATCACTAGCTTAGAGCTATCTATATGAAGCTAAGCCAAGCCCAGATAAAGCAGATGCATAGACAGGATCATAAGCAATATAAGATGGTGTGCGAGGAAACTCCCACCGGGTAAGATGTTAGGTTCCAGTTTTGGTGCTCTAGCTCTAAGTGATAGAGAGAACTACGCTAGTTCCAGTTTCGATTGGAGGAGATGATTGTCTTATTGGTTCATAAATCTCTATTCGGGTATCAAGATGTTGGTGAAAGCGCATCTCTACTATCCTGTACCGCATGAAGGTGACGTTCTAGTTCTAAGATCAGTTGCAGAAGAGAAGCTATATCATATGTTGGATCATCAGCGGGGTATTAAGTTGTAGAAGGAAAGTGGTTTCGTGGAGTTCTTGTTTGTGGAGTGAAACTTGAATCTTATCTTATAACATAAAGTCAAAAAGAAGAGAATGACTGCCCACCTAGCAGCAGCTCTGTAAGCGCAACTCTGCCTTCCTTGTGGTTAATGCGACAACAGTAAAGTTTCAAGTATCAAGGGTAAATCAACTTGCCTAGCGCCCACACTTATGTATTTAATGCTCATTGAGTATAGAAAACTTGGGTTTAGTATGGAAAACTCGGTAATCAGAATTACTTATATCATAGGCGAAATAGCTTCAATATTCTATTGCATTCTTTGTTGACTGAACGCTGGCCCTAACTCCAATTCTCAGTTTCAAGTAGAGTAGAAGGGTTTTGTTTCTCAAGCAGTCTTAAAGTAGCAAGTCACGTATCTCATCTAAAGCAGAAAGGAACAAGCAGGACAAAGTAAGCTGTCGGAGCAGATCCTCCCGACGAACAGTTTAAGTGTATGAATCAGGATCATTAGTGGAAGCGTGGTCTACTTTCGTTTCTTGTTCCGTTGTTGCTTGCTTACTTGTTTCATCGAGTTTTGAATCTCGGTTAAGGAGAAAGTAATCTGCAATGAAAGTTTGTGTTTCACTTGTTTGTTTTGTTGCTTCTGGAACTCCGTTACTTGTTCTTGCTCCAGTTTTGTTAACGACCTACTTTCCGAGCCACTTTCCCGGGATTGAAGCAACTTTACTTAATATAGCTACAACTTCTTCTCTAGTTCGAGATCCCCATCCAGCTCCATTTTCGGCTTTTGCCCCAAACTACACTTGAAGTTATGGCATATTAACTCCACTTCCTTCTCCTTTTTATGACCTGACCTAAACTCTAAAGTAAGAATGAAGTTCAAAAGGTGATCTCGCTAATGGAGCTTCTTTGCTAAGATCTTATCTTTCTGCATGAAAATCAATTAATGCTTGATAAGGTGCTCAAAAGAGAGATTCCATTCTTGGGTTTACTATTTGACAAGGTGCAAGACATCGTGTGTCAATGTCAGTGACTTCCTCGGCACTAAAGGAAAGGAGTGATTGCCTCTGTGCTCTAAATCCGGTGAGAAATCAGGGTTTACTATGTGGTGTGTACTTTTCCTTTCCCGAGATTGAGACAAGAGCGAAGGAAGGCAATAAGAAAGGTTCATGTTAAGGTTAAGTGCAAGAAGACTTATTTCTCTAAGGCAGAGGGTCAGGTCAACTTAATTTAGCAACTGTCCAGTTTATCCTATCAGGTACTAGTTTCTTCTAATATCGCTACTATAACTACGCAGATGGCAGTAAGACCTATAGCTAGGAAAGCTAGACTGGATAGAGCGTATTGGAGACTTCAAGTCAGAAGCAGGAGACCCAGCTCTAGTAGAGGTAGCTATTAAACAAGGTTCGATGCCAGTACGGGTGGTGAAATGCAGGTTCAAAGAAAGGGCAGTGAAGCCGTTAAGCTGAGATGCATGAAGATAGAAGATGGGGCTAGCGCGTATCAAAATATATCTACCGGCAAACAGACTACCCATCTTATCCTTAAGTATACCTTGCCCCGCTTCAAATCTAATGGACCTCGCTTTGAGGCAGCCTCAACTACGCTCCTATTCTCATTACCCTGTCTCTCGATCAGGCGGTTCCATCAGTGAAAGATGAAAAGTAAGGATAGTAAGTCCAATAAGTCAACATATAGATAAGTAAAATACGGAAAACAAGCAAAGAGCCTAGGCCAAGAGACGACCCGCACAGATTTGTTGTCCAGTAGGAAAGCCTAAGTGATATGTTTGTCTCTTCTCCATGCTCAATGTAATCGACCCTTGTTGAATTGTGACTTCTGTGTTTCAACCTCAACCTGCTTTCTTGCGTTCCAAGTGAGTGGGGCAGTATTTAGTTCCTGGTTCAATCCTTATCAGTAATAGTCGTTCTCTTAAGTAGTGGGTAAAACCTTAGGACTGCAGTGCTGGTCTCATATGCCCTAATTCAATTCATAGCTCAATGTAATCGACCCTAGTTGTGAGTTGAGCTATATCCCGTAGTGTTTCAGCCGATACTAGTGAATTCCCTGTTGTGAGTTGAATTAATTATATCAAGTGCAAGCCCTATGGGTGCCAGTTCAATTATCGATTCCGAGTTCAAGTATTATAAGTAGGAGAGGTCACTTTGGAGCTAGGAAAGTCAGCCTAATAGCCAGTAGTGCGAACCTATTTGTCGGCGACAGCTCTTTTTCTTCTAGGAGACACAGAGCCATTCTTACTTTTGAACTACCATTCCTTGCTCCGGGTACGAGCTATAAGAGTAGAGCCGTGCTAAAAAGACTAATACTAATGTAATAATCAAACACTGCACTAATGACATTGAACTTTGAATTAATATTTCCTTGCCTCTATTGACTCCTATGTCCTTAGGCACACGACGAAACTCCAAACTGGAAGTAAAGACTTATTACCCTTGTGTAACCTATTGCAATAGCTAATTATGGAGTTGTATTCGGTACAACAATAAGGAATATAGATCTAAACTAAGGAATATGAGACTAACACTCAGAAATAAGACCTTTAACCTTCCAGAAGTAATGCCTCACCTTGAGAATCCAACTCGAGATACAGCATTGACCTAAGCATCATAAGAAAACAACTCCTTCTTTGACAACCCTCTCCTCGAGCCCGATCTCTACTCTACTTAAAAGTCAAGAATGTAAGTGAAGACATCCAGCGGTATAAATTGGATCCACCGAGCACAGAGGAAAAAAGTAAATCAAAGAATTGAAGCAGTTAAAAAAGTCAAATGGAACAAGAAAACATATACCTCACCGGCCTATTACTTAGGATAGGAATAGAAGAGGTTACTTATGCTACACATCTTAGGAATTAATGCATCTACACCTATATACCATCTTGGCGCCCTATACTTTTATAGGATCGATGCACCCTTTCTTTTCTTTTACTTACTTTACTGCCCGGTGCCGAAAATGGTACTTTCTACTTTGCAGCAACTCCAGACTACCTTTATACTGTTTCCTCTGTCGAACTACACTTGATTTCAGACTTATAGATAGAAGCAACAGGACTTGTTCTTGCCCGAACTACTCTATTGTGAAACTTGACTTCTTGCCTTAAAGCCCGCCCTGCCAACCTATAGCTATTGCTTCTCATTCTTTAGCTTACATAAATATAGTTAGTTTTGCTTGCTACATTACTGCTTCTGCCTTTTACTACTATAGATGAGACTTGCACTATTGGTTGATCCAGATCCTGTCACTACTGGGGACTAAAGTAGACTACTCATAATATAGTAATAATAAACCATAGAATAAGGAATATTATTATAGAATTAAGGTATGATCCGTAGAAGTAAGGTATGATCTGTTGGGTACTAAGACAGAGTAGCGGTATAGCTAACAAGGACAATAATAGTACAATGTGTTTTATTATATAAATGCATATTATATTATAATGATAACAAAAAGCAGAGAATTACAACTGTGTTGGAGAGAGTTCACCAAAGAAATAAGACTCCCTTCACTGAATTGGAGAACTAGAACCTCGCTTTGGTAACTTCAACAGGAGCGACTTCTTGAGTTGAAAGTTAAGATCTAAATCAGTAGCGAAAGTCCGGTTAGTGCTAATTGGATCCCCACTTATGAGTTAAAGTAATAGAGGTACTTGTAGTTGTCTTTACCCCGATATTGATTCTGATAGCTAGTATGGTGGCCCTTATCGGCAACCTCGGTAGCATCAATATAGGGCTAAGAGACAGGAGCTAAAGAACCAAAGTCTGCTTTCATTCTTTTGTGCCCTGGTTGATTTGATGATTCTCTGAGGTAGTCGGTATCAGTCTCGTACGCTCAGATCCTATTCTTATAGGGTAGTGTATCAATCTCATCAGTAATCTGTCCCGTTGTGTCACACTAACAGCCTCACTATCCCTGTACCTCAGGTTGCAACTAGTGCTTCTCAGGGGCTTACTAACCTTATTTGTATTATGTCATATTTGACTCAAGTCTTAAACAGCTCCCTGGGATTCCAAGTGGATCCTTTGGTTGCTAAAAGGATAAGAGCCATAAGGAAAAGAGTAAAACTAAGTAGCAAGAGAAAGGGAATGCCCTCCAATCCAGTAGTAATAAAACAAGTCCCATGCATAAGAATTCACCTGGGGCACCCTCGCTTCTATTTGAATTCTCCAACCCCAACTCCCCTATTCTTCCACTCGTGTCTCTAAGGTGAACTCCAAGTATGACTCTCCCGGCCCCTTGCTTACTCGCAAGCAACACTGTCTTCATGTATTGATCTAGCATATAAAAGGAAGTATGGAACTCCCTTCTAGCCTGACTTGCCTTTTTATCACTCTTGTAGTTGTCCTTGCAATACCTACAAGGTGGCCCGACAATGCCTGCCTATACGTAAGAAATGAGCTGCTGACTTTTATTCTCTAGCTACTAATCCGGATCTTTACTTTCCTACCTAGGTGCTTGAACTGACTTTCTTGCTTATGAGCTCCAGTATGCCACTACTTAATCTAAGCCTCACACCCTTGGGCACTTAATTATACTATTACTACTAAGAGTAATGCACTATATATATTAGCCCAGGCTAGGCCCCACTTTGCTGACTTTTAAACTAAATCGAGTGCTTACAATAATGTAGCTACCGGCAAACAAACCAACCCGACCTACTACACTAGAATGTAAATGATAACTATAAGAGTCAATATGTAAATAAGGAAATGAGCTATTGACCTTGCTTCTTCTCTCATTCTCCAATGAATTGGTATGATCTAGTGCATCAAGAAATGGAACCCCTACCCGGAATACTTGAACTGGGAAATCCAACTTTGTCTCCCACTCTTAAACTCTGACATTCGTTGCTTTCAAGCTGAACTTGCTGCTATTATATGCTTACTACCTGTCGAGTAGTTTACCTTGGCATACTTTCCTAGAGCTACTGGCTTTGATTCTTCAACTCCAGCCTTTAGTTTAGGGCTTACTTCTTTCTTGGCCAGTCTTTTATTCTTACTTTAGTGTGCGTGCCTATGAGCCTCTTTTGCTACTGCGCCTGAAGCTGACCTCCTATTTTTAAGTCTCCCGCTACCCTATCTCACCCTAGCACTACTACATCTCGTAATCAAGCCACTGTGCCCAAGGTCGTACCTTGGTGGATGATCGCTCGCTGACAGACTGAGCTAACCTACTTTCAGAATGGTTTATGATTCGCTATAGGTGTGTTTGTTTCTCCCTTGGTTATATGGTGGGTTACGCAATGCGAGAGGGAAGATACATGATAAATCAGAGTCAAAGTAATAGTGTCATTGCTCTAGTTTATATTCCAAATGCAAGGTATGGTTGTTGCTAGCTGGCCGGACGTCGAGAATAAAGAATAATAGTAACGTAAAGTAGTATGTACGGGTAAACGAGTCCAACTCGAGTGTCGAACCGAAAGCAGAAGAGTCAGCTAGGAGTTTCTGTTTGATAGTTACGAGTGTAAGTTTGCAAGTAAGAAGAGGTATCGGTGAACAAGTCAGCTCCCGCAGGTTTAGGTGAAAGTAGAGTTTCGGGTGCTGCTGGTGCTATATGAGCTTAACTTAAAGGATAGGTCGAGTTCGGGTAAGAATCAATTCCTTCTGTAGCGTGGTGTGGTCCAGGAAAGTAGAGTTTTAAGGTAGGGTTTTGAACCTATTGTTAATGCATCCGAAGTCAAGTATCCAATCCCATCCCAGTTCCAGTTCAAGTGGAAGAGAAGTCTCTGGTAAAAAGTATTATTCCGGAAGTCGAATGCGCCACTAAAGGTAAAGTTGAAATACGAGTGAAAGAGTAAGTATAAGGATTGGTATAAGTCAAGTCAGTTTCTATTCTCAAGTTCAGTTCAGGGGCAGAAGATCAAGATAGTACTGGATCAGTGAAAAGGAAGCTTCAAAAGCAAGATCTACCATAATGTAAATTCCATTCAGTATTTCCTCATGATTGGCAAGGCGCAACGCTTAACTCTAAAGATTTAATCAAATGTTTTCCTGCTATTCCTTACCATACCAGCAAGTTGTGTTTTTGTGCGAAAGTAATCTGCATTGATTGACTCTTGAATCAGAACAATGGATTTTCACTTTAAGCACTACGTGGGCAGTATAGATGAATTACAATTCTGAAATTCTATATTGAATTTATCGATGACTTTCGAACCCCAATAAACTTTGATTCAGTGCGCGTATTATTATTAGCGTATTTTTATTAGGTCGGTGTTGTGGCTTCAGAATAGGCGGATTAATCGTTAAAGACAAGGTAAACTAATCATCAAATGGCAAATCCATCCTATCCTCAATTGAGGTATCCGAAAGCTGTGTTCTAGTGCATTGACGCCAAACATCTTATTTGTTGAAAGTCCCTAGCTAGCTCGATAAACAATGGTTTCAAGTCCAGCTCTTAAACTAAGTGAAATCACCTCTCTCTATTACTTAGCAAGTACCCGCACTCATTCACTTTCTTCACCGACTTAACTACCAACTTCAAACCGTACTCCACGACTTAGAGCTTCAAGTAAGATAGTCCGCTCCCGAGTCTGAAACTACTAATTATTTCTGTTGCTTCCTTACTTGACTTGCGGATTCCCCTTTGCCAACCTCTTCTCTTAGCACCTAAGCTTGTCCCTGGTACTGCTTATGATCGAGTTCCTACTCCTTCTATTGTCTCTTCTCTATCTTCTTTTCTTTCTTCTCGAGCACCCTTACTATATTATTAGGATTAGGATGAAATTACTTACTATCAGATTCAACTAGGACCTGGCCTCCCCTTACTTAGTCTAGTGCTCCTAATGCCTACTCTAACTAAACAATTTCTCTAACTAAACAATTTGAACAAAACCCCCAAGGAGTGGACAGCTTTACATAGAATAAAGCTTGGTTTGTTGGGTTTCTTTCTTTTATAAGTGGGGAGGTTTTATTTACTTGTCTCGTTCTTTGGCTTACTAGCTAAGTTCTTGTTCTTCCTTATATGGTCTCTTCCCTCAAGTAGAATTGTATAAATCAGAGAATTATTCACGTCATGACCAAGCAACTACTATAAGACTAAACAAAATAGGAATTCAATAACAAGTATAAGAATGAGATAGGGGAATGTTAGACTTACAGGTTCAATCAAGAAAGCAAGTAAGCGGTGTTCGATAACCAGGAAAGGAATATTGACACAATGGATATGGAATGAAAGAAGCAATTACCAAACTCAAATATTGGGCGTGCCGACAGTCGTTGAGTTTAGTTCGGACGGTGGTACGCCTCGACCGAGTCTTCTCGACCGGATCTTACCCTTATCCTTACGTACTCGGTTTACTCTTGGTAACAGTGACTTGATTCTGGTATAGAAGTAGGTAAAGCCCTAGAGATACTTGTTATATTGCCGTTGCTCTAGCCTTTTTATCGCCTGCTACTTTCTTAGAAGCGTTGGTATAAGCCTTGTCCGTAACCAGTTCCATTACTGTTGTTAGCCGTAGTGGTTAGTTATTTGATTCCTTAAAGCATCATTCATAGCCTAGTGGGGCAGTGTCTCACTCTGATCTTAGTATATAAGTATTAGTAGTGTCCTAGATACTGTTAGACTCCTTAGTTCAATTCTGACTGTAGGGGGTGCCTTCATTTTGTGCTTATGAGTTTGATTCCCATCTTAGAGCTAGATCCATTAGATAGTGTATCGGTTTTGTTAGCCATTACCGGTTTTGCATTAAAGTATTGGACGCACTAGTATAAGTTTGATAGAAAAGGATAGTAAGGATGAGAAAGCGCAGGAGCACTCATAATCTAGAGTTCGATCCCTTGTTTCATAACTAGATGTGGTACAGTGTACCCAGAGTCAAGACTCAAAGGCAAGGTAGTAGGTATCTTTCTTACCCCCCGCAGCCTATGTCTTTCAAGTAGTAAATACAGAACGAAAGAAGCAATACAGAGAATGAGAGAGCGGAGTGCCCGACCCTAACTCATAAACTAGATAAATGAGAGCGGCAACAAGTTTTAAACAAGAGAATGACAATTGAAGGCAGGGGTGTTAGTTTGGGAAGTAGAGTCACAAAGCAGAGACACAGTTCGAAGTGCAAGGAGAACATCTTTAAGGTTGGTAGTGAAATAAGTCAAGTAAGGTGGGACAGATAGGGATCAAGAGCAATAGACCCAACTAAGGAATAGTAGTAGCCAGACTTGTGACAAGGGGAGTAAGCATGCAAGATAGGGTTGGCGATGAAGTAGTTGAATTTGGTGACATGAGTTTTCAGTCTAATAGAGGTACAGTGAAGGTCTTCTGGGTATGGGTGGAATTCCCTTTTGAATTTTAGTCTATCAGAGTAGTATCCAATTTCTTATTAATAAGATAAAAGATTTGTATCAGTAGGGGAAGTCCTATTATAAGCTAGTTAAGCCCGAGAACGTAGGGATTGTTTTAGGTTTCAAGAAAAGAGAGAGACTAATCGACAGGTTCTTTAGAATAGGAGTTCAGGGTTTCGTCTTTTAGTACACATTTGGAATCTTTTTTTACTTAAGGCAATTATGTGTTTCGAGTTGGATTACCAGTTAGAAGTTAAAGAAAGTATTGTCAATGCGTTTGGCGCTTGGCTATCCGTGTCTTGGTGCTTGGCGCTTGGCCGACGATGGGGGTGAAATCCAGAAATTAAGGGATTTCTATTTTAGATAAAGGAGTGGGTGGCCCACTTCTGTGTTTAGGTCACAACTGCTTTTAGGTCCTCCACTTATGTGTTTAAGTCCTTATTTATCGTATTAGCCTTATAAGCGCCAGTTCCACTCTTTATTCCTAGAGTTAGTTTTTCCGAGAGGAGGTAGTAATCCGGCTCTCTAGTTATGAGAACAAGTATATTAGTGAAGGAGTGAACGTAAGGCAGGGCAGACTAAAGCTATCACATAGGCATTGAGGATGGAAAGTCAGATTGAAAGACCGGTAGCCAGGCCTCTATCTAACCTAGGAAAGTAAGCATGTTTGTCAAGAGCTCGATTCCGATATTGCTAGTGAAGTATGAGAAGTGCACATTCTCACCTATAAGAGTAAAGCCACTCAACTTGTTTAGCGTATGAGACCGGGCAAGCCAATAGATAGAATGAACCCCAGGGCTAAAAATACTTCTTGAGCTGGACCGCGAATCAGAATTACATAAATCATATAGGTACGGTTCCTAACCACAAAAGGATTACTAGGGCCGATAGACAGAATTGAATCACGGATAGCAAGGACGTAATCCAACACTGCACTAAAGACTATACTAGAAAAAGGGTCGATGTAATTGAGTCCACTGTATTTGCTTCTTTATTTGAAGCTTAGGCCTTCCACTACGAACTACAAAGTACGCCTTTCCCATCTCCTAGGATCTTATTTGACAGTAGAATTGTTGAATAGAATCTAGATGGTGACCAACTTGTATAGACATTTGAGTAATGTAACAATAGAGGATACTCCAACCAAAGCTTAGTAGGCATAGTACTTTCTACTTGCACTCTTACGTGTAAGTGAGTTATAGTATAGTACCCGGTAATTAGCTCCATCTATTCTACGAAATGCACCAACATCTTTCCTGACCGCTGAGCTTCTTGATGGAGAGTCTCTTTGTTACAGCGCCTAAGGTGTTTGGATACAAATTTATTTCTACAACCGATCGATAGGTAGAATGTTACTCACTTATATACTAGGGCTTGTACTCACTCATATACTTTACTATTGCTTGACAGCAATAAGAGATTCTTTTTATGCCCTAATCGATTTTCATGCTTTCTACTTTGATCTTTTAGGTCTACTCTACGGAAATGGAGAAATGGGATTCATACATTCAATTTAGACTCGTACTCAGACTTCGAATATTTACTTTTTTGTAGTTACTTGCCTGGACGCAACCTAATTTCCCCTAATAGAGAACAAAATGGTTTTCATTCTTTATTACTAGTGGAATTCTTATGGGCTTACTCGAGTGACTTTATTACTAGTGGAATTCTTATGGGCTTGCTCGAGTGACTTTATTTCTATTAGGGAGTAAGGGGTCGGGAGAGGGGTGTGCAAATTCATATTTTATATAACATCTCCCAAGTATAACATCTCTCAACGCAAATGCAAAATTGTTGCCAGAAGAGGATAGGTGTGCTCTCCAGGCAAACACAGAATTGTTGCCAGAGAATAGGTGTGTGTAGTAGGGATTAAATTGCATCTTCTCCACTTAAATGATTCATACTAGGGTAAAAATGGTCCTCCATGTCTCAATACAAGTAATAGACTAACTAAGAAAGAATACTCAGAAGAGGGTTCACTCATTGGTTGGGCCCCATTCCATTCTTACTGTTATAGGTTTCATTTAAAAGGAGTTGTTTTAATTCTTTCTGCTAGTACTAGGGGCATCAGGCAGGTAGCCCGCTCTCAAGAGTTTTTTGAAGATTCAAACTTGGCTCTGACATTACGCAGTCCTACGACAATTATTTGACGACTTAGTTCAATATGCGCGCCCCCCTCTACCGTTTGTGTCATTCTTTTAATACTTACTGAACTTCTTTATTTCCTTATGAACAGTTGTTCGTTTCATTCTTCTATACGTATTGAATACCCTTCTGTCCTCTTCTTATTGGTATGCGATGTGCAGGTGGATCACCTTCCTTTGTCCTCATAGCCTCTTCCTCCTAGTTCAAACCTGACTTTCGAGTTGACTTCTTGTTAGCACCTCTGAGAAACCCGGATTCCGCTTTTGACTAATGACTCTTAGCCTTAGGCAGGTATTGGTATCCCCACTTCTGTGTTTGATTCCATATTCCTTACTCCATTTTTAGACTATACTTAGTGAAATTCCACCTTTACCTATAAAGAAAGGGAGATTAGAGCAAATGTCACTATAACATAACTAACTTAGTTAGCCTATAGATAGAGGCTAAGGGCCTATAAAGCAAGGTCAGCTCCAGGCTGTGTTACGATGCTGAGCTACGGTGCCTTAGGGGAAGTATTAGTTAGAGCATGGATCTTGCTGTTAGTGTATCAGTGGTCTTAGAAGAAAAGTGAGTAGTGCAATTGTTGTTGCTAATGTAGTTGCTTGGTGCTTGGCCATTTGCAATGCCTAAGTCATGTTGTCATTAGCTTAAGCTTAATAACAAGTAGAGTAAGCCACATATACAGTAAGGTAATACTAGTAGGCGGTAGAGTAAACCCGAGATACAAGAAAGTAAGGCCCGTAGGCATCGATGCGGGTAGAGGAGTCCTAGTCCTATTTCTTTGTTTCAAGCTAATCAGATACTTTAGTGAATTCCCTGTTGAGTGTTAGTTCCATAACTTATGAGCTGGATTCCCTTTTGTGAGGTGAAGTCGTCAAAGAAGTACCCTAATTCTAAGATAGGAGGTATAGACGACAAGATACAGATGTAGATGTCGAATAGTAAGAATCGGGGGGTGTAGCACTAAGCCTTAGATGAAGTTAGTGACAGGCCAGATAAGTTATACAATAAGACTGATCAACAGGTTAATTGGAATAGCAGTTAGGTACTATAGCTATAAGTCTGGGTTTTGTACTAACAATTCCAGTGTCGGTGTCCTGTTACTTAAGTAGTTGAAGAGCCAAAAGATAGATCTAAGTTTAAAGCGAGTAAGGGGGGCGTTAGCTGGTTAGGCAAAGTGACAGTCTAATCCTTTGTAGTAGTTACTTGGTTGATGGCAGCAGCTCAAGTCTAATATTAATTAGTTGGATCCCTGTGAGAGAGGTTTAGTGCCTATTGCTTTAGATTCATTCCTTTACTTATTAGTTTCATTCAGGTCATCCCTCCTTTACTTACCCGTTTGGTTCTGATGCTTACTCCTATTATTCTTTGACTCATGCTTCCTACCAACTGACTTATGCTTCCTACCAATAAGAGTCTATTACTAGATGTGTTAGTCCCGTGCGCTACCTACTATGTAAAGTACTAGGTAGATCCTAGTATCATAGCTCATCATCCAAGAATAAGATCAAGGAGCGGAAGAGCGAAAGGTAGAGCTAGGAAGGGGCCGGGATACATAATGGAGTATGGGGCTTCTAAGGATTATAGTTACTATGTAATCAAAGAAGTGAGTAGCGGACTCGAACTCATGGGCAAGTCTCTTACCGAGCCCGTAGCTCAATTCTTTCTATTAGTAGCTAAATTCCGAGAAGCACTAGTAGTGGGTTTTTGGATCCATTCTTATCGAGAGTAGTTGATGGTATAAGATGGCAAGTCTAAGCTAACCTCTGTTGTTGGTAGACTCATAGTGGAAATAAGGCCTTCCTTCTACCAGTTCGAAGCTAAGTAGTATGGCTTGGAAGCTTATAAGTGAGGCTTTCTATTTGATAGATGCAATAAGGCTTGGACCTGCATTGGGGTAATTATGCTTGTTATTGCTGGGTTGAGTTATTAGACTCATAAGTAAATTCGGATTTTGTCCTCCTTTGAATAATAGGCCCACTCTTTGACTACTTTATTGCATTCTTACTACTACCAATAGAAGCCAAGCCCTAAATCTCTGCATTTTTCATTGCACACGACTTTCCCTATGTATACATATAAAAAACATCCCGAGAAAAAGAAGAAAGTATAAGAATTTTGACTACTGAATTGATTCAACCACTACACTACTTACATGAGCATTTCAGAATGAGAATTCGTGAATATTTTTCTCTCTTGATCTCTAGGTGCCCGGAGCAGCGCCCCAAACAAAGAACATATTCTTTATTTCATTAGAACTCCTTGTAGAAGAGTAGTTACTCATCTCATTCCACCTAGTATGGAAGCTGTGTAAGGCTTCAACTAACAAACAGGACTTTCAACTGGATCTAATACTCCACAACAAGTTATAGAAAAAGTATACCTTGAGCGTAAGCACCTACGCATATAATCAAAATAGATTCAATTCGGGGAACTCCACTTAGAGCGGATCAATCATCCTCTTTCTCTTATAACAAAGACAGATGGATTACTTGAGAACAGGCAATGATGCTGCAAACTTACTTTCTAACAACACCGAGATACTGAATTTCTTATCCAGCTTCCTCACCAGCTACTGATCTATCTCATTGATTTAACATAGACCTGAGCTCGAACTACACGTACTCCCTTCCATAACACGTGCAAATAAAGGAATTAGGCTTCTGGAATTCCCTGATGCTATATCACTAAAGAATTGAAACACTTATTGACTACTTATGTCCTATATCTAATAGGAATGTAAACACCCTTTCCGTTAGCACACTGAACTGAATCTTGCTTAAAAAACGGAGTCTTGATCCGAAGTCAACAAATATAAGAAATTGGAATCTCTTTCTTCTCTTGCACATGAGATGGGGCGCATAGAATGAAGTCAAAGACATAGAACAAGCAACGTCTTGCAACTCAGATGACTTTTGAACCGCAACACACACCTCTTTCTCACCTGACTCTAAACTATAAACAAAGAATTCATTTCCAACCACTATCCTTGAACTATACGACTTAGAGCTAGAACACCAACACTTTCATCAAACCTATTTGCTATAGTGGGTTGAATCCGTTAAGTCGGCTTCGGCTCGAATGTACTGATCTGATTGTGTTTCCACTTTCTTAGGTGAGTAAGAAGGATATGAAAGTTCAATAATGTCTTATGCGAGAGGGTGAACAAACTTTGTATTTACGAAATCCATACTCTATATGACTATATGATGCGTACCCCATTATGAAATATAAAGGAATAAGGACGAGGCCTAATATAATAAGTAATCAATAATAGATCAATAACTAAAATAAATATGAGTAAGCGAGTTGTTTGTTCCGGGGTCGGGGTGCCTCTATTCTTTTGCACTCTATTCAACAAACAAGTAAACGAGCCCTCCATAGCTAATGTAAGTGATGAGTTCGTACATGCAAGGGTGCAAAGTAGATACAAGTCTGCTATGCGCATCTTCTATTCAAACAAGCTAATAAGCAATGTTTTGCATTGCACCAGAGGTTGTCCTGTAGAGTTAGTTTACATGTTCTATTGTTGACTTTAATCCTATAAAGTAAGGGGGCTATGGCATGATCAAATCTCAAGTAAGTTGTTAGTAGGCCGGGAGTAGAATAGGGATCGGGACCTTGAAATTGAGTTTGAGTTGAATCCGTATTAATGGAATTATGTCTTAAAGAATGGATCAGTGTACTTAACACCAAAACCAGAGATATCAAGTGAAGTGAAATAGACATGACCCTTTTTCGTATGGATACTCCTATTAAGACGCACTTTGAGGCCTTTTTCTTCGCATAGGCAAAGTCAAGTACTCAAGGGAGAAGCAAGTGAAATAAATGAAGTAAGAACCTTAAGGGGCCAGCTAGTGATAAATATCCAAAACCCATCCATACAGAAAGGAACGACCAAGGCACGTACATGGACTTAATATACTACAAATCTGACCCGAGGAATTGCAAGAGGCTCGTAAGGCAAAGAATAAGAAAGGATAGTTATAATCAAAGCTTGGAAGCTATGAAGTAAAGCTCGGCTACCTATTAAAGGAGAATATACTTTAGATTATATTAATATAATAGAATATGAAATATTTTTCTTTCTTGAAAACCAGATGTAAGGGGGTAATCAAACATAGTAATAGATTAGGGTAACGACTAGTGAGTTGGAAGACGAAAGCACAACCATACAGGTAGGTTCGTAAGGCCAGTGAAGAAATCTCGTACTATTATTAAAGGACGTACTGTTATTAAAGTATCAGAGCCGCGTAGAGCTAGCTTGGCAAGAGAAGAGATGTGAGCTTCATCATTATCTGAGTCGAGCGATATCGTCTTTCTTCTTCTCGAGTTAGTTAAGTAGCTTACCATTGCTCTGCGCACTAGCCCCTCTCCTCTCTCTCTCTTTGCTTCATGCGAATTCCCTTCCTTTTGTTTGTGTTTCATTTATTTAGAACCGTTTCATTTATTTAGCGAGGAACCATTTCACTCTTCATCGATCTCTAGATGCCGGTGCCATTCAACTAGCTCTCGTCTATTCCTTACTAAAACAGAAGCATATGGACAATAAGATCCACCACTGAAAGTAAGTACCACCATTGCTACTAAAAAGAAAGAAGTACAGTACGCGCCCTACAAGCTAAAAAAGAAAAGAATTGACTCCCACTCTGATAGATCAAAAAAAGAATAATGAATGAATATATTATATCATAATAGAGGCCAAAGCTCAGCTCAGTAATAGAATCATTGGTTCCAATAAGGAAGAGCAAAATTGTAACAAAAAAATGGTAATAATCTTTTAATGAATGTAATAATTGTCATTAAAAGTAGGTAGAATAGTTGTATAAGTAACAGAAGAATTGTCATTGGTTCAAAAACAAAGTAATAGAACCGGTGAAAAAGTCTGTTTCGGCCACACCTCGCAACAAAGTATATACTCTCTTCTGCTGCGACCTCAACACGAAAGTTCTAATGTCATTCTATAGGTGAACTCTACTTGCACACTGAACCTTTTTTAACTTAACTGTGGAGCTGATGATCTGGATTTGGATCCTGTATCTTTTGTTTCTTAAAACTGCTTATTTGGTTGAGAAACCATATACTTCATTTGCAACTAGATACAACACTGGAGACTTTATAGATACCTAATAGGATAAGGATACCTAACTGCTTCATATCTTAGAACTCGACTTGCTACTGGATAGTTAACTCTTACTTCGGATGCAGATTCTTCTTTTAGAGTATATAAACCCCCGGAGCACTAGTTTAGCTCTCATAAGTAATAGTTTGATTTGCTAGGGATAAGTTCCGTCTTTTAGTTAGCCCCAGATCCCGTGCCCATTCTTAGGTTACTCAGTTCAATCCCCTATATTTCTATAGTCATTCTTTCACTTGGTTCCCTCACTCCTTATTTCGACTTTGGTTCTTCTTCCACTTAGTATCATGCTCATACTTACTACTATTGGCCGCAGCCCCGGCTTGGAAGGTTAGACTTACTAGTTCCATTATCGCTATCAGTAGCTTCATCTTAAAAGCAAGTAAAGGGGTCAATAATGACAAAAAAAAGAATAAAAGTATGGATAGTAAGCCCGAGTTCTCAGTTCAAGTAGTGGTGACAGCTTAGGTTGAAGAAAGCAATTGTATTAAGAGTTGGAGCAGGGCAGCTTTGAGCTCAGTAGTAACAGGAAAGGTATTAGTTTTCTAGCTAGGGGCGCGAATCATAATAGTTCAAAGGATGAGAGTGAGGGTAGTAAGCCTAATAGTCAATAAAGCCATAATCAAAGCAAGCAGAAGCAGACTCAATCTAAGAGGCAGGCTGCCAATAGAGAGTACTTAGCAGGGCAAGGCATTGAGGCCAGTAATTTTCGTTTGATATACAGTAAGGGCAGTTGTATGCACAAGTACACAATAAAGGATACATACCTTCCTTGGGGATGCTAATAGGACCTATGAGATCTATAGCTAGAATTGCTTCGACTTTAGCTACTACCATGTAAGAATACAAAAAGGAATAAACAATACAAGTACAAATACAGCGCCAGACAGATGAGTTTGCTAACCTTCTTAATGTACTTACTTCAATCTTTGGCTTGCTGGGCTCACTCTTAAAACACTGACTTGCAAGCTTCTTAATGTACGAATACAGGCTTCTACTGCTTTAGATCAGGCTTATCGTCCTTACTTAAGAAATCTCTTCTTTGACTCTTGAACTTTTCTACTTGTATCATGTTGACACTAGAAACTACCTGCCATATTGACACTAGAAACAAGGAACTACAAAAGTGCTGACAAGGTTGGTTACTACTAAATCCAAAATCAGAATTGAGAAGGGAATATAGGATACGATTATGATCTAGGACATATAGGAATAGAATCAAACTACTAAGTCAGAAATCAACTCATTAGTAGGAGAAACGAAACTAGCGCCAATAAGAATACACAATCCCAATAGACGAGAATAAGATTAATAAACGGAATTCACCAAGGAACTACTAACTCTAAAACTAACTATCCTGCCTTACATGCCCAGCCTTCACAATGAATCTTAGCATTCTATCCTGCACTCTATCTTTTTCATTTCATTATTCAATCAAGTACTCTTTCATTTTGTCTTATACTAGAATGGAATAGGCTAGGTCGGACTCTAGCTATGCTATTTCTAGAAATGCATCTAATGTTGATAAGGCTGAAATAAATCACTACTGGAAAGGATTGACTAGCAGCTAACATTACAATTGAACAAGAAAAAGGGAATTCGCCTACTGCTAAAAAGACTGTTGCTACTACTTACTTCTATTACTCTAATGAATCAAACCCATGAATAAGGAACCGAAGAACAACAAGAGAATGTAGTTACTATCTGTAAGAATTTCACAATTCAGTAAAAGAATGTGCTGAAGTTATTGAGGATCCTTGCTCTGATCTGATTGATGAAAGTCTTCCGATTTCTGCTTTTGATTTTGATTAGTGGTAGTCCAATTACGAGTCCCCAGTTTCATTCTTTTACCGCTTAGTTTAATCCTATCCTACCTTAGTGAAGGCCCCTACCAGTGGGTGCGTGTAGAGGATTCAAACTAACAAGCCATATTTGGTGTTCAAGGGTTTCAGGCCCATGCCCATAGGCATGAGTTTAAGAATAGAAGGCAGGATACTCGGAATGATACACTGGTAGGCATAATACAGTAAGAATAGGGGTTAGGATAATGAAACTTAAAGATAGGAGAGGAGGGTCAGCTTCGAGTCCAGTAGCTAAATAATGTGAGGTCAAGTCGCGGAATTCCTTGCCAATGTTCTTATTCTTTTTCTTAGTGATATCCGCCTTGTCAATGGTAGATCTCTAGCTTTGTCAGTAGTAGACGTTATTAACATTGATTGATTTCCTCCCTCCCCTATTGATTGATTTCCTCTCCTCGCTCGTCAACGCATCTATTGGCTACATGCAATACACCCGAGAAACAAATAAACCAAACCGAGAACAGCCATTCACAGCGTCTTTCCCCGTATGGGACAACTCCTTCTGTGCTATCTAGGCGCGGGCTCCGTCTTGGGTCGGTGGTGCACCGAAACAAACATATAGAAAATAGAAAAGATAAAAACATGTAGAAAATAGAAAAACGTATACAGTTTTGGACCCCTAATAAATCAATAGAAAACGACTATCAAATATACTACGATAAAACACATTTGATATAAGATAACGTTATAAGCCATTTTAGAATGAAAAGAAGTAAGTAGTGGTCGGGCTAACACTCGGGCAGTGGCATGAAAAGGCTGGATTGAACTAAGTCGTTTTACGGAATAGACCCCGGAGCACACCAGGGGCGAATGATAACGCAACAACGCAGGTGTAAAGAAAATAGCTAATTAGTCTAAGAATGATAGGAAACCCCAACGAATGATGGGACACCCCAGTAGACAGGGGAGAATCCAACTCTGTATAGTATGGGAATGTAGGTGGAAATAAAGTGAAAAACAACTCGAGCATAGTAATTGGGGGAGATGATGCTTAGGCCAAGAAGAAGAGTAGTCGTGGTTAGTTTCATATGGTTCCTAATGAGTTAAATTTCGATCTATAGGGGTATGGTGGCATTCTTTTACTGCTAAGCCTAATTCCTTAGGTTTATGCGCTTAGGTCTTCTAGCTGCGGTCTTGTATTCTTACGACTACTATGCAGTCTTGTATTCTTATGACTACTATTAGTATTAGAGCTCATCTATCATCGGAACTAGGACTTGTGCTACTGATCTTGATTCCTATTCTCTTTTTGCAAACTGACATTGTTTCATATTCATATGATTCTGACTATCCTTGCTTTAAGGCTAGTCCCGGGCATAGACCCTTTACTCGGTAAGCAGCTACTACTATAAGAAAAGAATTCAGGAATCCCCAGCAGAAAAAGAATACCTGTCTACGGTCTGGATATGAGCCATAGAGAGCGAGGGATATTGATATAGCGCATACAGAGCATAAGACTAATAGTAGTCAGTATAAGGCAAAAACTCATAACTAGGAGTTAGACCTCCACGGATGAAAATGAAAACACTGTTAATAGGGCTTTAACTTATCGCTAACACGGTTATAGACCATAGCTCTAAACTCAGACTTACTTTACTGCATCCAATCCTGTCTTCAAAGCCAATGCCCCTTGATTCGAGTCTGACTTTCCTGCCTTTGACTCTTTACTTTAATCACTGATTTGCACTCCCTATTTCCCCTTACCTTTTTTCTTGAAACACTGGTATAGGGGAATTGGCTATCTGTGTCATTTTACGAGGGGGAGAATTGGACATGCCTTGAAGATATCTATCCTCGTTTTCATTCTATCTTTATGGGCGGGGGCGTCGCTACACATTAGCAACACTTTAGCTACACATGAATTACTTGGCGGGCAACGTATCTCTTTTCTTTCCCACTCTTTCGCTAAGATGGGTTTTAGGGGAGTTTAAGTTGAAACCAATAGGCAATAAGGACAAAATGGAAAGAGCCAGGCTTGAATTGGAGGTCAGACAATAAGGCTTTTGTTCCCTAAAGGGAATAGTAGGTCTTGGGCACTGGAGCAGGTGTTATGTCGTGGGCAGCGACGTCTAATAGTAAGGCTCATTTGGACACGAACCAGAAACATGGAGTTCCCTGATACCTATAAGTTCAATTCGGATTTTTGACTTTATTTCTTTCACTACTAGATGGGGTTCCGACTTAAGGGCTGTTGTCCTGTTAGTCATAGTTGGATCCCTCTTACTACACTTTCATTCTTCAGGTGCCCATGCCTGAGTTGAAAGTTAGATTACTAGGCTCATAAGTAAGTTTCTTTATTATTATTGTAGTATATTTGAATACAAAATTGAGCCAATACCAACAAGACTTCAACTCGACACAACTACGCTCGGCACAACTAGGAATCAATACACGGGTACAGAACGCAAATAGCAAAAGCAAGACTAGAACCACTGGCTTCCTCGCATGCATGCCTTCCATTACTATGCTCTTGTTTCGACCTGCCTCTCTCGATCTAACTCTTCAATGCCTAGCTTAAGTATATAGCTCCCTTCTTTCGTTCTCCCATTACTCCCTTGCTTCCTTACTAACATACCCTCATTCATGGTATCATAATATAGAATCGGCTATCAATAAAAGGAACTAAGCTAATAAGTAAGATACATCGGAATGGGAACTCGGAATTGAGCTCAATAAGTCATAAGTCCACTGTGGCTAACTAGAATAAAGACAGCTAAAGAATTATACTAAGTAGTAAAGTACTGCCTTGACCAAATAGATATATATTTCTCATCAACCTACATGCCTATTTCAATGTAGTAAATCTACCTAACACACCCCTATTTCTTAAAGTAGTAAATAAAGAACTCAATCCATAAGTAATAGAATTGACCTACTCCTTAACCAACCCTACCTACCATTACTTCCTTGCATTATGTATTTCACCCTTGACTCTTCTACTGCTTAGTTAAAGCCTATCGCCCATTAGCTGCATCTCTTATTTCTGACTTCAAATCTAGCACTGCTTATTGACTTTCTTGCTTGCGAGGTTGAGTAGGGTACTCCTGGTCTACCAATACTAACTCCAGTCTACCGCCAAAACTTTGCTACTGCCCCAGTTAGCCCGTCCTTACTTGCCCATTCTCATTAGCACCAGTCCAATTCTGTATTGCTTGTCGTTTGCTTCTTATTGATACCAATTCGATTCTATCCTCTCATAAGATAGTTTAGCGTCAGATTTGAGCTTCCACTAATAAGTTCAATTCTGCCATTACTATACGAGAATATGTCGCCTATAAGCTGGTTTTGCTACTTACTTACCTATTTCATTATGTATCTCGAACCCTTGAGTCTACTACTAACTTCTTTCTTTTACTTCCAATATGGGTAACAGGGCGGAAGCATTGCCCCTAGCAACTAGAATAAGAAACTTTCTGCTCGACTAGTGTTTCTAAGAACTGACCGACTCGACCTCGCAATAAAGAATACACCTCCCATAAGTAATAGAACCAAACTTAGTAGTAGAAGAGCCAAGTCACTGGACAAGTAACTGACAAGACGAACCACTGATCAAAGGAACTAAACTCAAAAGTTAGTATCGGATTGGGACTATGCCCTAACGGACTAACTCGAAACAAGGGCAGCTTAGCTACCGATACTTTACTTTACTACTAATAGGAGTGGAACTGCTGCTAACAAGGCTTAGCTCTAAGACAAGCAATGAACCACAGATATCAAACTGTCGCTAACAGGGTTGAAATACCACCTGAGAAAGGAACCTAATAGATCAAACTGAAATTGGCCGCTGCTACCTACAAGGGAAAGAAAAGCACTTAAGAGTATAAGGTCAAGCGCCAACACCTCTTCTTACTCGCATACAAATGGACTATCCTAAAGCTAACTCAACTCAAGCCAAGCTAGAAGATATCGAACAGACATATAAGAGTTTTGCTCTTAGAACTCTCTATCAAGCATTAACCGCCATTACAATAAGTCAGGCACAAATACCATACCCTCACTCATTCTTTCGAGCACAGAACAGAAGATTGCTTTGTCTATCCATCTATATATATATATAGTATAGTAGCATCCAAATTATGATAATTACCAGCTTCAATCTATCTCTAAGGCTTCTCGCTTCTCTTTTGCTTAAAAACTCTATGAAGAGCCCAGGGCACAGTTCCATAAGAAATTAGGAATAATACAGTTATGAGATGCTTAAGATACTCCACTAACAGGTAAAGGAATCTTTTTTGTGCTCTAGACGGCAAGGCCATAATCAAATTGAAGTTTAAGGCAATCAGGCCAAACACTTATTATAGAAGAAATAACTCCACGACAAAACTGTAACCTCTATCTACTAACATAAAGCCAAGCACCATTAGTCTTAGTGAGGGTCTCTGCTCTGTGAAAGTCGTTGTTAGTCCAGTGAGTTACTAAGAGGCGTTATCGAGTTATTCAAACATTACACATTACGTTAACAGAGTTCTTGAGTTTGCTAAGAGAAGAGATTAGCGCGTCAAGTCAAGCAAGAGAGGAGAGCAAAATGGATGATATATTTGCACTTCAAATTGAGTTCGGGTCAATAGAAGAATCAATCCTATCTTCAGACAGTACAGGCCAGGCCCAAAACTAAAGTACTTTGTGCTAAGGGGTAAGTCAACTGGTACTACAATAGATCGAAACACTATACTACCTATAAGCGGTAACCAAAGAACCCATCTACTACATTAGAATCAGACTGATACTAATCATGATTAACTAACAGTAAACCAAGCCTTCCTCGTTGCTTTTGAGCCTGACTTTCGGTATTCTTTTCACCACTATTTTATTATTCTACTTGTATTGATATGTATTGATATATATCTGTATCTTTCTTTTATCATTAGAATATGACTATTGATTTTCTAGTTATCATTATAGTAGTTGCTTTCTTTTATCATATATTATTATCAGAGAATAGAACCGAATTGGCACTTAGGAAACTATCTTCTGCTCTGTTATTGTATTGATAACTACAACCCCCTTGATAACAGCCTATCCTTACTTTATCTAATTCTTTCAATTCATGCTTTCATGCTTTAAATGAGGCTTCTCGGAATGAAGCAGCTGTCTCTAATACTTTATTTAATCAATAGCCTCTAATGCATCTAGGACTTCAATGAATGTCAACAAGACCATTCCCAACTCTAACTCCGCAACTAATAGCTCTGGGCCTGGCATTCCTTATTATAATACTACTTGACTTAGATCAATAAGCGCATGTCAGACTCATATCAACAAGTAAGATTCCCCCTTCCCCTGGTCTGGTCCTCTTTCAAACTAAAGGAACCTATTCCCTCTTTCAGCAACCCTGCCTCGCTTCTATCCTCCAACCAATAGCTTTGATTCTAATGACCCTATCTCTTATTCTTATGACAAATCCTCTTGGCCTTATTTTAAGTATACAGATCCCGACTTTGATTCCTCTACCAATAAGAGAACAACTGGTGCCTCTCATAACCAACCTTGAAAAGGGGGAATTCAATCCAAAGTCAAAGAATCAAACGAGTAAGGTGAGGGCTGAAATCACCGACAACAGACGAGTAACCACCAATTAGTGATTAAGAAGTTATTACTGCAGTTGTATTCGCAGAACTCGATCCAATAGTACCAAAGCCTTATCTTGATATTGATGCCAAGCCTCAATCACTAAGTAGTCAACCTTACACTTGTGGGGGTATTTAATGGATTAAGTCATAAGCGCTAACTATGAGATTTCAAACTTGTCATAAGGAAACCAACCACTGCTTATCGGGCTATAGTTACTGAGTCGGATCCCTACTTCTCTTCTCGGCTTTACTCTTATACTGGATTAGTTGATTCCCGTGTTCTTGTTTCGCCCTACCACTAAACTGTGCTTATCGGGCTTACTATCCTCATTGAAAGTATCCTGCTCAGCAGCTTCGTTCTTACTTTACTTGTTTTTATTCTCACTCCCTTGTTCACAAGGAAAGCCAGAATGAACCCCAGATCCAATAGAATATAGGGTGTTGGTGCACCGGACAAGTAAGGATCAGAGCAGAGACATGAATGCAAGATAGGCTTAAGGGCATTGATTCAAGAAAGAAAGTAAAGACCCTATGACGGAAATACAGAATTAGAGAAGTCAAGGGCAGATTGCAAAGTGAAATAAGTAATGGGAGTTAAGTAGTGGCGAATGGAAGGAGCAATAAAGAGCATGAAAGCGAAGGAGTGGTCAAGCTAAGAAGTAAGGATAGGATGCCAAGTAGGAGTGATAGTTTTCAATAGAGAAAATAAGGGCTAACCCTCTAGAGTGTCGGACTAGACTAATACAGAATTCCAAATATATCAATCCGAATGGAAACTAGTAGCTTAATGGGAATGTGAATCTAACTGCTAGTGCTAGGAATGAGCATCTAACTAATCATCATGGAAACTCATAACATAGCTCCCCACTCTAAGGTAAGAACCTCTCTTTTCTTCCCGACTCCTAGGGCTCTTAAAAGGAGGGTAGGGGTTAACTCATTAAGTAGGAATTTGACTTCTATGAAAAGGTTGAGCATCTGGAATCCGAATAATAACTCTAGGAATAAGAGTACAATAAAAAAGAGTATACATATAGGAATCCGAATTGAATAAGAGTATACAAAGGCTAGGGTATATATAATTGAGTAATCAATAAGATAGGTGGGTGTTGGAACCAGCGAGGAACCCAGACCTGTAAGATTCAAAAGAGGGGTATGGTGGGTATTTATATAAACCTATACCATATGCCAAAGAACCTATACCATATGCCAAAAATGGATATGAAATGACTGTTTACTCGGAACAAGTTCAATTAGTTAAGTAACGAATACTTATTGTTGAATGCAAGTTAAGTAAGTGGTAAGCGGGTCTTCAAGGAGAGTTCGAGGAATAATCTAGTATTCTGGATGACTTCGGAGCTAGATTTGAGGCTGAAAGAAAAGATGAAATATTGAATGTTTACGTATTGTTGGGGACCAGAAGAGAAAGAAAGAACTGGTTCTTTTGTCGGTGCTTACCCTCCTTGTGGTAGAGTTGAATCGAGTACGAGATGAGTATCTGAAGTAGTACGAGTGAATTCTTTTTCTGTTCGAAAGGAATCCGACTAATAATACGAATAATTAGAATATTGGTACCCTGTCTTCCACTATTGTAACTAATGTTTATTAGCCCACCGCTAATACTGATGAGACCAGTGCTATTGACTATCAGACACAACTAACTATTAGATAGAATGAAACTCACTATTATTAGTGGCAGCAGTATGATGTAGTGGGGCACCCAGGAATAGACTGAACTTACTGCTAACAATAATTGAGCCGGTGCTTACAATACCTGTTCTCATAGCCGGGAATTCACCACTACCCGATAAGACAAGACCTGAGTCGATGCGTTCGGTAATGTAAACACTGGTGCCTATACTTAACTGAACCTAGGAAAGCAACTACTAACTATAAAAGGAACTACGCCTTTACCCTTTGCCTTCAAGCTGGCACTACTTACTTACTAGTATTCTTGCTTATTAGGTTAGGCCTGCTACCTTTACCTTTACTTTCGCTCGTCAATTAAAAAATAGAATAGAAGATTGAACTGCTGCTTCCAAGGCTACTATTGCTATACTACCTAATGGAATGGGACTGGGAATACAAGAATGTGGCCCCTTACCTATAAGGTTGAAAAAAACAACTAGCAATTCAGCTCAAAAGCAGGATGGAAAACACTACTTCTATTACTTGAACTAAGATCTCAGGCTTAACTAACTACAAAAGGAATTGAAATGGTACGGGCAAGGCTGATACCACCACTGACAAGGCGGACACTCTAACCTAGTAATTCAACAGGGTCTGTAACTACTGCCTTGCATTCTGGAACTCCATAAGGAACTAGCGCACTAAAGGAGAGAATGAAACAAATCAAAAGTAGGCTCTTGCTACTAACTATATCAGATTGAAAACATATACCAGGAATTCCACTACGATATCTGCTATACCAATAATACTTTCGCTTCTAACGGGTAATCCAACAGTTGGGTACCTAGGCTTACTATCCTGCCTCTTATCCTTTTATTTGAGCTTGGGCCTGCCTAACCTTTCTTTAGGCTTTTATACTTAGCCTGCCTCCGATCCGAGCCGACAATAACTAACTTTCGCTATTTGCTTTAAGGCACCCTACCCTCTCTAGCGAATCAAACTAATACTCATTTGGAATAAACCTACTGTAACGGAGTTCCCTCAACTCTAAATACAAGATGAATCCTACATTCACTCTCATAAATCAAATAAGCAGTAAGAGAATGAAACCACTGCTTATAGGAGGACCTTAGCCCGGTCCCTATGCTTTTGACGTTAGCCTGCCCTTATGCTTGCTCTAAACCTGAAATGACTTGTAACAATTCCATTTGTGGCCACTGCTCCTTGCTTTTAGTCTCCTACTTGACTTTCTATTACTCTTGCCCCACTTGCTTCTATTCTCTGTGCTGCTCCTTGGGTTCCTTATTACAGCCATCAGACTCCAAAAACAACTCCGATAAATTGAACTCGACATCCGGATCTTCGGTTGCAACCTGTAATCATTGCTTCTAATACTCCATCTTATTATAATAGAGAATCTAATCCGAAAGAGTTAGGTTATATTCCCGTAGAGCTATATCTTATCTAAGCTATGAACCCATTGCTAAAGGAATAAGAGTAATCAAATAAGTTGTTGGATGCTCCGTAGATCTAGTAAAGACGTAGTTTAATGCGCGAGTCGGTTTTGTGCTGCGAAGTCAGTATTCTAAGTAGTAGGTTTATTCTCATGGTAATTTTAGATGCATTCTTGCCGGTTATAGTTCCATATTCTGCTTGCCACTAGTCAGATTATGAGAAGCAGTAGCCTCACCCTTATAGTAGCAGTTCCATCCTATGTATTACATGTTCCAGTCTCGATTTTTGCTTAGTTGATTTCTTTAGATTAAAATAAAGTATTAAGTGTCAGGTTAGCTCTTAGCCTGTTCGTCAGCAGTGCCATTCTAAGAAGTAGTAGTTGGTCCCTAAGTTATGAGTTGAGCTAATAAAGTAAAGACTTCTATTCTATCGGTGACTCCACGCTGGTTACTCCACGCCACGCTCCTTGGATTCTAACGTTATACTACTCATTATTATTAATCTATGGAGGTTTGGATTATACCTTCACTCTATGTTTATTCTTAATGTCACTGGATCGTCTTATTGTCCTTACTGTCAGGCAAAAGGTAGGGACACAGGAATAAGGGCACGATATAGTGCATCCGCTAATAGGAGTTAGAATGCTGCTACTATGCCCCAAGCCCTATTTGCTAGTTGAAGAGGTTAGCTCACCTGGTGCAGTCTGCTCTTCCGGGCCCTGCATTAGTAGATTGAGTATGCCTTGCCTTCAACCGAGCAATCTGATATTGCGGCCTTTCATCCTGTTACCGGCGCTTCCAATTCTACTACTACGGATCTGGATCCTCGCTTTACTGCCTATGATCCTCACTTGCCTGTCTCAAACCAATAAATTTCCCTCATCTTTTAGGCTTTCTTTCTTGTCTCTCGTTCTTCATTTGCTTTAGCACGTTCTAGCTTGTTGATATTAGTATCAGTGGATACAAATATGACCTAGCACAGTAGAGGATTTACCCTTATAAGTCAGAAGTCAACTAAAACTAATAGGCATATTTATATAAGAATACCGGTACCACAAATAAATAGTAGAACATGGAACCAACTCAGTACTATACTAATAGAATATAGGTATGATCCGGTGTATGTACTATAATAGCAACAAGAATAAGTACAGAGACATGTAATTCAACTCAGTAGTCCTAAGCCCGAAGCCCACCTCCCATAAATAATCCCTATTCTTTACCACCCTATGGATCAACCTGTTGTGCATTCTGTAGAATAGCTATAGGCCTGCTCCCGCTGACTTATATTCTTTAGCTACTGATACGGATCTTCGCTTTCAAACTAATTCTATTGACTTTCTTTATTGCTTCTGCCAAGACGATGTACCTTTCAAACCTTGTATCTAAGGTGCTCCATCATTTGAAATACGGGAATCAAACCAATATCGATCAGACTTGGGCTCTAAAAGAGCGTAGCGGCCTAAGGCTTGATCCACCAATATCTGAATTAAAGACAAAAGTAAAGGATACCCGAGCTAATACTCTCCGGTAGTCAATAAAGAACCTCTCCTTCTTGACCAACAACCCATCTATAGCTTCCCTCTGTCTTTACTGGCTGCTAGTCTCTCCTTACTTGTGTATTCTTCGCTACTTACCTATATGATAAGACCCGCTTTACTGCCTATGAGGCTAACTATCATATCTTTGACTCTTTCGCTACTTACTCTAAAGTCCTTATCTCAAGTCTCACTTTTATGTCTCTCACTTTCCAATTGCTTTAGTTAGTTCTTGCTTATCAGCTACTTGTCTGTTATCATTAGTGCAATTCCGATATTCAATAAACATATCCTGTATATGCATACATTCTAATTAGCACCAGCTCTATTTTTTACAGCAATAGAGTAGTAGCCTTGCTTGTAGTGTTTTCATTCGCTAAGTCACTACTAACCAAGATATAGATATTGGATTCCCAAAACACATAACAAGTTTTGATTCGTTATGGTAGGCTTAAAGGCAGGAATAGCAGTTTCGTAGTTTGTTGGTAGTGGCAGGATTGTCTTACATAGCTTCAGTTTGAGAAGAGGCCTAAGGCAATAAAGGTCCAACTAGCACGGGTACAGGCTTGGTGTTGGGGATAAGCAATAAGGATTGAGTACCTGTTGAATAAGGCCACTGGGGGAGCTTCATAAAAACAAAAATGAATGGAATGCTTTCCTTGGTGCAAGTCAGCAACAAACGTGAAAGGTGGGAGTTCGGGCAATAACAAGTGCTAAAGGGAAGGGGGCAGGATTAGTGAAATCTCATTCTTTCTTGCGCTAACGAAGCTCCATAAAGAAGGAAGGGATGCTATGCAGTCTATTGTATAGAAGAAAATGAGGTAATTAGAAAATAGAGAAGAAAGGGAAGCAGGATCCTTAAGCAAGAACAGTAAAAGCATTAGACGCGGGAAGGATGGATTAATTTCTTAAAGCAAAGGAGCTTGCAAGTACAGTTTTTTTCTTTTCTTTGATTTGTCAGTTCAAAATTATTTTCTTCTTTCTTTTCTTCGTCAGTGAAATTCCATTCCATGAGTCTAATCATAATCAACAAAAGCAAGGTATCCCGAAAGTACAGGTGCGTGAGCAGTATGAGATTACTTATCAGTTTAGGAGTTGAGTTCCCCGAATCGAATCCCCACTTTCTAATGTATAAGTAGTGGTTGGCAGGCAGAGCAGTTCTTCAAGTTAAACTAAAGCAGAAGGAAGATGGAGCTGATGAGGAAGCAGAGCAGTACATTCTTACCTTCACCCGAAATAAAGATTAATATATATCCAAATATGAATTAAGCAATCCATCCATAATTCCATAACTTGAATAAGGAAGCAATAACTAAAGAAAGAACAACTACATAATGTAATACACTAATACTAAGTTCTTTCTTAATAATAATATATAATACACTAATATGAGTTATTTTAAGTGATGTTTTCGGCGTTAGTTAGAGGGGCTCTTGAAACTAACACAAATGAACTTAGGGCTACGACATCAAAGCCAGTAAGAGCATCTGATACAACTGATTCTCTTTCTGAAACTACAACTTATACTCGCACCGCTGACACTTATAGGAGTTGTAGCAGAGGGCTTACGTGAATGGGTAGCTGATTCTCTTGTCGATGTATACTTTCCATCCTAATCTTCCGCTTCAGGATCCTTATACTTATTGATGAATGCCGACAGGAACAAGTGGTGAAACCACACCGCAACTGGTAATTCTCTATGACAAGAAAGAGAAAGCCAATCAAACCCATATAATTCATTGATTCTTTTGAGTCGGCTTCGGCTTCATATCCCTATCCAGCCAGATCTTGCTCTACCTTAAACCTACCTTACACCTATTTTTCGATGAACCTTATAAGTGGAGTTGATAAATGGATAGTCTCTTTTTGAATGCCTACTACGCGTGGTTTCACAGTATTACTCTGATCTAATTGCTTCCTACTTGAAAAACTAACTTATTCCAACTATTGTCCCACGTAACTTGAAAATAGAATTTGATCCAGACAGAACGGTTGAGTGTTTCGAGTGTTTAAGGATCTTTTCAAATTGTGTTGCCTGTATCTAGTTAATAAACCCTTCTTTTAAGTCATTTAACATAGAGATGATTTAGAGAATAGCAAATTCACTATGGAGGTACCGTTGTGTTATACATCTTATAATGCATTACTGGCTTTGAAGCGGGAGGTAATAAAGGTGTTGACGCAGTTGCAAGCGACGAGAGAATAGGTTTGTCGGTAAGTGAATTGCCTGATTGATCTATTTCAGTTCTAGTTTCATCCCTACTGAAATACCTCTACCTTTGCTCAAACGAAACTTCTTCTTGTCGGGTCGGGTGCTTGTTGTCGACGAGTCTATTTATGTTCCGAGTTGAAGAGTTTAAAGATGCAGTTATCAAGTAAGGTTAAGGAAGGCGACCAAGAAAGCACTTGGTCTATGTATTTACGAATTTCTATACTATTTTCGATAAGAGAGAGATATATAAAAAGGATGAACTGAAAGGAAATGTAGTAGGGTGCTAAGCAATACTTTATGGCTGAGGGAGCTCAATTACCTTTTGAATTCGATTATTACTTTCTAGGGTAGTTCGGGGAATAATGGATTACTTCTTCGGTGGTAAGCCAATATCCGGGTACGAGGACAGTTTTAAAGAATCTACTGTTTGCCCATAGAAAGTGGAACGCTAGTCTTCGATGGAAATCAACTAAGAAAGAAGAAATAATGGCTGACACAAGCAGGTTAGGGTAGGGTGGTGTATCTTTACAAAAGTCTATACCATATGTGGAAGATATTGCTTCAATTCCAGTTTTCCTCGGTACTCGGTGTTGCAATAAGATTAGATGCTGGATCGAACTCAGGGTTTACAGCCGACTATCTTTATCTTACAGGCTTGGATGCCCTAAGTAAATCACCATCATCTCAACTAAAAAAAAAAAGTCCTTAGAATATTAGCGGATCCATGGTAAGATTTATATCTGAACCAGCAAGCTTAATTTGAAAGCAATCCATCCGTATTGGCGTGGATAGAATCAGTGGTTTAATAGTCATAGTAAGCTGTGGGTGCGGGGACGAGAGTGGAGTCGCTAACAGTTCAATTGATTTCTGCGCTAACGGAATGATTTGTTGAAAGTGTAGTTATCATTTCATCCTTAGTTGCATCCGTATTTGTTGGCGAAAAGAAGCTCATTGCTTTAGTCTAAAAAATGGTTAATTAGTAGGTAGATGCTTGGCTTGACGCTTGACATCTATGAGGGAGATAGATAGGTTATTGGACTAAGATCTCCAGGAGCAAGGGCGGTAAGTCAATTGCCTTCTTGTCCTTTTCTTCTGTTTGAAATCCAAAGTTTCTTCTTATTTGAAAGAGGAGGCTAAAGCGGGAGAAGAAGCAACAATATCGGGTGCTTAAGTGGAATCCGTCTTTGTTGGCTTGGCGCCGAGAAGCATAGGTAATACATCCGGAGTTGGAGCTGTGTACGGATCCAGAGTCTTAATAAGTATCTGAAGCTGTAGCTGGATCCAAAGAAAGAAAATGAGTTGCCCATGGTTAAAAGGGATGCTATGTATCTTGACTTTGATTTCTATACCAACCATGCGCTCTCCACTCTTAGGTAAGAATTGACTGACCTACTTATATATCCAACCTAGTGAAGTTGATAGAGCAGATACATCAGTGATACATCAATGGATGAAAGGGCAGGATCCGTGTATTTACTTGTGGTTCTATACCTACTCACTTCTATTCTCTTCAATTCAAAGATGAGAGTCAGCAGACTGGCCTCATATCACACTCTAAGGGTGAATGGCGCAAAATCACTCGTGCCTCCTTTCACACCGCTACTAGGTTAAGTTGTGTAAACCCATATTTCTAGTCTCTAGTCAACTAATCAAATGAAATGGGAAAACCATCATCTCGAAAAACAAACCTCCAGTCCTTCTAATGCATTTGTAGCGTAACATCTTATTTGTTCAAAGCCCCCCTCTCCCTCTCAAGAACAGGACAACCTCATCATAAGCTGGGATTAGAAGCAGTGCTCGTCAAGTATCCAAGAGAATAATCAGCACAATGTTTAAGTCAAAAAGTCTACAAGAGAGATTCGAGATTAGCTTGTCGGGTCTGTCAAGTGTAGTTCAAGTGTTGTCTCCGAGCCGGATATACACAAGTAGGAATAATAAGCATAAGCAGCAAGTGGTTATACAAGTTCAAGTCCCGTTTTTAGCGTCTCACCTGTTACGAGAACTGGAGGAAGCTTGCTTTTAGGGTGTGCTCTGGGCTATAATAAAAAGTTCTATGTTTTGGTTACTCAATTCAATATATATTTCTATCAGTAACGCTCTCGTCAAGCAATGCCAAACCTGTACCTTCAAGCCCTTGCGCTAACAGAGTTGACAAGTTCCAATTGGAGTTGTTTCTAAATGAGAAATGCAATGTGAGATGCTTGACGCAAGTTAGCAAGTTTAGTATGGAGCGGAGCGGGTGAAGGTGAGAGAGATTCAATTCGAAGAGGAGAGTCAGGAGTTTAGTGACTTTTCTTCTATTAGTAGTGCATTACATTCAATTCCAAATCAACGGATTAATAAGGAGTGGGAAAGGGAAAGTATTAAAGTAGCAAGTTAGGTGAGAGTTTCATCGACAAGAGAAGAGGCAGCAACAAGAGAATTCACTTTTTCAAGAGAAGAAGATAGATAAGGATCTGAGGCAGTTCTAAGAAAGTGTACTTGTTCTGTGTCTTTACTTTGATCTATGCCTGATGTAAAGAAAGTCAGAATCTAATTGAACCGGCAAATAATGAGTATTTCCGGGCCCAACAATACTAAGTACGCTTACGGGAACGAGAGGCAAGAGATTCAGTGAATTCTTACTTTACCCGGCCACAATACTAGATCCGTATTTCCTCCCTTAGCTGCTCCACCAATACTTTATGATTCCATTAACCGCTCCATGTAAACACCTTTATACTATTTATTCTCTAGTTAACTTTCCCTTATTTTCAACTTTCTCATACACACCCCAAGTTGCTTTAAGAATAGAAGTATCATATGCATTAGGAAAAAAATGACTATCATTGTTGGCTCTGCTCCACCTAAAAACAATGCTTCCTCTTCCAACCGAAACTAGAATTTACGAGGAATAGAGACTAGTAAATAGAGAACCTGTCTGCAAGTAGAGAACCTGTCCGCGAATAGAGAACCCGCGTGGGGTAGTAAATCCTACCTATGCGGGGTAGTCAATAGAGGGAAAAGAAGCAGTATAGCCGCATAAAGAGTAAGGGGAATGTGATTAATAATCAATAGGGAGTAGTAACATCCATGAGTTTTCATAGTAATATGAGTTGTCTAGTTTTCATAGTAATATGAATGGGAGTAGTAATACCTCTGAGTTGGGTAATAGTAATATCTATGGTTTATGAATGGGAGTATAAATATCCAATCCATGAGTTTTCATAGTAATACGAGGAAGAACCTATGCGATGTGAGCCTATGCTAAGGGGAAGAGTCAGGGGGTCTCAGATGCATGAAATTGTGACTAGTCAGATTCAACCTAGGTGCACACTACACGACTGGAATGCTACCCTACTCTATTAGAATGATATAAAGTGAGGGTACCTATCCGGGGATACTCAAATGCGAAATGAGAAATTCCACTCCGAAGTAGAAGAGTGGTCAGTTAACACACATATAGGGAATTGGACCCATTAGTATAAAAGAGTGGCTGTTGAGAGGGCTTGTTCAGAATCAAATTAATCGGTATAAGAGAATTGAACTAGTGCTCCTACAAATATGGAGCTCTAAGACCGCTCTAATCCATATTATATAAGTGACCTGACTGTTTACACGCGGAATGCCTATAAGGAATAACAGACTAATCCAAAGGAAAAGCAGACTTGGAGGCGGGGGGAAGAGAGACTTAGGTGGTTGAACTACAAAATACAAGTGTTTCTTTTAAGAATCAGAGACAGTGTACTAGGAGACAATATAGTAAGTATAGGCTTTAGGATTAGGTGTGAAAGGATCCGTTTCAGGAGCGGAGCTAAAGGCTACAAGGAAGGGATATCAGATTTGAAGTCAGTAGTTAAGGTCATATAAACAAACAGTCGTTGGATTCCCCATTTCAAGTTAAAGTATCTTATGCCCCAATTGGATTCTCGGTATCAGTGTTTTCATTCTATTCTTTCGCCAAGCAACTACTAGTGTTGTTTTGGAGTTATGAATCATACATATGTAAATGAAATGGGTTATTCTACTCAGAGCTTTGTTTGCCCGATGCTTTAAAAAGAGAATAGAAGCTGCTTTCTGAAGCCTTAACCAAGTGAAGTGGTGAGCTTGCATCTAAGTCTTCTTCTGGAAGTAGAGGTCCTTCGAATGTGGAAGTACAGCGGCTTGCTTTACCCTCTAGTGCTTTTCTTTACCAAGTGAGTAGTGAGTAAGTTCATTGTGAGGGTCGCAGGTTCGAGTTGAATACGAGTTCCAGTTCGCCCAGTTCCATTCAAGTTAAGTCAACAATAAAATCTGGCAAATTACCTATTCATACCACGAAAAGAAAACAAATGGCATTTTACGCCCCTTAGACAGGACTAGTTGATTGCGTAATGAGTGGATCCTCGCTACATTGGTATTCAATAAGATCTTCTCTCTACTCTTCACCTCGAACAGAACTTGCAGACCTAAACTCTGTAATTGAATCAACTCCTTAAACTTATACTTTAACTTCAACTAGAACTTCCTGAAGCGCTAAGATACTAATATAGAGAATTTGAAGATAGTTCACCTTTTTCATTTGAGAGTTTATGTTCATAGTTACGAATAGAAAAAAGGAATTCTGGAATCAGAGGTGTAGCTCTGTTAGCGATTAGATTAGAGGGTTACTTGTTCTGGCGTGGCAGCTAACGCTGCCCTTACTTTTGAAGCAATGTGTACATTGTTAGAGTCTATTTCTGTTTAGAAGTAGCCTTATGTTCTTGTCATTGATGGAGAGATTCTTGTTGCATCCTATTATGAAGCCTAATAGAATCCTTTATTGGCGCCTAGATCCTAATACGGGCAAGTAGAATCGATAACTACATTAGATGGAGCTCTGGATTTGAAGTGTTATCACATGTATATGTGTTTGAGTTATGTTTTGGGCCTCTGATAGCAAATGACCTATCAAGTCCACCTATCAGTTGTATAAATGAATTCTAGCCAAATAACATCACTATCCAGCTCTAAACTGAAAACAAACCCTCTCCCTAGTACAATAGAACTCCCCGGGTGCATTTAAAATACAAAAGGCACTGAACTGTCACTGAACTGTTGCGCTCTTTCTTACTGATGCGCTAATATGAATGGAATCCATCTTTCGGAGGAAGACTAAGCACTTGCAGAAGCGGAGTCGGCGGAAGGCTTAGAAGTTATTGTCTCTGTCTACAAGAGAGGTAGAGGTTCGATTGTTAGCTAGAATTGATTAGAGCTCATGGCTAATACCCCACCCCCACCCCCATCGTTGGAAAAGATTGGAATTGAGTATATCGAGCACCAATGATAGAATAAAGTAAGGATATGAAACAAGCAACGTCTTCAACTTCACTTATGATTAAACTGCTGACACAGCCGATTCTCTCGTTGACTTAACTATCTTCGCTATGCTAGGAACCTCTCTTTCTTCTCTTAGCACCAACTTATCTCTCTGCTCTATGGTTGACTTTGTGCTTGCAGCTTCAGAATTCATTGCATCTTTTACTTGCACTATTGTTACTTACTTTTGAGTTGAACTGACCCGTTATTAGCGCAACAAAGAATTCTTCCACTTTCCCTGAACATTGATTATAGTAATCAACTCATACTGAAAATGAGAAATCCATCTCACCCGCCTCTAAAGTCATAATTTCGTAAAAAGCAGCTCACATCAAAAACAGTAATTGAACTTGTGCCTGAATCCTCATCCTCACTAACTTATCACTTTTATGCTTGGACTGGATGGACCTCTCCTCGGTAAAGCCGGGGTCAACTCCTCTGCTCTGTCTTGGATAGCTCTCTCATTCTTATCTCAACTGATAAACATTGCTTTCCTTTACGCTGACACCACAACTTTCCCTTGGCGATCCTTTTATTGCTACACACAAGCACTCGAACACTACTTTATGTTATAAATCAACTTGACTTGCAGACCCACGCACACATGCTTTAATTCCTTCCTCAGCACCTAAGTACTAGATAGTCTCTTTCTGTTTGGCCTAGTTCATAATCATATTAAGTAAGAAGCCGAATCCACTCTCTTTTCTTCTTCTTTCTTGTCTTTTTGTTCCCCTATTTTGAGATGCATATCAGTTAGAAATGAATAAATGAGTTGACTGGGAATGGAACAAACAAGAGGTGGATAACTGGGTCATAAACTGCTATTCAAGGTGTCGATGACAAGAATAAATAGCCAACTGTCGGTGCTTGTTTAATCCCTTGTTGAATTCGTTAAGTCGAGTTCAGGGTAAGAAGATAGTCGTGGGCAGAATATGAATCGGTAAATTATGTATTTCGAGCACAAAGTATAGAATCTACAAGTATAGAAAAAAGTAAATACACCACTTTACTACCTTTTTTCCAGCTTCGATTGCTGCTTCATATGATTGATTGATCTTGCAATCTTTCAACTCAAACGTCACTTTCCTGCCCCGCTTGATATAGTTCGGTTCCCTGATCCTCGTACTGATCTGATCCTTCTCTTTCTATCGGTGCTAACAACAAGAAACTCGACTTTCAGAACTGCTACGTGGGCTATCCGAAACTATTCCTTCTGCGCTGCTTGTTGATTTGAAGACAAAACCTCAACACTTAGAATGCATCCTGGAATTTACCCCCAAATAGGACTTGCGCATGGCAACTGCCTGACACATTACATTATAGGAGTTAATTCATTCCTTTCTTTGCTTTTGCTTTTAACTCGCTGACGCGTCACGAAGAAGAAAACAGAAATTGTAGTAGTTGCTTGTTTATATGTTGCTTGTTCCTACCTGCTCTACCGAAGTCTTGGGAAGAATGGATTAAAGGCTCTAAGATTTAAGTAGGAGGAGGTCATTCTTTTGTCGGTGAAGAAAGTGTAGTTATTGACCTTAGTTGTCGTGGAGAAATAATCAATGCTGCAAGTCTGGGTAGGGGCAGGCTGAGAATCTCTTTGTGTGTGAGTTGACTCTAGGTTGCGAGTAAATGTTATCTTATATAAGGAAAAATATTAGATGGATGATTTCTATTGGATTGGGTGTAGCTGTTCCTAGGCTTAGGCTAGGCAATTCTAATCTAGGTGTTGGGGACTCAATTTAAATTCAACACTTAAAGTAGGCTAGTTCCTCGTATCTAGTATATATAGTAGCTGCTATGGGTCGGGGAAGAGTCAAGTACAGGATCATAAAAGATGTATAAAGATCCTAATTTGTAGTTAGTTTTTTGTCTCCGAGATTAGTAGCAAAAGAAGCCCAGCGCTATGAAGAGAAGTCTAAGTTTACAATATGGCAATTGAATAATAGGATCAGATGGTCGAGGCGCCGTGTAGCTTTTTTGGCTGCGTTGATAGGTCTTCTTTCTTTTTTAGCCTTAGTTAACCTATTCGATCTTGATCTTTATCAATGGTAGGTACCATCTTCATCTTAAGTTCCCTAGCGCTTCCGGTCAATGCAAGCACTTTCTTTTGAAACACTCTATGTTGTATCGCTTGCTGGTAAAGTAATTATCTAAATAGAATGATGGCTTACAGTCCGATTTGTCTTCCTTCGGCTCCAAGGTTAAAAAACAGAATTATACCTCCCCTATACTATATAGCTTATTTGGCAAGTTCCCTATACAACAACTTATTTAGCAAGTTCCAGAAGCGGTCAACTCCATAACTCATTTTTGTCATAGGAACCCGACCGCGCTTGGCCCTCTTTCTTTATAAACAAACTCCTAAGTTAGGATACTCACTAGTATTGCAGACTGGCTATCTATGCAATAAAGATAGCTATTCTAGACCAGAGGGATGAAATAGGTAATAGCACAGAAGAGCCGAGTGTCCACCTTTGCTATTTATGAATTACCTTAATTCCAAATCGAAGCTATTTATTAATTACCCATTATTTATATACTCTATTATAGATTAAGTACTGTGATTTATATACTCTATTATAAATTAAATCGTAGTGGCAATAGCTCTCGGGAGCCTTATCCAAGCCTTATCCACGGAATACATGATTAGCTTCTTGACTTCCCGCGGAGAAGACGACATCTTAGATAACGAAGGGTACCTAACACTCTATTCCTGACTATAAAGAATAAGCCCTCTCGTAAGCTGCAAAGAATAAGCCCTCTTGTAAGCAGTGCCAAACCGATAGCTCCCTCGGCTCGGAAGTGAGTTAAGAAGATGGGAATATATAGATGGATGTTCTGTGTGCTCTTGCTGTCGGCCTTGGCAATCTTCCTTTCCTCTCTAGATTCCGGCCTTTCCATTATTGAGACCAATTCCAATTTACTTGAAGCAATCAATAAATAAGAACCGGAAAAGAAAATGAAAAAGATGACTCCCCCTAAAACGAAAAAGTTGTAGCCTACTTTAGTGGAGTGGAGAAGCGGGTTCCTTGATCCGAGGTAACAAGGGATGGATTCTAGAACCTCTGCTGCTTTAACATTCGGATTGCCACCTGGCAGACTCTACATGTTAATTTCATGTGACTGCTTCCTTCTAAGAAGTAACAAGTTATTGTTCAATGCCATGATATTGATAACACACATAGAGTTAATGGTATTGAATAACTAATATATTAGATTGAGCAGCAACTCGTAGAGACCACCTTCCTTATAAAGAAAGAAATAACATATCTATCTTTATCTTATCTTAAAGAAAGAAATAACATATCTATCTTATCTTATTTTATTATATTATATATGTGTGTGTGTGTGTTTCTATCCATATCCTGACATAAGAAGCCAAATTGGAGCAAGCAATACTTGAAAGGGCGATCTATGAGGAAAGACCTATACTGAGATCATCTAAAACGCCCAAAAGGCATTACTAAAAGCACTTAGTAGAACGGATATGACCACTATAGTTAGTAGAATGGATATGACCACTATAGACGGTGCAATACTAAACAAACGCACATTTCTTCTAGATGTGATAAGGTCCTCTTTCAAAGTGTCATTTAGTTCCATCAGCTAGAGCTTGAAGAATTCCCAAGGGGGGCTCAGGCCCAATACGTTGTTGTATCGCTGCAGATATTTCTCTTTCTTTTCTAACCACACAATGAAAAGTACTTCCTCCTATTGTCATTCCGGGGTACAAATTTCTATGGGCACCCATATACTAATAAATAGATAAGGATTCTGATGTCTCAAAAGAAATGATGGTTTGCATTTCAATATAGTATAGTAGAATAGAATTAGGCATTTTTGCTCTATCAAAGCATGCGGATCTATTACGCTTCACTTCTAAATGATCATAGATAGGGTCTGTCTCCTCCAGAAAAGCCTTATAGAGCTTGTGGAATAAGAGCATAAATATGGATTTCTGTATTTCACCGATATTCGTACCAAATAATGAGCTAAGGTAATCTCCTTCTTTTTTCCATTATACTTTCCCAATCGAATTCATTTTCACACTCAACATTATCAATTTGACGAAGATCCCAATGTTTGTATTCCAGAAGCTCGTAACTAAGGTCCTGATAAACATAAGCCCCAATTTGCTTCCCCTTCGCTTCGCTCGAAAATAAGGGATTGAGCTGTGTTCGGTAATACAAAGAATAAAAGACAGTCGCTTTAGGATAAGAGTACGCTATTGAAATATACTTGGTATACACTATTAACAGGTATACACTAAAAATGCACTAAAACATAACTTATTTGGTCAATAAACTAATAATAGTGTTTGTTAAATACTTATTATGCCCTATCAGAGTAAGCAGGCGTATTACTATTGAAATACTATGTTATATTCCATTATTCTGTATTCTTCGTTCAGTTCTTGTTCATGTCCACATTTCGCTTTCAAAAGGAAGTCACTAATATTCCTAATGTCGAGGACAAGGCCAGCAGCCCTCCCTGCCTGGAATGCGTTCTGCATGTGAATAAGAAAAGGAGCTCCATTTCTGTGAATATCTGTTCTCTCTTGTTTCAGATGCGGGATTACTTATCTTTGAGTAAAGGGAAACACTCTTTTAGCTGTTATGAGCACTCTTTCCAATCCTGAAAGCTGCCATAAAGATGCAATTCCATATATTGTGATGATCAGGGATTATAGAGGGCATTATTACGTCTATGTTTTCTATGTTATAGAGTTTACGACCATATCTAAGAATACGATTCTATTTTATTGTATTAGGCATCTAAACCTATGGAGCAGAGCAGGAGTTTGAAAGGAAAGGCAAAGTTTCAGTTAAAGGTCAGGCTTGTTGTAGTTGGGTTCATTCAATCATAGTTAGCACTTGGGCAATCATAGTTAGCAGTTGGGCAATCAAAGGTGGAATAGACAGTTTGCTGTTAGGTTAACTCGGGCTAAAACATAGCAAGCAAGACTGGGTTCCCAGGTAGGCAGCTAGGTTCCAACCAAGTTCAGGCCTTGTCAGTAGTGATTTGACATGATCTTTGCTAGTACTAGTTTAATTAATAGTTTCGGGCATAGGTCTATTGGATGACGTGGGATCTTACCTTACTTCTTTCTTCTTTGTTTGATTATGGGAGTCGCGGCCCTATCAGTACTCGGTGCATTCTTTATTCATAGTTCTTTCTTATCAATAAAGGAATCATACTTACCCGAGGGGGGTTTGCCTGTTTATCAACACAACTCTCTAGTCTCATTAAGTAGTGGGTTCAATCCAGCAGTTAACAGTGGAAGAAGAAAATCCATAGTCCGAGAAAAAATGTAAGGAAGGTAAGCCCGCTTTGTTGCCCAGTCTTCTAGTCTTGAGGCCTATTCTCTTATTTATATTAGGGACATATGAAACACACCCATATGGAACTAAGTAGTTAAGGAACAGTGCAAAGAATCAAGAGTTGCACTAGTAATAGCAAGAGTAAAGACAAGAGTAAGAACGCGGAAGGATATGGTTAGTGGAACATGGAACCACAAAACATGTCCAATTCTCCCCCTCGTAAACTCCGAATCTTTAATGCCCTATCGATCAGTCTGTAGTTACTTATCTGAAAGCTCACTTATTTGTTTCAAACTTCCCTTCCTGAACTCCGCCTTGAGCTAGGGCACCTTCTTTTGATTCGATTACTAGCCGCCAACCAACTACTAACTCCAAAGTTGACTCTCCTTACCTCCAATCTATAGTTAGCCCTTTGTCTCGATAAGACCCTTGTTGACGACCAATGAATGCGCTGAGCTACTTTCAGAATGAATGGTTCTACTGAAATAGTGAGTGCCCATATAGCTTTTCTTTATTGTTGTTGCTCGCAACCCACCTGGAACCAATGACAATTCTTCTACTAATTATTATCTTCTTATCTTATAGTAAAGTTCGTTGCCACTACCTGTGTGCCTACCTGCTCATTAAAGGATCAAATTATTGCTTCTCAGACTGAAAAAAGTGTTTCTCACAATAGAACTCCCGCCAAGCAGGCTTACCATCTTGCTTTTCGTTCTTGATTTTGTCATTTCCGAACTATACCTTATTTTTTTTATTTTCTCGTTCAACCATTCTCTTATATAATATAACATAGTCTTTCAATAGTAGAGTCAATATAAGGATCTAGACTAGACGGCAAGTTAAAGTCTCTCCGGCAGCTCTATTCTTTTTAGTGGTTACATAAGTCTTTCCATTGGTAGTGGAAGCCCCAAAGGAGTCATAATCCCATACCGCAATGAAAGAATAAGAGTAAGGATTCTAAGCCACTAGCCAACAGAGCGAACCCTGGGCGAGTCAAGAAATACATACAAGAGAGGCGGACTCATAAGTAGGAAAGTAACCCTGTTAACAGTGGTTACAATCGTTAATGGCCATCCCTCTGTTCGAAGCGACCGCCTTGCTCGCTATGATGAAATTCCCTGTTCCTGGGCAGGACAGTTGATTCCAATAGTCAGGTTCGCTATCCATAAAGAGAAGCAAGCACAGGAGATAAAGAAACAAAGTAAGGGTTGTTAACCTACTTATTCCCAGCTCAATTCTTATCTCGATAGTTAAAGAACTGTATCCTATGTGTACCAATCCCATTCTGATTAGCACTAGTTCACTTAGCGGTTTCGAGTTCCGTCTCAGAGGTAGTATTCGCAGGCTCTTAAGCAGTAGTAACAGGTTTGATTTCAGGATTGTCGTGAGTAAAGACAGACTAAGATGAAGGATTAGCAGGCATTGAGGTCAGCAGCGCAAGTCCTAGTTCTGGGGGATAGTCTTTTTAGTAGGGGCCTTGCTTTTGCTGGTTGGTTTCTTTATTATAAGTTAGCTTATTAGAGACACTGGCTACATTATTGTCAATAGTAGCTCAACTCTTTCCATTCCATTAGTATTAGATTCTCGTTGCTCAGTTCAATCTGATAGGCACTAGCTCAATTCCTTATTTGAACTAGCTAGTCTATCCTGCCTTTCTTTTGTACCCCGCATTAGGCCCACCAGTGCAATTATTACTTATGGCTTCCATTCTGTACCACCACTATGTTACCGGTCGATGCACATAACGATGACTACTATTGGGGAACGACATCGGCACTCGAAGCAACTAGACAAAGACTAATTGTTGTGACTTTCGGGCTGAGCGACTTTACTTGCAAAATTTGCTTAACTAGAAAGAGTTCACCTGCCCCTTGCGCCGACTAGACATACTTATTTACATTGATGCAATAGAAGATTTCTTGATAGTACTTCCAGATCGAGCTTATTTCAATGTGGGAATAGAATGAGCTATGTGTAATCAAAATGGAACGAGCTATGTTACTTATACAATATAAAAGAGAATGAGCTGTCTCACTTTCAGAATAATGCTACCATGCTTTAGTCACCCTATCGTGCTTTGCTTTTTTGTTTCAAAGACTTCTTTTTCAAAGACTGAGTTACCCAATGTTAAGAATGAGTTCCCCTACACACCCTTATTGTTGTTGCACGAGATCCACCCCTAGCTCAGTTGTTGTGGCCTAGATCTAGATGAATAATTTATTTTGGAGTTGTGTAAGAGAATCCTGATAAATGAATCATTGGTAAAAAATATCTTTTAGGGAACCTCGCATAAAAGAAAGAATGGAATTAGCACTGTCAAAAGATAGTATGGAGCCGTTCTTCTATTGATACAAGCAAGATAGTTGGAAAACGATACACCAAAGAGTAGGTACACCAATGAGAGCGCATCCCCCGGCCCCAAGGATGTATACACTAGAAATACAGAATAGAGGACATGGTTATGAGTTGGTAAGGTCAGTTAGGAGTGTGTAGGCACCCGTGACTTCTTATATTTCACTACTGGATAAGTGAATTTATTATCCAGCTTCCTCACCAGTTACTGATCTATCTCATCGATTTAACATTATTAGTAGTGTATACCATTTCCTCGGTGTTTCAACGAAGGATTGGCCATCAACCACCAAATAAGTTATGTTTTAGTGCATTTTTAGTGTATACTTGTTAATAGCTCCTGCCGCTCTTTTAACTTGCTAAGGAATGAAACAAGAACAATAACAGTACTGGCACCCTACCTAGCGCTCATCTACCTTCAATCTTACTTGCTTCATTTCATCTTATAGAAATTCCATGCTACCCCTCTGACCTATCCTATACCTCTGTAAACTTGAATGAGGCTCCTATACATATGGCTACTAACCCGAACTAACCTGACCTTGCCTACTAAATCCTCTTTAGCTAGTGCTCTGTCAACTAATACTGATGAAACAGCCAAGCAACGTCCAAGGCCAAGCCGACAGACAATACTTAACTACTTACTTGCTCAATTCTTATATCTCTATTCTTATTCTATTCATAATTACTCCTTCTCGATAGTCTTAATTCAACTCAAAAGTAGGAAAGTCAGAGACAACGCAGGACAAGCAACTACGGAAGGTATAAAATGGAGCTAGTGTTCGTCTATTAGCCATGTTTGTTGGCTACGATAGATCATCAACAGTTTCAAGATCAAGATCAGATGCTATGCTATGCGAGTGAAAGCTATAGGAAAATAACCATCAAGGGGGCTAGCAACTACAATTCCCATTTTCGTCGTCCTGCAAGCTCAGTTCTAAAGTAAAGGTATAAAGATTGAGTTTGGTTTTCTTACTGAACACATAGGCTAGAATCCCCGGATAAAGGATGTCTTACTTACAGAAATCTACTTTACTGACTTTATCATCTCTAACACCCAGCCAGCTACCCGGTCCTCATAGTAAACTCTATTAATTAGTATGTTTCCAGATTCATTAATATCCTGAGTAGCAGTAACGAGTAGCTAGTTGCATTCTTTGGTCAGCAAGCCCAACCCGTTCTTCTGTTTTCGATCTTGGAGTAGAATTCCTCCTGTTTTTGTTTCTTTCTTTGAAAGTGAGGTATGCTTCAGTTGAGCTCCTGTTCTTATACTAAATGCAGAAGATTGGTAATATTCATAACAGACCTCGAACTAAACTTGAATAACTTACCTCGATCTCATCCCTCTCTTGCTCTTGATGATTTTATGAACCCTTACTCTTTCTACTTGACCGACCCGACTCTTTATACTTGACCGACCTAGTAGTAGCTTGGCTCCTATACTATCCCTATTCATTCTTACCCTCTTATCCGCTAGATCTATCCCATAACGAGTAGTAGCTTGTCTCTTGCTCTAGTACTGTAGCTTGGTCATTATACTAAGCTTGGCCTGGAGCATTAAGTTGAAGGTCGAGGAAAGGAAACCATACAATACGAATTTACTATGCTCGTCAAGTTTACTATACTCAATAATTTGTTGTTCATTAAAGTAAAGGGGTGTTGTGCTTGTCAAGTCAACTATACTAAAGAATGAGCTGTGCTTGTAAAGGATACTAGACAAAGACATTCTATTGCTCTTCTCCTATATAATACCTCTTGCTCCGGATGGTACGGTTTCTAATGGTATTTGTCGGTTATGGAAGTGAATCAGTTGCCCTTAAGTAATTGGTTGCACGTCAGTAACGAAAACCACTTATTTATGGCTTAAAAACAAGTACTTTATTCTTAACTCCTTACTCATACTTCCCAACATTGCACAATCAACAATTGCTTATGCGCTTTTGTAACTCACTGACGCTGATGCCACTTGGTTAGTCGAGAGTCTGAAGAAATCATTTCATTATTCTTATCGAGTCTAGAGAAGGGTGTTAAGACCACTAAGTACTCGAGTAAGGGTGTTTTGCAGGGTTAAGGGCATACTAAGGGCAGCTTTAATAAAAGGGCCTATCTTCATTGCTTTGAAGCTCCACTCTAGTTCGCGCAACTTAAGCAAGCCCTAATTGAAAAGTGGAGTATTTTGTATAGAAGTGTTTTGTAATTAAGGAATCAGAGGTGTTGCAGTTAATGTGATGCTAAATAGTCCAATTCCAATTCATGAGTTCAAGCCGGGTCTGAAAGTTCCCTTCAAAGAGAGGTCGGCTTGTACCATTGACAGTGTTGTTGGTTCTTAAATCGAAGTGAGAGTTCCATCTTATCTTATTCAAAAGCCCAATCGACTCTCTGTTCTCATGCTAAAGTTGCAGTGTAGTTCTCTCGTAGTTGCGCCTTTATTAGTAGTTGCTAAGTAGTAGCTTGGCTGTTTCCAGTTTCTTTCTTATTAGTAGTCTCGATGAACCAAGTAAAGCTTCCGATTCAACTAATTCCCTTAGCGCAACAAAGAAGAAATATATGATTTTTGACCTTAACTTTACTATCTGATTAACCTCACTCTACTTGAAACAGTTGATTCTTTTTGTTACATTCCTCGCACCCGAGCCAGGCAATGACTAATGCTGCACGGTAGCACAACAAATAGGGGGTTAGAAACTTGTTATAATCGAGTCCTGTATCTTAGAACGTTAGGGAGTTATGAGCAAGTCCTGCATTTGATAACTCATTCATATATATTAATGAGCTATGAGCTAGTCCAGTATTAGTGAGTATAGTTTCCACATTCCTTGCACAGTTGACTTGTAGCTGACTTTCTTTTCTCTACGACAACAAAGACTCGGGATTACTTGATCACTGCCTCATCTCCATGAAGTTAGCAGAGAGGAGCCAGCTGCTTGTTGAAAGAAGTATTAGTAGGGAATGTTTTCAACTGAGTCGGTAAATTAGTAGTTTCTTGCCTATTACACATCCTGTCCCAATCGTTTAAGTTTCTTTTGATGTTGGATCTGATTCATAACATAAGATAAGGATACAGTGTCTTTACTTGGATCTATACCACATGTTGACTCGAAAGATGGAAAGAAAGTATTTGTTATGGACACTCTAAAGCTTGAAAGGCAAAAGTAGGCACCAAGTAGGTATAGGTATATAGTACTTATGAAGACAAGACAGGCCCAGGTACAAGTCCGACAAGTAGTTACTTTCCCAGTCGCTTGGTTAGTTCAATACCGGAGTTGGTCTAGGCAAGTCGGCAAGCTACTACTTCAGACGCAGAGGAGAGAAAGAGAATTCCCAGTATGAGAGCTATTCTTTGATTCGGTTTCTCTAGGGTGACTGGGTTGGCTACCCAATTATATAATACTACCTGGCTCATGATTATGTGCTAAAGATGAAGTCCTAATTGAGCCTCTTGAAACTATCCCTCAGAAATAGTAGGACGAGTGATTGAATTCAACTTATTGCTTTTTTGAGTCCTAATTGAGCTCTCTTTGAAACTATCCCTCAGAAACAGTAAGACGAGGGAGTGTTGTTATAATGTATTTGTCTTATACACGATTGGCAGTGGAAGACAAGCACTCCAAGAACTATCCCACCCAGACTAAGTGGATAAAGGTAGAGTTTACAGTGAAGTCGGTTCATATGCTTGATAAAAAGCTGCTTAGGAATCAAAGGAGAAAGGAGTTGGGGGAGTATAGAACTGATTAGCAATATGACTCTGAATAAGGATGAAAAGCAAGATCCATATAATAAGCTAAGCTGTATCTATGCGTTTACCATGGCTTATTCTCTAATGAGGCCCTCTTGTCCCTTTAGAATGTTCTTATGAAGTAAGAAGCGAGGTTAAGTTGCTTCCCTCTTGCTTGAGTATAGGGTGAATAGAAAGGAAATAAACAGACAAGCAGCGACATATGACGCTGCGCGGCAGCAACAACACAGATACATTATAACTTGTAATTACCAAGTCATGATTCTGCCAAGTCCTTTATTATTGGTCCCTTCCCTATTGCTTAAGTACAAGGTTCAGCTGAATTGGTCCCTATTGCTTAAGTATAGGGTTCAACTGAAGTGTGAGTAGCTCGTACCGTAGCTCCCTAAAGTATCTTACGTGATTAGGCGGGGACAGGATTCGAACCTGTAGTCTTCAGGTCATGAGCCTGATGAGTCGACCAATTCCTATACCCCGCTTTTTTCCCTCTCTCTTCCCAGTGCATCAAATACAAACACGACCATCTATCTTTGCTTACGTGCAGAAAAACCAAGTAGTGAAGATGCTTGTGTTCTAGGATAGAACCAGCACTTAGGGTTGGGTTGCAGCCTTATTTAGTCTTTAAGGTAGGCGGGACAAGTTCTATAGGTTGCGTTACGAGACTGACCGCAATACCAGGACAGTATAATGGTACTATCTTTCTTTTCTGTGATTTATCATTTGCTCTCTTTGAATGGACCATAGATAATAAGGCTTTGCACTAACTGCTGGCCTTGCTCCTACACTAGATCGTACGTACGCATATGATTATTCCTACTATTAGTAGAGGAACCATACTTCAAAGCCAGGGACATAAACTCTAGCATAAGAGGAAGAAAGCGAGGCTTAAAGGCAGGAGATACGGACTAGGTGCCAGTAGGGTAAGTCTCATCCCTAGTAGTTGGACTATAAAAAGTATTAGAACAAGTCTTTTTGCCGGTAGCTCCAGTCTTCAAAGCGGTAGTGCCAGTTTAGAGCAAGGACATTAAGACCTATCTTTGGTTAGGAAAGCTAGACTGCATATAGGTCTCTCGGGGTACTATGGAATTCCCGGCTATGAGCTACAGTCCTGTTGGTATTAATATCAGATTTGAAGCGAGTAAGGGCATACTTAAACTATCAAATACAGAACGCAACCAAGTAGAGACAGAATCAATCTAAGAAGCAAGGATACCAGGTTAGGTTTAGTAGTAAAAGCTACGTTCTATCGAGGTTGGTAGTTCAAGTATTTTTTTTCCAGTAGCTCAATTCTCTTATTGATATCCGATTCTCCTATGCTATATTCAGTGGTAGAAGAGTCGAAGGGCAAAAATCAGAATAAAAGATAGGAGAGACATACCTGGATAAAGCAGAGGCAGGCCTAGCTCTCTACTAACTATAGAGTGAAAAGCCCCAGTTCCAGCTATATTCTTGTTAGCTCTAGTGCCAGTATCATATGCCCCAGCAACATTCCAATAGTAAGTAGCTCAAGCTTGTTTGCCAGCAGCTACAGTATTAGAACTAACAGTTGGATTCCATGTAGTAACATTAGATGCTTACAGTAGTGTCGATCGTGAGTTCTAGATCTCTGCTAGTATATCCTTTGTTGGCAGTAGTTCAAGTGTGAGAAGCATTTGTTTTATTACCTTGCATTATGAGAAGCACTTGTTTGAATTATATTTAAGAGCTATGGTCTTGTTAGACACTATTGGATTTCCCAGTTAGCCATCTAGGCGTCAATTACCCATCTATCTAATAAGCAGCTTAAAATGACCCGACTTATACCATCTTATAAAGCAGAAAGCCACCGGTAAATTCCCCATCTTATATATAATAAGCTGCCCTTACTTTCTTTCCCGCTTATCTCTTCCTTTCGAGAGACCTTATTGATTCTGAATTCTGGTCGACAAATCCAATACCTTTCGTTCCTTTCGGGAGACCTTGTTCTTGTTGATTATGACTTGTTCTTGTTAATTATGATTAGACAACACACGTTTCAAAAATGCATTATTGCCTAAAGCTTGTTCACTTGTTCTTGCTTGTTCACTTGTTCTTGTTGGACCTTAACCTAGACCTAGACAACTTAATGCTGAGGGATTAATTGAATCTCTTGCAGAAATAGAAGAACCACTTGGTGCAAGAGTAATTGTATCTGGCCCCGGTGTGGGAATATGAGAATAAGCTACAAGCCATCTAAGCAGCTAGCTTAACGCAAAGAGTGGAGCAGCATTCTTTCTTGAACTCGATGTACGCAATTTGACTCAGTGGGTGCCAATACTGTGTACCTCTTTTGTTGTTCGCTAGTACACAATTGAAAAGTCAGTACCCGAGCCCGCTCCTTAGTAGAATAAAACAAATAAGTCATAATACCGGTCAGGTCCTCCACTACAAGACCAATGATATAGAAATACAGAATGCAATTACAATTCGGAATAAGGAATCGAGTGTGTGGGGCCTATAAAGAAGAACAACCCATAGTGGGCAGGATCTAGATCCGTTTTATAGTCCATAGTTCAGTGGTTCAATTCCCATAGTTAGAAGTTGTGTTCCAATGGTAGTAGTGGGCAGGGCAAAGGGGAAATAAAGACTAGGGGATAGGATAGTCCGAATTAGATAAGGGAGTGGCATACTCAGTGGAACCCCTACTTATAATAAGGAGTGCTACACTTCAAGCAAGGGGCGACATACTTCGATAGGGGAGCTTAGGACTAAAACGAGAGCATAGGGATTAGAACAAGTACATTGTGAAAAATGAGATCTAGCATCCAAACCTATACTTTTAGCTAGGCAAACCCGTACTTGTCGCTAGAGCACCCAACTCTTCCCCGCAGGGCACCGAACTCTTATCTTCCTTATAATAGTAGCTTGGCCAACTCCAAAGTCAAAATCAAACTAACTAAATAGTAAGGAGCTTCGGATAGAGGAATAAGAGTATGAGTAATAAGTCTTGGAATCAATCCCAGGAATGCCACTAATGAGTATAAGAAGTAAGCAACAAGCTCAAGTCCTATTAGCAGCGATTCAATTATTATTAGCATTAGCGAAGGAGTCCGGCTTAACTGAATGGTACATAAGCACACATAGGTAGGGGAGTATATCAGTTTGAAGCAAAGAAGCAAGGGTTGAGGTCGGTAGTGTCGGGTTTAAAGCAAAAGGGGTGCAATACTCTAAAGCTAAGAAGCGAGAGTGCGAGTAGCGAGTGTAATAATGAGATAAGTGAGTAGAATACTTAAATAAGAGAATAAGCACTAAGAGCTATAGCTATTAGGGGATAAAGGCTGAGATAAGGTATGTGGTAAGAATATAAGGGTAGACAGTGGAAGAGCTGAACCTAGGAATCAAAAAAGGTAGTTTCTTTTTTACTGAACGATGGATCTTGTGCCCGTGTAAAGTAAACATCATTCCTCTTAGCAAACATCCTTACAATAAGTAATCATAATTCTTCTAAAGCAAGTTGCCTGCTCAAAGTAATGACCTGAATGGAATGGTCGATTTGGTTTGCTCGAACGGGAACCTAACCTGCAAGCAAGCGCTTTTACGCACAGTCGACTCGGGTGCCCACTACACTCTTTCGGAACCAACCCTTGTTCTCCTGGCTTTTAGTCCTCCTTTACATTCTTTTAGCCTATCTTTCTTGCCTCTAAGTGTATCTAGCTTGTCACTACTTGCTTCAAATCTGATATTCCTGTCTATAAAACATAGAATACCGACTGACTCCACTGATGCCAATATTGGAAATCTAAGCTGGAATTCACTATACTATAAGAAAGAATGAGCTTTTCTCCAACAACTGAAGCTCCTACTGGTAAGTATTCAAATAACAGGTATAAGCCTAATAGAAAGGAAAATCAGCTTCTACTCTTCAGATGTACTTGCTATCAGCATTTGATTTGAGAGTCGATTTCGCTTATGAATACGATGAAATTGGAATAGCCCATTCTGCTATTTACTTCTGAACTGTCACTGCTAACTTTAGCTCTTCAACTATAGACCTCGGATCTAACCTTCCCAGCTATCAATCTGACTATCCTTACTATCTTGTTAGTTTGGTTCTTTTGTCTTAGGTATAGTCTCATTATTCTTTTCACTTAAATGAATTCTTCTTATCACACATTATCTTAATAGTCTTTGTTACCGAGTAAGGAGGGAATTAGACAACTGTGGGAAGTAAAGCAGTAATGTTGTGTTCAACAAGTAAGGAGTTTCAAGGAATTCTAAAGTACTGTATTTGAAGCGCTAAGCACTGAGAGTTGCAGAAGAAAGACAAGAATGAAGCCCAATTAAACAAGCAACAAAAGAAGCTGTGCGAAAGAGAGAAGTTTCTTTTTTTATATTAATATAAATGGGTCATTATATAATCTGAGTCTAAAGCTCCTAAAAAGAGGGATTAGGATCTATCTCTATCTCTAAAGCTGGATAAGATTCAACAGAAGATAGAAAGTATCTCACGCGAAAGTCAGTTGCAAGCGGAACGTCGACTATAAAAAGAATCCGCAGTTCAAAAGGAAGCTATAAGCTGCTTTGAAAGTGGAGTTCCTGGAGATAAAAGCTATGGGTAAGTTGAAGTTCTAGTTCGGGCATTGTCTGCATCTGCAAGAGAAGTTATTGTGCTTGTAAAGTTGAAGTTAGGTTCTTTGGGCTTGATCTTGTATACGAGTTCGGGTCTGGAAAGGAGAAGTCTCTTTGTTTGCTGGTTTTCACTTTGTGCCCTTGCTTGTCGAGTGAAATTCTTAGACTTATAAGTTAACCTCTAACTTCCGTGTTTTCTTCTTCCATTCCTTATTCCCAGTTGATAGTTTCTTTTGCTGTGTGTGTTGTCGTACTTGAATTCTTCCCCCCTTTCTTAGGCTTTCATTCTTCCTTTTGCGGGTGATTCTTTTTCTGCCCCCGAAGAAATGAAGTCTTATACTTTTGTAGTTATTTCTTTATTTCCTACTTGCTTGTTTGATTCTATAATTCTGTTTTATTATTCTTAGTTTGTTGTTTCATTTGTTTGTATAAGAATTAGGCTTAGTGGCTGAGTTAGGTTCTTCACCCGTTAGCACCTTATTTCTGTTTCGGGCCAGAATCAACTATGAGATTTGAAGCAGTAGGGGAGGGAGAGTGAGTTTATTCCAAAGGTAATGATCGCGAAAGACACTTTGGCTGAGAAAGAGACTGTTCACAGAATAGATCTAGTTGTGGTTGTTTTGGTTGAAGTGAGACGATCAGCCGCGTGCTTGGTGGAGCTAGGGGAAGTCTAGATTTGCTTTTTGAATTATGCACGCAGAGGATCTGTATACCGGAAAGTGAGGTTGGGTCCAAACAATCCATTTCATAATCTCTTATAGTTATAGGAACGCCATTTGTTCATAATCTCTTATTTGGTATTTGTTTATAATCTCTTATAGTTGGGAACCCCTCTTCCCACTGGTAGGATGACAAAAACCGATTCCGCCATAACCAACACGTAGTTGTCCTTTTCTCTATAAAGCTCGATCCCTCCTTCAAACAAAGGCCATTAAACAAAGTAGATGGAGAGTAAGAATACGAATGAATAGCTATTGCTTTAAATGGATAGAGGCTGATTTAGATAACAATTGCTTTAATGTAATGATTTTCGTTATGATTTCGTTGAACTAGTACGTCTTGTTCCCTCTTATAAATGGGGGAAAGCTATTTTACTAATCAAAAGAAAATAGGGCTCGTGTGAGATGGATCGCATTGTGAGTATGATTCCCAATGTATCTACCATAACCCCCAACAAATATAGGAAAGGTTGAGGAAAACTAAAGAAAGGTAATGCTAATTTAATGGTGCGATAGGCTACTCATTTTTCAACTTACAAACAAATATAGTAGAATAATGGATTGAAAAGGCAGGGTAGCCACCCGGGAAAGCACCAAAGGAAATAGTGTTATCTTTACACTGTCAGACAGCTACTCCTACCTAAGAGCAAGAGAAAGAAGTCTTATAGCCCAATATAGACGAAAGATGAAATCAACTAGCTTTTACAACCCTGCAAGTAGATAATTGAGGAAGTTGGTTCAGTTCGACTTTCTTTTTTCAATTCAAATTCTGGAATTGCACGGTAAAAAGCGGTTGGTTTACTTAAAGGATCCACAATTTGTATATATAAGTCAATTGAGTATTTAATGAATCGATCTTTCTAGAGGTACTTGCTCTACTCCTAATTCGTAACCTCAAAAACAACAACTTACACAACCGATTCCATTTTTCCTCTGATTGAAAAGGAGTGAAAGAACCCACAAGAATGAGTGAATACGGCTCAAGTAATTTAGAATGTTATGCTTGCTCTGGCCCTAGATTGCCATAAAAACAATACCCTATATATTCAACAATAAATATATGCAAAAGGAGAGAATAAGGATAATTCTTTTCCCTTCTCTTCTGGGCCACTTTCTATGAAAGAGTGGCGAGATGCTATTCTGATTTTTGTAGTAGGTTCCGCAAGACTAAAAGGATGGTATTGAACCCTTGGATGTTGAACTACATTAAGAAGAAAGAGGGGGCAAGCAAACTCTGGTCGGAGCCTTCTTCTCCATCCAAAGATACTCACTTCTATGGGAGCGGGGGCTCTCTCTCTCTATAAGGATTCTTTATCTGCGGATATGGTAAATCAGATTATAGACTCGCCCAGCAACAAAGGGGAGTAAAAATCCATCTCCATCCATTAATCGTATAGAGTGTCATAAAAAAGCTGAAATATATACGTCAGCTATGGTGCGATCTTCAAGGCGAACCAAGTGTATCAAGGAAGTCAAACTTTAATCAGAACCAACACTTTCTAGTCTGGTGGTCAGGTTTCTCAAATAAAAGGGTAAAGAAAGACTAGGTAAGATAGTGAAAAACGTAGACAGCCGTGAAGGATGAAGGCAATCAATCTAAGATTGTTTATGTTCAGACACAGCGATTGGTTCATCGCCCAAGTGAGAAGACTTATGAATAGGTAGTAGCATTCGCAGACCAAAGTAAAGCCTACAGGGGATTATTCATTATGTAGCAAGAAGAAGGGGAGTGGCATGCTCAATACATAAGGACTAGTAGATAGAGGTAGTATGAGTTATAATGTTGGTGCTTCACCATGAGGCAATTCGGATTTGATGCTTTCCTTTTTCACTTCTAAATGCAAGTTTCAACTAAATCGATTCCAATCTCTTTTCCATACATATCATAAATAGTACTCTCATATAATAGCATTGCCTTTTTTTATTTAGAATGGAAATAAGGTCCAAAGAAGTAGGGAGATCACTTTCTTGAGGCTTGAATTTTGTGTTGATGGAGCTAGAGATGAAAAGGGACTTGATCTTTCTAAGGAAACTTTCTTCTGTTCCGGCTTTTGTCAGGGGGAAGTTTCTTCCTTACATAGGCTGCCACATGGTTGCTCTGTAATAGTAGTAGTGCCTTTTTTTAGAGTGAGGGTTGTCCTCTGATAATCTCTAGTGGTGTGAGCCTCATCTAAGTCTGAGATGGGTAAGAGTTTTTTCGGGGCTCATTTTTACTTTTTCGTGTTGTTGACCATCTTGCATGAGGATGGTGTTAAACCCCACTTTAGATGTGTCTGCTCCAATAATAAACATCTGGCCACAATTTGGTGTGGATGACATCGTGATCGTGAGGGCTATAGTTCTACTCGGCCAAGGTGGTCATCTTTCATTATAATGAGAGGGATAATGTTCATGCTTTGTTGAGTCTTACGAATAATCCTTCCCCTTTTCTAATTTTGCCACTGGAAGGGTTCAATTTTCTCGCGGTCTTGGACTGTAGATCAGAGGTCATCATCTAGGAAGTCTTTAAGCATCATGGTTCGATCCTAGGGAAAGTCGTGGAAGTCACCTGAGATTAGCAACCATGGTGAGTTCGATGAGATGTAACACTTTAGAAGTAGCTTATCTCCGGGGAAAAGGATGTAGGGATGTGTCGTAGTGGGAAATAAGCATGGCCGAACAATCCATGTCTCTATCATCTCTTAGATGACCCTTTTCTCTTCGACCTTTTGAGGTTGTAGGAAGCAATCTGGTCGTGCAACAACTGGTAGAACTTTCAGCCTATTCAGCATAGGGGGGTCGGACAGCTTCAAAGGAGGTAATCGGCTCGGTTTGGTGGAGACGTCTAAAATTTTAGCAAGCTGTAGGAGAGGGTTCTTATCTTTAATCTCATGAAACCCTTGAATTTGAATTGAAAAACCATTGGATTTTTCTTTCGGTACCCCCTCCAAGTGTTGTGTTGTGGTTGTAGTCGTTGGGCTCCCTCGTAGAATCAATCGCCTGCTTTCCTTTTATAAAAAATTTCATAGTTAGCTTCAAAAAATTTCAGAAAACATCTCCAATCATGGACAACCAATCAATGCTAAGCACTATATCAAAACCATCAATAGGGAGGAGGAAAAAATTAGCAACTACGACTTGCTCTTAAAGGATCAATTTTACCCGCGGGCACTTCTGGTTGCAATTCAGAATTTAGTCGTTAGCTACCTTGACTTTGAACCTATTGTATTCTTCTTTTTGGAGCATTAATGGGAAGTAACCTTACTGCTCATGAAGTTGTGTGTGTTCCCGGCGTCGATGAGGATGATGACGAACTACTGCTCGAGAAACCCTTCGATCTTCAATTTTTACGGGTTGGTGTAGTTAGCTAAGGTAGGGACCGTGCAGGTGGCTGGTTGTGGTGTATCCTTCTTCTTGGGCTCGAGAGTCGTATCTTCAAGTTTGGGTTCTTCGGTGGGTACAATCATCGACAGTGTCTCATTTTTACATTTGTATTCTAGGCTCCACAGTTTATCACAATACCCATATAAGCCCTTTGTCAATCTGTCATGAAGGTCTTCTCTTATTAATTTCTATGGCTAAGGGGGTCGGCTGACAGTAGGAGGAGGTGAAAGCTTTGGTGCTACTAGTCGGAGAGCAACTCTAGTCTTTCGAGCTTCATAGTTCAATTGCTCCTCTTGATGTTGCGCAAAGGAGATGATTGCCTTAAGTGTATACGACTGTCGCACTTTAACTTCTTCCTAAATCTCTAGCTTTAAGTGCTCAATATCTATTTTTTAGACCAATCATAAGTTTGATTAGATAACCTTTCCAACCTATTTTTTTACTCTTGGATTATGGAGGTTTGACAGATCATCGCTAGTTCTTCACTAAGGTTCTTTTTATAATCCAAATTTACACTGCGTTATGATCTTATTGGGCTCGGTGATCAGCCCAATCTAAACTCCTCAAAGAGAGTGCATAATTTAACATTCATATGCATCTTAAGAGCCCCCAATTTGGCTTCGAATAAGCCCACCGATGTCATGACGTAAGTATCTCTAACCTGACCTGTCAAATCAAATCGATTAAAGAGTGTAGCTGCAATATTCAAGTTGAAGGCAACAATGACAGCGATGTCGGGGCTGTGGTGGTTAAATCTCCAAGTGGAGGATGGCAACTAAGGGTAACAGTAACGGTGGAGGAAGAAAATGACAGCAGTAATGTCGGCTGCGGTCCTTCGGTGATGTTGCAATGTTGACATTGCAATGTCATCGCGGCTACGATTTTTTAGGTGGCTGATATTTATCAAAAGATGGCATCCAAGAGATCTAAGTTGGAAGGCAGCAGTGATGGCGGAGGAAGAAGAGGGCAGCAACAATGTCGGCTACTACTGAGGTGCGACTTCGTGGCTGTAAGTGACGTCGGTTGCAAGCTGTAATAGGAGGAAGACGGGGTAACGATATACACAACTATTATGGAGGAGGGCAATAGTGTAATGAGTGAGAGACAGCTTTTGTTGTGTTCAATTTATTGCTGGCTGCGATTAAGATAGTTGGTAGTGAACAATTGTTGCGAGTTGCGATGTAAATAGATTACAACGAAAGATCACTGCTGGTAGCTTTTTGGCGTAAGGATCGCTGCTGGCTGCAATCAAAGAGGATGGCAGCAAGAGATCACTATTGGTAGCGTTGGGCAGTGAAAGATGTGTGCTGCGGTTGAAGGGATAAATAAGAGAGATTGGGCGGCTAAAAGGTTGGTGGACCGAAGGCTTCAATTTTTGGGTATGGTTTGTAGCTATTTTGGGTGTAATTTGGGACTGTAGTTTTGTGGTGTTTAGGCTATGAGTTAGTATGGTTTTAGGGCTATGATAGTAGTAAATGAAGGTTAGGAAAATAGATTTTAGATCTATGATAGATGGCAGCAAAGGTAGGTGTCTCGGTAAGGAAAGTTAGCCAGAAAGGTAAGTGGACCGATAAGGAAGTAGGCTACGGTTAGGGTTGATTGAGATGACTGTTTGGTTGCAGTTTTGTTAGGGTTTTTTGGGGACTAATAGTAGGAATTGAAGATGAGAGAGGGAGTCTCAAATCTGGAAAAGATGGCAATGAGATCCAATAAAATTTTGATGAAAGATCATTGTGGTATACGTTGTATTGTCCAATAGAATTCCCATCGAAGAATTAGTAGTTTCATGATGTTAATTCCAGTAAAAATCCAAGAAATTTATAGAGAACTTCAATATTAGAATCTCAGTTTAGATGGTGACAGTAATAGTAATGTCGATCAAGAAAAGTTTGGTAGCGTAACAGTAGAAAAATTATTGCAAACAAGATCACAAAATTCTCATCATAAAATTTTAGCACTACATGATGAAGGATTATAGTGCTATAAGTCCGGATTCAGAAGGAATTTTTTTCTAGAGATGCTAATAAGCGGAGGGCAGATTCTTCATCGTAAGAATTCTAGCACTGTGTGATGGTGAAAGATTGCAAAGAAAATCGTTTCCTAAAGGGGGATTTTCTAGAAATCAAATCCAGATGAAAGCCAAGTTGATATCTAGAATTATGTAAAAATTTTGACTAGAAAATAGATGAAATAAACTAGTTTCAAGAGGCAAAAACATGGCTAAAAATTTCTGCTATGTTTTGCCTTTGCAATAACAATAATGTTTGTGACAAATGAAATTTACAGCTGATAAAATTTGGAGAAAATCTTCAACATGTCAAGTAAGGAATCTTACAGTATTGAAGAGGCTTGGATGATAAAAAAAATACCAGATTTTCAGATCTCACAGGGGGCGACGGTAGATAGATCTGCAGCTTAGTGGGCGATGGTGGATGGAGGCGACATCAAAAAGTAATTGTAGAAATTACTTCAAAGATGGAGGCATCAATGATGGCTATAGGGTAGCAGGAATGTGGCTCTAATATTAGATGATAGAACCCCAGATAGAGCTTTATAGATTTTGACCCTTGAGAGGGATCAACCCTTGGAACGCTATAGGGCTACATGATTGCTTAATAAAATAGATGATTGCTTAATAAAAAAAGGTAGAGGCTACATGCTTATATAGGGCTCCAAACCCTAGCCCTAGGGGGTGCTTATCTAAATAAAATTATCATTTCACCTCTTCTATAGCCTACCTGCCTTAGAGGGAATAGGTGGTGGCTAGGTTGGCTCTATAGCCGACCTAAGTAGGGTGAAACCTTGGCCGACCAACCTAATAAAGGGGGCGACGACTACTAAACCCTAAGGCCCCAGTCTAAACCCTAACCACACTTTTTTATAGGATAGAAATAGCTAGGTAGGGTTTTATTACAATCTCACAAGGTTTTATTGACTACTTTTAGGGAGATTTGGACTCAACCCTGTTGGAGTCCTATCAGACCGAAAGGTCTTTGTTGCCAAGAGAGCTATATTCCTTGAGAAGGAACATATTCTTGGGAGAAATAGTGGGAGTGAGATAGCGTTGAGCGTGGTTGGAGAATCTAGCTCAAGCACCATTCTAGAGCTCGAGTCTGTTTAGGTACCTAACACACAAGTTCCAACTTTACGTAGGTCGAGCAGAGTATCTCACCCTCCTGAAAGATATGTGAGACATATCAGTAGAGAGGACTCTTACGATGTTGATCCTCGGACCTACGAGGAGACTATTATGAGTATAGACTTCGGGAAGTGGTAAGAAACCATGACTTCTAAGATGAATTCCATGTACTCTAACAATGTTTGGAACCTTGTGGATGCACCTGAAGGTATTGCACCCATCGAGTGCAAGTGGATCTTGAAGAAGAAGATTAGAGTAGATGGAAAGGTGGGAGACCTATAAGGCAAGGCTGGTAGCTAAAGGATATCGTCAAAGTCAAGGAGTTCACTATGACGAAACCTTTTCACCTGTAGCCATGCTTAAATCCATCAGAATTCTTTTGGCAATTACAACACACTATGACTATGAGATCTGGCAGATGGATGTGAAAATGACATTCCTCATTGGTAACCTCAAGGATGAGGTGTATATGATACAACTAAAGGGATTCATATCTAGAGAGAGTCTAAATAAGGTGTGCAGTTTGCTTAGATCTATTTATGGATTGAAGTAAGCTTACCAAAGTTGGAACATAAGATTTAATAAGGCGATCAGATCTTATGACTTCATTAAGAATGAAGATGAGCCTTGTGTGTATAGGAAGGTAAGTGAGAGTGCTATCACCTTATTGGTGCTATATGTGGATGACATCCTAATCATTAGAAATAATGTAGAAATGCTCTCCACAGTAAAGACATGGCTATCCAGAAACTTCTCTATGAAGGACTTAGGGAAAGTGTCTTATGTTTTGGGGATTTGGATCTACAGAGATAGATCCAAGAGGATGCTTGGCTTGTCCCAGCCCAAGTACATTGACTCCATTGTCAAAAGATTTGGCATGGAGAATTCTAAGGGATGTCTCATACCGATAAGACATGGAATATCACTTTCTAGGAGTATGTCCCCAAATACTCGTGAAGAAAGGGTAGACATGGATAGGACACCCTATGTCTCAGCAATAGGGTCTATCATGTATGATATACTATGTACCAAGCCTAATATAGTGCATGCTATGAGTGTCATAAGTAAGTATCAGACAGATCCAAGTTTGGAACACTGGAAGACAGTAAAGTGTATCCTTAAGTACTTCAAAAGCACTAAGGATCTTTTATTGGTATATGGAGAAAGTAGCCTCCAAGTTGAGGGCTAAACAGACTTGAGTTTCTAGTCCGACATTGATGATAACAAGTTAAACTCAGAGTATGTTTTCACCCTGAATGGAGGAGCAGTAAGCTAGAAGAGTTCCAAGCAAGATACTATTGCTGACTTAACCATAGAGGCGGAATACATTGCTACAGCAGAAGCACCAAAGGAAGGAGTGTGGATGAAGGAGTTTATTAGGGATTTAGGAATCGTTTCGAGCAGCATGGAGGAGATTCCCATATGCAGCGATAGAGATAGAGCGATAGCTCTAGCAAGGAAACTCAGGTCTCATCAGAATTATTTTGAGGAGGTTCCACTTAATTAGAGAGATCATAGTCGTAAAGAAATAGCAATGGAAAGAATTTCATCTAAAGATAACATTGTAGATCCATTGACGAAGCCACTGGCTCATATTGTATTTGAGTGTCACAAGGGTCTTATGGGGATCAGACACATAGGTGATTAACTTTAGGCTAAGTGGGAGATTGCTGGTTATAGGTGCCCTGCAAGACAATCACGTGAGTGATGACACATGTGACATGTTGTACGATCTTTTTGCTTAAGATTATTACTAACATATTCTCATATTATATTATCTATTACATATATATATTATGATGTTCTTGGTTCTGTGCAATGAGAATCAGATAGTAATAAGATCACGATAATGAGATTGATTCACCTTTAAACATAGATCATAAATAATCCCAATCATAGGTTACTCGAGAGGGACATCAAGATAATCAGACAGACTGGTGTTGTACTATATACCCATCTATATAATGAGGCGACTGGTCTTATAGCTACTTGTGTGGAGACACTAAGGATATAGTATATGTGCTCATTAGAAATTGAGTTCACTAATTGATCCGCTTATGGAATGTTGTATGGTTAATGATATCTAATGTCAGACATCAATTTCATAGTCCCAATTTTGTATCTGATCCTTAGACTTGAGACACTAAGGATGTCTTGTTTGAGTACTCCTTTCTTTGACGCTAGACTTATAGGTTTGGAAAGTTCTAGATCTGGTACAACTGGTTATCTAGATTGGTAGCCAGCCTTACAAAGGCAATTGAGTGTCAATAAAGGATCATCCACTCTCGATATCATGAGAGGAATATCACGTATATGCTTGCTTAGATAAATCCCCAGCCAGGGTCATTTGGATTGAGAGAGAAAGAGTTATCCGGTAGAATCCGATTAGAGTAAGACAAACTAATTTCATATGTGACCTGACAGTACCATGTCTAATATACGATCTCTGGGATATTAGTTGGATGAGAGATTATAGATACACGGTAACTGTGGACAGACAAGTTCGATAGATTTGATCCCCTGTACCGTTTGGGGACTATGGATGACATAGTAGCCTAGTATGTCCACAGTCGATGAATAGAGTGAATTATTATGGAGATAATAATTCACTATATCAAAAAGAGTTCTGATGGGAGTGACTCACGGTCAGCTCGGTATCGGGCCTAGAGGGTCACATACATATAATGGATGCTTCAGTGAATAGAGGATTAGATGGAGATCCAATTAGTCCCTATTCTCATTAGATGAGACGCCATGCTAATTGGCTTCTTACTTAAGGCCCAATTAGAGGCCTAATGAAATTATTGGATAGAGATCCAATAATACAAGGTTAGTGGGTTATTGGATGGAGACCCAATACCTACTAAGGCAGAACCCCTTGGGTTTTGGTGGCTCTCTATAAATAGGAGGGCAGACTCATGATTGATAGGCTACAACTTTGGCCTCCCCCTCCTATTCTCCTGCCTCCCTCTGTACAAGATGCGAGATCAGATTAGAGAAATTTTATTACAGAGATCCATCATGTGGATACTGCTAGAAAGGAAGATGCTTGACTTCCTATATCCTCTCCATCTGAATCTAGAAATATAGGGATATACGATCTCCCTAGATAATCAATCTATCACATGATGTGATTTTATCAGTTTTTGTGGCTTTCTCGCGACCCTAATCTTTTGCACGATGATTTGATCTACGTGAAAAATTAGTTTTTTATTTTTTTATTTCTGCTACGCATGTGATATCACGACCCGAGCCACAAATTATAACACATTCAAGAGGTGTGATTGTAATATAAAAAGATTGATAATAGTATCAACAACATAATCCATCCAGGATCCAAACAATCATTTGAGGATACTAAGAATAACATGCAGTCATTCAATCACCTTCATAGAAACTTGTGCAGATTATAATCTCTTCACATTCTCTTAATGCAGCTAAATATAATCCACACTTATAAAGTCCACTAATGCGATAAAATCCATATGACTTTGGAAAATAACCATACATCACCACTTCATATATTATACAACAAGTTTAACATTCAAGATCCCAAATAAGAGGGTAGTTTTAAAAACATTACATAGTTATCCCTCTTCAAAATATGTCTACAACTTTACTTTAACCAAAGGTATATACATACAATGATAACATATTGTCAAATGAACATTTAGCCCAAGAACTTCTTGCTTTCCCATTGTTTTAGCCCCATATCAAGTATTTTAATAAATGCCAAGCTAACCTGAAGAAAATTAGATAGCAACAGAGTGAGCTAAGAAGCCCAGCAAGAATCAAACAGGTCCAAAGCAAGGAAAGGTGTTTTTCAATTTGAACCTGATATAAGAGTGAAAGGTAGGGAATACAAAAGTCTTCACATGTAATATCAAATCAGATTCACAACCATAAGGTTCATTTCTTTCGAAGCATATTTAAATCCATAACAATTTGAGAAGGTAATTGAAGTGTATATGACAATCAAAAGTATTTTAGTATATATCAACGACATTTAAAGTTTTAGGAGCATATCAATAATACATGAAATACTTCATAACATAACAAAGGAACAAATATCAAACTTAAGCTCGTATGTCACATTTGAAGTTAGCTGAATATCATAAGCATAAGTATGCCAAGTAGTATATCAATGGCAAAGGAAATATTTTGGAGCCTATCAATGAGAATACAAAATATTTTGGAGCATATCAAGGAGGTATAGGATATTTTTTTAAAAGTATATTAATGGTATATGAATATTCTCAAAAGCATATCAAATAAACAAGTAACGAACAGAAGCTCAAATATCATTCAGACATAACATTCATTTTATTCTTATCCAAAATGCACAAATAACTCAAAAGCAATGTTTTGGATATTATATCAAAAATATAGAGGGCGAAGTGGGATCATAAACATAATGTAGAACATCCATCGTTGAATAACCACCAAATATAAGTCTCTTATATCTAGGAGCTCCATCCACCCACGTGTGAGTAAAGTCATAGGGGCTAGCAGAGCATGTGGGCTCTAAGCATAACTCCCTTTATCATTTCTGGCAAAGGTTCACATTGTCCCATAAACGTCGGAGTACAAAAGGGCATGAGCAATGAATTTGGCATATATCAGAAGCACATATAGAACAAAAAATCATACATGCACCTAAATAGAATAATAGAATATAACATCGATTAATACATAATACATTCTGATATATAAGGAAGTTGAGAACAAGAGCATTAGAGATTTTAGTTTTGAAATAGAAAAGCAAATATAGGCAGAATTGATACAACAATCCCTATTCTGGCTGATTTCTGAAGGCAAAATATAAAATTATTTAGATGATCAAACATACTCCAAATTACTCAAGAAAGATGTTGTTGAAAAGATAAACCATTCTAGTTTCAACCGGAATAAGTTTCATACAAATTGATGGTCTCTACAAAGAGTTATTGATGATTTTACAACCAAAGGTCCGGAATCACAGTCTCTATTTTGCAGAATTCATATGGTCCATCAACATAGGGTTTTGATAGTCATTTCAACTCCAAATCATTCAATCTTAGGTTCAACAGAAAGGTCTAAGATTCTATTTTCTAACAAATTAAGTTTTATATAAATTATGAACTCCAACAGGAAGATATAAGCAATATAGTGATGAAAGGTCATGAGCTACAGATTCTATTTTACACATTTCATATACTCAATTGAAATAAACTTTTGGGCTAGCAAATAAACTCTAAATTCTTCAAACTTCAATTCAAAAGAAAGATAAATAAAACTATTTTCTAAAAAAACTAAGTTTTGTCTAAATCAGAGACCTGTACTAAGAGTTGTAGTAAGAAAAAAGCAGATAGGTCATAATCTTGATAATATTACAATTTCATAGTTTGGGAGCCAACAAAAGATTTCAGATTTGTTTGAAAGTTTTTTTCATAAATCAAGGCAGAAATAAAGATAAATTTCAGTAGGAAAAAGATAGAATACTTGCCTTTGAATATTTTAGTCCCAAAGGTGTGGATTAGATCATAATCTCAAAATCCCTAAATTTCTTCTTCTTTCCTTCTGTTCTTCTTCTTCTTCTTCTTTCTTATTCTTCTTCTCCTCAAGTTCATGTTGCAGCCAAAACACCCCCCCCCCCCCCCACCCCCCTCCCCCTCTTTTTTCTTTCTCTAATTGTTAATTATTTAAGCTAACGTATGTGTTGATAGATGACAAATATGCATGCAATGTACTTATGTGTCACCCATGCATATGCACAAGTGACACTACTTTAAACAAGGTAGTAACACATGTTCTCACCATATTTCTATTTCTTTTTCTTTTTTAACTTAATATGAATCTTTTATAATTTATTTTATATTTTTTTAAGATTCACACTTAGGTCCCTAGCAATCAACTTTTAATATAAAATTATTTAATCAAGAGAATTAATAATCAAATCCTTAAATTTTATAAATGAGTTCTCATAAATATTTTAAAATATATCATTATAAATATTTTAAAAATGAGGAATATTACATATGATGCTCCCATTGAAGTTTCCCAATAACCATTATATAAGCTCTTGCAAGATCTAATCTCGTTTGCATAACTTTTGTCTTATCGATATATAATAACTGTCCCAGGGTGCTGGATAGCTTTGCAATAAAACAATGATTCTAGAGATGTAGCAAAAGTCCATGGAAAGATACCCATAAAGGAATAGACTGTTGACAATCTAACTTCAATCATACGTCAGGTGCCCAATGTCACAGGATCTTTGGATGGTCATAGATAGTCCAAAATCCTTCAAGGACCTATTGTAAATCTCTTTCAGAGTAGAGCTTATATACAAAGAAACCATTCCCTAACATATGAAGGTCAAATGCCGATGTTCCCCATCAAGTGTTAATGAATGATGATAGTGGAAAAAAAGATATTCTGAGTCCTACCAAATAGCCAATAATCGCCATAGACCATGTCTCAATCAACTCTTCAGAATCAACAGTCTCAAATTAGACATGGGTGTGTCTAATTTTCTACGATCAACACTTATGGATCTTGTTGATCCTATAGTATTCCCATAATCCACCATATTATCTCAGAGCTTTTAACCTAGCCTACTCAAATATGACAGCTCATGAGCATATTCCTTGGAGAAAGTTAAAGTTGTTTCAAGGTGCTTTTCTTCATGACTAAGGAATGAATTAAAGGGATTAGTTACCCACTATAATGTACTTAATGTTATAGTTTCCTATCCATGAAGGATTATTTCATGCACTAGTACTCATTTTGATATTCTAGGGCTAGAAAAAAGTTAGTATCTGATTTGTATTGGCAGAAGCTCTTTGGAGTGTTTCTAAAACTTTGTATCCCTTGGATGCTTCCTTGAGTAGTGAGTCTTTTGATTCAGTTCTATATCCTTATTTAATTTCCTTGAGATGGTGAATTTTTTGTATCCTATTATGATATTAAACTTGATGGTGAACTTTTTAGTTATTTTATGCTAGTTCTATCCTATGTTTGTTCTTTTTCAATCCAAAGAAATTTAAGTAAATAAAACTCTACATCTTGTTATTTCTTTTCTACAAATCAACTTTTAGTTTTTTTCTTTTTTCTCGAATTTTATTCCTCTTTCTTCCTGCCCTAGAATAAGAATGGCCAATATTTAGAATTTCTGAGATAGTGCGCAAAAAACCAATCGAACCTCGAACTTGCGTAAAGTTTATAACCGTCTCATTTTTTCTTGAAACCATGCTCGTACGACTTCCCATGACTTAGTGTGAAAAAAACTGATCAGTATTTTGAATTTCTGAGATAGTATAAGAAAATTTGATCAAACCTTGACTTAGTGCAAAGTTTATAACCATCATATTTTTTCATGAAACCTTGCTCGTATGACTACAAATGGGCTAATACGTTGGGAATGCCAGTTTTTTCAATTCATAAGACGGTGCACAAAAAATCGATCGAACCTTGACTTTGAAAACATTTTACAACTATCATGTTTTTTCATGAACCTTACTCGTAAGACTTCCTATGTGCTAATACTTTAGGAACGGCTAGTATTTTTAATTTTTGAGTTGGTGCACAAAAAATCGATCAACCCTCGACTATGTGCTCAGTTCCATTATTGGATGCATTGTCAGCCATAATACATACTTTTATTAGCCCTAGAGTTGAGCTAAAGAATAGAAATCAGAATACTCATAAGGGGTAAGACATAGAACCAAACTAAGCATAAGTATAATGTTGGGTACGAAGACCAACGCTGAGTAGTATAATAATATAGATGAAAGAATTGACTAGTGCTTCCAAGGCTTATGTGTAATGTTTATAACCATCATATTTTTTCATGAAATCTTGCGCATATGACTTCCCATGTGTTAATACGTTGGGAATGGTCAGTATTTTGAATTTCTGAGATGGTGCACAAAAAATCGATCGATCCTCGACTTTATGCAAATTTCATGACCATCGTGTTTTGACCCAAAACCAAGCACGTATGACTTCCCATGGGCTAATACGTTGGGAATGGTCAATATTTTGAATTTTTGAGATGATGCACAAAAAACTAATTGAATCTCGACTTTATGCAAAGTTTATAACCATTGTATTTTTTTCAAAAATCATGCTCGAACGACTTCCCATAGGCAAATATGTTAGAAATGGTTATTATTTTGAATTTCCAAGATGATGTGAGAAAAATTGAATGAACCTCGATTTTGTGCAAAGTTTATGACCGTCGTGTTTTCTCTCGAAACCATAATCGTACGACTTCTCATGGGTTAATATATTGGGAATGACTAGTATTTTAAATTTCTGAGATAGTGCAAGAAAAATCGTTCAAACCTCGATTTTGTGCAAAGTTTATAACCATCACAATTGTTTATAAAACCTTGCTCATATGACTTCCAATGGGCTAATACGTTGAGAATGAATAGTATTTTGAATTTTCGAGAGGGTGCGTGAAAGACCGATCGAACCATGACTTTGCATAAAGTTTATGATCGTTATATTTTTTCATAAAACCATGCTTGTACAACTTCTAATGGGCTAATACATTATGAATGACTGGTATGTTTAATTTCCAAGATGGTGCACGAAAAATTGATTGAACCTCGACTTTATGCAAAGTTTATGAGCGTCATGTTTTTTCACGAAACCATGCATGTACGACTTCCCATGGGCTAATATGTTTGGGAATGGCCGGTATTTTGAATTTCGGAGTCAATACGCAAAAAACTGATCGAACCTAGACTTTGCGTAAAGTTTATGATCGTTATGTTTTTTCTTGAAACCATGCTCATACAACATCCCATGGGGCTAATACATTGGGAATGACCAGTATTTTGAATTTTTGAGATGGTGTACAAAAAATCAAACTCAATTTTACGCAAAGTTTATGAACATCATGTTTTTTCTTAAAATCATGCTCGTACGACTTTCCATTAGCTAATACACTTGAATTTCCGAGATGGTGCCCAAAAAATCGAATGAACCTTGACTTTGTGCAAAATTTATGACTGCCATGTTTTTACCCAAAACCATGCATGTACGACTTCCCATGGGCTAATAGTTGGGAATGACTAGTATTTTGAATTTTCAAGATGGTGCACAAAAAATTGATCGAACCTCAACTTTGCACAAAGTTTATGACCATCACATTTTTTCTCAAAACCATGCTCGTATGACTTCCTATAGGCTAATACATTAGGAATGACCAATATTTTGAATTTTTGAGATGGTGCAAGAAAAACTGATCGAATTTTGACTTTACGTAAAGTTTATGACCATCACATTATTTTGGGAAACAATGCTCATATGACTTCCAATCAGCTAATACGTTGAGAATGGATAGTATTTTGAATTCTCGAGATGGTACACGAAAAATCAATCGAACCTTAACTTTGTGCAAAATTTATGACTATCGTGTTTTTTCACAAAACCATGCTCGTATGACTTCCCATGGGCTAATACATTGGTTGGTAATGGATGATATTTTGAATTTTAGAGGCAGTGCACAAAAAACTGATCAAACCTGGACTTTATGCAAAGTTTATGTCTATCATATTTTTTCTTAAGGGGCTAATTGTTAGGAAACCTTAGCGGGTGCATCACATACGCAGCGGAAATCAAAACAAAAACTGGTCTCCTATGCATATCGAATTATCATGCAAAAGATTGGGGTCACGAGAAAAATCACAAAAATAAAAAAATCACGATGTGTGAGAGATTGATTTTACCTAGACAGATCGTATATCCCTATATTCCAGATCCGGATCGAGAAGATGAAGGAGGTCAAGTGTCCTCTCTAGCGGTATCCATACAATAGATCTCTGTAGTGAAACTCCTCCAATTTGATCTCGTAACTCTTGCGCAGAGGGAGGGAGGAGAATAGGAGGTGGTGGCTAAAGCTGTAGCCTATCAACAATGAGTCTCCCTTCCTATTTATAGAGAGCCACCAGAAAACCCTAGGGCTCCTGCCTTAGTGAGTATTGGATATCCATCCAATTACCCACTAACATTGCATTATTGGATCTCTATCCAATAATCTCCTTAGGCCTCTAATTGGGCCTTAATCAAGGAGCCCATCAGTATAAGGTCTCATCTAATGAGAATAGGGACTAATTGGATCTCCATCCAATTCTCTATTCGCTGAAGCATCTACTATATGTGTATAACCCTCTAGGCTCGATACCGAGCTGGCCGTGAGTCATTCCCATCAGAACTCTTTTTGATATAGTGAATTATTATCTCCATAATAATTCACTCGACTCATCGACTATGGACGTAGTAGGCCACTACGCCATAATCCCTAGACGGTACAGGGGGATCAAATCCATCGGACCTGTCTATCCACAGTTATCATGTATCTATAATCCCTTATCCAACTAATATCCCAGAGATCGTATATTGGACATGGTACTGTTTGGTTACATACGGAATCCATCATAGTCTCTCTCTAATAGAATTCTTCCGAAGAACTCTTTCTCACTTAGTCCGAATGACCTTGGCCAGAGACTTGTCTGAGTAAGCACGTATGAGATATTCCTCTCATGATAATGAGAGTGAATGATCCTCTATTGACACTCAATCTCGATAACTAGTTGTACCAGATCTGAAACTTTCCAAACCTATAAGCCTGGTGTCAAAGAAAGGAGTACTCATATAAAGCATCCTTGGTGTCTCAAGTCTAAGGACCAGATACATAATTGGGACTATGAAATCACTATATGACATTATGTATCATTAACTATATAGCATTTCATAAGTGGATCAATCAGTGAACTCATTCTCCAATGAGCACCTGTATTATATCCTTAGTGTCTCCACACAAGTGGCTGTGAGACCAGTTGCCTCCATCATATGGATAGGTATATAGTACACCGGTCTGTCCGGTTATCTCAATGTCCCTCTCGAGTAACCTATGACCAAGATTATTTAAGATCTGTGTTTAAAGGTGAATCGATCTCATTATTGTGGTCTCATCACGATCTGATTCCCATTGCACAGAACCAAGGACATCACAATATATATATACAACATATAATATAATGTGAGAATATGCCAATATTAATCATAAGTAAAAATATTACACAGCATGTCACACATGTCATCACTCACGTGATTGGCTTACAGGGCAACTGTAACCAACACTAATACATTAGGAATGGCCAGTATTTTTAATTCTAAGACAAGGCATGAAAAGCCGACCAAAACTCAACTTTACAAAAAGTTTTTGATCATCATGTTTTTTCGTGAAACTATACCAATGCAACTTCTCATGTGCTAAAACATTGGGAATAGCCAGTATTATGAATTTCTAAGATGGTTTGCGAAAAACCAATCGAACCTCGACTTTGTGCAAAGTTCATGACCATCATGTTTTTTCGTGAAACCATTCTCGACCAACTTTCCATGGGCTAATGTATTGGGAATGGCTAGTATTTTGAATTTCTAAGATAGTGTAAACTGATCGAACGTCAACCTTGTACAGTGTTTATGACTGTCATGTTTTTTCTTGAAACCTTATGTGTACGACTTCTCACGTGCTAATACATTAGGAATGGCTAGTATTTTGAATTTTCAAGACGGTGCGAAAAAAATCAATCGAACCTCAACTTTGCGTAAAGTTTATGACCGTCGTATTTTTTCCCGAAACCATGCTCGTATAACTACCCATGGGCTAATACATTGGGAATGGCCAATATTTAAAATTTTTGAGATGGTGTATGAAAAACCGATTAAACCTCGACTTTGCGCAAGTTTAAGACAATCATATTTTTTTTTATGAAACGATGCTCATACGACTTCCCATGGGCTAATATGTTAGGAATGGTGAGTATTTTGAATTTCCAAGATGGTGCACAAAAAATCGATTGAACCTTGACTTTGCGAAAAGTTTATGACTGCTATTTTTTTTTTTTGTAAAACCTTACGCGTATGACTTCCCATGGCCTAATACATTGGGAATGGCCATTATTTTGAATTTTCGAGATGGTTCATGAAAAACTGATAGAACCTCGACTAAGCGCAAAGTTTATAACCATCAAGTTTTTTTTGTGAAACCTTGCTCATATGAATTTTCATGGGCTAATACATTGGGAAAGACTAGTATTTTGAATTTTTATGATGGTGCGCGAAAAACCGATTGAACCTCGACTTTGCGTAAATTTTATGACCATCGTGTTTTTTCATAAAACCATGCATGTATGACTTCCCATGAGCTAATATGTTGGGAATGACATGTATTTTGAATTTCAGAGACGGTGCATGAAAAATCGATTGAATCTTAAATTTATGCAAAGTTTATGACCGTCTTATTTTTTCTCGAAACCATGCTCATACGATTTCTAATGGGCTAATACATTAGGAATGACTAGTATTTCGAATTTCTGAGATGGTGTACAAAAAATCGATCGAACCACGACTTTGCATAAAGTTTATAGCCATCGTATTTTTTCTTAAAACTGTGCTTGTATAACTTCCCATAAGATAATACGTAGGGAATAACCAGTATTTTGAATTTCTGAGATGGTGTAAGAAAAACCGATCAAACCTTGACTTAGCTCAAAGTTTATGACCATCATATTTTTCTTTGAAACCTTGCTCATATGACTTCCAATGGGATAATACGTTGCAAATGGCCATTTAATTAATTTCTAAGACAGTGTACGAAAAACCTATTGAACCTCGACTTTGTAAAATTTTTTTGACCATCATGTTTTTTTATGAAACTATGCTTGTATGACTTCCCATATGCTAATACATTGGGAATGGCCAGTATTTTTAATTTTCAAGACCGTGCACAAAAAATTGATCGAACCTCTTTATGACTGTTATGTTTTTTTGTGAAACCTTACTTGTGGGACTTCCCATATGCTAATACGTTAGGAATGATTAGTATTTTGGATCTCCAAGATGGTGCTCAAACAATCGATCAAACCTTGACTTCGCGCAAAGTTTATGTCTATTGTGTTTTTACCTGAAACCAAGCATGTACGGCTTCCCATGGGCCAATATATTGCGAATGGCCAGTATTTTGAATTTTTGAGATGGTGCGTAAAAAATTGATCAAACCTCGGCTTTGTATAAAATTTATGACTGTCGTATTTCTTTTATTGAAACTATACGTACGACTTCCCATGTATGTTGGGAATGGCTAGTATTTTGAATTTATGATACAGTGCGAGAAAAACTGAATGAACCTCGACTTTGTGCAAAGTTTATGACTGACATGGAGTCCCTAATTTGCTACAATCAGCATGTGTGGATCTTACTAATCAACGGGATGCTCCTTCGATGAACCAGCCCAGAGTTCGCTCACGCTCTATATCACGACCTTTTGCTTCCATTTCCCAAGATCCTTGGCCTTGGAATAGCCTCTTTAAGGCTTCAGTTGGAAGTTTGGATCTTTGCTTGGATTTCTTTATTCCAGAAGTCTAGGCTGATTAGAAGATTATTGTAGATGAGACTACTGACTCCGAAGAGCTGATTGAGATATGGTCCATGGCGATTGTTGGCATTGTGGTCGAACTCAAAAGACTTTTTTTTTTGCTAGCCTCATTCATCAGAATTTGATATGGAACATCGGCATTTAACTTTCATATGTTGGAAAATGGTTTCTTTATGTACAAGCTCTACTTTGAAGAAGATTTACAATGGGTCCTTGAAGGATTTTGGACTATCCATGGCCAGCTAGCTAATGATCCTACAATGTTGGGCACCTGATGTACAATTGAAGTTAAACTGTCTACAATCTATTCCTTTATGGGTATCCTTCAATGGACTTCTGCTACATTTCTGGAGTCACCATTATATTACAAAGCTATACAGCACCCTAGAACAGCCATTATATATCACTAAGGCAATAGCTGCACAAACGAGATTAGTTTTTGTAAGAGCATGTGTAATGGTTTCTTCTAATGGGGATATACCTAATGAGGTTTTATACCGTAATGTTGATGGGAGCACCCGAAAGATGCATATCTCATATCCTTGGAAGCTACTGTGGTGCAAGGTTTGTCTATCTTTTGGTCATGCAAATGGTGCTTGCCAACAAACTTTGAAAAAAATCACAGTTCTACCGATCGCGTCAAGAGCCTTAACATGGGATCGCTACTACTATTCCAAGCACTGATACCCAAGGCAAGTCTCCTCCAGTGCCAACAATGACAGTGGTGGAAGATGAGTGAGCACTCCGACTCGTTGGGGCAACGACACGAAAAGGAGAAGGACAAGTCAAGACTTCCATCTCTTCCTATTATGTCAGAACCTTCCATAGTAGGAGTTTCCTTTGGTACTCGCACCCCAATAATAACCTCTCCTTCAAGAACCATTCCTTCAGCTAATCAGGAAATTGGGTCTCAACAATCTCCTATGCCAACAAATAACATCAAGTAGGATATTGCACCTCACTAAACTCATCACGCTCAAACACATCCCGCTATTTAGGACTTTTTGACTCAAGATACTAAAAAATTTAAACATTTGCAAGCTGTTGATGAAGTGAATAAGTATAGAAATAAAGGTTTAAAAGGTGAAGATGTTGTGCAGGAGGAACATACAAAATCAAAGGATAAAAAAAAGGATAGTAATGTTCTCCCGAAGTTGCATGCACTTCCTTCTCTCTAGTTTTGATGAAGATAATTTGTTGAAATGTTCATAGACTTAATAAGCCTGGGAAATGTCAGGAGCTCATTAGAATAAATTGTTTTGCTACATATGATATTATTATTATTGTGGAAACAAAAATTAAAACTCCTCATGTTCGTGTTCAAAAGAATTTAATATGGCCTGAGGCAAGAACTTTTTACGAATGATTTTCATGGCACTTATGGTAGAGTTTGGATCTTATGGCATCCTAAGTTTGTTAGTGCTTAGTTTATTTCTACTAGTGATCAATTCATCCACCTTAAGGCAGAGGACAAATAGACTGGATGTCAATTCGATGTTAGTGGTATTTATGCTTCTAATAGTATATATGAAAGAAATATTCTATGGAGTGATCTGATTAGCATTGCAAATGATTATACTACAGTGCCTTGGATTGTTCTTAGTGATTTTAATACTGTCAGATACACAAATGAAAAAGTGGGGGTAGAGTACTTTTAGAATGTTAGCTTCAAAGTTTTAATGATTGCATAGATACTATTGCATTGATTGACATGAAATATGTAGGTGATCGGCTCTCATGGAATAATCAAAGTGCTGTCCACAGAAAAATTATGGCTTGACTTGCCAGATATTTGATTAATTAGGAATTGTTATCAGTTTACCCAGATTCACTTCTTGAGTATGATGCTCAGCTATTTTCAAATCACTCTACTATGCATATATCTAAAGAGGCTGATGTTAGAAATAACTTTATGTAAGCTTTAAAGCAGGAGGAATGCTTTCTAAAAGAGAAGTCTCGACAGCATTGACTTACTCTAGGGGATTCTAATATTAATTTTTTTATATGCTGCTATTGCTACCAAAAGGGCCATTAATCGCAACAAAAACTGTCAAGACATAGATGATAATCTTATTATGGATTTGGATGAGGTTAAAAAATATACTAAGTAATTTTTTTATTCATTACTCAATCAGGAAGAGTAGCCTAATAGTATTCATGTGTAACACACTAGAAGGCTTGATTCGGAAGCTATCTCTCTCCTTAATGCCCTAATTTACAAATGATGAAATTATGAGAGTTTTCTTTAAGTCCCCAAAGCATAAAAGCCCTAGTCCAGACATATCTCTAGTTGAATTTTATCAAATTGCATAATCTATTGTATGTAGGTAGCAATGTTATTAAAGCTTGTCAACACTTTTTTCTCTTCAGGTCGTATACTTAAAGAAATGAATTGCACTTTTATTTCTTTAGTGTCCAAGAATGTTGGAGCTGATTCATTGGAGAACTATCGGCCCATTTCACAATGCAACTTTATTTATAATGTCATCCCTAAGGTGTTGGCAGATAGAATGCAAAAGATTACGAACAAGGTTATTAATCTTAATCCAGCTGCTTTTCTTAAATGGACGAAGGAGTATTCACCATAATGTCCTTCTTGCTAATGATTTGGTTAAGGATCTACACTTAAAAATGAGAGGGAAGAAAATATGTGTTAAAGCTGATTTATGAAACACCTTTGATTCAATTAATAGGCATTTTATTTATAAGATGCTCCAACATATGGGCTTCCCTTAGCACTGGGTTAATTGGATTCAATGTTGCTTGGAAACTCTAAATTTTTTTATTATCTTTAATGGTTCACCTATTGGTTTCTTTGATAGTAAGAATAGCATCCGACAAGAAGATCCACTATCTCCTTATCTCTTTACAGTTGCAATGGAAAGGCTCAGTTGTATGTTGGAAGATGTAGTTGCCAATGGTAAAATTAAGGTACCCCATTCTGGTTCTATTCATATCTCTCACAAAACATTTGTTGATGGCCTTATTATCTTCCTTCGAGATGATCTGATTTATGTGAAAAATCTAGCAGTTGTCATTAATGAATTTGGTATAGTTTCTGGTCTTAAGCTAAACCATGCAAAGAGCAAAGTCTATGTCGGTGCTTGTATTAAAGATAAGGACTATATTACTCAAACTTTGGGAGTTACTAAGGGAAGTTTAATAATTTCTTACCTGAGTCTGCCACTCATATCCACTGTAATCAATAAAGTCTAATGTCGAACTATCCTATAAAAAATTAAGAACAAAATTTTCTCTTAAATAATAAGCTTCTTTCTAAAATAGGATGACTTGAACTTATCCTATCTATGTTGATCTCTTACTCTATTTATTGGTCTCTTAGAAAAATATGCTTCTTTCTAAAGCAGGATATTGAAAGATTACTTATGAACTTACTCTGGAATGGCATGGATTGTACGTAAGGCAATGCATATTATAAATTAGGGTAGCATTTGTAAACCAAAGGATGAAGGGGGTCTGAATCTAAGAAATATTGGAGATTGGAATAAAGCTTGTTTGGTAAAAATAATTATGTGATATTTTAAAAAATAAATATTCCTTATGGTTGGTTACAATGGGTTTCTGCTAGATACCTATCCAAGGAATTAATCTGGGAAGCTTCAGCAAAAACATTTCATTCTGTTGCTTAGAAAGAAATTTTGAAGGCAAGGAGGTGGCTAAGCAACAACATTTCTTATGCGTTATCTTCTGGGACCAACACTAATATGTGGTATGAACCTTGGGTATATTGGAAAAGTATATTTCAATTATTTGGTGATAGAGTAGAATAGGGTTTGGGGACTCTAAAAAATTGGAAGCTTTCTAAAAATGAATTCATTGACAATGGTACTTGGTGTCTTCCCAACCCTACCTTCCTAAAATGTTATCACTTTAGCCAACTATTATGGCTATCCCGATCAAGAACCCTTTAGATATGCTTATTTGGCTTCATAATAATGGTAAATTTAATGCTACATTTGCAAGGAACAAAATTAGACAATAGAACAAGTAGTGGATCCCAAGTAGGTGGACATGAGATAGACAATGCTCACAAACCCTTCTTCGCAAACTATCTACGATGGACAATATAAAGCGAAGAGATATTTACATTGTAAATCAATGCTCTCTTTGTATGCAAAAGAAAAAAGTATTAACTATTTCTATTTTTCTTGTGACTACACTTCTTGGATATGGAAGGAGATCTTGAAGCGATTCGATCTTCATAGGCTACCATGGCCAAACTTGCATCACGAATTAGAAATGCTCATGCAAAACTTCTTAAAAAAGGGGCCTCTTACACAACTGGCAAGGGTTTCTTTCAGATGTGCTATTTGGTGGATTTGGAAGGAAAGGTATGGCAAAATCTTTGAGTGTCATAACGTAAACAAAGTTCAACTTCTGATAGAGATTCTTCGAGATTCACGATTATGTGTGGAGCAGGAACTAAACATGGAACACTTAACAAGAAAAAGAGAAAGAGATTTTCATAAGATTCAATTTTACCATTAGTTAAAAATCTCAGGGATGATGATGAAGAATGTAATGTATCCAATGTTTCAAAGCTTTTATAATTGGATGTATTCATAAGTAGTTCAGGACTGTCTAGATATTGTATTTTATTATTTATTGACTATAATATGGCGTCATAGTCTCCAGCATGTGTAGACATGACTACATGATAGTTTGCTTACTCTTGGAGATAAGTTAGATGGAGTGAGCCCATTCCACCGTTTTGGATTGGGGCGCAATCTTCTCAACTGCTCTAAGAGGCTTCAAGCTTTAGTCTATGGCTTATGTAGACAAAGCCATTTTGTATAAACTTTATACCTAATACATTAACTATACTTACTAAAAAATATAGTATTACCTATAGTCCACAATGTTGTCTCATAGCCTTTAACCCATCCCACTCAAATATGATGTAAATCACTTAATTTTGTAGCTTCCTATGTATAAAGGATTGTTTCATGCACTAATACTTATTTTGGTATTTTAGGGTTAGAACGAAGTTTAGTAACATATTTGTATTAGTAGAAGCTCTTTGGAGTCTATTTAGAACTCTGTATCTCTTTGATGTTTCCTTGAGTGGTGAGTCTTTTAATTCAATTCTGTATCATTGTTTAATTTCCCCGAGGTGGTGATTTTTCTGTATCCTCTTATGACATTAAACTTGGTGGTAAACTTTTTATCTATTTTATGCAAGTTCTATCCCGTGCTTGTTCTTTTTTCAATCTAAAGATATTTCAACAAATACAACTTTGCATCCTATTGTTTATTTTCTTGAACTCCATTCTGTCTTTTCCTCTTTCATAGTATCAATTTGGTATCAAAACTAAAGGCTAGAGATGCAAGGTGGAATGGAAAAGAAGTAGTTGGTGAAGGTAGTGGTCATGAAGATGATGTTGAATCCTTGAGGTTACAGCTATAAAGATTGCAACATAGTCTATAGGAAAAAAATGAAATCATTGAAAAACTTCATAGTAGAAACAATCAGCATGAAAATGATGCCTAAAAGTTTGGTTCTGATGATGATACACCTCCATACATAAGGGAGTTTGGTAGATTTCAAGCAAGGCATAAGACCCAAAGATGGACATGGGGAGTTTGAAGGTAGAATCAATGTTAATGACTTTATTAATTGGCTTGATATAATAAAAATAATATTTAATTTTCATGAACTGTTAGAATAAAAAAAGTAAAACTTGTGACGCTCAAACTCAAAAGGAATGCATCTTTTTGGTCAAAAAATCTAAAGAAGCAAAAATAATGTGAGTGGAAGAGTAAGATCATGGGAGAAAATGAAAAGGGAGTTGAAAAAAAAAATTTACTTGACAACTATAGGCAATAGATCTTTCCCAAAATCTATGAAAAGGGTTCTCAATATAGGACAAAAGATAGTTATGTCTCCAAAACAAAGTGGTGTCAAAGTTGCATGACAAGGGTGAAAGATTGGCTGGCAGCAAATAACTACCTAATTCGTCTACACCAAATGTCCAAGAATACTTCAAACGTCATGGTTTTAGGCATAATGCTTTAGATTGTCCAAATAAGATATTTGTTACATTTGTTGAAGAATATAATAATGGAGAAGGAAATGAAGCCAATAACGAACCAAAATATGATGATGATGATGATGATGATGAGGAAGACGTTACTTATGCTGATTATAGTTTATCTTTTATGTCCTACGATGAATGCAAGGGTGAATTAGAAAGAGGTGGTCATGTTTTAGTTCTTATAGTAGTAGAGGAGAATGAACAACACAAGAAGTCACCAGCAATCATGAAACCAATCTTGAAGGAGTTCCAAGATGTTATACTGGAAGAGATCTCACATAACCTTTCACATTTAACAGATAACCAACATCACGCTGATTTTATTCTGAGGGCCAATTCTATAGATCTTTTGGATTTAGTTGAGAATAAACAATACAAGGAGCCACCAATAATCATGAAACCAATCTTGGAGAAGCTTTAAGATGTACTGGAAGAGATCCTACATAACCTTCCACCTTTGAGAGACATCCAGCATCACATTGATCTTATTTTGAGGGTCAATCCTATAGATCTTTTGGATTTAGTTACTCATTCTACAACTAAACAACTTAATAAAAATAGAGATAAGAGGGCTAAGCAGATAAATAAGTTGCATGAGAAAGTTAAAGTAACCATTGAAAACCAAAATAAGACATACATGCAAGCTGCTAATAAACACAAAAAGCATATGGAGTTTAATACAACTAATTTGATTTGGATTTTTCTAAGGAAGAAGAGGTTACTACCAAATAAATTTGAGAATTTGAAACCAAAGACTGATGGTCCAACAATATGCTTAAGAGAATTGATAAAAATGCTTGTGAGATCAAGCAACCCAAAGATTATGGGATATTTTTAACATTCAATATGGTTGATTTTAATCTTTATCATGTGGTTAGGATAAATGAGGACTTGAGGACAAGTCTTTTTCAACTAGGGGAGATTGACACGGGAGTGCCTAATTTGCTACAATTAGCATATGTGGGTCTTGCTAATACTATAGTATTCCCTACAGCCCATAATATTGTCTCATAGCCTTTAAGCCAGCCCACTCAAATATGACAGCCCATATGCATATCCCTTGGATAAAGTTAAAGCTATTTCAAGGTGCTTTCCTTCATTATCAAACACTTAATTTTGGGATTCCATATACATGAAGGGTTGTTTCATGCGCTAATACCTATTTTAGTGTTTTAGGGTTAGAAAAAAGTTTAGTACCTGATTGTATTAGTAGAAGCACTTTGGAGTCTCTCTAGAACTATGTATCTCTTAGATGTTTCATTGAGTGGTGAGTCTTTTGATTCAATTATGCATCCTTGTTTAATTTCCTCGATGTGGTAAATTTTATGTACCCTCTTATGACATTAAACTTGGTGGTGAACTTTTTATCTATTTTTTATAAGTTCTATCTTGCGTTTGTTCCTTTTTAATTCAAAGAAATTTCAGCAAATACAACTCTGCATCTTGTTGTTTATTTTCTCGAACTCCATTCTGTCTTTTCCCCTTTCCTAGTATCAATGACTGTCATGTTTTTTCTCAAAACCATGCTCGTACAACTTCCCATAGGCTAATACGTTGGGAATAGCTAGTATTTTGATTTTCTAAGATGGTACGAGAAAAACCAATGGAACCTCGATTTTATATAAAGTTTATGACCATCATATTTTTTATGAAACCTTGCTCGCATGTCTTTCAATGGGCTAATACATTAGGAATGGATAGCATTTTGAATTTCTGAGATGGTGCATGAAAAACTGATCGAACCTCGACTTTGTGCAAAGTTTATGATCATCATGTTTTTTCACAAAACCATACTCGTGCTAGTTAGAGGTGCCCTACAAGCCAATTACGTGAGTGATGGCACGTCTGACATGTTGTGCGATCTTTTTGCTTATGATTATTATTGGCATATTCTCACTATTTGTTGCATATATATATTGTGATGTCATTGGTCCGGTGTAATGGGAATCAGATCATGATGAGATCATGATAATGAGATCGATTCGCCTTTAAACATAAATTCTAAATAATCTTGGTCACAGGTTACTCGAGAGGGTCATCGAGATACCCAAACAGACTAGTGTACTATATACTTATCTATATGATAGAGGCAGCTGGTCTCATAGCCGCTTGTATGGAGATACTGAGGATACAATACAGTTGCTCATTGGAGAATGAGTTCACTGATTGATCCACTGGTGGAATGTTGTATGGTTAATGATCCATAGTCCTAGTTGTGTATTTAGTTCTTAGACTTGAGACACTAAGGATGCCTTATTTGAAGACTCATTTATTTGACGTCGGACTTACAGGTTTGGAAAATTCTAGATATGGTACAATCGATTATCAGGATTGGTAGCCAACCTTACGAAGGTAATTGAGAGTCAATAAAGGATCATCTACTCTCGGTATCATGAGAGGAATATCTGATATGTGCTTGCTCAGATAAATCCCTGGCCAGGGTCATTCAAATTGAGAGAGAATGAGTTTTTCAGGAGAATCCAATTAGAGCGAGACTCAGATAGATTTCGTATATGGCCTGACAATATCATATCCAATATACAATCTCTGATATTAGTTAGATGAGAGATTACTGATACATGATAACTTTTTGGACAGATATGTCCGATGGATTTGATCCCTCACCGTCTAGGGACTATGGTGTAGTGGCCTAGTACGTCCATAGTTGATGAGTCGAGTGAATTATTATGGGGATAATAATTTACTATATCATAAGGAGTTCTGATGAGAGCAACTCATAGCCAGCTCGGTATCAAGCCTAGAGGGTCACACATATAAGGTGGATGCTTAAGCGAATAGAGGATTGGATAGAGATCCAATTAGCCCTTATTCTCATTAGATGAAACCATGCACTGATGGGCTCCTTGCATGAGGCCCAATTAGAGGCCAAAGGAGATTATTGGATAGAGATCCACTAATGCAAGATTAATTGGTAGTTGTATGGAGATCCAATACCCATTGAGGCAGCCTATGATTTTTTGTGACTCTCCATAAATAGGAGGAGAGATACATAGATGATAGGTTGCATCTTTGGCCGCCCCTCCTATTCTCCTCTGTCCCTCTTCGCAAGAGTTGCATGACATAGGATTGTGATTGAAGGAGTATCGGTGCAGCGATCCATCGTGTGGATATTGATAGAGAGAAAGATGCTTGAAATCCTTTATCCTCTCCACTCAGATATGGAAAAATATGGATTTACGATCTCCCTAGGTAAATAATCTTTCACATGATGCAGTTTTTTAGTTTTGCGGCTTTCTCGTGACCCAATCTTTTGCACGACAATTTGATCTGTATAGGAAACCTATTTTGTTTTGATCTTCCGCTACACATGTGATGCTTCCGCTTGATTTCCCAATAGCTCTTATGACTTCCCATGGGCAAATACATTGGGAATTATTTTAAATTTCTAAGATGGTGTGCAAAAAATTGATTGAAACTTGACTTGATGCAAATTTTATGATTATTATATTTTTTCATGAAACCTTGGGCATACGACTTCCCATGGGCTAATACGTTGGGGATGACCAGTATTTTGAATTTTCAAGATGGTATGTAAAATATCGATCGAACCTCGAATTTGCATAAAGTTTATGACTATCATATTTTTTCAAGAAACCATCCTCATACAACTTTTCATTGGCAAATACGTTGGGAATGGTCAGTATTTTAAATTTCTAAGATGATGCACAAAAAATCAATCGAACTTCGACTTTGCACAAAGTTTATGACCATCGTATTTTTACCCAAAATCATGTATGTATGATTTTCCTTGGGCTAATACATTGGGAATGACTAGTATTTTGATGACATAGTGCATAAAAAAATGATCGAAACTTGACTTTATGTAAAGTTTATGACTGTCATATTTTTTCATAAAACCATGCTCATACGACTTCCCATAGGCTAATACCTTGGGAATGGCTGCATTTTGAATTTCGGAGATAGTGAGCAAAAAATTGATCGAACCTTTACTTTGCACAGAGTTTATGATTGTGTCAAGTTTTTTATCAAAACCATGCACATATGACTTCCCATGGGGTAATACATTGGGAATGGCTAGTATTTCGAATTTTCAAGATGGTGCATGAAAAATCGACCAAAACTCAATTTTACATAAAGTTTATCATCGTCGTGTTTTTTCTCGAAACTATGGTCATGCAACTTCCCATGGGATAATAATTGGGAATGGCCAGTATTTTAAATTTCTGAGATGGTGTGTGAAAAATCGATCGAACCTCAATTTTAAACAAAGTTCATAACCATCATGTTTTTTAACGAAATCATTCTCGTTTGACTTTCCGTTAGCTGATACATTGGGAATGGTCGATATTTTGAATTTCTAGGATGGTGCAAACTTATCGAACCTCAACTTTAAGCAAAGTTTATAACCATCATGTTTTTTCTTGAAACCTTGCATGTACGACTTTCCATGTGCTAATATGTTGGGAATGGCTAGTATTTTGAATTTTCGAGACGGTGGGCAAAAATCGATTGAAACTTGACTTTGCGTAAAGTTTATGACTGCCATGTTTTTTCTCGAAACCATACTCATACGACTTTCCATAGGCTAATATGTTAGGAATGACCAGTATTTTCAATTTCTGAGATGGCGTGCGAAAAATCGATTGAACCTCAACTTTGTTTATGATTACCATGTTTTTCCCTGAAGCTATGTTTATACGACTTTTCATAAGATAATACATTGGGAATGGCCAGTATTTTGAATTTTCAAGATAGTGTGCAAAAAATCAATTGAACCTCGACTTTATGTAAAGTTTATGATAGTCTCATTTTTTCAGGAAATGATGCTCATACGACTTCCCATGGGGCTAATATGTTAGGAATGACTAGTATTTTGAATTTCTGAGATGGTGTATAAAAAATCGATCGAACCTCGACTTTGCGTAAAGTTTATGATCGTCATTTTTTTTGTAAAACCTTGCGCATATGACTTCCCATGGGAATAGCTAATATGACCCAATTAGTTGATCATAAATCTGCCAAGGACCCTTTTGTTATTCATGAAGGACTGATAACAAGAGCGAATGATAAAAAGATGAAAGAAGCCATAATTTGTTTATTGGAAGGAACAAGCTGGTCAAGATTTGGTCAAAGTTCTATGGATATAAGAAGAGCGAAAAAAGGTCAATGTGATTCAGATAAGTCCATACCATAAAGAGAAAGTCCAGTCTTGAATGAATTACAAAATTTAATCCATATTTTGAAGAATAAAGGTGATTCAAGCATGGTGGACCATATTTGGAATTGTGGATAATTTTGTTTTGGATTTTTCAAGGTAGAATTCATGAATGATCTACATTCATGAATTGGGAATATGAATGTTATTTAATATATTTAATTAGTTCATTCTCTTTGTACTCTACCTTGCTCTGTATAAACAAGGCTGACCTTATTTGTAAAGAATAGCTTAGAGAAATATAATTATCTTCCAACACCGATGAGTGTTTGTTTTTAAGTTCTTGCATTAACTTTGGAACTTATCAAGCTTTTTCTCTTGTGGCATACAAAAACCCTAAATCTTTACTTTTCCTTTTAACTTATCAAACTTTTTAGTTTGTGGCATTTATGGGAATCAAAGTGTTGTTCTAATCTTTTATCATTTTTCTCTTTGATAAAGTGATTAAGATAGTTCCTCTTACTTCAATCTGGAATGATCCGTCTTATTTTAATTCATTAGAGGGTATATGGTTGCTGAGTTGATGATTTTCACTATTTGGCATCAGAGCTCGGCTCATGTTTGAGGTTTGTATATTTATTTATTTGTTATCTTTTAGCTTTTCCTTCGGTATTGTGCTCTTATTCTTTTTCTTTGTTTATCCATAATTTATAGTATAAAAAGAAAAAAAAAGAAAAGAAAAGAAAAGAAATAAAATCATAGTAAAAAAAAAGAGAGAAAAGCAAAGGACAAAAAAAGAGAGAAAATAAAAAAAGAAGAAAGAGAAAAAAATCAAAGATAAAAAAAGAAAAGATCTTTTTTTTTTAAGTAAAATATCATAATTGTGGATCCAAGAAATTCTTGTAAATTACATAATTTAATCTTGTTCATTTAATTCTTATTCCGGTTTGGAAATCTCTCTTCAATTCCAGAATTTTTTTTATTTATTTGATATTTCAATTCTAATTCTTGAATGATCGAAGTGTAATAAATGAATTTTGGCATAAATGAATCATTTGAATTTATCCTGAGACATTCTATACGCGTTAGTTATTATTCATTCTCTATCTGATACTTAGTAAACTAATTTAAACTTTTATTTACATTCCAACTGCTTAAGATGCTTTTAACACACGTAGTTTGTGTAGGAATGGCTCATCATTAAGGTACATTCATGACTATGAACTCTTACCTGTTCTGCTTCTTTTGAAACTCAGGGTCACCTGGGGAGCTATCTTAAAAAGAAAGGATATCTACGAATAAATAAAGCTCTTCGATTTGCCCTGGACATCGCCAGGCATGTGTTTAAGCTGCTACTTTTCCTGCCAGTCAAACTAATTGAAACCCTTTTTTTAACTCAAAGAAGAATTACGTCTGTTGTTTTATCTTTTCATGTTATTTATAATATTGAAATGAAATTGATATTATTTAGATACTAAATATTTTTTTGTCTTATTATTTACTGTCGAAACGGTATGTACCGAGTTATACCATTCATACCGACACATGGTACACTAAGGTACCAAGCTATACCGAACATACCGATCCTCTATCGGAGCGGTACGTACCGAGTGGTACGATACGGTATTGCAAATCTTGGTTTTGATTACCTATTTGCTTAGCAGTTAAGCTATTTCCTCGTAACTGTTGGTAATGTGCGCTTACATTTTTTTTTCCCACAATTCTCCTTGAGGAAGCTTCACTTTTTGGTGAAAATTTTAAGCTATGCTTTTCTGCTTTCTTGCATGGCGTAGTTTATTGCTTTATCCTTGTTCCATACCTGATGCTGGTTTTTGGCTAACCGTCCAGTTTCTCATATCTATTGATGGTAACCCATTACCATTCCCTTTCTTGCCTCCTCTTCGCTGCTTGTATTCTGCAAATGAAAAATAATGCTTGTGGACATGTAGATTTTGAATAGCATTCATACTAATGACATTAACAAATTCTCATGTTGCAAACCAATATGGAAAATGGATTTCTTTTTGACAAAGTATTGGTTTCTTTTTGATTCAGGGGCATAAATTATCTTCACGAGTGCAAACCAGACCCAATAATCCATTGTCACTTAAGACCAAAGTAAGATTATCCATTATGTGAAGTTCAATTAGGTAGCAGTGTCATTCATAGCTACTCGTTGTCTACTATATGATTATGATTTACGGTAAGGTGCCAGAAATGTTTTGCTAGATGATGGTGGTCAGTTGAAGGTGGCAGGCTTTGGCTCAATTAAGATGTTGAAAATATCTCCTGACAGATACAAGCTAGTGAATCCCATGGCTGATACTAACAGTAAGTTGCATTATTCTGTGAAGCAAGGATGAACCTATGGCTACTACGAACCTACTATTGCTTCCTTCCTGGAGTACAATAGGGGTGCACACAGTTATGGTTTATCTAACAAAACATTTGTAGTGATTGAAACTTTCTGCAGAATTAGTTTTGGTCTGGTCTTTTGTTAAGTTGTGAAAATATTATATTTTGAAGATATTATGTACCTAAAATATATTACATCCATAAGGATAAAATTTGTTCAATTTGTATTTTTTATATACATTATGGCTGAATAATATTGTTACTTCTTTTTTTATCATATGATATATGATTTTCTACTAGTAATTTCAGTTTAAATTGGATGCTCTATTTTTTCTAAAATTCCAAACTGCACGGTGCCAGATGGTGTTGGGATTTTACTTTATCGAATTACCACAGATTAACACCAATGGACTGCTCGGTTTTTTTGCTACCATTCAAGTGATACATGACTATCATCCTAAAACATATGATCAAGGTTTATCAGGAAGTTTGAATCATGAGGATCTTGCCCAAGTTTGAATCATTTTGGAAAATCATTATGAGCTTCTATTGTTGGAAAGAGTAAATGCAAGTATTTTCCCAAGTTAATTAGACATGTATTTATAGATGCAACTAAGTATTAAGAGTTGTATGGTACAGAAACATATTCCACAGGTTCTCAACTGTAATAGGTCAAACAAATGTTTTCTTGAACATATTTGACAGAATCAGGTACTACAATTGCATTTTAATTCCACTTGTCTCGTGCTTTATTAGTTTATTTTTCCTTTGATATGCCTATATCAACCGGGAATAAGTGTTTCTTTGTCATTTGTTACAGGTTCATATATTGCACCAGAGTTGTACAAGAATGAAATATTTGATAAAAGTGTTGATTCATTCTCTTTCGGTCTTATCCTTTATGAGGTTTGTCAGATTCATTTCTCTTCTGTTTATCTGGTTTCCAGCATTTTATTTTCTTCCACAGTGCATCAACATTGTTGATGTTGTTATGAGTTAAAATTGAATTTATGACTAATTTGTAAGGCTTAAGTTCATGTAGAATTTATCTTAAATGAAGCTCAGTTCTGGAACTTGCAATGCCTATCTAGCACTTTAATTAAATTTTCTTTTCTGGAACATTCTCAGATGATAATAAATGATAGTATAAAGTTGGTGAATCTATTTCACTTGGTTGCCAATATAATGTCATGGATGCCTTAAGGTTATTGTAAAAGTTATCCCTTTTTGGTTATATGTGTGTATTCAGCTATTTGATTGGTAAGGAATTTAGGCCAAAATCATTCTTGATTTTTAATTACTTACAAATCAAGTCAAAACATCCATATTTTTTATGTACAGACTCCGGAAAGTAACAAGAAATCATGAATTCTAAGATGGATTTCATGTACTCTAATAAGGTTTAGAACCTTGTGGATGCACCTGAGGGTATCGTACCCATCGGCTGTAAGTATATCTTCAAGAAGATCGGAGTTGATAGAAAGGTGTAGACCTATAAGGCAAGGCTGGTAACTAAAAAGGATATCATCAAAGGCAAGGAGTTAAGTATGACAAAACATTTTCACCCGTAGACATGCTTAAATATATCATAATTCTTTTGGCTATTGTAGCACACTATGACTATGAGATATAGCAAATGGATGTGAAAACGATATTCCTCGATGGTAACCTCAAGGATGAGGTATATATAATATAGCCAAAGGGATTCATACCCAGAGAGAGTTCAGATAAAGTATGTAGGTTGCTCAAGTTCATTTATGGATTAAAGCATTCTATACGCCTTGTATTGTCATAATTTGAATTGTTTGTTTACGTACCTTAGTTCATCTAAGAATCCAAAGAATAAAACAAGAGAGTTAAAAGGTAAGAGTGGTGAGATCAACATCGAGAAAAGCTAAATCTTGAGTGAGACACTTGAGAGAGTATTGGTGAGGTTGTTCTAATTTTGTTTTTCAGGTTTTAACATGTCTAAAAGAAAAAGAAATGAGTTCTACATCAAATGATCTTTTGGTTCAAGCAATGTAGCAACAATTTGAACGTATTTCAAAATAATGGAAAATGTAAGAGATCATCTAGAAAGGCATGATGATGCAATTAATAGATTACAAGGAAGACTACAACGTGGGAAACAATCAACCTTTATCAATGATGAATATGATGGAGTAGAAGACATGGATGATGACCAAATTAGAGTTTGTCTCCTAGGATTAACTCTAATTGCTCAAGAAGTTAATCCTAGGAGACAAACTAGGAGAGGACGTTTTTATGATGTGGACATAAACATTGACAACATCAAAATGAAAATTCTTTCTTTTCAAAGGAAGAATAATCCATATGCCTATTTGGAGTAGGAATGAAAAGTAGAGTTGATCTTTGAATATGACAACTACTCCAAAGAAAAAAAGGTAAAATTAGCCACTGGTTGAATTTTGTGACTATGCTATTGATTGGTGGGATCAATTGTGTAAAGACACGCGAAGAAATAGTGAAAGGCCCATGGAGACTTGGTTGGAGATGAAACAAATCTTGAGGAGTAGATTTGTCCCTAACCATTATTATAAGGATTTGTATCAACAACTGCAAACTTTAACATAAAGTTCCATGAGTACTGAGGAATATCATAAGGAGATTGAGATAATCATGATAAAGGCTAATGTGGAGGAAGACTATGAGGCCACCATGGCTAGATTATTGAGTGGATTAAACAAAAACATTACTGATCTTGTGAAGTTGCAACACTATATGGAGATTGAGGACATAGTAAATGTAGCCATGAAGATTGAGAGGCAACTCAAAAGAAAAGGCATAAGGTATGATTCAAAACCTTTTCGATTTCTTCTTCTTCTTGAAAATTGAATTGGAGTAAAAAGGATGATAAACACATTGTTAACCTAAATTTGGTGAAACTAAAGGCAAAAATGAATTAGGCAACAATGGTAAAGGTGAGAATCAACCGAATTAAACTAGAGGCATTAAGTATTTTAAGTGCCTTAGACATGGACATATGGCACGTGAATGTCCTAATAAAAGAGTTATGATGATAAAGGATGAGATCGTAGAATTTGAAAGTGAGAGAAAGAATGAATGACCCCCCATCATTAGAGGATGCTAATGATGTAGAGTATGCTAAATGTGAAATTTTAGTTGTTCAATGCACACTTAGTTTGCAAAACAAAATTGATGAACATGGTTAACAACGTATCTATTTCATACTCATTGTTTGATAGCTAACAAGTTGTGTAATATGATTATTGATAGTGGAAGTTGTACAAATGTGGCAAGTACCTTGCTCGTGGAGAAACTGAAATAACCTAATATCAAATATCTAAAACCTTACAAGTTACAATGGTTGAATGATAATGGTGTGGTGAAGGTAAATTGACGAGTGTTAGTTTCTTTCTCAATTGGCAGATATAAGGATGAAGCTTGGTGTGATGTGGTACCTATGTATGTTGGTCACTTGTTGGGGAGAGAGCATGGCAATATGATCGAAGGGTAAACATGATAGGTTCAAGAATCGTTATTCTTTGATCATGTATGGACAAAAATATCAACTTGGATCTTTGCCTCCAAAGACCATTTTTGAAGACCAGATATGCATAAAACAATAGTATGAGGAACTTGGATCTTCATTAACCAAAACTTTGGGGAGGGAGCAAGAAAGAGAGAAAAAAGCAAAATGTGAGTTGAGTGATAAAAACAATAGTATGGGAAACACAAGGGGAGAGAAAAACAAGGAAGACCTGAGCGAAAGAAAAATGAGTGCTTATGCCAAAATGAGTGATGCAAAGAAAGCCTTTTAACCATGAGACAATCAATACTTGTACTTATGTACAAGGACATTATGATTGCATCTAATAAAATTAACAAAAATTTGCCTAGTGTTATTGTTGATCTTTTGTAGGAAAATGAGGATCTCTTTCCCGAAGAAGTTCCAAATGGTTTACCACCAATTAGAGGAATTGAGCATCAAATAGATTTCATTCCGGGAGCAAGCACACCAAACAAGCAAGCATATAGATGCAACCCTGAAGAGACCAAGGAAATCCAAAAGCAAATAAGTGAGCTTAAGAAAAAGGGTTATGTTTGAGAAAGCATGAGTCCATGTGCAGTTCCAGTTTTGTTGGTGCCAAAAAAAGTCATGGTAAAGTATTGACATCCTATTCCTAGGCTAGATGACATGTTGGACGAATTGTATGGATCTTATGTATTTTTAAAAATTGATTTAAAATCTGAATATCATTAAATAAGAATGCATGAGGGTGATGAATGAAAAACTGATTTCAAAATTAAACATGGTTTATATGAATGGTTGGTGATGCCTTTTGGCCTAACTAACGCACCTAGTACTTTCATGAGATTGATGAATTATGTTTTGCGTGCTTACATTGGAAAGTTTATCATCATTTATTTTGATGATATACTTCTATATAGCAAAAGTTTGGATGAGCATGTAACACATTTAAAAGCTATTTTTGAAGTACTTAAGAAAGAAAAGTTATATGCTAATCTAACGAAATGTACCTTCTACACTAATGAGATTACTTTTCTTAGTTATGTTGTTAATGATAAAGGAATACATGTTAAACAAAAAAAAGTAAAAATAATTAAGGAATGGCCAAAACCCACTAGTATTAGTAATGTTAGAAGTTTTCATGGTCTTGCTAGCTTTTATAGAATATTCATTAAGAATTTTTCTATAATTGTTGCACCTGAATGTGTAATATCCCTCATTTCTGAAATATTTATAATGAAATATTTTAAATTATTTATGAGGACTCATTTATAAAATTTAAGGATTTGTTATTAATTTTTTTGATTAAATAATTTTATATTGAAAGTTAATTGCTAGGGACCTAAGTGTGAATTATAAAAAAAATATGAAATGAATTATAAATGATTCACATTAAGTTAAAAAAAAAAAGAAACATGGTGAGGACATGTGTCACTACCTTGTTAAAGTAGTGCCACTTGTACATGTACATGGGTGACACCTAAGCACATTTCATGCAAGTTTGCCACTTATCAACACATATGTTAGCTTAAATAATTAATAATTAGAGAAAAAAAAGGGTATTAAGAAGAAGAAGAAGAGAAGGAAAGAAGAAGAAATTTGGAGATTTTGAGATTATAATCTAATCCACACCTTTTGGACTAAAATATTCAAAGGCAAGTATTCTATCTTTCATCTATTAAAATTTATTTTTATTTTTACCTTGATTTATGAAGAAAAATTCCAAACAAATCCGAAATCTATTATTCACTGCCAAACTATGAAATTGTAATATTGTTAAGATTATGACCTATCTGCCTTGTTCTTACTGCAACTCTTAGTACAGATCACTGATTTGAACAAAACTTAGTTGATTCAAAACTAGATTCACTTATCTTTCCTTTAAACTAGAGTTTGAAGAATTTGAAATTTATTTGCTAGCCCAAACGTTTATTTCAATTGAGTATACGAAATCTGTAAAACAGAATCTGTAGCTCATGACCTTTCATCACTTTATTGCTTATATCTTCCTGTTAGAGTTCTTGATTTACCTAAAACTTGATTTATTAGAAAATGGACTCTTCGATCTTTCGGTTGAACTTAATATTGAATGAGTTGGAGCCGAAATGACTATTAAAACCCAATTTTAATAGACCATATGAATTTTACAAAGCATGGACTATGATTTAGGACCTTTGGTTGCAAAACCATCAATAACTCTTTAAAGAGACCTTCAGTTTATATAAAATTACTTCTTATGAAATTAGATTAATTTAGCTTTTCAACAACACCTTTTTTGAGTAATTTGGAGTATTTTTTATCATCTAAATAACTTTGTATTTTGCCTTCAGAATTCAGCCAGAATAGGGATTGTATCAATTTTGCCTATACTTACTTCTTCCATTTCAAAACTAAAATCTCTATTGCTCTTGTCCTTGACTTCCTTATATATGAAAATATGTTATGTATTAATTGATGCTATATTCTATTATTTTATTTAGGTGCATGTATGATTTATTATTTCGCATGTGCTTTCGATATATGCCAAATTCATTGCTCATGTCCTTTTGTACTCCGGTGTTTATGGGACAATGTGAACCTTTGCCAGAAATGATAAATGGAGTTATGCTTAGAGCCTGCATGCTCTGCTGGCCCCCTATGATTCACTCAGATATAGGTGGATAGAGCTCCTACACATAAGAGACTTATGTTTGGTGGTCATTCAGCGATGGATGTTCTACATTATGTTTATGGTCCCACTTCGCCCTCGATGTCTTGATATGATATCCAAAGTATTACTTATATATTTGTTCATGTGCTTTGGATAGGAATGAATGAATGTTATGTGTGAATGATATTTGAGCTTATGTTCGTTACTTGTTCATTTGATAAGCTTTTGAGATTATTCATATACCATTGATATACTTTTGAAATATGTCCTATATATTTTTTATATGTTCCGAAATGTTTCATTTACTATTGATAAATTTTGAATCTTTTCACACGTCATTAATATGTTCCGACATGTCCTATACCTCCTTGATATGCTCCAAAATATTTTATATTCTCATTGATAGGCTCCAAAATATTTCATTTGCCATTGATATGCTGCTTGACATACTTATGCCTATGATATTCATCCAACTTCAAATGTGGCATACAAGCTTAAGTTTGATATTTGTTCCTTTGACATGTTCCAAAATGTTTCATATATTCTTTATATGCTCCTAAAACTTCAAATGTCATTGATATATACCAAAATGCTTTTGATTGCCATATATGCTCCAATTACTTTCCCAAATTATTATGGATTTAAGTATGCTTCAAATGAGATGAACCTTGTGGTTATGAATCTGCTTTGATGCTATATGTGAAAACTTTTGTATTCCCTACCTTGCACTCTTATATCAAGTTCAATTTGAAAATACCTTTCCTTACTCTGAACCTGTTTGATACTTGCTGGGCTTCTTAGCTCACTCTGTTGCTATCTAATCTTCTTCAGGTTAGCTTGACATTTATTAAAATACTTGATATGGGGCTAAACCAATGGGAAAGCAAGAAGTTTTTGGGCTAAATGTCATTTGACAATATGTTATCATTGTATGTGTACACCTTGGGTCTAAAGTAAAGTTGTAGACATATTTTAAAGAGGGATAAGTATGTAATGGTTTTAAAACTACCCTCTTATTTGGGATCTTGAATGTTAAACTTGTTATATAATATATGAAGTGGGTGTATGGTTGCTTTTCAAAGTCATATGGATTTTATCACATTAGTGGACCTTATGAATATAGATTATATTTAGCTACGTTGGTTTTGGATCAGTTGTATGATTTATTAAGAGAATGTGAAGAGTTTATAATCTGCACAGGTTTCTATTAAAGTGATTGAATGACTCTGCATGTTATTCTTAGTATCCTCATATTATTATTTGGATCCTAGATGAATTATGTGGTTGATAATATTATCGATCTTTTTAGATCAGAGTCACACCTCTCGAATGTGATATAATTCAGGGGGCGTAACAGAGATGGTATCAGAGCGTGGTTTGAGGATCAGTAAGATATACTGATAAATATATCATATTTGAAATATAAGTTGAGGATTAGTGATTTTTTTTTAGTGATTGACAAACAAAAAGATTTGAGAGAGGTTTAAGATCGGTGATAAGGAGTCGGATATCAGCCTTAAAACTTTCTTCATATGCTGATGGGGTAGAAAGGGCCTTAATAATGAAAGAGACTTGGAGGAGATATAAGAAATTATGGGTAAGAATTATAAGGACAAGTTTACAAGCAAAAGTAAGAGAGTGAATGAATATGAAAATAGTAATTATAGGGTCAAGATGTCAGGATTAGAGAAGAGAAAGCCACCTCAGAGAACTCAGACATGTGCAAAATGTGGATATAATCATGAAATAAGTAAATGTTTTCAGGTGACTCGAGCCTATTTTGCTTATGGGAAACTAAATCATAAAGTAAAGGATTGTCCATGAATAAGAAAAAGGAGCCATTACCTCCCAGAACGATAGCCTATACTAGAGTTTATGTCATCACTGGACAGGATTCTCAGGCTTCTAAATTAGTAGTCAAAGGTATTATTCATGTTTCTAATATGAATGCAAAGGTTTTATTTAATCTCGATTCCAATCTATCTTTTATTTCAGAAACCTTTGCTTATCATTTGGGCATTCAACCTAAACTATGGGATTACGAGTTGCATGTAACTACTGCAATTGGGGATACTTTGATATCAAACTTGCTTTATTGGTCTTATTTGATTTTTATCGAAGAACATGAACTCCTTGCTGATTTAATTCTCCTAGAGATTCAGGGCTTTAATATTATACTTGGTATTAATTGACTATCTTCTTATCATGCTAGTATTGATTGCTATATAAAAATAATCACTTTTTGTATACCAGATTAGCCCATCATTTATTTTAAGGGTATTAAGCATGACTCACTTTCTTGCCTAATATCGGTGTTTCAAGCTCATCAATTTATGCAAAAGGGTTATTATTGCTATATTATATGTTAAAGGAGAATTTAATCAAGCAGCTCATCTAGATGAAATTTCGGTAGTCAGAGAGTTCCCTGATGTTTTTCCAGATGACTTGCCTGGATTACCTCCAGATAGAGAGAGTGAATTTGCTATTGATGTTATCCCTGGAACAACACCAATATCCGAGCCTCTCTATCGAATGGCACCACTCAAGCTAGAAGAATTGAGAAAGCAACTACAAGAACTATTAGATAAAGGTTTTATTCAGCCCAGTGTTTCACCATGGGGTGCTCTAGTACTGTTAGTTAAGAAGAAGGATGGGACATGGAGGCTTTGTATTGATTATAGATAGTTGAACCAAGTGACGATAAAAAATAAGTATCCTCTACCTAGAATTGATAATTTGTTTGATCAATTATAGGGTGCACAAGTATTCTCCAAGATTGACTTGGGGTCATATTATTATCAATTGAATATCAAGAAAGAAGATATCCCTAAAACAACTTTCAGAACTCGGTATGGTCACTATAAATTCGTAATAATGCCTTTTGGTTTAACTAATGCCCTACAGCTTTCATAGAAATAATGAATAGGATATTTCATCCACTCTTGGATAACTGTGTTATCGTATTCATTGATGATATATTAGTATATTCAAGAAATGACCTAGAGCATGAGGAGCACTTGAGAAATGTATTGTCAATACTAAGAGAAAAGAAGTTATATGCAAAGTTCAGTAAATATGAGTTTTGGTTAAATGAAGTTACTTTCTTGGACCATTTGATTTTTTTAGGTAAGGGCATCTCTATTGATCCGAAGAAAGTTGAAACAGTAGTTAAGTGGGAAGCACCAACAAATGTAACTGAAGTTAGAAGTTTCTTAGGTAGACAGGTTATTATAAGAGATTTGTGGAGGGATTTTCTCGAATTGCTAACCCCCTCACCAAGTTAACTCAAAAGAATGTGAGATTTGAATAGGTTGATGAATGTGAACAAAGTTTTCAAGAGTTAAAAAGAAGATTGACTAGTGCTCCTATTCTCACAATTCTCAGTAGTAATGAAGGATTTGTAGTTTACATCGATGCTTCAAGGAAGGGCCTTGGATGTGTTTTGATGCAAGAAGAGAAAGTAATTGCTTATGCTTCTAGATAACCGAATAGTTATAAACTAAATTATCCAACCCATGATTTGGAGTTAGCAGCAATTATTTTTGCATTGAAGATTTGGAGACATTATTTATATGGACGGACATTTGAAATATTTACTGATCACAAGAGTCTAAAGTATATCTTCACTCAAAAGGATTACCATTCGATATCATCCAGGTAAAGCCAATGTTGTAGCTGATGCACTTAGTAGAAAATCTATAATTTTATGGCTAGTTTGGTTGTGAAACAATGGAAATTATTGGAAGAAAATGTGATGAGAAATCTATTAGGAATAAGCAAAACTCAATGATATTGATGCCCTTTATCCAGGTTTAATCTGATTTCATTCAACAAATTAAAGAGAGACAGCTACAAGATCTATGTTTAATCCACTTGAGGAAAGAAGTGGAAAAAGGATCAAAGCTTGGTTTTCATGTTTCTGAGGATGGCCTGTTGAGAATGGGGAATAGAGTATATATTCTAGATGACCCAGATATCAAGGATCAAATCATGAAGGAAGGTCATATTTCCAAATTCATCTTGCACCTGGGTAGCACAAAAATGTATAAAGATCTTAAAAGTCATTACTGGTGGGAAGGCATGAAAAAGGAGATTGCAATATATGTATCAAAATGTTTAACTTGTCAGCAAATTAAAGTTGAACACCAAAGACTTGGAGGTTTGTTACAACCTTTAGATATTCTTGAGTGGAAATGGGAAATTATCACCATGGATTTTGTTTCAGGTCTACCCAGAATCTCTAGAAAGCATGATGCTCTATAGGTGATTATTGATAGATTTACCAAATCGGTATATTTCCTACTGATCAATATAACATATTCTATGGATAGACTTGTTGAATTATATATCGGTGAAATAGTAAGGCTTCATGGTATTCCAAAGGAGATCATCTCTGATAGGGACTCCAGATTTCTTTTTAGATTATGGAGAAGATTACAAGAATATATGGGCACTAAAGTCAAGTTTAGCACTGCTTATCACTCTCAAACCGATGAGTAATCAGAAAGAACAATTCAAACACTTGAGGATTTGCTTAGAGCATATATCATGGATTGGAAAGGTAAGTGGGATAAAGATATTTCTCTTGTTGAGTTCACCTACAATAATAGTTACTAGTCTAGTATTCAGATGGCCCCTTATGAAGCTTTGTATGGGCTAAAGTGCAGAACGCCTATTTGTTGGGAGGAAGTTGGCGATAGGAAATTGTTAGCACTCGATAAAGTGTAGGAGACTACCGAAAGGATTCAATTTATAAGAGAAAGACTAAAGATTGCTCAGAGTCGTCAAAAGAGATATGCTGACTATAGAAGACGAGAAATTGAGTTTCAAGTGAGGGATTTTGTATTCTTAAAGGTCTCTCCTTCCAAGGGCATGATAAGATTTGAGAAGAAAGGAAAGTTAAGCCCTAGATTTATTAGACCATTTGAGGTCCTAGAGAGGATTGGTTCTGTCGCTTACAAGATTGTCTTGCCACCATCCTTGTGTCATATCTATGACATATTTCATATTTTAATACTCAAAAAGTATATACATGACCCTTCTCACATTATTCAGTATGAGCCGATTGTAATCGATCACAACTTATCTTATGTGGAAGAACCTATACAGATTATTGATACGAAAGAAAAGATACTAAGGAATCGGGTCATTTATCTAGTAAAAGTGATATGGAGACATCATTCTATAGATGAAACAACTTGGGAACTAGAGGAAGAAATAAAGAAAATCTATCCTCATCTTTTCGTCGATGAAGGTATGAGAAATTTAGAGGACTAAATTTTTATTTTATGGGGGGGAGAGTGTAATATCCCTCATTTCTGAAATATTTATAATAAAATATTTTAAATTATTTATAAGGACTCATTTATAAAATTTAAAGATTTATTTATTAATTCTCTTAATTAAATAATTTTACATTGAAAGTTGATTACTTGGGACCTAAGTATGAATTTTAAAAAAATATGAAATAAATTATAAAAGATTCAGATTAAGTTAAAGAAAAAAGAAACATTGTGAGGACATTTGTCACTACCTTGTTTAAAGTAGTGCCACTTGTGCATGTGCATGGGTGACACCTAAGCACATTGCATAGATGTTTGCCACCTATCAACACATATATTTTGGCAGAAACGTGAACTTGAGGAGAAGAAGAAGAAGAAGAAGAAGAAGAAGAAGAAAAAGAAGAAGAAGAAGAAGAAAAGGAAAGAAGAAGAAATTTGGGGATTTTGAGATTGTGATCTAAGCCACACCTTTGGGACTAAAATATTCAAAGGCAAGTGTTCTATCTTTCTCCTACTGAAATTTATCTTTGTTTTTACCTTGATTTATGTAGAAAAATTATGAACAAATCCGAAATCTTTTGTTTGCTGCCAAACTATGAAATTGTAATATTATCAAGATTATGACATATCTTTCTTATTCTTACTGTAACTCTTAGTACATATCTCTGATTTGAATAAAACTTAGTTTCTTTGGAGTTTATTTGCTAGCCCAAACATTTATTTCAATTGAGTATATGAAATCTGTATAATAAAATATGTAGCTCATGACCTTTCATCACTCACTATATTGCTTATATCTTCCAGTTGGAGTTCCCGATTTACGTAAAACTTGATTTATTAGAAAATAGACTCTTTGACCTTTCAGTTGAATGTAAGATTGAATGATTTTGAGTCGAAATAACTATCAAAACCCCATTTTGATGGACCATATGAATTATGCAAAGTAGGGACTATGATTTTGGACCTTTGGTTGCAAAACTATCAATAACTCTTTGTAGAGACCTTCAATTTGTATGAAACTTACTTTATATGAAACTAGATTGATTTAGCTTTTCAACAACATCTTTCTGGAGTAATTTGGAGTATTTTTTATCATCTAGATAATTTTGTATTTTGCCTTCAGAATTCAGCTAGAATAGGGATTGTATCAATTCTACCTATACTTGCTTCTTCCATTTCAAAACTGAAATCTCTAATGCTCTTGTCCTTGAGTTCCTTACATATCATAATATGTTATGTATTAATCAATATTATATTTTATTATTCTGTTTAGGCATATGTATGATTTATTATTTCGCATGTGCTTCCGATATATGCCAAATTCATTGCTCATGTCATTTTGTACTCTGGTGTTTGTGGGACAATGTGAACCTTTGCTAGAAATGGTAAATGGAGTTACGTTTAGAGCTCCCGTGCTCTGTCGACCCCTTATGACTTCACTCAGACATGGGTAGATCGAGCTCCTAGATGTGGGAAACTTATGTTTGGTGGTCATTCAGCGATGGATGTTCCACATTATGTTTATGGTCCCACTTCGCCCTCTATGTTTTGATATGATATCCAAAGCATTACTTATGTGTTTATTCATGTGCTTCGGATAAGAATGAAATGAATGTTATGTCTGACTGATATTTAAGCCTATGTTCATTACTTGTTCATTTGATAAGTTTTTGATATTATTCATATACCATTGATATACTTTTGAAATATGTCCTATACATTTTTTATATGTTCTGAAATATTTCATTTGCTATTGATAAATTCTGAATCTTTTCACACGTCATTAATATGTTCCAACATATCCTATACCTCCTTGATATGCTCCAAAATATTTTGTATTCTCATTGATAGGCTCCAAAATATTTCGTTTTCCATTGATATGCTGCTTTACATACTTATGCCTATGATATTCATCCAACTTCAAATGTGACATACAAGCTTAAGTTTGATATTTGTTCTTTAACATGTTCCGAAGTATTTCATATATTATTGATATGCTCCTAAAACTTCAAATGTCATTGATATATACCAAAATGCTTTTGATTGCCATATATGCTCCAATTACTTTCCCAAATTGTTATGAATTTAAGTATGCTTCAAACAAGATGAACCTTGTGGTTGTGAATCTGCTTTGATGCTATATGTGAAAACTTTTGTATTCCCTACCTTGCACTCTTATATCAGGTTCAATTTGAAAACACCTTTCCTTACTCTGACCCTATTTGTTACTTGCTGGGCTTCTTAGCTCACTCTGTTGCTATCTAATCTTCTTCAGGTTAGCTTGGCATTTATTAAAATACTTGATACGGGGCTAAACCAATGGGAAAGTAAGAAGTTCTTGGGCTAAATGTTCATTTGACAATATGTTATCATTTATGTGTACACCTTAGGTCTAAAGTAAAGTTGTAGACATATTTTGAAGAGGGATAAGTATGTAATGGTTTTACAACTACCCTCTTGTTTGGGATCTTGAATGTTAAACTTATTGTATAATATATGAAGTGGTGGTGTATGATTGTTTTTCAAAGTCATATGGATTTTATCGCATTAGTGGACCTTATGAATGTAGATTATATTTAGCTATATTGGTTTGGATCAGTTTTGTGATTCATTAAGAGAATGTGAAGAGTTTATAATCTACATAGGTTTCTATGAAAATGATTGAATGACTCTGCATGTTATTCTTAGTATCCTCAAATGATTGTTTGGATCCTAGATGAATTATGTGGTTGATAATATTATTGATCTTTTTAAATCAGAGTCCCATCTCTCGAATGTGATATAATTCGGGGGGCATGACAGAATGCATCAAAAAGAATGTGGGATTTAGGTGGGGTAAAGAATAAGATGATGTTTTTAATTTGCTTAAAGACAAACTTAGTTTAACACCTTTGCTTGCTTTACCTAACTTTGCTAAAACTTTTAAGATCAAGTGTGATGCAAGTGGAATAGGTATTGGAGGAGTCTTAATGAAAGAAGGCAGGCCCATTATATTATTTAGTGAGAAGTTAAGTGGAGTCAGTTTTAACTACCTGACATATGACAATGAGTTTTTCACTTTATTAAGATTGTTAGAGATATGACAGTACTATCTTTGGTCCAAGGAATTCATTATACATACCGATCATGAGTCCTTGAAATATTTGAAAGGACAAGGAAAGCTAAGTCGTAGGCATGCAAAATGGGTGAAGTTTATTAAATTCTTTTCATACATCATCAAGTATAAACAAGGTAAGGAAAATTTAGTTGTCGATACTCTTCCTAGAAGGTATGCTCTAATTTCTAAACTTGATGCAAAATTATTGGGTTTTGAGTATATTAAAGATTTATATAATTATGACCATGATTTTGCTAATGTTTATGGGCATGTGAGAAAGGGGGTTTTGACAATTTTTTCAAGCATGATGGTTTTCTGACAGTCATATTTTTCATGAAACATTGGTCATATGATTTTCCATGGGCTAATACATTGGGAAAGACAAGTATTTTGAATTTTTATGATGATGCATAAAAAACCAGTTGAATCTCAACTTTGTACAAAATTTATGATGGTTATATTTTTTCATGAAACCATGCTCATATGACTTCTCATGGACTAATACGTTGGGAATGGCCAGTATTTTGAATTTCTGAGACGGTGTGCAAAAAATCGATCGAACCTCGAATTTACATAAAGTTTATGACCATCTCATTTTTTTTCTCGAAACCAAGCTCATATGACTTCCAATGGGCTAATACATTAGGAATGACTAGTATTTTGAATTTATGAGATGGTGTGCAAAAAACCAATCGAACCTCCACTTTGGGCAAAGTTTATGACCATCAAGTTTTTCTCGAAATCATACTCGTATTACTTCCCATAAGATAATACGTTGGGAATGGCCAGTATTTTGAATTTCTGAGATGGTGTGAGAAAAATTAATCAAACCTCGACTTAGCGCAAAGTTTATGACAGTCACATTTTTTTGTGAATCTTGTTCGTATGACTTCCTATGGAATAATACGGTGGGAATGACTAGTTTTTTAATTTTTGAGATGGTGCATAAGAAACTGATCGAACCTCGACTTTGTGGAAATATTATGACCGTCATGTATTTTCATGAAACCATGCTCGTATGACTTCCCATGTACTAATATGTTGGGAATGGCTAGTATTTTTAATTTTTAAAATTGCTCATAAAGAATCAATTGAACCTTGAGTTTGTATAAAGTTTATGACTGTCATGTTTTTTCATAAAACCTTGTGCGTACGACTTCCTAGGTGCTAATACATTGGGAATGACCAGTATTTTGAATTTCTAAGATGGTGCACAAAAAATCAATCGAATCTTGACTTTGTGCAAAGTTTATGACCATCATGTTTTTACCTAAAACCAAGCACATACAACTTCCCATGAGCTAATACGTTGGGAATGACCAGTATTTTGAATTTTTAAGACATTGCACAAAAAATCGATCGAACTTCAACTTTACGCAAAGTTTATAATTATTGTGTTTTGTTTTTTCAAAACCATGCTTATATGACTTCCCATGGGCTAATACATAGGGAATGGCTAGTATTTTAAATTTTCGAAATGGTGCAAGAAAAACCAAATGAACCTTGACTTTGTACAAAATTTATAACTAACACAGGAGTACCTAATTTACTACAATCAACACGTGTGGATCTTATTAATCGTATAGTGCTCCTACAGCCCACAATGTTGTCTCATAGACACTTTAACCCAACCAACTTAAATATGACAGCTCATGAGTATATTCCTGAGACAAAGTTAAAACTATTTTAAGGTGCTTTCCCTCATGACCAAGGAATGCATTAAAGGGGTTAGTTAATAATAGATGTAAAGCACTTAATTTTATAGTTCCCTATGCATGAAGGGTTGTTTTATGCACTGATACTTGTTTTGGTGTTTTATGAATAAAAAGAAGTTTAGAACCTGATTTGTATTAACAGAAGCTTTTTGGAGTCTCTTTAGAACTCGGTATCTCTTGGATGTTTCCTTGAGTGGTGAGTCTTTTGATTTTCTCAAGGTCGTGAATTTTATGTATCCTCTTATGAAATTAAACTTAGTGGTGAACTTTTTATCTATTTTATGCAAGTTATATCCTATGTTTTGTTCTTTTTTCAATCCAAAGAAATTTCAACAAATACAACTCTACATCCTGTTGTTTGTTTTCTCAAACTCCATTATGTCTTTTCCCCTTTCCCTGTATCAGTTTGGTATCAGAGCTAAAGGCTAGAGATCATGACAAGACGGAATGGAAAAGAAGTAATTAGTGAATGTAGTGGTTATGAAGATTATGTTATCCTTGAGGATGCAGCTATAAAGCTTGTGAGACAGTCTACAAGAAAAAAATGAAATCATTGAAGAACTTCGGAGTAGAAACAATCAGCATAAAAATGATGCCTAAAAGTTTGGTTCTAATGATGATACACTGTAGTATCCCTTATTTTCAAAATATTTATAATGATCAATTTTAAATTATTAATGAAGATTTATTTAATAATAGATTGTTTGTAAGGACCTATTTATAAATATGAGAATTTATTTAAAAATTTATTGTTAGGGACCTAAATATAAAAAATAAAAGTTTGATATAAATTATGTAAAATTCATATTAAGTTATAAAAAAATGATAATGACATGTGTCATTACCTAGTTTAAATAACTAACAACTCATATATTAGCGGAAAAAGGGATTTGGCTACAACATAAACTTGAGAAGAAGAAGAAGAAGAAGAAGAAGAAGAAGAAGAAGAAGAAGAAAGAAGGAATAAGAGAAGAAAAGATTTGGGGGGTTTTGAGATTTTGAATCAAATCCACATTTGGGAAAACAATTACAAAGGTAAGTGTTCTAACCCCATCCTACATAATATTTTCTATCCTTTATTTATTAAAATTTATCTTTGTTCTTGCCTTGATTATGAGAAAAATTCCGAACAAATGCAGCTTGGTAATATGAATTCTCCTTTGTTAGCTACAAAAGTTGAAATCTAGAATATTTTTAAGATTATGACTTTTTTGAAATTTTCAAGTCGTAACTTTCTATATAGACCTCTCATTTAGACAAATCATAGTTCCTTCAAAAATATATTCATAGATCTTTCTTTTAAAACTGAGTTTGAAGAATTTGAAGTTGATTTGCCAGCTGAAACGTTTATTTCAATTGAGCATATAAAATATGAAAACATAATATATAGCTTCTGACCTTTCATTATTAGATTACTTATATCTCCTTGTTGGAGTCTCTGATTCATGTAAAACTTGATTCATTATAAAATAGGCTTATAGATCTTCCATTTGATATAAGGATTGAAATATTTTGAGTCCAAATGATTGTCAAAATTTTTGTTTTGTTAGACCTAATTCCTAACCTTTAGCTACCAAATCATCTATAACTTTTTTTAGAGACTTCCAATTTGTATGAAAATTATTTTATTTAAAATTAGATTAATTTAGCTTTCTAAAGATATCCTTTTTGAGTAATTTGGAGCATATTTGATTATACAAAATAACTTTGAGATGTGCCTTCTGAATTCAGCTAAAATAGTGATTATATCTGTTTTGTCTATTCTTGCTTCATTAATTTTAAAATTAAATTCTCTGATACTCTTGTCTTTGATTTCCTTACATATCTAAATATATTATGTATTAATTAATATTACATCATATTATTTTATTTAGGTGCATGCATGATTTATTATTCTGTATGTGCTTCCGGTATATTATGCTTAGAGCTTGTGATGTTCTACTTCTATCTGGGACTCATCCAGAAATGGATGGATCATATTATGTATGTGATCCCACATCACCATCTATATTTTTGATATGATATCGGATCATATTTTATCGGTGATATAGTTAAAGTCTTTCTTCTTTGGAGCCTTATATCATTGCTTTGAAATATTACGTACTCTTATTCTTTATTCTTTGCCTGTCTGAATGTAAATTATGAATGTTTAAGTTGACATTGTATTACTTCATATTGGCACATATATATTTTGTTGTTCCATATATGCTTCTGATATATATCACTTTTATTGCTCATTCCTTTTGTACTCTAATGTTTGTGGGATATTTTGGACCTTTGCCAGAAATGGTAAAGGGTATTGTGCTTAGAGCCCATGATGCTCTGTCGACCCCCATTGACTTCACCCAAACGTGGATGGATGGAGCTCCCAAACATTGGAGACTTCTATCTGTTGGTTATCCAGAAATGGATGTACCATATTTTGTCTGATCCCACTTCACCCTTTATGTCTTTTATATGATATTTAAAGCATTGCTTATGAGTTTATTTCTACGCTTTGGATAAGAATAAAATGAATATTATGTCTGATATGATATTTGAGCTTCCGTTCCTTAATTGTTCATTTGATAAGCTTTGAAATTATTCATACACTATTGATATGCTTCAAAATATAACCTATGCATCTTGATAAGCTCTGAAATGTTTCTTATGCCTTTAATATGTTTCTGAAACACTTTATACATCTTTGATATACTCCGAAATGTTTTATGTTCTCATTGACATACTCCAAAATATTTTATTTGCCATTAATATGCTGCTTGACATTCTTACGCTTTTGATATACTTCAAATCACTTTACATTCCATTGATATATTCAGAAGTACTTTATACATCTTTGATATGCTCCGAAATGTTTCGTACTCTTATTGATATGCTCTGAAATATTTCGTTTGTCATTGATATGCTACTTGACATTCTTACGCCTTTGATATGCTTCGAATCATTTCACATTCTATTGATATATTTTGAAACACTTTATACATCTTTGATATGCTCCGAAATGTTTCGTATTCTCATTGATATGCTCCAAAATATTTCGTTTGCCATTGATATGCTGCTTGATATTATTGCACCTTTTATATGCTCTGAATCATTTCATATTCCGTTGATATGCTCTGAGTTGTTTCATACGGCATTGATATGTTATGAGATATTTCACACTAATGATATACTCGAACTACTCTTCTTCTACTATTATGATCAAAATATTTTTTGAACGAAATGATTTATGATTATGTATTTTACAAGATGCTATCTATGGATTTTTACACCTTTGCCTTGCTATTTGATATTAAGTTTATTTTCAAAACTATCCTTCTTTGTCTTGGATATGTTAGTCATTTGCTGAGCTCTATATGCTCACTTTGTTGTATATAAATTTTACAGGTTAGCTAGTCACTTATATAAAAAGTTAGAACTGAGCTGAGATAATGAAAAACTATATAGATTTTGGGCAAGTCTTGTTATGAGATGTTGTATAAGAATATTTTACATATAATAAAATAATATAGATAAATATGAACTGATGTATCTTGTAAAAAGGTTAGAATACCTCTTAGTGTGGAATCTTTGAATGTTAAATTTTACAATCATATGAAGTGGTGGAAAATGATTTGTTTTGCATTCATATAGATTTATGAGACTGATGGTTTTATAAGTGTGGTTAATGTTTTTGGTTAAGTTAACTTTGAGTTTTTTAGATTATCGAGTGATGTGATGTAAGATTTATAAATTGCACATGTTTTATGAATAGATATAAATGATATTTGAATATTTTTTAAGTATCCTCAAATGTTTGTTTGGATCCTGGGTTCAGATTGTTGATGAATTTTAATGTATTTTTGATTTACGATGGATTCATGCCTTTCGAATGCGATAAATTCGGGGGGTGTGACAGAGATGGTATCAGAGCATGATTTGAGGATTACTGATCTTTGATATGTTATATTTTGATATTCAAAATATATTGAAGCTTTATTAATTATTTAGTGATGGATTGAGACACGGTAAATTTAGAGGACTAAATTTTTATTTTAAGGGGGAGAGAGTATAATATCTCTTATTTTCAAAATATTTGTAATGATCAATCTTAAATTGTTAATGAGGATTTATTTAATAATAGATTATTTTTAAGGACCTATTTATAAATATAAGAATTTATTTAAAAACTTATTGCTAGGGACCTAAATGTAAAACTTAAAAGTTTGATATTAATTATGTAAGATTCAAAGTTATAAAAAAAATAGTGATCACATGTGTCATTACATAATTTAAAGTGATGCCACTTATGCATGTTGCATAGGTGACACACCTTGCATGCATGCTTTCCACCTAACAACTCATATGTTAGCTTAAACAATTAACTATTAAAGAAGAAAGGGATTTGACTGTAATATAAACTTAAGAATAATAAGAATAAGAAGAAGAAGAAGAAGAATAATAATAATAAGAAGAAGAAGAAGAAGAAGAACAAGAAGAAGAAGAAGAAGAAGAAGAAGAAGAAGAAGAAGAAGAAGAAGAAGAGAAGGAAGAGGAGAAGAAAAGATTTAGGGGTTTTGAGATTTTGAATCAAATCCATATTTGGGATCAAAATTGCAAATGCAAGTGTTTTAACTCCATCCTATATAATGTTTTCTATCCTTTCTCTATTGAAATTTATCTTTGTTTTTACCTTGATTATGAGAAAATTTTGGAATAAATATAGTCTTATAATATAAATTCTCCTTTGTTAGCTGCAAAAGTTGGAATCTGGAATATTTTTTATACTATGACCTATTTGCATTCTTTAAGTCATAACTTTCTATATATATCTCTGATTTAGATAAGTCTTAGTTCTTTCAAAAATAAATTCATAGATCTTTCTTTTGAAACTAAGTTTGAAGAATTTGAAGTTCATTGCTAGCGCAAACGTTTATTTCAATTAAGTATATGAAATAAGTAAAACAAAATCTATAGCTTTTGACCTTTTATTATTGGATTACTTATATCTCCCTGTTGGAGTATCTGATTCATGTAAAACTTAATTCATTAGAAAATACGCTCATAGATATTTTATTTGATACCATGATTAAAAGATTTGGAGTCCAAATAACTATCAAAATTTTTATTTTGTTAGACCTTATGGATTTTGTAAAATAGGAATCATAATTCCTGATCTTTGGCTGTTAAATCATTTATAACTTTTTATAAAGACTTCCAATTTATATGAAACTTATTTCATTTGAAATTAGATTGATTTACTTTCTAAAGATATCCTTTTTTAGTAGTTTAGAACATATTTGATTATATGAAATAACTTTGAGATGTGTCTTCTGAATTCAGCTAGAATAGTGATTGTATCAATTTTGCCTATTCTTGCTTCATCTATTTCAAAACTGAATTCTCTGATACTCTTGCCTTTGATTTTCTTACATATCTAAATATATTATATATTAATCAATATTATATTATATTATATTATTTAGGTATATATATGATTTACTGTTCTACATGTGCTTCCAATATATGTCAAATTCATTGCTCATGTCCTTTTGTACTCTAGTGTTTGTAGGATATTTTGGACCTTTACTAGAAATGATGAAGGGTATTATGCTTAGAGCCTGTGATACTCTACTTCTATCTGATGGTCATCCAGAAATGGATGGATCATATTATGTATGTGATCCCACATCACTATATATATTTTTGATATGATATCGGATCATATTTTGTCTATAATCTAGTTAAAGTCTTTCTTCTTTGGAGCTTTATATCATTGCCTTGAAACCTTACATACTCTTATTCTTTATTTTTTGTCTATCTGAATGCAAATTGTGAATGTTTAAGTTGACATTGTATTGCTTCATATTGGCACATGTATATTTCATTGTTCCGCATGTGCTTCCGATATATGTCCCTTTTATTGCTCATATCCTTTTGTACTCTAGTGTTTGTGGGATATTCTGGATCTTTGTTAGAAATGATAAAGGGTATTGTGCTTAGAGCTCGTAATGCTCTGTCGACCCCTATTGACTTCACCCAGATGCAGATGGATGGAGCTCCCAGATATAGGAGACTTCTGTCTATTGGTTATCCAGAAATAGATGTACCATATTTTGTCTAATCCTACTTCACTCTTTATGTCTTTTATATGATATCTAAATCATTGCTTATAAGTTTGTTTCTACGCTTTGGATAAAAATAAAATAGATGTTATGTCTGATATGATATTTGAGCTTCTATTCCTTAATTGTTCATTCGATAAGCTTTGAGATTATTCATACACTATTGATATGCTTCGAAATATGATTTATGCATCTTGATAAACACCAAAATATTTCTTATGCATTTGATATGTTTCTGAAACACATTATATATCTTTGATATACTCTGAAATATTTTATATTCTCATTGATATACTCTGAAATATTTTATTTATCATTGATATGCTGCTTTATATTCTTATGCTTTTGATATACTTCGAATCATTTCACATTCCATTAATATATTTGGAAGTACTTTATAAATCTTTGATATGCTCTAAATGTTTCGTACTCTCATTGATATACTACTTGACATTCTTATGCCTTTTATATGCTTCATTTCATATTCTGTTAATATATTCCGAAACACTTTATACATATTCGATATGCTCCGAAATATTTCTTATTCTCATTTATATGCTTCGAAATATTTTGTTTGCTATTGATATGCTACTTGACATTTTTACAGCTTTGATATGCTCTAAATAATTTCACATTCTATTAATATGCTCCGAGTTGTTTTATACGATATTGATATGTTCCGAAATATTTCACACTAATGATATTCTACTATTCCTCTACTGTTATGATCAAAGTATGTTTCAAACAAAATGATTTGTAATTATGTATCTTACAAGATGCTATCTATGGATTCTTATACCTATGCCTTGTTATCTGATATTAAGTTTGTTTTGAAAACTATCTTTCTTTGTCTTGGATATGTTAGTCATTTGCTGAGCTCTATATGCTCACTCTGTTGTATATAAATTTTACAAGTTGGCTTGTCACTTATATAAAAAGTTAGAACTGGGCTGAGATAGTGGAAAACTATGTAGATTTTAGGCAAATCTTGTTGAGAGATGTTGTATAAGAATATTTTGCATATAATGAAATAATATAGATAAATATGAACTGATGTATCTTGTAAAAAGGTTAGAATACCTCTTAGTGTGGAATCTTTGAATGTTAAATTTTACAATCATATGAAGTGGTGGAAAATGATTGGTTTTACATTCGTATAAAATTCTGAGATTGATGATTTTATAAGTGTGGTTAATGTTTCGGGTTAAGATAACTTTGAGTTTTATGGATTATCGAGCGATGTGGTGTAAGATTTATAAACTGTACAGGTTTTATAAATGGATATGAATGATTTTTGAATGTTTTTTCAGTATCCTCAAATGTTAGTTTGGATCCTGGTTTCAGATTGTTGATGAATTTTAATGTACTTTTGATTTACGATGATTTCACGCCTTTCGAATACGATAAATTCGGGAGGGGCATGACATACACCTTACACAAGGGAGTTTGGAAGATTTCAAACAATACGTAGAGACCAAGATGAGTGGCAAAACAAATACAACCCAATATTAGATATTGGGGAGTTTGAAGATAAAATCAATGTTAATAACTTTATTGATTGGCTTGATACGATAGAAAGAATATTTGATTTTCATGAACTGTCAGAACAAAAGGAAAGCAAAACTTATGACGCTCAAACTTAAAAGGAATGTATCTCTTTTGTCGAAAAATCTAAAGAAGTAAAGATAACGTGAGAGGAAAAATAAGATCGTGAAATGAGAGAAAATGGAAAATGAGTTAAAAAAAATATTTACCCAACAACTATAAGCATAAGATATTTTTTAAAATTTATAAAAAATAATTTTTAATATAAATCAAAAGATGATTTATACGAAATTGAAAAATTCTAAGTCTAGTCTCCGAAATAAAGTGATGTCAAAATCACAAGTGAAATATCACAACAAACAACTACGTAATTAGACTACATAAAATGATAAAAAAAGCTTCAAATCTCATGGAGATAACATAATAAATAGAATTTGGTCGAAGCACTACGGGAGCAGTTTACGGTTCAAATCACGCGTACGTGCGCCTTGATGGTTTCTAGTAGTGGTCCCTACCAGAAACAAAAGGCAGTATAAGTATAATTTACATGCGCCTTTATGGACTCGCCCACTCCAATAATCAACCGGGTTCGCTCTGCGTGGAAACAAAAGGCAGTATAAGTATAATTTACTTAAGAAGCGCAGGGGAAGGTTAAGCCTGGCATTTGCGAACTTAAATTCTCGGAAGTGGGTCCTACTGGAACTCTTAGCTCCCGTTTAGCCTAGCTTAGTGTTGTAGCATTTGCTCAAGAAATATAGTGAGTAGATGGTTAAGCTGCGTATCTGCGACGAAGATTTAAATCGCCGCTGCTTTGCCTTGTTTTATGCTCAAGAAATATAGAAGCCGTTGGGGAAATCTTTTAGCATCTCTTTTTCTTCTCCTTCCCTTCACCAAAGAAACGCTCGTCGCTCAATCGCGCTTTTCTCCTTTGATCCGAACTCGTACTAGAAGGGGGGAAGAGGACAGAGATGATGAAGAGCCACCGAGGGAAATCAGCCGCGAGGAAACATATCCAACGGCCGCAACCCCCTCCGGTCGCGCAAGAAGGGCAATCCCAAGGACGGGAACGAAGGCGCCTTCGATCGCCTCCTCCTCGTGCGATCCGACCTCTCCGATCTCATCGGCCAGGTATGTTGATTGAAAACCCTAGGCGTGCATCCTGTACGCAAATAAATAAGAAACCCTAGTTGTTGTTTCTGTTTGTACTCCATGTTTGTGGAGATGCCATATTCTTGGGCGTTTATGGGTGAAGTTTTGTATGCTTATCTTTCGTTCTCGAGCAATCTTAGTTACGAACAATGCTTTTCATATTGAAGATAAGAAAAGCAATCGTAGCACGTTCGAACATGTCAAATTATCTGAACGTTATCGATAGTGGATAAGAATTTAAGTTGGATGTATGAAGAATACACAAAATAAAATGACATAAATTGGTCTTTCTAAATAACTGTGAACCAGGTGTGACACAATTAAGAAATAATCACCTCAGATAATTGTTCCCGTGTTGTTATATACCAATGCAGAATACCGTGAATCTTAATTTTTCAGATAGAAGATGCATGCAGATGTATTGCTGCATGTCTAAGATAGAAGTAGCATGACGATCACCAATAACCTTTAATTGAAGTACATTTTTTAAAAATAAAAAAATACTCTGTCCTCATACGTCTCGAGGAACAAATGAGTAGCCTTTCCCATTTTTTGCAAGAAAGTGACAAAGAGTGAATCTAAATCTATCAATAGTGTTTTTAAACCCTCCAAATGTCTCATTTATTGGGAGAATTGCCAAGAATGCTTATGTAGAATAAATATAATTGTTAGATTATAGTTGCAATATAAAAGTATTAATTTTAACTTATTAATATTTAATTCCAAAAACCACTTAATCCTCATTTAGTAATTCTTATGTGTTGTTAGCCATATATGTTGGAGGCTTGTGTATGATGGATCACTTGTTCTAGAAGTCATATATTTATGGGGGTTTAAGAGTTTGGCACTTGGGCCCCTATGATGAATTTTCTGACATATCCCTGCTTGTGCATTGATCCGTTTTTAGGGGCTAGCTCAAGATCTAATCCCCTCAGCCAAGTGTTTCTGTTGACAGAATGGTGCAAGCTGGCATGTTACTTGCATGACATTGAGCTACAAAAGTTCAGGTAGTTAAACTGACCACCACTTTCATGACACCAAGTGACAAAGATCAGGGAAATAAGCTGACATAAAATCCATGTGGCACTGGTTTCTGGTTTCAATGAAAATTTCCTGATCTGATCCAGGATTCCGACACATGGTTGATCTAGATCAATCCTGATCTTAAATACCACAACCAATTAAGCAAATAACATGCACTTGAAACACATAATGATTAAGCAAAAAGCATGCACTAGAAGCACAATAATGTGAAGTGTTTTTTGTGCTAAGATTACTAATTAGGAATTTTTTGTGCTTGAATCACAATTAAGCAATTTATTTTGTGTGTCTGAACTCTAGTGCAATGGTAGACGGTGTTTGTTAGTTGGTTTGCTTAGTTCTGAATGATACCTTCTGTATCACTGGATTTGAATGTAGAAACACTTGAGAGGTGATAAAAAAAGTGTCAGATATATAAGAGCAAACTGTCTTTCAATCTGGGAAGTGCATGTGTTTTTTTGTTTGATTTTTTTGGCATTTGAAAAGGCTGATTCCTTTATGCTTTGGGTTTCAATTGTTTTTGGAGGCAACACTAAAGTTGTCTTTTCTAAGAAAATTATTGTGTGATATGTGACTTTTTGTAGTTCTTTTGCAGATTGATGAATTAGTTGCTCAAGATATCAAGAAGAGAACAATAAGCAAGAAAGCAAACCAAGATTTTGATTCCTTTATGAAAATCTTATTTGAAATGCATTTGTCTTTGAAGGTTTGAACTACCTTAGGTTATTAACTTGTCTAGAAAATATTTTTGATCTTGAGTTTAATACCTTGTCTCATTGGTTATCACTGATCTTGAGTTTAATACCTTGTCTCATTGGTTATTACTGAGAATTTCTATATTTGACGTCGTAGGCATAAATAATTAGTTTATGCTATAGGATTAGAAAAAAAGAAGAGCCGTTTCTTCATATTGTAGCACATTGTTTCTTTCGTCTTATGCAGCCATGGTTCTCAAGATTACAACAATCACTTGACACTGCACCAACAACTCCTGAAAAACGGTTAAGTGAATCATCGGCTATTAATTTTGTTTCTGGTGCTACCGGAGACAGAGATGCTGTTGCAAGCAACAGAAATGAACCTGAGCTCGAACTGATGGTTTCGCCTGCACCTCTGGTCTCCTGGTGTGCTGGCACCTGTAGTGTTGATTGTGGAAGACAACTATTTGCTAACTCCATTACCCAAAAGCAAAGCAATTCTATCCGAACACCTAGGAGCATCCAAATCTGTGATAGGATTATTCATGGATAAAGAGCAATCCATCTGTCATCAGTTACCTCCATCATCACGTAGTCCTAATACTGCTTCTGGTGATCTAGTTGGAAAAGTGGAAGAAAAGCAGGCATCTACTAATATGTCTCAACGACTTTTTCATTTGAGAAAATTAGTGGAACATTGGAAAGTGGATATCTTTCTCCTTTGAGTTTTTCAAATCACAAGAACAAGAAAAACACTATGCACCTTTTAATTCCTTGCTTACCAAAGAGCTCTGGTCTGCTTGATCCATTCTTTGAGCCTTGTCAGCAGGATGGTGGATAGATTTCTGAGATAGCTGAGGACAACAATGATGCTAAGGTTTGTAGTGAACCTAATGTTGAAGTTTCCGATAGTTTGTCTGCCAAGTATCAAGAGCTATTCAGCTGGCAGCCTGCTTCTAGATTCATGAGCCGCAGGAAGGAAGTTGATGAAACTCTTAGTTGGTTCTTATCCCCCCCCAAAGACTTGTATTCTTCTGGAACCATCTGATGAAAAGCCACATCCAACACCTGCTAACAGTAGGCTCTCATTTGCCACTCCTATCTGGAAGGATTTGGAGAGCACCCAAAAAGTTAAGCCTGCAGGAGAGCTTTGGACTAGATTCGAGGCTGTGTCCTCGAGTCAGTTACACTTTGATGTCTCTGTCTTCTGGAGGACAGGAAGGAAAGGGATTCTCGACATGCTTGAGGATGTTTCTGTTAAAACCACTGATTCAAATTCCATAGCTAGATAGCAGTGGGTCGGAGCTGGCTGGTATAATGTGCTTTCTTGTTGGTTCTTGAGATTTTTGCCGATTTTGATTTTGCTCTGCATCCCATTGAAGTAGATTACCAGAGAACTCTCTGGTTGCATTGTCAGATAGAATTGTCAATGTTCGATACAGCTGATCATAACTCGGGACATGCTTCCCTTGTTATTATTATATTCAGAAAGCTATGTTAGAATTAGTTGCTGGCTGGTTGATATTATCTCTCTACAAGCCCTGAAGGCATGATTGTATCCAATTGTACTCTTTCTATTATAGAAGGTGGAACTCGTTGTTGTATTCTGTTGTTGAGTTACTGCAGAGATACTGGCAATTCATATGCAAGGGATCTAGAACCAATGTTATGATTGGGATTCACATTTTTCTAAGGAGTTGTATACATAACTCCTTTTCTTTCATTTTCTTTCCTGACTTAGCAAGAAGATAAGATACGACTCTAATGAGATAAAACTCGATAAATGACATAGAACTTCTTGTCATTGGTAGAATGTTTACTCATTATATTATTTAGCTTCTCATTAAAAAAGATAATAAGCATTGCCTCTTGACTCAAAACGACACTAATTTCCATATTAAAGGCATCACATTCAATCTTAAACACTTTGTCAAAATTGGGTAGTATCAAAATAGGAGCTTTGGTCACCTTTTTAATAGCTCAAAAGCTTCATCAGCCTCAGTAGTCAAAATTCCCATATTAAAGGCATCACATTCAATCTTAAACACTGTCAAAATTGGGTAGTATCAAAATAGGAGCTTTGGTCACCTTCTTTTTAATAGCTCAAAAGCTTCATCAGCCTCAGTAGTCTATTTGAATTTATCATCGTTCAAGCATTCGGTGATTGGAGCAACAATCGAGCTGAAAACCTTGATGGATCTTCTATAAAAGGAAGTTAAACTATAGAAATCCTCACATCATGTATTGAAGTAGGTGTTGTCCAATTAAGAATAGCTTCTACCTTACTTTGATCCATCGTAATTCTAGTTTTTGAAACAACATATCGTAAAAATATCACACTAGGAGTAAAAAATCATACTTCTTCAGATTAGCATAAAGCTTTTGCTGCCTCAAGATAAGAAAAATCCTCTTAAGATACTTTATATGCTCTTCTTCACTCTTGTTGTACACCAATATGTCATTAAAATAAACTATAACAAAAGTCCCAATTCATGGTTTAAGTATATGATTCATAAATATCATGAAAATACTAGGAGCATTAGATAGCCCAAATGACACAACCAACCATTTATACAAGCTTTCTCTAGTTTTAAATGATGCTTTCCACTCATCTCCAGGCCTCATTCTTATTTGGTGACAGTCACTCCTTAAATCAATTTTAGAGAAAATAGAAGCACTATATAATTAATCAAGTAATCATCTAATCTTGGAATAGGAAAACGATAGTCAATAGTGATTTTGTTGATGACACGACTGTCCATACATATTCTCCAAGAACCATCATTTTTAGGCACCAACAAGGTTGGAACAACACAAGGACTTATACTCTATCGAATCAACCCCTTTTTCCCAAATGGTAAGTGCCTTTAAAGTTCTTCATACTCTTTGGGACTCATTTTGTAGGTTACCTTGTTAGGTAGGATAACCCTCGAAATAAGATCAATATTATGTTCGATGTCTCTCAATGGTGGAAGGCCAGGTGGAATCTCTTCCACTGTAGTGTCTTGAAACTCTTCTAGGACTAGTTTCATATTTGCCGGTGGCTCCTTATGATGTTCATTCTCTTCTATGACTATTACTATCCCTTTCCAATAAACCTTGCATTCACCATAGGACAAAAAAAATACTAACTTACTTCTTTGGTACATTGATTTCAAAAGGTTGTAATGGAACTAAAATAATCTTCTTTTTATTCACTTTAAAAGAATAAGTATGTTTAGAGCCATCATACAATACTCTTTTATCATAATATCAAGGTCTGCCTAACAATAAATGATAAGCATCCATAGGAACAACATCACACCATACTTCATATTTATAATACCTGCCAATAGAAAATGAAAATAAACATCTTTTAGCTACCTTGATGTTATTTTCTTTTTATAGCCAACATAATTGGCAAGGATGCGGATGAGGGATTGTATCCAACTTTAGCTTCTGCACCATCTCCAAATATACCACATTCTCAAAGCTGCCACTATCATTAATCACTAAGCACACCTTACCATGAGAGGTACATTAGCTTTCTTACCTAATTTTCATCCTCTACCACATTGGATACTTGTAAGCTACCTTGTAACATAATAGAGAAATCATGATCAGCATAAGTAACCTCTTCCTCATCATCATATTTTGGTTCATCATTGGCTTCATTTCCTTCTCCATCATAATTTTCTTCAACAAATGTAATAATCCTCCTATTTGAATAATCTGAAGCAATATGCCCAAAACCATGACACCTGAAGTATTTTCGACCACTTGGTGCAGAAGAATTAGGTGGTCATTTTTTGTCAGCTAATCCTTCACTCTTATCTTGTACCTTTGACACTACTTTGCTTTGGAGAGTAGGCTTAGAATTTTCTCCTCTCGTATAACCATTTTTTGTCCCATATCGAGAACTTTTTTCAAACTTATGTTGTTTCTCTACTTTTAAAGCTAGCTTACATCATTCAAAGACCAATATGGTTAGAGTTGAACCACTTTCGCAATCTCATATTTCAGACCTCCTCAGTATCTTGTAATCGTTTGCTCTTTTAGTTCTATATGCTCTCATTTTAATATAAGATTATCAAAGTTTGATATGTACTCCTTCACACTAAGATTTTTTTGTTTCAAATCATGGATTTTAAGAAAGATTTCTTGCCTATAGTTGTTAGGTAAGTATTTTCATTTCAACTTCCTTTTTATTTTCTCCCATATTACGATCTTGCTCTTCCTATCACATTCTCTTTGCTTCTTCAGATTCCCAGTAAAAAGATACGTTCCTTTTGAGTTTCAGTACAACAAGCTTAACCTTTTTTTGTTCTCATAAAAATTGAATATTCTTTCTATTGTATTAAGCCAAGCAATAAAGTCATCAATATTGATTTTACCTTCAAACTCTGGAATATCCAACCTTGGGTTGTATTTGTTCTGTCATTTATCTTGGTCTCTACACCTTGCCTAAAATCTTTGAAACTCCCTTGGGTAAGAAGATATATCATCATTAGAACCATACATTTGGGCATCATTTTTCATGATGATTATTTATGCTCTAAAGTTCTTCAATGATTTCATTTTTTCTTGTAAACTACATATCAATTGTTGTAGCTGCAACCTTAAGGATTCAACATCATCTTCATGGCCACTACCTTCACTAACTTCATCTTTTCCATTCCACCTTGCCATGATCTCCAGCCTTTAACTCCGAAACTAAACTGATACCGAGAAAGGGAAAAGGATAGAATGGAGTTTGAGAAAACAAATAATATGATGTAGAGTTATATTTGCTAAAATTTCTTTAGATTGAAAAAGAATAAACATAGGATCGAACTTACATAAAATAGATAAAAATAATTCACCACCAAGTTTAATATTACAAGAGGATACAGAAAATTCACCACCTCAAGAAAATTAAACAAAGATAAGAACTGAATCAAAAGACTCATCACTCAAGGAAGCATCCAAGAGATACAGAGTTTTAGAGAGACTCCAAAGACCTTATGTCAATACAAACTCAAGTGCTAAAACTCCTCTCTAATCCTAAAATATTAAAATCAGTACTAGTGCATGAAACAACCCTTGCATAGGGAATTATGACATTAAGTGTCTCACAGCTAATAACTAACCCCTTGAATGTATTCCTTAGTCATGAAGAAAAGTACCTTGAAACAACTTTAACTTTATCCAAGGAATACGCTCATGAGCTATCATATTTGAGTGGGCTGAGTTAAAGGCACTAAGATAATATAGTGGACTGTAGGGAATACCATAGGATCAGCAAAATTCATATGTGTCGATTGTAGTAAATTAGACACTCCCGTGTCAGAGGTGCATATGATATGACCTGAGAGATTCGTGTCCAACAAAGGTTCAAATAAAGTGTGCAGACTAGTTAAGTCTATTTACGGACTAAAACATGCTTATTGAAGTTAGAACATGAGATCTGATGAGGCAATCACATCTTATGACTTTATTAAGAACAAAGATGAGCCTCGTGTGTATAGGAAGGTAAGAGGGAGCTATTACCTTTTTGGTATTATATGTAGATGACATCCTCATCATTGGGAAATATATAGGAATGCTCTCCACAGTTAAGGCTTGGCTATCTGGACACTTCTCCATAAAGGACTTAGGAGAAGCATCCTACTTCTAGGAATTTGGATCTATAAAGATAGATCCAAGAGGATGCTTGGTTTGTCCCAGTCTAGGTACATAGACACCATTGTCAAAAGGTTTGACATTAAAAATTTCAAGAGATGTCTCACATCGAGGAGACATGAAATATTACTTTCTAGGAGTATATTTCGAAAGACTCCCAAGAAAAGACAAACATGGATAAAATATCATATGCTTCTATGATAAAATCTATCATGTACGTTATGTACTAGGCCTGATATAGTGCATGCTCTGAGTGTCACGAGCAAGTATCAAATGGATCCAGGTTTTGGAACACTAAAAAGTAATAAAGTATATTATTAAGTACTTGAGAATGACTAAGGATCGTTTACTAGTATACGAAGGAGGTAGCCTCCAGGTAGGTTGAGGGCTACATGGACTCGAGTTTTCAGTCCGATGTTGATGATAGCAAATCAAATTTAGGGTATGTGTTCCCCCGGAATGGAGGGAGTAGTAAGCTAGTAGAGTCCCAAGCAAAAAAATATTGTTGACTCGACCACAAAGGCAGAGTATATTGTTGCAGCAAAAGCAACAAAGGAGGGAGTCTAGATAAAGAAGTTCATCATGGATCTAAGAGTTATATGATAGGACCCTAATAAGGTTGGGTCCTCATCTATTGAATCATCATGTTAGTCAGTCCAGTCAAGTCAATTAAGACCCTAGTTGAGTTAAGTTCTAGTCAATTGAGTTGAGTCCTTAGATTGGGCCTTCTTAACCAACTAAGACCTAACATTAGGTCGGCTAGGAGGATATTAGAGTCAATTGTAATAAATCAGCCCAAATCCTAGTAGAGTTAGGATTCGACGGAATTGAAGTCAGAGTTAGAGTCGGATTCAGGTCGGAGTTAAACAAGTCAAGCTTGTAATCAACCTAATGGGTCGCCCACCTTGATGAGGGAAAGTTGGCTATGGTTAGAGAGAGGAGTTGTTTCACTTAGATGGGACTCTCTTAAGGGTTGGTTAAGAGTTAGATTAGGAGTTAGAATCTTGGTTTAGTTGAAGTAAGAGTCCTATTATTAATTGGGGTTTGAAGACCCTATATAAAGCATTTAGTTACCACCTCTTTTGCTAAGCAATAGATCAATCATTTTTAGCCATTGTGGTCGAGTACTAAGAAGGGAGGAACCCCTATAGAGTTCCAAGGAGGGCTGATCCCCTATAGAGAGATCAACCAACCCTAAGCTTAGAATCCACAAGGGTTCTAATACTTGGTACTAGAGCAGCGTTCTTAACATCTCACTACGCTTCCTCAATCACCCATCATCCTTCCACAGCCACCCAAGCAATTCCTACAATTGCTTATATCGTCATCGAATTCCACTATCATCCCCACTACCGCATATCACCTTTTAATCTCCTGAAAGAATTGGATCAGGTTCTAGTATTCTACCTTACTGCTGCTATAATTTAGTTATCCTTAAACCCAAAAAAGCCAAAAAATATTCATCTATTATACTGCATAACTCTTCATTGTAAAGTTATCATTTTTACGATGAAAGTTACGCTGTAGAATTCAGCCGCATTTTACTACCTATTTTGATCTTATTATAGCAATTTTTCTACCCAATCTTCTATGAGTTTTTTATGACAACTTTCTCCTTAATAGCGTATTTCCTTTTGGTTTCATGCAAAAATTGTTGATATAAACTACTGGTCTTTTAATCCAAACTACTGGACCTTTGACATAAAATTCTACTACAACACCTTCTCGTATTTCTTGATATAGCTGAATTCCTTGCTACTGTATTCTTTCATGAATTTTTGTTGATATTACCTTTTCCTTACCAATGGATTCCTATTAAGTTTTACTCAAATCCTTGCCATGAACTACTGGAAAAAAATTACATCTATCCTGTTGAAATTTTTCGATGAAAAATTATGATGATGTACCTTTCATCATTTTTCTTCTCACAACCAACCAAAACCCTACCAATCTTGCTGCCACCAATCATGTCATCCTTAGGGCACCCATCTAGCCTTAAGACATAGCTATCATAGCCTTTTTTCAATTTTTATAGTTGGTCTAAACATCAGTTTAAACCTACAGCCAAAACAGTCGCCTACTACTTTGCTGTCATGTTTTTGCTGAAAATTCGATGTCATATTTTATTGCCATATTCTCTTCAATACTTTACATTAATTTAGTCTTAATCACCATCTATTTCTTGCTATCAATACCATCCAAAACCCTTGCCATATTGCTATAATTCTTTCGCCATAAAACTGTTGTCCCTTGACGAAGAATCATACTGCATTACCCTTCGGCATATCTTATTGCACCAACACCTGAACCTTACCAATATAGTTGCTGCCCCAACAACAACTCTAAACCTTCCTTCCTAGGCTCAAACCACTACCACTAAAATCCTTTCCAGCCTCCATAACACCCTCAAACCATAGCACCAATAGCAACCTAAACCACAAGTTATCAACCCTAAACTGCAACCTTGATCCATCACCCTTTCGGCCACCTATTCGTACCAAACAGGTTGCTGCCATCAATAGCAACCCTAAGCTATCCCTCTAACCTTAACCTTCAGACATCACTCCCCCCTATATGACCCCTACAATAGCTCTAAACCACAGTCTCAACAACAACTAAAAACAGCAACCTTCTAACCCCAAATCGTAGTCATCTACCCTTGATCCACTACCTCTTTCGGCTACCAATCCACCCAACTGGTTCATACCATTGACCCAATAGCAAGAGAAGGTCTTGACATTATAGATCTGGAATCTTAAGCTATGACATCAGTAGATCTAATCAGTGCCAAGTTGGAGACCTTTGAGACACGTTTAAAGGACAGACTATGCGCTCTCTTCGCGGAATTCAGAATTGACAAATCTCCAAGCCCAACAAAATTATAGCAAGGTAAAATTTCAGAGAGGCCTCTCAAAAAGGAAAAATGAGCTACTGATTTAATGTAGCCATGCATAAGGGTGGACTTCCCTCGATGGGAAGAGGGAGACCCGACAAGATGGCTCTTGCGAGTCGAACGATATTTCCACTATCAATTAACACCATAGGCTTCTATAGTGGATATCACTATCATCCACCTTGAAGGAGATGTAATTCAATAGTACAATTGGTATAAGCACACCCACGAAGTCCCAACATAGAGACAATTCAAAAGTAGGCTTCTAATCCACTTCGGACCGTCCGAGTACGAGAACATCAATGGTCAAATTGCGAAGATCCAATAAATCTCAACGGTTTAAGAGATTATCTAAACAAGCCCATGAATGGTCTGAGAAACAATTGCTAGGGACCTTTATCTAAGGATTAAAGCCAGAGATATACGGAGAAGTTAAGGCGTCGTAGCCTTATACATTGAGGGTGACGATCTCCTTCACATGACTTCAAGAGGAGTGGTTTAATCAAGATGTTTAGAGGATAAGAACTATACCACGACCAACATCATACAAACCTCCATCCATTTCCAGCCGACCCCCTCAACCAAAGAAACTTACGAGAGAAGAGCTTAGTGACAGATCCGCGAAGGGATTATGCTGGCATTGCGATGAGCCGTGGAGCCACGACTACCGATACAATAAGGGATGACTTCTCTTAATTGAACCCAATGAAGAACTCAAACTTGAAGATACGACTCTCGAGCCTAAGGAGAAGGATAAGAGGAAAAACTACAATCGACCACCCGCACCTTTCATGCTACATCTGGCTATGCAAACTCGTAGATAATGAACGTTAATGGCCTCATCAAACATCAACCCATCACCATCCTCACCGACACCAGGAGCCCCAATGACCTTATGAATAGCAGAGGAAAATAGGTGACCTTACATGGAAAACGAGAGAGCAAAGAAAAGACATAGCACTTGGAGAAGCTTGCTGAAATTTCAGGCACCTCTACCGAACCGAGTCGACTTCTTCCTACCAGACTACATGACCTTTGTATGCGGATCATACAAGAGGAACCACCAACATATATTCGACTATATTACTGTCCAAATCTTTAGAAGGCCGAAGCTAAAAGAATCATCCAGGAGACGTAGGAGACATGGATCATTCAGCCACTATCTCCCCCTGTAATAATACTTTATCTCCAAAAACTTTGCCTCTTTATTTGCAGGAATAATCTCCTCCTAAAGTGCCACATCCAACTGAACCAGCTATGGCTTCTGATGCAGCACTCCCAGATCTCGGGCTACTTCCACTACCTCTCCCAAGAGCAGATCACGCTGCTCGAAGTCTTCCCTATTGACAAACTTTGTTCCACTATCGACGATCGCAAGAAGATCAGGTCCCTCTAGCGATAGTACCAGCATAAAATCTATGATTGGATGGAGATCAAAATTCTGAAGGAACAGGAGGAAGACATCCACATGTCCACCATCTATAGGGCTCTCACAGCCATAATGTCATCTATATCGGTCATAGCATTACCAGATCGAAGTGAGGTGTTCAAAATTGGAGTAGATATAATAGGAGTTGAGATCGGCACAACCCTCTTACAAGCTGGTCGACTCCTAATCTGCACGAAGGCTCATCCTATATTATAAACGCTTCTAATCCACAAGGGGATACTAATTGCTATTGAAGTTTGGCATGATACAAGGCAGCAGCACGAAGGAGAAGTGAAATGGGCTCGAGAAAATCATAGCTCCTACCCACCTCAAACTCAGATCGGGCTCACACTACTGGGGATCTTATCAGAGGGCAGCCCTCATTCCAAAAAAAGGCTTGACTACTATTAAAGAACAATCACGTAACAGTCCATGCAATGAAGAAACATTCCCCCAACAAACACCAAAGTAGAAGAAACTATTTTGTTGAAGATCAACTTTCCTTTCATCTTCAGCCCCACAGTAAGAAATTTGAGTCTCAAGAAAGTGGTCCCCCTGCTACTTTGGACCTCATAAAATTAGGGATTCACATTAGGGTCGTAACCTGGAGATTATATCTGCACACCAAATAAAAAATACAACTGATCCTCTAGGTATCCCACCTCAAATGGAAGTTTAAAAAGGATGAGTCGACCCAGATCCATTCAACTGACACCTAAGCTGATGAGGAGGCCCAAATTGAGCTGATGATCATGTAGACCACAAGATCAAGACACATCACCATCCAGTCACTACTATTGATGTTGCATCGCAGGAGCAGGATGCACCTTCTATAGGGGCACGAGGGGGCCTCATGAGGAGTTGCAAATCAAGACCCAGGACATGGAGCTCAACCTTGAGGACAAGGCTGATTTGAAGAGGGCAGGTTTGTTAGGACTATAGCTGAGTTGGGTCCTAGTCGATTGAGTCAAGTCCATAGATTAGGCCTTGTTGGCCAGCCTAGACCTGACATAGGTTTACTAGGAGGAGTTTGAGACAATTATAATAAATTAGCCCAAATCCTAGTAGGGTTAGGATTCGGTTGAATTGGAGTCGGAGTCAGAGTCGGATTCGAGTCAGAGTTAAACAAGTCAAGCTTCTAATCAATCCAATGGGCCACCCACCTTAATGAGAGAAAGTCAGCTATGGTTAGAGAGAGAAGTTATTTCACTTAGATGAGACTCTCTCTAGGGCTAGTTAAGAGTTAGATTAGGAGTTGAAGTCTTGATTTAGTAGGAGTCTTGATTTTGTTGAAGTATGAGTCTTAGTTTAATTGAAGTAAGAGTCATATTAGGAATTAGGGTTTGAAGACCCTATATAAAGCATGTAGTTATCACCTCTTTTGTCAAGCAATAGATCAATCTTTTTCAACCGTTGTAGCCGACTACTAAGGAGGGAGGAACCCCTATAGAGTTCCAAAGAGGGCCAATCCCCTATAGAGATCAACGCTAAGCTTAGAATCCGCAAGAGTTCTAACAGGTCGATCCCCTATAGAGATCAAGGAGACTCAATCCCCTATAGTGATCACTTCTCCTCTCTTCCTCTTCGATAGAAATCTAAGGATTCTTATCATTTGGTATCAGAGTAACGATCCTCGGTTTCCCACTGCGATTCCATAGCTGATCTCTGCTGTAACATCTCCTCCAAGATCTTATAGCCATCTTCACTCGTTGCTGCCCCCACACCTGTGCCTTCTTCCTTATCACTGATTTGCCACCTTGCTGTAATTTCTTGTGATCTTCGCTGTAGCTATCATCAGCCAAAAAAAAAAGAGAGAAAGAAGGAGAAAGGGGAAGATTAATGTGACAACCACACTATCCTACTCGAGCAAGAGAGGGCCCCTGCCACCGACCAAAATTATCCCTGCACCACTATCACTAGTCGCTGCCTGTTGCCCTCCAACGCCGTTGTAACTCCCCCGCCCCTCTCACTTGTTGTTGTCGCTACTACCATCTAAACCTTAGATCACAACTGCCCCTCTTATCCCCTTATTGCTGTTGCTGCCATCAACCTCAAGATCGTAGCCACCATCTCCAATCAACCTACTTGACAGATTGGTGACCCCCACGTCGGTAATTCTATTGCAGCCAAGGCTTACTTCACCTATGTCAAAAACTGATGCCCCTAACCCGACATCAGAAAAAAAGGACTAAACATAACTGATCTACTATCCTATGTGATGGCTACGGATGATGCACTAGGTGCAAGGTTTAAAGCTTTCAAGGCCCGCATAGAAGATAGATTGAAAGACCTTTTCAATAAATTCAGAAGAAGTCTATCGGAGAGCCCCAACAAATCTCAACATGGTGAAAGTTCCAATCTCAAGGGGAGCCAATCTGTAAAATATGATCAAGGGCAAGACACAGGACACCAACACAAAAGGGTGGAGTTCCCTAGATAAAGATGGAGACCCAATCAGTTGGATCTCATGGGCTGAGAAATTCTTTCATTTTCATAGGACCCAGGAGGAATCCAAGGTGGAGATAGTTTCTATTCAACTCGAAGGAGACGTGATCCACTAGTACTATTAGTACAAACACACTTAAGGAGTACCCTCGTGAGACTAGTTCAAGAGTGAGCTTCTGATTCGCTTTAGACCATCAGAATGTGATAATGTTGATGGACAACTTGCCAAAATCTACCAGACTTTCACAGTACAAGAGTACCAAAGTAGATTTGAGCGCCTGTCAAACTAAACATGAGATTGGTCCAAGAAACAACTAGTAGAAACATTCATTAAAGGGCTCGATCTAGAGATTTGGTGTGAAGTTAAAGCTCACCATCCTGTACCATGATAGCTGCTGTATCCTTTGTCCGTGTGCATGAAGAAAGGCTCAATATAGACAACTACAGGGCTAAAAGCATAAACAAATTAGCAGCAAGTAAGCCAATAGCCCCATCTACTGTTAACCAAAACCGTACACCAAAAAAACTTACTACAGAGGAACTCAGGGAAAGATCAGCCAAAGGGTTGTGTTGGGATTGTGATAAAAACTGGAGTAGAGATCACCGCTACAAGCAAGAAAAGTTCATAATGATTGAACCTATTAAAGAGGAACCATAAGCCGAAGAGATGGATCTAAGCTTTGAAGATGAGGATAGGAAAGAAGAGGCAGAATCGGTCACCAGCACTGTACATGTGCTAGCCAGCTATGCTAACCCGCAAACAATGAAGGTCAGAGGGTTCTTGAATCGCCAACCGGTCACAATTCTAATCAATACATGAAGCACTAATAATTTTATAGATAAGAAGGTTGCTGCCCAATTAGCCTATCTAACTGAGAAGTATGACAAATTTGAGGTAAAAGTTGCTGACGGATGAATTTTAACTTGCAACAAAAAATGCTCAAGGGTCAAATTGATTATGTAAGGGCAGAAAGTAATTATGGACTTCTTTTTGCTACCCTTAAAAGATTATGAAGTAGTGCTCGGCATTGAGTGGTTGATAATCCTAGGTGACTGACGGATGAATTTTAACTTGCAACAAAAAATGCTCAAAGGTCAAACTGATTATGTAAGGGTAGAAAGTAATTGTGAACTTCTTTTTGCTACCCTTAAAAGATTATGAAGTAGTGCTCGGTATTGAGTGGTTGATAACCCTAGGTGATGTTTCTTGAAATTTCTCTAAGCTTATCATGAAGTTTCTTATTAATGGGAAACATGTGGTTCTAAGAGGGAAGCGCGGAGGCAAGATCACCACCGTCACCAGCCAGCGGATGGAGAAAGTGCTCCAAAAGAGACACACTAGCTTTTTCGTACAATTACAGATCCTAGAAGAGGAACCATTGGTACTCAATCAAAATTCTGATGCCCTATCTCTAATCAGTGAGTTTGCATATGTGTTTTCAGAACCGCAAGGGCTCCCACCCATTTGGCTCCATGATCATCGGATCCCTATCCTACTTGGGAGAGCTCCAATGAATGTCTGACATTATTGGTATCCTCACTTTCAGAAGGTTGAAATGGAGAAAATCATCAGTAAAATGCTTGAGACTAGAATTATAAGGCTAGTGTCAGCCCATAATAATGTGTCTAGATTACCGAGCACTCAACAACATCACAGTCAAGAACAAGTACCATATTCCGATGGTGGATGAATTACTAGATGAATTGGAAGAAGCCCAGATCTTCACTAAATTGGACCTGCGATCAGGCTATCACCAGATACAAGTACATGAAGATGACATCTAGAAGACAACATTCAAAACACATAACAAGCACTATGAATTCCTAGTAATGCCTTTCGGCCTGATCAATACGCCATCAAATTTTCAGAGTTTGATAAATGACATATTCCGAGCTTATCTTCATAACTTTGTTCTGGTTTTCTTTAATGATATTCTGACATATAGTTTTTCCTTCAAAAGTCATTTATCACAGTTACCAACTGAATATACGGTACTTCTTGAGCACTACATTTTTGTCAAGAAATCAAAGTACAGCTTTATATCGACAAAAGTCGAATACCTTAGACATATAATCTCTCGAGAAGGTATTGCAGTCAGCCCCTCAAAAATTCAAGTGATGAAGCATTGGCCACTACCCACAGCAATTAAGGCCTTACAAGGATTTTTGAAACTCACTGGCACTACCAAAAGTTTGTAAAGGACTATGGCAAGATCAGTGTCCTATTAACTACATTTCTAAAGAGGGATGTATTTAAGTGGTCCGATAAGGTAACAAAAGCTTTCAACTCCTTAAAGGCTACAATGATCACTACCCCGGTGCTTGCGCTACTCGACTTCAACAAGCTATTTGTAATTGAATTTAAAGGTCGACCACTAGCTTACACCAGCAAAACCCTCTTCCCTTCCTATCTAAAATTTTTAATCTATGATAAAGAGATGCTAGCTATTATGCATGCAGTCATAAAGTGGAGACCTTACCTAATCGGTCGATGATTTTAGATACGTATAGACCACAAAAGGTTGAAGTACTTTATGGAGTATAAGATTTATTTCCCAGAGCAGCAAAAATGGGTAACCAAATTGCTGAGATTTGATTATGAAATTATTTATAAGAAAGAAAAGATAACTTAGTTGTAGAGGTAATTTCTTGTCTTCCTGAACATGCCGAATTAGTTAGTAGTTATCTCCATTCCTATTTGTGACTTTTGGAAGACATCAGAAAGGGGTGGGCAAATGACTCAGAAACCCAGGAGATTATCAGGAGGCTGAAGGAGACTCCTGTAATACCCCTTATTCTTAAAAATTATGAAAAGACCTAATTATAAATTTTGAGGATTTAATTACGAATATAAATCTTTTGAGGATTAAACTGTAAAGTTATAAAAAAGAAAAATAGAATAACGATTCTTATCCCCTCCACCGCCTCTGTTTTCCTCTCGAGGAAAACAGAGGTGAGGTGGCTGCGTTCTATAAGAAGGAAAGGAGAAGAAGAAAAGGGGAGGATTAGGGAAGAAGAGGGGAAGAAGAAGAAGGGAAATACGAGGAGAGGTGGCTGTGGGTTTGGGGAAGAGAAGTGGAGGAGAAGGAAAGGAGGAAGAGAGGAAGAGAAGAAGAAGAGAGTGAAGAAGAAAGGAGAAAGGAGGCTGCGGCCAAGACTGCAGCTAGAAGAGAAGAAGAAGGGAAAGAAAAAGAAGAAACAGAGAAGAAGAAGAGAAGGAGAAGAAGAAAAGAAGGGGCTGCAGCTGGAAGAAAAGAAGAAGAAGAAGAGGGAAAAAAAGAGGGAAGAAGAGGAAAAGAGGAAGGGGGTTGTAGCTGTTGTTGCTGCAACCCTGTTTCCTGCAGAGGAAACAGAGGAGGTGCGGTGAGTTGGGGAAGAGAAAGGAAGAAGAGAAGACGAGGAAGGAAGAGGAAGAAGAGAAGAAGGGAAAGAAGAGAAGAGGGAAAAGAGAGGGAAGAAGGAGAAGAGAGGAAGGAGGCTGCGGCATGTGTTGATGCACCTCTGTTTACTGCATGAGGAAACAGAGGAAGTGCAGTGCGTCGGGGAAGAGAAGGGAAGAAGAGGAGGAGAAGAGAAGAATAAGAAGAGAAAAAGGAGAAAAAGGGGAAAGAATAGCAAGGGGTGGCTGCGGTTATGGCTGCAGCAGTAGCAGCTGCGGAAGGGGAAGAAGAAGAGGGAAAGAGGAAGGGCAAAGAAGAAGAGGAAGGGAGAAGAAAAGAAGAAAAAGGGAAGAAGTGGTTGCAGCTGTGGTAGCTGCGGTTGGAAAATAAGAAGGGGAAAGAAGAAGAGGAAGGAAGAGGAATAAGAAAAAAAAAGAAAGAAGGGGCTGGAGCTATGGCAGCTGCGGCTGGGAAAGAAGAAGGTGGGAGAGAATAAGAGAAAAGAAGAAGCGAGGAAAGGAGGAGGAAAAGAAAAGGGAGAAGGCTGCAGCAAGGGCTGCGGCTAGGAGAGAAGAAAAGAAGAATAGAAAGAGAAAAGTAGAAGAGGAAAAGAGGAGGAGGTTGTTGCTGAAAAAAGAAAATGAAGGAAGAAGATAAAGGCCGATGCTATTGAGAAAAAAAAAAGAAAGATGGAAGAGGGATTGAGAGCATGTGATTGTGCCCCTCATATGTTCTTCAAGACTTGTCGTTGTAAACGAAGAAAGAAGATAAGAAAAATAGGGAGAAGAGAATGAAAGAAAGCAAAGAAAGAAAAGAAATAATAATTTGGATCTTATGACTTCGGATCAAAATCATTAAAAGACAAGTGTCCTAGCCTTGCTTTTATCTTGTTATAATCAATTGAATTGTTATAACCTTACAAGTGTTCCTATCATTATGTATTACCATCCTTCTTTTATCTTGATATGATCGATTGATCATTACAATCTTGTAATTGGTATCTTTTCTGCTTAGATGTAAAGACTTGAGTCTAGTTTCGAGATTTTAACTTTTGTTCACTTAATTGCTCATAACTTCGTGTTAGAAACTCCGATTTATGTAAAAATCTGTTTCATGAGAAACTAGACTTGCATACCCTTCTATCCATATTATCTTGAGTAATGTGGATCATAATTGATTGTTTAAATGTTTCATACTATATTCCTCTTAAATTCTATTGGAATCATGTGTTTGTTGATATTTGTCTATTCTTGTTTATTTTTTGGAAATGAATCCTTCTTCAATTGAGCTTTGAACTCTTAACTCTTATTCCTTACCCATTCTGAATGCCCTATGTGAAAATTTATATTTACATCTTATTGTTTTATATTGGCATATGTATTTTTCATTATTCTGTATGTGCTTCCAATACATGTCCATTTTATTGCACCTATCCTTTTGTACTTCGGTGTTTGTGGGATATTTTCTGGACCTTTGCTAGAAATGGTAAAGGATATGTTATGCTTTATTATGTTTATGATCTCACTTGACCATCTATGTTTTTTTTTATATGTCATCGGATCATATTCTGTCTATGATCCAATTAAAACTCTTTCTTCAATTGAGCCCTATATTATTGTTCTAAATTCTTATGCGCTCCTGTTCTTTATGTTTTATCTATCTGAATGTAAATTATGAATGTTTATGTTGATACCGTACTTACTTCATGTTGGAACATGTATATTTCGTTGTTTCGCATGTGCTTTCGAGATATGCCACCTTTATTGCTCATGTCCTTTTGTACTCCGATGTTTGTGGGATATTTTTTTGACCTTTGCCAGAAATAGTAAAGGGTATTGTGTTCAGAGCCAACTATGCTCTTGCCGGCCCCATTGACTTCACTCAGACGTGGGTGGATGGAGCTCCTAGATGCGGGAGACTTATGTTTGGTGGTCATTCAACGATGGATGTTCCACATTATGTTTATGGTTCCACTTCATCCTCTTTGTCTTTGATATGATATCCAAAGCATTGTTTTTTTAGTTATTTGTGCGTTTTGGATAAGAATGAAATGAATGTTATGTCTGATATGATATTGAGCTTATGTTCCTCATTTGTTCACTTGATAAGCTTTGAGATTATCCATTCACCATTGATATGCTTCGCAATATGTTTACACATACTTCGAAATGCTCTATATGCTATTGTTATATTCCGAAATGTTTCAATTGCTAATGATATATTCCGAAACATTTCACCCTACAATGATATATTCAAAATGTATCATTTGCCATTAATATGTTCTGAAATGTTCCATTTGTCATTAATACGCTCCGAAATGTCCTATGTGCCTTTGATATGTTCCGAAATACCTCTTACGTTATTAATATGCTCCAATGACTCTGTATTTCGTTTGTTGTGAATGAAATATGTTTTAAATGAAATGACATTTGAACTCTTGTATCTAATGAGTTGTTATCCATGAATTCTTGTATCTCTACTTGTATCTTGATACCAGTTTGTTTAAATGTCATTCACTCTTATCTTGGATTTGTTAAACGTTTGCTGAGCTTTTTAGCTCACTCCTTTGTTATCAAAATCTTTCAAGTCAGCTTGATACTCATTGAATGTTAAGATTACGCTGAGGCAGTGAAGAGCTATACAGATTGTTGGCAAGTATTATTGGATAATCTATTGTAATTTTTGTATAAGTATATTTTGTGTATAATGAAATATTGTCAACGAATTTGATTGATGTATCATGTAAAAGTTTTAAATAACCTCTTATGTTTGGAGTTATTTTGGAATGTGGAGTTTTGTCTACGATGAAGTGAATTTTAGGTAAATGGTTGGTTTTGTGATTGTATAAATTCTTTCATTAATGAATCATAAGTGTGGTTAATATATATTAAGTTGGTTTTGAGTTTCATAAATATTTGAGTGATGCGATGTATGATTATAAATTACACAAATTTATATATGTAAATTTTGAAGTATGAATACTTTCTCGATGTCCTCAAATGTTTAATTGAATCCTGGATGATTTGCGATTGATTACAATAATATATTTTTAAGACAAGATCACACATCTCAAATGTGATTTAATTCCGGGGGGGGTCGTGACATATCAGAAATGGTAAAGGGTATTGTGTTCAGAGCCAGCTGCACTCTTGCTGGCTCCACTGACTTTACTCAGACGTGGGTGGATGGAGCTCCCAAACATGGAAGACTTATGTTTGGTAGTCATTCGATGGATTATCCACATTCTATTTATGGTCCCACTTTACTATCTATGTCATTGATATGATATAGAGCATTGCTTATGAGTTTGTTTCTGTGCTTTGGATAAGAATGAATGAATGTTGTGTCTGATATGATATTGAGCTTTTGTTCCTTAATTGTTCACTTGATAAGCTTCGAGATTACCATTCACCATTGACATGCTTCGCAATATGTTTACATCTTTGACTTACTCTTAAATGTTTCCTTATGTCATTGTTATGATTCCGAAATGTTCCATTTGCTATTGATATGTTCCGAAATATTCTATGTACCTTTGATATGTTCTGAAACACCTCTTACGTTATTGATATGCTTCAATTATTCTGTATTTCATTTGTATGAACCAAATATATTTTGAATGAAATAACATTTAAACTTTTGTATCTAATAAAATGATATCCATGAATTCTTGTATCTCTGCTTTGTATCTTGATACCAACTTATCTGAAACTATCCGCTCTTGTCTTGGATTTGTTAAACGCTTGCTGAGCTTTTTAGCTCACTACTTTATTATCAAATCTTTCAGGTCAGCTTCACACTTATTGAATGTTAAGATTGAATTGAGGTAGTAGAGAGTTATACAGATTATGAACAAATATTATTGGATGATATATTATAGTTGTTGTATAAGTATATTTTGTATATAGTGAAATATGGTCAATAAAATTGATTGATGTATCATGTAGAAGTTTTAAATAACCTCTTATATTTGGAGTTAATTTGGAATGTTAGGTGTTGTCTACGATGAAGTGAATTTGGGGTAAATTGTTAGTTTGGTAATTGTATAGATTCTTTTGTTGATGGATCATAAGTATGGTTAATATCTGTTAAGTTGGTTTTGAGTTTCATAAATGTTTGAGTCATGCGATGAATGACTATAAATTATACAGATTTTATATATGTGAATTTTGAAGTATGAATGATTTCTCGATGTCCTTAAATGTTTGATTGGATCCTGGATGGATTATGATGATTATAAAATTATCAATTTATGATATGGTCACACCTCTCGAATGTGATATAATTCGGGAGGACGTGACAACTCCTGGCTCTATTCTACATTAAAGTTGGAACTTAAAAGATTTGCGGTATAAAGGTCAAATCATAGTGGTACCTCATTTCCTTTGCCAGGTTGCAATCTTGAAGAAGCTTCACTCATCACCCACGGTTAGACACTCTGGATTCCCTGTACTTACAAACGTGTTCGCCAACTTCTTTACTGGAGGGGTATGAAAAAGATTATTGGAGTGTTTGTTGCTCGATGTGACATCTGTCAACGTCACAAAGTAGAAACTGTAGCAAGTCAAGTGATGCTCCAACCTCTACCTATTCCGAATACAGCTCGGACCGATATCTCCATGGATTTTATCGAAGGGCTTTCATCCTCATAAGGAAAAGGTACTATTTTTGTGGCCGTAGACCACCTCACGAAATATGCTCACTTTTATACTGTAAGAAATCCCTACACTACTACAGGCATTGCCTGAGTTTTTGTAGAAAACCTAGCAAAACTCCATGGAATTTCTCGCTCTATTGTTAGTGACTGTGATAAGGTCTTCACTAATATATTTGGATGGAGCTCTTCCAATTGTGGGGTATACAACTGAAGATAAGTATTGCTTATCATCCACAGACTGATGGACAAAATGAAGTAATGAACAAGTACTTGGAAAATTACTTTCGGTGTCTCACTAGTGACAGATCGAAATAATGGACTAAATGGCTTCCTTAGACAGAATAGTGGTATAACACAATCTATCACTCGTCCATTAAAAGCACACCATTTAAAGCAGTCTATGGTCGACCCTCTCCTGCAATTACAAAGTAGGTGGCTGGTTCATCAAAGGTGGATCAAGTTGATAAGAAAATCATTGGCAGAAATAAAATTTTACAGCTATTGAAGGACAATCTCACAACCACACAAGGATGAAGCAACAAGCCAACAAACACCTAAGTGAAAGAGAATTTACTATAGGATATTAGGTTTTCCTTCGTCTTCAGCCATACAAACAAACCTCCTTAAAAACCTAATCCTCTATGAAGTTGTCTCCTCATTTTTTTTGAGCCTTATAAAATATTAGAGCACATTGGAACTGTCGCCTATCGTTTGGATCTCCTAGCAAGTTCGAAGATACACCTAGTTTTTCATATTTCTTGCCTCAAGTTGAAGCTGGGAGAAGCTGAGATAGCATAGAGTCATTTACCCAACATCTCTACTAATGGAGAAGTTCAGGTTCTATTGGAGGCTATACTAGACCACCGGATTGTGATGTGCTAGAGACATCCTATGACTGAAGTGTTGGTGCAATGGGTTAATTTACTTCTTAAAGATGCTACATGGGAGTCCTACAAAGTACACAAGTGAAATACCTGGAGTTCGTTGATGTTTAGTCTTGAGGGCAAGGCTGATTTGAAGAGGGGTCTGGTAGGACCCTAATAGGGTTGGGTCCTCATCTATTGAGTTATGTTCTTTATTAAATCATGTTGGTTGGTCTAATGAAATCAATTAATTTGATTAGGAGTCCGAGTAGAAGTTGGAGTCTATTTGATTAAGAGTCATAATAAGAGTTAGAGTCTATTTGATTAGGAGTCCTAGTAGGAGTTGGAGTCTATTTGATTATGAGTCCTAGTAGGAGTTATATTCAACTAAGAGTCTCTATAAATATGGTTGTAACTAATTCTTTTTATTCAATCAATGAAAGACTTTTGATTTCAGACTGTTGGCCAAAACCCTAGGAGGGTCGATCTCTTATAGTGATCGCTTATTCTCTCTTCCTCTTTGATAGAAACCCAAGGGTTCCCATCATTGTACTAGGCAGCGAGGAGCAGATTCTCATATATTGCAACAACAATTGAGCGATTGTTCATGTGAAGAAACCCAAGTCTCATCAGAAATCCAAGCACTTATGAGGAGGTTCCACTTAATTAAAGAGATCATAGCCCGTGGTGATGTAGCAGTGGAAATAGTTTTATTTGAAGATAATATTATAGATCCACTAATGAAACTATTGTCTCAAATTGCCTTTGAGTGTCATAGGGGTCTGATAGGGATTAGACACGTAGATGATTGACTTTAGGTCAAGTGAGAGATTGCTAGTTACAAGTGTCCTACAATCCAATCACATGAGTGATGGCATGCATAGTCTTTTTGTTTATTATTATTTCCTCACTTTATATTTATTATTACATATCTAGCATGTCATGAACTTTCAACATATTGTCCAACATTCTGACATGTCATCTGATTATCCGACACTTCGTCTGAAACTATGGCGTGATATCCTTTCTTTTGACATATCATCATTTAATTGTTTGATCTGTAGTCCTAAGAAAAAGGTTAATTAACTCATTAAGCTTATTTCAAACTCTTGGCTCATACGTTTAGTGAAATATTTACATAAGGATTCATTAGAATAACCAAAAAAAATATCATCCATATAAATTTAAATAATAAAAAAGTTATTTTTAAAATACTTAATAAATAATGTGGTATCGACCTTGCCTTCCAAAATATTATTTTGAATAATAAAAGAGCTAAGTCTCTCAAACCAAGTCCTAGGGGATTGTTTCAAATCATAAAGAGCCTTAGATAATTTAAAAACGTGATTTAGAAATAGATCATTTTCAAAATCGGGTGGTTGTTAAACATAAAATTCTTCGAAGTTTATGACATTAAGTCATTAAGAAAAGCACTTTTGACATCTATTTGAAATAACTTCAAATTTTTAAAAGAAGTAAAGGCAAGAAGCATCCTTATGACTTTAAATCTTGTCATAGGAGCGAAGGCTTCTGCATAATTGATTCCTTCTTCTTAGTTGAAACATTTTATCACTAATCTAGCCTTGTTTTAAACCACAATATCATTTTCATCTTGCTTGTTTCTAAAGACCCATTTAGTACCAATTATTAAATGGTCATTAGGTCTAGGAACAAGCTTCCACACCTTATTTCTCTCAAATTAATTTAACTTCTCATGCATTGTCACAAGTTAAGAATCATCTTTTAGGGTATTGTCAATGCATTTTATTTCGATTTGAGATAGAAATGCGGCAATGGCATAAAATTTTTTAAAAGATGAACGAGTTTGAACCTCTTTTGATGTATCTCCAATTATTAACTCCTTAGGATGAGCATTTACATACTTCCATTCCTTAAGGATTTTGAAATTAAATTCATCCAAGTTACTTTTGAGTGAAGAATTTTTATTTAAATTTAAAGTGCCAAAATCAAAATCAACATCAAAATCAACTTTTTTTAATTCAAAAACCTCATTAGAAACGATATGTATAGATTCCTCAATGACTAATATTCTTTTGCTAAAAACACAATAAGCTTTTAAACTTGAGGAATAATCAAGAAATATGCCTTCATCGGATTTTACATCAAACTTTCATAAGTCATCTTTTTTATTTAAAATAAAATATTTACAATAAAAAATTTTGAAATATGAAATGTTAGGTTTTTAGTTATTCCATAATTCATAAGGTGTTTTAGAAAATAATAATCTTAGTAGAACCCTATTCATGACATAGCATGTCATGTTTATGGCTTCGACCTAAAAATATTTTGGTAGGCTATGTTCATTTAACATGGTTATTGTCATTTCTGTAAGCTCCTGTTTTTCTTTCAGTTAGTCTATTTTGTTGTGAATTTCTCAAAATAGAGAAATTATGATTGTACCCATTTGACTCACAAAAATTTTAAAAATCATAGTTTTGAAACTCACCACTGTGATCACTATGTATAGATGAAATCATAAAACCTTTTTCGTTTTGAATAAGTTTACAAAATTTTAAAAAATATTTAAATCAATCAATTTTGTGTGCCAAGAAGTAAGTCTAAGTGTATCTATTATAATCGTATACCATTATAAAAGCATATTTCCTACCTCCTAAACTTGTTACATCAATTGGACCAAATAAATCCATATGGATCAATTGTAGTAGTCTAGAGGTGCTTATTTGATTTTTTAATTTAAAATTATTTTTTATTTGTTTTCCTATTTGGCATGCATCACAAACTTTATCTTTGATAAACTTGATGCTAAGCAATCCTTTGCTAGATCTTTAGTTAAAATTTGAGTTATTAGTTTCATGCTAGCATGACCTAGTCTCCTATGCCAAAGTCAAGCATCATCGTTTAAGGTCGAAAAATAGTTTCATTACAGAAATCACCAAAATCAATACTATATACATTATTACTTTTTAAGGCAATAATAGATTTATTTTTGTGTTGTATTTCAATTATACAAGCATTAGATTTAAATTTGATGATGTATCCTTTATCACACAATTGACTAATGCTTATTAGATTATGTTTTAAATCATATACTAATAACACATCTTCAATCAAAAGGTTTTATTTGTTACCTATTGTTCCTTTCATAATGATTTTTTCCTCGTTGTTATCTCTGAATGTGATAAATCCTTTATCTAGGCTAGTGAGCTTAGAGAAATATACTGGATCTCCGATGATGTGCCTTGAACCTCCACTATCAAGATATTATTTTGTGCTCTTAGCCTTTGTTTGAAGATATATATACCTACAAGAAATGGGGTTTTGGTTTTGGTACCCATTTGGCTTTGGGTCCCTCATAAGTAGTTTTTCCTAATTTTACTAAAAGCATTGAGTTGTTTATAGTTCCTTTAGAAACTCAAACTAACTTGTGTGGACTTATACCTTTTAAATGAGCAACTATAGGCAAAATATCCTAGTCTACCACAAAAATTATATTTATTTTCGGTTGAACAATATAATGTGGGTCCTTTAACGAAGATTGTTGACTTTTGTTGAGTAGTATCCACAAAGCCAATATCTTCCCTTCTATAAACATGACCCTGGTTAGCAAGGATCATGTTTAAGGATTTATTACTTATTTTAAACTTTTCTAAGGTTTGTTGTAATATAATATTTTTTATTTTTATTGAATCTAGTTTTTCACATTTAGAGCAAGAAGTATATGATATTGATGTTTCATGCAAAGTTTCAAATTTACTAGTAAGTAATGAATGATTCTTTTTAAGTGACTATAAGTTTTACTAATCTTTTTAAACTCACTCCTACAATTCATGAAAATCATTAAGTAAAAGAAGCTTAAGTAAAAGAGAACAAAAGAAGACTCCTCATTCCCACAATTCATTAAAATCATTAAGTAATTCACCAAACGTAAAATAAGCTTTGAGTGAGTCAATTACCTAATCACTGATAGCCATGAGCGCGTAATTAGCCACTTCTTCTTTGTTGTGATATTCATCATCTGATGAGCTTGAATTATCCCAAGTTGCATTGAAAGTCTTCTTCTTATTTAGAGTTGGCAACTTCTTCTTCAATTATGGACATTCATTTTTAAAATGTCTTAGCTTCTTGCATTCGTAACAAATTATAATGTCCCTTTTTGGTTCATTTTTATTTTTATGACTTTTATTTTTTTCATGAATTTCTTGAGTCTTCTTGTTAGAAGTGCAATGTCATTGTCCTCAGCACTCGAACTTTCACTTGAGGAGTCTTCTTTTATTCTTAGTGCAATATCCTTCCTATTATTTGGAATGTGTTCTTGTTCATCATGAGCTTTGCAAGTAATTTCATAGGCCACCAAAGACCCTATAAGTTCTTCGAGAGGTAAATTGTTCAAATCTTTAGTCTCTTGTATAATAATTATTTTTGGTCCCAACTTTTAGGTAAAGATCTTAAAATTTTATTTACAAGTTCAAGATTAGTATAAGATTTACTAAGAGATTTTAAACCATTAATGACATCCATAAATCAAGTATACATATCACCAATAGTTTCACTTGGCTTTATTTTAAATAATTCATAATTATATACTAAGAGATTAACTTTTGATTCTTTTACTCTACTTGTGCCTTCATGTGTGACCTCTAATGTGTGCTATATATCATATGCAGAATCATATATAGAAACACAGTTAAATTTATTTTTATCCAAGACACAAAATAAAGCATTCATAGCTTTCGCATTAAAAGAAAATATTTTTCTTTCATAATCATTCCAATAGTTCATTGGATTTGAGAACTTCTTAAAGTCATTTTTAATAATGTCCTATAACTCAAAACCAATAGAAATAAAAAAAATTCTCATTCTAGTTTTCCAAAAGGTATAGTTCGCCCATTGAATATAGGAGGACGTATAATATAGTATCCCTAGTTAATGCCAGAAAAAATCATTAAACTCACTTAGGTGTTAATCCAATTGAGTGAACGTGACTCTAATACCAACTATTAGAATCGAGTTAGTACTAGGGGGGGGGGGGGGGTGTGAATTAGTTTTAAGTGAAAAACCTAGGTTTAAAAATATTTTCGTTCGTAAAAAAACTTATATTGAAAGTGCTTTGACTTAGAACTAGTTAAAAGCAATTAAATTTGAAACCAATAGTAAAGAAAAAACTAAATAGAGATGCTCATAGGATTTTTATAGTTGTTTGGTCCACGTGATCTACTCCACTCCTCATTCCTCCTTCGTCGAGGCCACCGATGTCCACTAACGATCTTCCTTCAATGGTGAAGATCAGCTACCCTTTACACATTTTTCTTCTTTTCTCAGGTTTAGGAGATAACCTTTACACTTCTCCAACCCTCCCTTGAACAGAATTCACTCTTAGAAAAGAGGAGGAAAACTCTCAAACAAATTCAACAAAATTTTTATAAGTTTTTGTTCACTTTCTTACTATCCCAAGCAAAATACTTGGGGTATTTATAGACCCCAATTGGCTAATACTTGTACTTGCTCTGCTATTCTGCCCAAGCCTGACTGAGGAAGAGTTACACAGAATTAGCGGTACTACCGTCGACTAGTGGCACCACCATCAACAGATGATGGTACCACCGCCCAAGTTTTTGATGAAGTACTTTTTAGTACTTTTTATACCTGAGATGTATCTTCTTTTGACCTTGTTGTACCTCCTTGCAGGTCATTGAAATGAGCTCTCTAATGAGCTCAAATCAGCTCTTAATCAGATCCCAGTTGGTTCCTAATCGAGTTAGTAGGATTTCTCTAAACTAACTCAAATTAAGATCCTAACTATGATAATTAAGACTAAAACAGTTACAAGCAATCAATCTTCATTGTTTAGCATGTCAATTTGCTTATTTGAACTTTCGGCGAACTCCCAACAACTTTTCGATGAACTCTCGGTAAGCTCCCGACAACCTTTCGGCGAACTCCCGGCAACCTTCCGACGAGCTCTCACCGCATCGTCCAAAGCTTTAGCGTATCCTTGATTCTTCCAACCCGATGCCAGATTTTTGACTCTGGTCCAGCGTCAGATACTTCTTTAATTATTTTTGCCTTCTCATAATTGTAGTTAGTCCTGCATAACTTTTCTTAACACATGGGTTAGATCATAAATTCATTAATTGATTTTATCATCAAAATCCGAGATTCAACATATTCATGTATTTGAAAGATTTAGCATGCCTAATTCTCTTCTAATAAAATCGAATTGTTCCTAATTCAATATTTTAGTAAAAATATCTGCTAATTAATGTTTTGTGTCAATAAAATCTAAAGATATATCATGATTGCTAACATGATCCCTAATAAAATAATTTCTAATATCAACGTGTTTAGTCCTAGAGTATTGAATATGATTCTTTATTAAACAAATTACAATTATATTATCACATTTTAGAGGAATATTTTTCAAGTAAAGTCCATAATCTTCCAAAGTACTCTTCGTCCAAATTACTTGTGCATATTCAGCCTCGGTTGTAGATAATATAACATAGTTTTGTTTCTTGGAAGACTAAGAAATAAGTACATGACTTAGGAATTGATATGTTCCCGAGGTAGTTTTTTCTATCTTCTGTATCTTGCAATATCGACATCAGCATATGCAATCAAATCAAAATTTTCAGATTTTGGATATCATAATCTTAGATTTGGAGTTCCTTTTAAGTATCTAAATATCCTTCTAACCACTTTATAATCAGATTCTTTAGGATTTGATTGAAATCTTACATAAAGTCTAACACTAAACTTAATATCAGGTCTAGTTGCAGTAAGATATAATAAGCTCCTTATCATACCTCTATAAGTCTTTTGATTAAAGCATTATCCTTCATTGTCCATATTTAATTTAGTAGAAATGCTCATCGGTGTGTTAATGGCCTTTGCATTATCCATGTGAAATCTTTTTAATAGATCCAAAATATACTTAGTTTGACTAATAAAATTTTTTATCAGTTAGTTGTTTAATTTACAATCCTAAGAAAATATCAATTTGCCCACTAAACTTATTTCAAATTCTTAGGTCATACTCTTGGCAAATAATTCACATAAAGATTCATTTGTAGAACCAAAAATAATATCATCAATGTAAATTTGAATGATAAGAAAATTATTTTTAAAATATTTAATAAATAATATGGTATTGACCTTGCCTTTCAAAAAATTATTTTGAATAACAAAAGAGCTAAGCCTCTCATACCAAGCCCTAGGGGCTTGCTTCAACCCATAGACAGCCTTTAATAATTTGTAAACATGGTTTGAAAAAAAGATCATTTTCAAATACGAGTGGTTAATTAACAAAAAATTATTCAAAAATAAAACAAGTAAGAGATGTACTTTTGACATCATTTGAAATAACTTATTTTTTTTTAAAATAAACATAGGCAAGGAGTATCCTTATAGCTTTAAGTATTACCACAGGAGTGAAGATTTCTTCATAGTCTATACATTCTTCTTAGTTGAAACATTTGGTCACTAATTGAGTCTTGTTTTGAACTACGAGACCTTGTTCATCTTGCTTATTCATGAATATTCATTTAGTGTCAATCACAATATGATCACCAGGTCTACGAACAAGTATTCAAATCTTATTTCTTTCAAATTAATTTAATTCTTCATGCATTGCTAAGACCAATGAGTCATCTTTAAGGGCATCATTAATGCATTTAGGTTTAATTTGAGATAAAAAGATAGTATTTGCATAAATATTTTTAAGTAAAAAATAAGTTTGAATACCTTTTGATATATTTCCAAGCTCCTTAGGATGTGGATCTATATACTTTCATTCCTTGGGTAAGGTTTTTTTGGATGTAGGTATATCCAAGTTACCTTAGCGAGGAGAAATCTCATACAAATAAAATTTAAAAATCATCATCAAAATCATTTTTCTTACCTTCAAAAAGTTTTTATTAGTTCCAATTTATGAGATTAATTTCGTATTTGAATGTCCTAATCTCCTATGCCAAAGCCATGCATCATCGTTTAAAACTTAAAAGCAAGTTTCATCACAAAAATCATCAAGATCAATAGTATAAGTATAAATATAATCATTTCTTAAAGTAATAATAGGATTATTAGTATTTCTATGAAGCAAGCATTAAATTGAAATTTAATATTATCCCTTATCACACAATTGACTAATGCTTAATAAATTATGTTTTAAATCATCTACTAATAGAACATCTTTAATCAAAAGATTTGACTTGTTATCAATTTTTCAAATGTTGATAATCTTTCATTTATTGTTGTCTCTAAAGGTGGCATATCCTTCATTTTGATTAGTGAGCTTTAAAAATTATGTTAGATATCCGGTTATGTACCTTAAGCATCCACTAGCAAGATATCATCTTTTGCTCCTAGAGGAAGAGACTCAAACATTTTCAAAAGTTTACAACACTTTTAACCTCAAGGATTATTTTTTTTTCCCTTTTATTCACACTTACATCAAGCAAGCATGAGTGGGGTATTTATAGACACTCAAAGACTTCAAAAATGGAGCTAAAATTTTAAATCCCCGAGTCTTTAGGGTACTAGCGGTGCCATCGTCGATGTCAAACGGTATACCATCGAACAGGGCCCGAGAATCTAGGCTCTGGTAGAACTACCATAGGCCTAGGTGTTACCATCATCATAGGTGGTACCACCGTCGATAAGGAGTAGTACCATCATCAGAATACCCGAAAAAGCATAAAAGTGCTTTCCTGCTCTTTGGGTAGTACCACTACCAGGCCTATTTCAGGTCATTAAATTACCCTTCCATCAAGCCTAATTCAGCCCTGGTTCTGGCCTAATGAGCTCATAATTAAGTTGACATGATTTTAGCCCAATACCAACTCAATTTGACTCAAAACAATCATAATAAAAACTTAACCACTTTAATTATAATTACAAAGCCTTTAGCATGTTGTCCAGCATTCCAACATTCATTTGTTCATCTGGCACTTCGTCCGAACCTCCGGTGCATCATTCTTTCCTTCGACGTATCGCTCGATCTATCGGCATGTTAACTTCCGACAACATCAATCTTTTGACACAATACCCAATCTTTCTGGCCCGATGCTTGTACTCATGGCACGAAATCCATCCTTCGGCATGTCGACCAATCTTCTGGCTCGACATCCAATCTCTCTGACATGATACGACTCCAGGCCAACATCTGATTTTCCTTCTTTAACAATTTACCCTTTGATGGTTCAAGTCCATGATTAAAGTTTGTCCTACGTCACATATCTTAAAAGCATGTTAAATTCATCAATTAATTTCATCATCAAAATTTGAAATTCTATAGACTGTGACTCTATTAAAAAATTGTATAACTCATATCTCCAAAGTTTGTTTTCTTTAAAATTTTATAAAATAATTTTTTGGTTATAATATTCAAGTTGTTTTGACCTAAGATGGTCGTAAATTCACCTAGTGTAAAATTTAAAAACATAATATAGTTACAAGCTTTTAAGTACTGAAATAAATAAATATCTATTTTAAAAATATTTAAAGTAGAAAATTAATCATTTAGGTATTTGCAAGTCATTCCCAAAATTTTAAGAAATCTATGAATTAAAAAAAATAGGAGAGATGTACTTTCTTTAATGGGATGACACTACTTTTGAATAAGCTCTCAAAAATAGTGTAACTCATGCCTATAGTTTTTTTCTTTAAAGTAATTTAACAAATTATCTGATAATATTCAAGTGATCTTTTGCCCAAAATGATTGTAAATTTATCTTAAATTGGGCAAATTTTAAAGAATGACCTAGTTTTCAAGTTTTAAGAACCAAAATAAATAAAAAAATAACTATTTTCAGGGCTTAAAAATAGAGAAAAGGTCATTTAGGCCGATTCCAAAGTGTTCTAAATTTTGAAAATTTTTAAAGAAATTGAATGGTGAGTTATACTTTTTTTTCAATGCCGTTATACTATTTTTTGAATAGAATTTCAAAAACAAATATAACTCCATCCACAAATATTGTAACTCAAGTCTTCAGAAATATTTTTCTTAAAATTTTAGAATACCTTTTTTGATAATATTTAAGTGGTTTTTAGTCCAGAGTGATTGTCATTTCACCTTATTAGACAAAATTTTAAAAATGACATTTTTTTAGGACCGAAATAAATAAAATTACATATTTTAAAAGCCCAAAAATTTAAAAGTGATTATTAAGGTCTTTATAAGTATTTTCAACGAGAGTTATGCTATTTATAAACATGGTTATACTGTTTTTTGCATGGAACCCAGAAAAGTGTGTAACTTAAGTTTTCAAATATTTTTCTTTCAAAATTTTAGAAAACTAAGTAGTTTTTCAGTTAAAAATAGTGTAACTCATTCAAATAGTTCTGGACACAAATAGTTGAATAAAAACAAACACAGCATTTTAGAACCAAATATGTATTATATTAAGATCTTTCGTAAAAGCTTAAGCCTTTTGGCGTTACTGATAATATAATCAAAATATTGATCGTAGTATCATAACATGTCATCAGTTCGAATTCTAAATGTATTTTTCTATTTTAAATTGTTTAATTAAAAAAATGACACTATCATCTGAGTTTACTTTCATGTGCCAAGTCTAATCCACATTGTACGTGAGAGAAGATGTAGGAATCCAATATGGTATTATACTCTTTGTTAAAAACCTTGAGTTTCTAGGATCATTGCTAACCAAATCAAAATATTTATCATGTGCTCCATCAGATTTCCTTGTTGATTTTTGTTACTCAAACAAGTTTATTTCCGTGCCTTTTGAGAGCACGCAATCTCTATTTTAAAATGTAAGTAATTTGAAGTGTGTCTTACCGTAAGTAAAGTTGAACTTGCTAAAAAAATGGCATACAGGAAATGTTTTACCAAAAGTCACAATGCTAAATACTATCAAGAGAAGCGGATAAAATAAAATCTTAGGACTGAATTCTTTTTGTTTAGTTTCCTTCCAAACCAAAACAATAAAATTTTGTTTAGGATTAAGGTTCATTTTAACCCTTATAATTTTGGTCATGGATCACTTAAATCCTCATGGTTTATTTGTGTCTAAAATAATTTTTATATTTTTAAAAATATTATATATAGGCCCCTCACATTAAGTCCAAGTTAATAAACGTTAGAAAATACTTATGTAATATGTTGACTCACAATAAACCATCAACTTTAATGATACATGTAATATAATTTTTTTAAAAAATATTCATTTTAAACCTTATAGTTTTGATCATAGATCACGGCTTTATGATTTTGCTCGTGTCTAAAATAATTTTTATATTTTTTAAAACGAGATATATAAGCAGCTCTCCTGTCACGTTTGAGATAATAGACTTTAAAGTCTGCTTATCTGACATTTTAACTCACAATAAATAATCAATATAATAACATATATAATTTAAATTTAAAAAATCTATCTTGTCGAAAAAGAAGAAGCGCTAGAGATCTAGTGGACAAAAGCGAAAAGAGGCACAAGAGAGGATGAAGTGAGAGGTGGTGAGAATGAAGGAGAAAGAGAAACCAAGAAACCATTGTGTGATAAATGTTGGACTGATCGATGCACATATGTTATTATATAAATGATTTTATTTTAAACCAACATGTCATATAAATAAACTCGAATGTCTCTTAACTCAAATTTGACGAGAGGAGCTTATATATTATATTTTTTAAAATATAAATCAACATACAACGTAAGTAGATTTTAACGATTGTTAACTCTGACTTGAAAAGAGAGACTTATATATTATATTTTTAAAAATACAAGGATTATTTTAGATACGATTAAACCATAAGGATCCAAGTAGTCCATGATCAAAACTACAAGAGCTAAAATGAATCTTAACCCTTTTTATGATATTCATTTACATAGCTTAACAAACTTGTAAAGCAACAATGACACCTACAAAGTTGTCTCCACTCATGTTTGCCCGTCTCATTGCGATCACACCTGTCAACATCCCCTCTGCTCAAACAAAGGGGAATATATAATCAACAACACAAGTGCAAAGTACTCTGCTCAAACAACGGGGAATATATAATCAACAACACAAGTGCAAAGTATCTGTCCGAAGATCTCAAGAAGCTAACTTAGTCCTAATCCGTTCGGCATATGTTTCATCATGAACTCCCAACTGAAAATTCTAAGTTGATGATCATCTATTTCCTGAAGTAAAATTTTGTTTTAAATGGCTAAAGAGTAACCTTAGATAAATTCCGTTTACAAATTCAAACCAAAAACAGAAACCTTTCATGCTTAGTGTGGTTTTTAACAACACTTCCACCATCTAAAATGCACAAAACAAGGCATCAGTCTTGGGCATATACAAAGTATTGACTCCACAACTCTTACCAAGAGTAACCAATCACCTTTGTGGAAGCAAGACATTGCTCTTTATGGTGTTGAGGAATACAATTCTAAATAGAAGATTTGCAGCAACCATCATAAACAAAACTACCTACTCGTATATCAACATCTTTTGTATGGATCCTTATCCAGTGGATATGGCTGTACACTTCATAATATATCAGTAATGTGATATCGAATCAAATAAGCACTCAATCTTCATTCAGAAATTTGACCCGGAGGAATGAGATGAGTGGCTGCTAGAACTTGAGCCATCTTTTTTCCAGAACTCCAAATTCCGGCAACAATTTAAAAATCCCACCTGATAATATCAAATTTGAAATTTTTTTAAAACATTGATTCAACAGGGGAGTTCGTGGGTGCCACACTCCCAGTTGACAGCTAATGGAATGAAAGGCAAAAAATTATATCCATCTGATTGTCAGCCAATACCAGAGAGAACTAAACTTGTATGGTATATTTTCTAATAAAATGGGCAGCTAATCTGAGTAATTATATTTTATTTTATTTTTTGCAACTATCCAGAAAACAACCATGTCCAACTCCTTTCTGTCACAACAATCAAGAAACAGAATGTTTTTTGGCAACTTTAGAAAGATGATGAGTATCCAAATTCTATCACTGTTAATACTGCCATTATACAAATTAAGAACAAAATTGGTTCAACTTCACCTTGTTGGCTTTACCAAATAAATAAAACAGAAATTAAGATTGATCATATCAAGAAAATACCCCTTTGTTCGTTTAGCTGTAGTGTCATCACTCAGGAAGGCCAACAAGTATGCAACTTTTGTCTAATTCTGCATGGTGGTCTCATGGGAGCATCAAATTATCGCTGCACTACCTTCACACTTAGAAGAAGGATATGCACACATTGTATCAGAATTAAAAAAAAAATTTGTAGTGCCTAGATTCACATGAATAGATTTACTCATCCATTATCTGCAACTCAGAAACTAAATATCCACCGATTGTTCGTGTATCCAAAAAACTACTAAAGTGTTTCAAAAGATCTTTACCTATTTGCTAAATAACTCAGAACATACTGTGTCATATGTAATAGGTAACAAGAACCATCGAACATGTCACATTTATGTTGGACATAAGTGAGGCCTTGGAATATTGACACCATTTTGAAACCCAAAAGGAAATATAAAGCTGACAGCAGCAAACTGCAGATATTCATTAACAAGTTTTCTCTAAGAGAAAGGAATTATGTTGTCCACAAAATTCAATTTAAAAAACTCAGAAATTAAAAGAACAATATAAACCATGAAATCTCATTGTCTTCTCTAAAGAAGAAAAAATATTTTATGTAATGGGAGGAGATAGCACCAACCATTCTACATTATGCAAAAGCTGCAGCTAATAAAATTGCATCAGTAACAATCTAGGAACTCCAAGATTTACCTTCCATCGTCGTCTATGACCAATTTTGTTTAGAATAATGGACAACTTATCAATGATTTCACTAAATGTTGGTCTTTCAGCAGGGTCTTGACTCCAGCATTGTTCAATCAACCTACAAAAAAGCATGATGGATATGTCAGGCACCCTGACATGCAAGAAAGCAAACACAAGTTGAATAACATCAGAAAAGAGAATGCAACTAAGCTCTACAGAAAGTGGTCTCTAATTTAACAGTAAGTATCAATTTGCATGTCTGGTTGAAATTTTTTTACTAGAAAAATAAAATCTAAATTCAAAGTTAACAACATTGAGAATGAGAGAGCTTTCCTCTGAAGAAAGAACTTTATACAATCTGAACACAACCAATTTTTTTCAGACAAGAACATAGGTTAAGATATTTTATTTAAACACATGTTTGTTTTCGACTTTTCCTTTATATCACTGGGCGGCTACAAAATATAATGGGGATGGTAAGCTTGAGCATTGATGAAAGGGTGTGGTAAATTCGAGTATTTGATGAACAGAGTGAGTGGTGAGAGACCATCTGTTTCTTTCATGTAGTAAGCCACTTGAAGTAAGTCTAAATACTTAGTTATCTTTCAAACCAATCTCCTCACGCTTTCATGGCCTTTCAGAGAAAATGAGATCTATAAGATGAACATTGTGGCTCATTGTGCAAAGCTCTGTCCAAATATTCACTCCTTTTGTCCCTTTCCAAACATTAACTATCCCATCCATCAGTCCATGTCCAGCCTTGTCCCCTAGCACCATTTCCCTGCCAAATAGCTCTTTCAGTTCTCAACTATCTAAATCTGCTGCCATATGAAGCCAAGCAACTAATATTATTTGGAGAGTCTGCATAGAAAGGAACCAACAACCAACTGGAACTTCCATGTTCATCTTAGTTGTGCATTTTATGTACCAAAGATTTTATTTTCCTGATGACTAAACATGCTTTCCTGGTGCTCATGTTTTATTTAAATTATCTCAGTAACTGATAATTATGCAACCCAAAGCTAGAGTCTAGAACCTCTTGAGCTTACCCTTATCACCATGTTCATGCTGCAAGGCCTACACAGTTTTGCCCAATGTTTGTGTACAGTATCTCGTCTCATTCAAGAATGAGAAATAGAAATTAGGCTCAAATTTGACAAATTATTCATTGAATAAACCAAGGTTAGCCATACCGGTCCATACCGACGTACCGAGATTATCTCGGTATGGTACGATACCCACTACTGGGCGGTACGCATAGTGCATACCGCTCGGTATAAATATAATATAATATAATATAATATAATATAATATTATATTATATTATATTATATTATATTATATTATATTATATTATATTATATTATATTATATGTTAAACGAATAAAAAGTTGGCGACGTCACCTTGATCCTTCTCCCCTCCGCGGGGAGAAGCAATCGCCCGCCTGCGACGAATCCCGCGGGCGGCCCACGGGCGACGGACGGCGCGAGGAACTGGTGAAGGTATGTTCTGCTCTTCTTCTTCTTCTCCTTTTTCTTATTTCTCCCTCAGTCGACCGCTGACGATCGAAATCGACTGCTGATGGTCGAAATCGACTGTTGACGACCGATTTCGGCGGTACCTCCCAGTAGCAGGCGGTCTACGTACCGATCAGCTGGTGGACCAGTACGTACTGCACAGTACGAGGCCTTACCGCTCGATAAGGAGAACCTTGGAATAAACTACCATGTCGGAAGATTTTGCCATAGATATCAAGTGCATCCTTTATCATGTTCAGTGAGATTGTGACAACATAGGAAGACCAAAAGCTAAAGAAGTGTTGAGGGACCAGCAACGAAAAGCAAAACAAGTTAAAGTACACAAATAAAAGGATTTTAAGACAAGTCTTACTCTTTTAATCCATGTGCATATAGCTTTTGTGTTCTAAAAGGGGGCCTTTCGTTGGATGTGTATGCTTTAGGAACATCAGCATCTTGCATATAACAGAAAGGTGGACAGCCTTCAATCATCTGGAGAAAACCAATGAAGAGTTTATATTTAGTGTGTTCCACTAAGTTTATGTTTTTTCTCCATAATACAAGCTGCATAAATTATACAATGGTAACAATGTGAACTTTGTCCCAGAAATTCAAGATACAAAAATCAGATTTCTCAGATCAAAGATGTAACTGAAGTCGAGCAGAAATTAGACTTTCACACCATGATTTATATTATGATAAATTTTCTTGAGTGAAGTAATTTAATTTAGTATAAATTCTAAACTTGAGTCATAAAGTGAAATTAGGCAGTTTTAGATTACATAAAATTGATACATAAACTTATCAAGTATAAGTGGGAAGAGATTTCAAATTCTAAAAATATTTGATATTTTTGAATTTATTATTACATAGGATGAAAACGCTAGAAAAGATAGCACTCGGATGGTTAAAATAGAGAGGAATTATCCTGATACTTCTAACTGAAGATAAAACAAGGGTAACTATTTAATCTTAGTTAAACATGTCCAAAGGAAACCCATGATGCACCAAACATGAAAGGTGATCAAACCAGCAGTGTGAGGAGAAGTAAGACGTAAGAAACCGTTATTAGAAAATATAAGAAAGGATTTGATAGCTCATTGTTTGACTACTTATATTGTTTCAACAGACTTGAATTGCTAAAACAGATCTATGTAGTTAGCTCAAAACAGTTGAGACTTGTGACTTTTTATACCTGGGATAGCTCATCTTTGGCATGGACCAGATCCCATAGGAAATCAGAATATATTCGCTAAATTTTACTTTTCTGAAGCTAATGGAACACACGCACAGACACACTCTGTCACTGTCTCTCTCTCTCTCTCTCTCTCTCTCTCTCTCACACACACACACACACACACACATTGTCACCCTGAGGCCCTTAGGGTGTGGGACACATCGTCACCTTCTTCGTCTTTGCTCTCTCCTCCAATCTTCTTAATACCACGACATGTATCTACTGCTCCAAACCAATTACTAAATGCAAGGGCCACTCTGTGTTGGCTTCTCAATGCTCAAGTCAAGCAACCCAGTCACACCATATACGTGCTATTAAGAAATCTGGGCTATGGGCTACACGTAATGTCTCTTTATCAAGTTACTAAGGTGTGTAAAATAGATGCTTCTAACATGGCTGTCCACTTGAGCAGAAAGGACACTCTGCATTTGTTCATGGCAGTCATGCATAATATACATCCATGAAGTAAGTATGAGTTCCTGATTTGAAGTACTGAAAAGAAATGAAAAAAGTAGCTATAACTAAGTAGCATACTTCTTTTTGAGTAAAGATCTAAAGTCAAATAACTTTATGATGGTTTGCGAAATAAAATAAAATTTACCTCTTGTAGAATCAAAGAAAATGCAAAAACATCCACTTTTGTATCATATTCTTCATTACGAAAGACTTCAGGAGCTACATACCTGCCTGTTCATAGAGAAGTGATAAAGGTGATAAATGATAAAAGAACTTATCACATTAAAATTCAATTATGCACTTATTAACAAATAAACTATCATGCACAAAAGTCAATAGCAAACTCCTTTTCCCTTGATATCCTTCAGATATTTTATAATTCGAAAACAAACACAATTCTCAATCCTTGTCCTCTATGTTTGCAGTAAATCTTGTAGAATGTTTGCTCCACTAAAATAGTGTGAAACAAAGACACTTCAAAATGCTTAACGTGCCTGTGTAATGTCGATGTCAGATTCTGACACTTGCTGCACACTACCTCACCTTGTCAGGTACTTCAAACTTATTAGAACTCTTGTACCATTAAAATATTAATTCTAAAGTACTGCATATATATATAGTATATTAACTCCTTGATGTTTATAGTATTTTTATACATTTATCGAAAGTTTGCAATAGCACCTGATAATGCTTGGTAGGGGCAATATTATTGGTCCACCAACTTAGTGGCATGTTGTATGGACTTAACTGGAATAAACTAACATGAGGCACCCTTATGATATTGGTCCGCAAAGAGTCAACAAGTGCAACCTCACACAAAAGAGAAAGTTGATTAGTTTACAAAATGAGGCATGTACAAGCCCTAGTGTCTCACTCAAAATCACAGCTCTCAAGTAATTCAACAAAAACTTAGAAGGTAAGGAGAAAATAAAGATTTTAAGAAGTAAAAAGACAAGCCACAACCCATAAGTCTAGATCGCTTAATCTGAGTGTCAAAGCAATTGACAAGCCCACCACTAGTATCAACCCAAGTCTCTATACTATTGGCAAGCTCGATATGAAGTCCAATAATATCCCATGACCTCTGTGGTACTAAAAGATCCATTGGCTTCTATTACTTTACCTTGTCTAGTTGGCATGTGAGATAAGTCTGAACATAGTCCTCCACATCAATGCTCATTTTTTATCAGTAGAAGGCCCTCTCCACAAGAGCCAAAGGTTTATGTATTGTATGTCTCACCTAAAAGGAATTATAACACTCTCTCAAGAGTTTTCTTCTCAAATTATTCAACCTTCGAACATAAACTTTTGTTTCCTTTTGTGTGGCCATCCTAGATTCAAAATCGTCATGCTTTTTCTTTGATTGTTGGCTATGGGTCATTGTACAGTCCACCCCTAATCTTGGGTAGAAGTTTGGAAGCACTACATTCATCAAATCCACCTTTCTGCTTAAAGCATAAAAAATGATGCTTGCTCATACTCCATCACCATATTAAATTCAGCCAAGAAGTCTTGCTATCGTGCTTGCTTTGGAAAGAGCTTCTTTGAAGCTTGAAAGTAACTCAATGAGATGGTGTTCACATCAGCATAAATCATATCCCGAGAACGTAGTGTCTCCACACTCATAAGTAGTGAACCACCAGTGTCATCTCATTTTCGTTCACGAGCACCTATCACTTAGTTTGACTGAGCTTACGACTCTCATAGGCCACCTGGTGACTTGTGCAATAGCACTCCAATAGTATGAAGAATCTGTTGAATCTCAGATTTTGATGATGAAATCAATTGATGGGTTATTGATCTAACAGGATTGTTAGAATTAATTGATGCAGAATTAATTACGACAGAAAGATTATTACAATCACGATTGGCCAAAGTCAAGTCCATGCATCGGGTCGATGCGGTTGGGAACTCGCCAGGAGTGCGTCGAGAGCTCACCGAGGGTATCAGGAGTTTGTCAGGATGGCACAAGGGAGTTCGCCAGAAGAAGACCGAGACTTGCCGGAAGATTATTGGGGGTAGCCGAAAAGCTTGCCGGGAGTTAGGATAGTCTTGTAATAGATGTTTGGCAATTATAATTATATTTAATTAAGTCATAATTGGCATCGTGCAGGACTAACTATGACAGGAGCAATGGAGTTACAACTAAATGATGGGCCAAGATTAAGCTTGAGCATCGGGTCGAGGTTCAGAAGATGTAGTGGGATCTCGCCAGGAGTTCGCTAGGAGATTCGCCGAAGGGATCAGGAAGCTCGCTGGGAACACGCCGGGAGATCGCCAGAAGAAGACTGGAAGACATGCCACAAGAATGTCGGAGACTGTCGGATTGGCGGGAGTTAGGTCTTGTTTAGCTCGTTGGTCATTAAGTGTTGTAATCATTAAGTCGTAGTTAGGAATTGAGTCCTAATTGAGTTGGATTTGGATAAAATCAAAATCAACTCAATAAGGCAATCGGGTCCACTATTGGGGTTTGACTGAGCTCAGGTTGAGCTCAATTGGTTGACCAGTGGGTTGGTCAACATCAGGTTTAAGCTGAATTCGAAAAGTGGAGTGAACCACTTTTGCGAAAATTTCGACAGGTAAACCGTAGGTGCCCGCCAGGTTTTCGGGCAGCTGACTGCGGCTGACCCGCCCAGGCTGGGCGGTTGAACCGCCTGTACCCAGGAATATAGGTACTTTGAGCGGTTGACCCGCCTAAGGCCGACGGGTAAACCGCTCGTACCTTAGTGTTCGGGCGACTGAACCGCCTAGGTTGGCAGGTAAATCACCCGTACTCGGTTTTTCTGGGTATGTTTGATTTTTGGCTCCTATTTCTGAAGCCACTTGGGGTCTAAAAATATCCCAAGTATTCTTGTATTCACAACAACTCTTTTTGGGCAATTAAATTCTGTGAAAAAGAAATTATGTGTGATTTGTAAGAAAAAAAAAAGGAAAGGGAGTGATCTTAAGTTAGAAATTTTCTCAAGTCCCTTTGTAAGCAAAATATAAGGGTTTGATCTTCACCCAAAGAAGATTGGTAGTGGACGCCGGTGTGCCTCAAGAAGGAGAACTCGGGAGTAGACGTAAGCCTTTGACGCCGAACCACTATAAAAATCGTGAGTGCTTCTTTGCTTTTAATTGCTTACATATTCTTGTATTAATGCTTCCGATTTAACTCAACTCCTTAAAAGCAAAGTTTTCACGATAAGTTCTTTCCTTCAAATGATGCTTATCTTTCCGGTTTGCTCATTAACTTAGCAACTTTCTTTTAATTACTCACTCATTTCACTAAGAACGAAAAGCTTTGGATTTTCGTTCAATTGATCCAAACAGAATATATGTAGACATCAAATAGCTTTGTATAATATGATAACGTTGAGTATGAATTCTTTCAAAACATAGCCTTCCTAGAACATTGTTCCACGCTTCTTTGTCCATAGCGAAGGCTGCTCCTTGAGACACATGAAAATAAGGTTGTTTTAACCCCTTTCTGTCATGTTCGGTGAGCAATCATTGTGTAGTCTTGCTCACAAAAACAAGGGAAAACATCCAAAAACCAAGCAAATCATCAACAAAAGCTATTGTACAAAAAAAATGTAATGAACAATCCATTTATGAAGGTGTTATGAGCGTACGATGATCACCTATGACAATGTGGACCAAAGTAAATCGACTTATGCATTTGGTACAAGACTTGCATTAACTGATAATTTTTTTTATTTTTCAGCTATTTTCAGGCTTTTTTCAAATCTCGATATGTATTGTTGCATCCAGTTTTCTGGTAAAGTTAGGTCTCCCTACCTTTTTTTGCTAAAAAACCAATTAATTAACATTTATAGGTAGGGGCATTCCCTAGGGATTCAGAGAGATCGTGATTTTTATAGCGAATCATCTTCCTTAAATAAGGTGATGCCATGATGTTGATCCAAGCTAACTGTCAAATAATCAAATGGTCAGGTGGGGGGCATCCCCCAGGGTTATTCAACCTAAATAGGGTTCTTCATTTATTCTCCTTACATTTTCATCTATATTTGGAGCATCCAAGCCTTCAAAACTCAACGCATTAAAACTTCAAATTTCTTACAAAAGATCAGTAGAATGTCTGAGATGTCTTTCAGTTCATCTTCTTTGCCTTCTGACCTCAAATCAAGTTCAAGCAAGTTGTTAATCCCTTCACCTCCTTCGTTGTCGAGGTTGCTACTATGAGGAAGGTTGCTTCTTTGGTGGCAAGTCTCTCAAGTGGTCAAATCCTGTAATCCTTGACGGGGTCATTTAACCTCGACTCATGTATTCGTGTTGTACGATAGACTTAAGAGTAGATTAGGGCTATGTTTCATGTTCCAACTAAGTTTAAGCTGATTGTCACTTGGCCTGATGATCAACCTTATATGCCAATTGACTATCTTTATATATAGACTAATGCATCAGAGGCCAAGCTTTGTTTTATAATCCATAGTTTCTTTACATAGGAAGATCTCGCCTACATAGGTGGTGCCCTTAATAGTAAGGTCGACATGTCAGCATTAGTCTTACACAATTCCTATTATATGCATGTTATAACATCTACTTCAAGAGTTCAATCTATTTCCTTTTTGCTCAGAGTGACTACAAAATCACGAGATCACTGAGCTCTATAAGGACTAGAAGGGAAGATTCTTTTATTTTTCTTCGAGGAAGGAGTGGCCTTTTGCTTTGTCTCGAGCCACCCCAAAAGTTGCCAATGCCCCCCAAAGTTGGAAGGGTCAAACGAGGCATAATTTTGTCTGCACATGCCCCAAGCAAGCCCACCATCATTCAACAGATGAGTGAGTAATGGCTCATTGAAGTGAAGCTTAATCTTGCGTCACGGGCTTAATATTTCAATTTTTCCTTTCCGAAGTGGTACTATTTTAAATGAGGTGGAGTGGAAGACCGTCAAGGTTGAGAATAAAGCCACCTTCCAATACGAGCGGGTGGAGCAACTTGAGGTTTAGGTTATTAAGGTGGAGTAGTATGAGTGAGCGAGGTAGTGTGATGCATTCAGGAGGGGGTGGAAGCTATACAACAAGAGACAGTGAGACTTACGAGCAATGGGATAAGTCCACTGAGGCAACAAAGATGACACAAGCAAAGGTCCCTACCCTTCAGAAGACAATGAAGGACTATAGGAGCAATTGTGAGGCGAGGAGACTCTTCGCCAAGAGTTTAAGGTCGAAGGGGTGGCTAAGTACAAGGTGTCTACTAGATTCGCTAGTGGGTTTACTCAATTAGAGTATAACTCTAACTTCGGGTATCTCTTGGCGATCTCTCGGGTGCACTTCGACCACCCCGAGCTACCCTTGCCCGAGGACCTAATGATAGGCATCCTACAAACAATCAAGTTCCTTTTGTCAGGAATAATTAATTTAATGACCATGATGAGTCTTCAGTTGCTCCTACAATAGGTGGTGAGGTTAAACCCAGTAAAATAAAAGGGGCACCAACTGATGAGGTGGTAAGGCTCCCCAGAGGAGGGAGTAGTCCTCACCCCAAAGATAGTCGTTAGAGAACAAGAACACCGAACACAATAGGATCTCTCGAGCCATTAAGGGACCTGAGCATGATCGAAACCACCTTAGTCATTGATGTCGAGTCATTTGCCCTAACCGTTGATGCTAAATTAGTTCCCTCGATTGCCGATACCAACTCAACTGTTGTTGCTCCAACGTTCGTGTAGTCAACCCCTCATATAGTAAATTTCTTTTTTTAATTTCCTTTTGTCCTCAAAAAATCCTCTTTTGCAATGTCAAGGATTCCTGAGTATAGTGTAAAAGCTTTTCCTTCTAATATAAAGCCTTTTGATATATTACATTGCAAATCCTTGGAATGTTCGAACCTTCTAATGCCTGGAGTTGCTAAGTCCCAAGTTAGACTTCTTCAATGACAACATATGATCCTTCCCAACAATTTACCCAAAACGGCACGATATCATGCAACATATGGCAAACAAGGGTGTACCTTCTGTTACACCCTATATCTCGAGCGATACGATTGCAATTTGAGTTATGAACATGTTTTAGTCGGCAACAATCATATCTCACTCCCCTCTCTCACTCCCTTTCCCCCTCGCTTTCTCACTCGCTTACTCTTTCTTATTGTCTTTCTCAATTAAGCATTAGTAATTAGAGCTTCAATTCGAAGCTCTCTATAGGTAGTTAGATTTTAACATAATTATATTTTTATTAGTATCTTTGTAAGAGGAATTATGGTTAATTAGTGTAGTTCTCTTATTATAGATACTTTTTCCTAATTATAACTATTTAATGCTGATTAGTGTCATCCTTCATAATATAGGGTCAATTAGAGTCTCACCTGACTTTTAGGGCTAATTTGGATACTCAAGCCTAACCACAACATGTTAAGGGTGATTAATGTCATTCTTTATGATGTAGGCCCATTGCCTTAATTTTAGAGGCAATTTAGGGTAATTAGGCTTAATCAAAGCTTGTTAAGAGTGATTAGTGTATTGCTCTTGATTAGAGCTATTTTTCCTAATTATAGCTACTTAATGGTGATCATTATCATTCTTTATAAATTAGTACCAATTAGGTCCATTACCTTAATTTTACAATCAATTGAAGAATAATTAGGCATACACAACATTTTAAGATTAATTAATGTCATTCTTTATAATTTAGAGCCAACTAGGGTCATTACCTTACTTTTAAGGTCAATTTAGGGGCAATATTACAGCATGTCAAGGATACTAGTGTCATTCCTTATCATTCAAGGCCAATTAGGGTCACTACCTTATTTTTAGGATCAATTTAAGAATAATTATGCCTAATCACAGCATATTTAGAACTAATTAAGGCCAATTTGATGTGTTTCTCTTATCATTATTGTGTTTATCTTAATTTTAGGGACAACTACGGGCAATAGGTAATTCACAGCTTACAATTAGTTGTTGGATTATGATTTTTCTTGTATTACTCTTTAAAGTCTAATTTTCTTTTTTTAAGTTCATTTATTGTTGTATTATGAATTATAGTCTAATGACTCTAATCAAAGTGATAGGAACCCAAAGGTATATATTAAGGATAATCGATCTCTATAGGGGATCGGCTCTCCATGATCTCTATAGGGGATCGGCCCTCCTAGGGTTTCGGCCACAAGGCTGAAAACAATAATCAATCTTTCATTGACTACGAAAAGAAGAATTACATGCTTATTTATAGGGTTCCATGAAGAGACCCCTGACCTTGGACTCCAACTAAGAGTCCTACTGGGAATAAAAGTCCTACTTCTTCTAGGACTCCTACTCCAGATCCAACTCCAACTAGGATTTGGGCCCGTTTATTCAAACCAGATCTAAGCTGACTCGATGTCTGGTCTAGGCCGGCCAACAGGGCCCAACCAGCGGACTTGACTCAGTAGACTATGAGTCGACCCACCCTCTTCAAATCAGTCTTATCTTCATAGGACTCCCAGGTAGCATCCTCAATAGGCAAATTAGTCCATTATACCAGTACTTCAGTTGAAGGGCGTCTGCGGCGCATCATGATCCTGCGGTCCAATATGGCCTTCGGCTGAACCTGGACCTCTCCATCAGTAGAGATGTCGGATGGTTGGCTTTGAGCTGATGTCGGATAGTTGGCTTTGAGTTGATTCATCTTCTCCTAGCTTCAATTTAAGGCAGAACATGTGGAAGACCGGATGTATTTTGGAGTCTACGGGTAAGTCCAATCTGTAAGCCACGGCTCCAATGCGCTCCAAAATTTTGTAGGGTCCAAAGAAGTGGGGAGACAACTTCATTGAGGCCCGAGTCTTTATGGATGTTTGCTTGTAGGGCTAAAGGCGAAGGAAGACCCAATCTCCAACAGCAAACTCCCTTTCGCTTCTATGTTTGTCAGCCTGTTGTTTCATTCTTACTTGGGCTGCCGTGAGGTTGTCCTCCCTATCAATCAATTCTTTATCTACCTGATTCACTTTTGATGTGCCGACCACATATTTGATGATTGCTGGAGGAAGCCGACAATAGACAGCTTCAAACAGTGTACATTTAGTGGATGAATGATATGTTGTGTTGTACCACCATTCGGCCCAGGGAAGCCATTTAGTCCACTCCTTCGGCCTGTCACTAGTGAAACATCTGTGGTAATTCTCCAAGCACCTGTTCACCACCTCTGTTTGGCCGTCGATTTGGGGATGATAGGTTGTGCTCATCTTCAATTGTGTGCCTTGTATTGAAAAAGCTCCATCCAAAACTTGCTGGTGAAAACCCTGTCACGATCACTTACAATAGAGCGAGGTATCTCGTGCAATTTAGCTATATTCTCCACAAAAATATGGGCAAAGCTGGCGTTAGTGTAAGGATTTCATACAGCACAAAAGTGGGTGTATTTCATAAGGCAATCAACAACAACAAGGATGGTACCTTTCCCTTGAGATGATAGCAACCCTTCGATGAAATCCATAGAGATGCTGGTCCAAGCTGAGTCCGATATAAGTAAGGGCTGTAATTTTCCTGGACTTGCCATCGTCTCTCCTTTATGCCGCTGGCATGTGTTGCATCGAGCCACAATTCTGCAATGATCTTCTTCATGCCCTTCCAATAAAAAATTTAGGCGAATTCTTTTGTAGGTCTGGAGAAATCTTGAATGTCCAGTCATAGGTGATGAGTGCAACTCCTGTAGGATGGCAGTTTGGCAAAGGGAGTGAGGCACCAAAACAATTCGGCCCTTGTATCGCAGATCTTTCGAGTCTCAGCTGTAGTGCGCAACTGAACCAGGGTTCTCCAGTTTCTTGATAATCCCCTGGGTCTCCAAATCGCCTTGCCGCTCCTTCCTGATGTCTTCCAAGAGGCCACAAATCGGGAGGGAGATGGCTGTCAATTCAGCATGCTCGGGCAGTCGGGAAAGCGCATCTGCAACCACGTTATCATTCCCCTTTTTATAAATAATTTTATAGTCAAATCCAACAATTTTGTTATCCATTTTTGCTGCTCGGGGGAGGAAATCTTTTGCACCACGAAATATTTCAGGCTCTTGTAGTCGGTCTTGATTTGGAATCGTTGGCCAATCAGGTAAGGTCTCCACTTTATAACCACATGCACGATGGCCAACATCTCTTTGTCGTAGACCGATAATTTCAGATGTGTTGGGGAGAGAGTCTTGCTAGTGTATGCTAGTAGTCGGCCTTCTTGCATTAGTACAGCACAATTCCGGCTCCTGACTAGTCGGATTTGATCACGAACACCTCGTCGAAGTCAGGTAGAGCTAGCACCAGTGTAGATGTCATCGCAACCTTGACGACATTGAAGGCCTTGGTTGCTTCCTCCGACCACTGGAAGGCATCCTTCTTCAGCAACACTGTAAGGGGAGCACTGATCTTGCAATAGTTCTTCACGAACTTACGATAGTAGCCGGTCAACCCTAGAAATCCCCGCCAAGCTTTGATCGTTTTCGACAACGGCAAACCTTGCATCGCTTCAATCTTCGAATGATCAACCGCCACTCCTTCCTTTGAGATGACATGGCTGAGGTATTCAACCTCTCTCTTCATTAAGTTGTACTTCGACTTTTTGACAAAAAGGGAATGTTCTTGTGGAGTCGTCAAAATAATCTACAAGTGAGAGATATGGCTTCCGAAGGAGGAGCTATAAATCAAAATGTCATTGAAGAAGACCAAAACGAACTTATGGAGGTAAAACCCGAAAGATGTCGTTCATGAGGCTTTGAAAAGTAGAAGGGGCATTGGTTAGGCCAAAACCATTACCAGGAATCCATAGTACTCGTTGTGTGTCCAGAAAGCGATCTTCGGTATATCCTCTCCTAGCACCCGGATCTGATGGTATATGAACCACAAATCTAACTTGGTGAAGAGCTAGGCTCCCTTCAGTTCATCAAGCAATTCGTCCACCATAGGGATTGGGTATTTGTCCTTCACCGTAATGTTGTTGAGGGCCTGGTAATCCACGCACATCCGCCATGATCCGTCCTTCTTTCGTATCAGGAGGACCGGTAAAGAGTAGGGGCTAACACTCGGCCTAATGATCCCTATTTCCAGCATCTCTTGGACGATTCGCTCTATCTCAGCCTTCTAAAGATGGGGGTACCGGTATGGCCAAAAGTTTGTTGGAGTTTTTCCTGGCAAGATGGGAATTTGGTGGTTAAGTAGCCGAGAAGGGGAAGTCCTTTTGGTTCAGCAAACACATCCACAAATTCAGCAAGCAAGGAGGAGAGAGTAGGGTCTTCTTGCATCGTCGGTTCGTCAAGTTGCAGCCCTTGCAATTGGATTAGGAAACCGGCATGCATCCTGTGCCACACCCTTTCAATCCTTTGACTCATAACAGTGGAAACCTTGCCCCCGCGTTTGTCTCTTAGGATTACCTGTTTCCAATCGATGAAAAAATTCATAAGGAGTTTAGAGAAGTTCCAGGAAAATATCACCTAGAGTCATTAGCCACTCAATGTCGAGCACCACCTGGTAGTCTTCCAACGGTAGCAAGAAAAAGTCTGTGGTTATCTCTTGGCCCTGCATGATCAGTTTCACCCACGGGCACTTGTGGCCGCAAGATAGGGTTCAGCCATCTGCTACCTTCACGTCGAACTTGTCGCAATCTTCGACTCGATAGGTTAATCATGTAGCAACCTTGTTGTCCATAAAATTGCTTCTAGTGTCGATTAGGATTGTGATCGACTGGTGCTTGAGGAATCCTTCGATCTTCGTCTTTTGATGGCTGCTGACCGTGCTCGACTTCTTCCTCTACATCTTCCTTCTCGGGTTCGAGATCTATGCCCTCGGGTTTTAGATCTTCAATTGGTCCAATCATCAAAAGTCTCCCTCTTTTGCAGCGATGATCTTTGCTCTATGATTCATCGCAGTGCCAACATAGCCCTTTAGCCGATCTCTCTCGAAGTTCTTCTTGGGTAAGCTTCTTCGTCATAGGAGTTCAGTTGGCAGCAAGGGAGGCCGGTGGTTTGATGGCTGCTAGTCTATGCACGATCTTGGTCCTTCAGGCGTCGATGTGAAGCTTTTCTTTTTGGATACAGGCGAAGGAGATGGTAGCTATCAAGGTATACGGTTGACGGGTCTTAAATTCGCATTAGATCTCCGATTTAAGTGTTTCGATGAATGTCCCTAACAATTGCTTTTCAAACCAATCACGAGTTTGATTTAAGAGACGTTCAAACCTGATTTTGTATTCTCGCTCGGTAGAAGTTTAACGAATCTTCGCAAGTTAGCCGTCCATGTTTTCATACTCTGACGGTCCAAAACGGATCAGCAATCCATTTTTAAATTGCCTCCACGTGGGTACGTCGTGTGCGTGCTCGAACCAGTTGTACCACTGAATAACATCTTCCTCGAGGTGTATGATGGCGATGTCCACCATAGATCCTTCTGGAGTCCTGTGGAAACGAAAGAACCTTTCACGCAAGATCCATCCAATTGTATCTCGATCTTCCCATCTAGAGAACTCCACCCTCATACGCGGGTATTCAGAGTCTTGTGCTTGATCACCCTTCTCAAATTGGTTCTCCTTACGATCTGAACTTTCCCTACACTGAGATCTGTTTGGGCTCTCCGATCAGCCTATTTTGAATTCATGGTAGAGTGCTCGCAATCTATCCTCCATGCGAGCCTCGAAGGCTTCAAACATTGTGTCGAGAGCATCTGAGGCCATCGCGTAAGATTGAAGATCTGTAATGTTCAACTCATTCTGTTGTCGAAGGCAGAGATTTGTGCTAGAAGGTGTTGGTGGCAATAGCAGGAAGGGAGGATGTGGTAGCAGCGACAATCTAAGGTTTGATGGTTGCGGCAAATTGCTACTGATGGCGGCGACAGCAAGAGATGGAAGTCGACGACTACAACTGGAGTAGCAGGTGGCGACAACAAGGGGCGAAGGCGGCGGCAACAGTAGCAGTCTAGGGTTAGATGGCTGTGATAAATGTTGCTGGTCGTGGCAGCAACAGGAGATGAAGGTGGCGGTAGCAAGAGATGGAAGTCAACGCCTGCAAACTGGAGTTGCAGGTGGCGGCAGCAATAGGATGAAGGTAGCGGTGGCGACAACAATGTTAGAATTAGATGGTTGTGATAAATGTTGCTGGTGGTGGCAGCAACATGAGATGAAGGTGGCGACGGTGGAGTAGATGAACAGTGAGATGCCAAGAACGCTACTCTGATAATTGATCTCTATAAGGGATCAGCCCTCCTTAATCTCTATAGGGGATTGACCCTCCTAGGGTTTCGACTGCAAGGCTAAAAACAAGAATCAATCTTTCATTGGCTACAAAAGGAAGAATTACATTCTTATTTATAGGGTCCCATGAAGAGAACCCCTAACCCTGGACTCCAACTAAGAGTCCTACTGGGAATAAAACTCCTACTTCTATTAGGACTCCTACTTCGGTCGAATCCAACTTCAACTAGGATTTGCGCCCGTTTATTCAAATCAGATCCTGGCCGACTTAATGTCTGGTCTAGGCCGGCCGACAAGGCCCAATCAGCGGACTCGACTCAGTAGACTAGGACCTGACCCCACCAGAGTCCTATCACAAAGCCTACTAGTACTAACAAACATTTAGACCCAATTAGGTTCTTTACTAGAGTCATTAAATTGATATATTATTCTAAGATAATAGTCCCAAAGCAACAATCGGGTGATAAAGCTCGGGATCATGTTTGTCATTGGAGAACTACCATCACTGTTAGTGTATATTGTGACTACATCAATCATAACAATTGAGCCACTTTATGTTTACTCCGTAAAGTTGATATGGAGAAACGTCCATAGGTGCACTGCTTAAAACGCACAAAATGAATGCTAGGGAAGGATATTAACAAAGCACAAAATGATGATGAGTCAAAGAATGATCTATATATGCTAATCATCTATTGATCAAATTGACTTCAGAATATAACATATATTATGACCATATTCAATTTTGACTTCATTATGATCTATACATGCTCATATGGACCAAGATATTCATAATATAAACATATTCAATTTTGACTTCAACTAGAATCAAAATAATTTGTATTTGCAACATCCTTTATTGATTAAATTGTTTCTTTTACAACATATTACCTAATCCTATTATTCAACATCGGTATAACATATATTGGTGGCACTAAAGAATGTCATTTATCGACTCCGGATAGAAAGTGATAACGCAGTCCAAGCTATAGTAGAGGGTCGATTATTTCGAAAAGGTGTATGCTCATTCTTCAACAATGTAGCCATATTATGACGTTATAGTATTAATCCTGTAAGTGGTAATACATAGTCATATTCGATTGTAAATTCAAGTGATCATTAATGATTTGTTATACTAATAAAGTATTAATTATATTTCTTTTATAACTAAGTGGTGGCTACAATATGGAGGGTGTATATCCAATCCAAAAAACATTGTCGTCCATATTATTTTAAAAACGATGACATCGAGAGGATGCTAACGTAATTGGTCAACTTTCGACTTGATTCACACCAACGTCCGCAATAGGCTATCATATAGATGACTAGAGAAGCTGATTTATGTGTACTACAGTATGCTTTAGCCGCTAGTTCTACAATGAAGATTCATAACCAACGTTGGAATGAGTTGAAGTAGCAGAGAACCTAAGATACATTGCTTTAATAAGGCAGGAAATGCCCACGTCCACCTCTTTTTATAATCGATGCCACAAAAGAAGAGGAACAACATCTCCAACAAAAAGATCCACCTAGTTTAGAACATGGCAATCAGACAACCTCGAGTTAGTCGAGGCTATAGCACCGAACAATCATAGTCGCCTACCTAACGTTTAAAAAGAAGGGGAAGGGGAAGGTAATAACATCAATCGATCCCTGACACGGGAGTGTCTAATTTGCTACTATGGTATTCTCTACAATACACAATGTTTGTCTGATAGTCTTTAATCTAGCCCACTAAAATATGATAACTCATAAGCATATTCCTTAGTCAAAGTTAAAGTTGTTTCAAGATGCTTTTCTTCATAACCAAAGAATGCATTAAAGGGGAGTAGTTTCCACCTATAAGACACTTAATTTAGTTCCATATGCATAAAGGGTTGTTTCATGCATTAGTACTTATTTTGGTGTTTTAGGGTTAGAAGAAACTTTAGAACAAGGTTTGCAATTTCGACATTTACCACCCGACACGGGTGGTACATACCGGTCCACCAGTTGTCGCTCACCAAAAATCGATCGTCGGCGATCGATTTCGACCGTCGGTGGTCGATTTAAGGGAGAAATCGACCGTCGGCGGTCGATTGAGCGAGAAAAGGAGAAGAAGAAGAAGAGGAGGAAAACAAAGAAAAAAAAAAGAAAAGAGGATAAGAAAGAATACCTATACCCCGCGTATGGTCCTCGCCCGTGCACCGTCGCCACTCACGCGCCATTGCTGCCCGTGGGTCACGGGCACTTTTTCTCCCGTGCGGGAGAAAGATCGAGGCGACGTCGCCCCTTTTTCTAATTTTTTAATATTTTAATATATTTAATATTATATTATATTATATTATAAAATATTTATATTATATTTTAATATATCGAGCGGTACATATAGTGAGTACTTTGAGTTCTCACTATATGATAATATTGACAAAAGCTCTTTGAGTTCTCTCTTAAACTCTATATCTCTTGGATGCTTCCTTGAGTGGTAAGTTTTTTGTTACAGTTTTGTATCCTTGTTTAATATCCTTAGGGTGGTGAATTTTCTGTATCCCTATATGATTTTAAACTTGGTGGTGAACTATTTATCGATTTTCTACAAGTTCTATCATGAGTTTGTTTCTTTCCACTTCGAAAGATATTCCAGCAAATACAACTCGACTATCGGTTTTTTTTTTTTTTATTTCATTCCTCTTTCTCCCTTCTCCGGTATCAGTTTGGTATCATAGCTAAAGGCTACAGATCATAGCAAGGCAAAATGAAAAAGAAGTAGTTGGTGAAGGTAATGGCCATAATATAATGCTGAATCCTTGAGGTTGTAGCTACAAAGATTGTTATACAGTCCACAAGAAAAAGAATGAAATCATTGAAGAACTTCAGAGTATAAACAATCAGCACGAAAATGATGCCCAAATGTTTGGTTCTGATAATGATACACCTCCTTACCCAGGGGAGTTTGGAAGATTTCAAGTAAGACATAGAGACCAAGATGAGTGGCAGAACAAATACAACCCAAAGTTGGATATTCCGAGTTTGAAAGTTAAATCAATGTTGATGACTTTATCGATTGGCTTAATACGGTGGAAAGAATATTCGACTTTCATGAACCACCAGAACAAAAGAAGGTAAAACTTGTGATACTCAAACTCATAAGGAATGCATCTTTTTGGTGTGAAAATCTGAAGAAGCAAAGAGAACATGTGGGGAAAAGTAAGATCGTGACATTGGAAAAAATGAAAAGGGAATTGAAAAGAAAATACCTACCTAACAATTATAGGCAAGAGATCTTTCTCAAAATCTATGATTTCAAGCAAAAAGATCTTAGTGTGGAGGAGTACACAACAAAGTTCAACAATCTTATATTAAAAGGAGACCTTATGGAACTAGAAGAACAAACCATTGTAAGATTAAGATACTTAGAAGGTCTGAAATATGAGATTGCCAAAGTAGTTCAACTCCAACCATATTGGTCTTTAAATGATGTGAACAAGCCGACTTTAAAAGTTAAGAAGTAACAAAAGTTTGAAAAGGGTTCTCGATACGGGGCGAAAGATAGTTATCCAAAAGGGGGAAATTCCAAGCCTATTATCTAAAGCAAAGTAGTATCGAAGGTGCAAGACAAGGATGAAGGATCAGTTGGCAACAAACAACCACCTATTTCTTCTACACCAAGTGATTGAAAATACTTCAAATGTCATGGTTTTGGGCATATTGCTTCAGATTATCGAAATATGAGGGTTATCATATTGGTTGAAGTGCATAGTGATAGAGAAAGAAATGAAGCCAATGACGAACCAAAATATGATGATGAGGAGGAAGAGATTATTTATGCTAATCATGATTTGTCTATTATGTTACAACGTAGTTTACAAATATCCTATGTGGCTGAGGATAAAAATTAGGTGAGAAAACGTGTTTCATACCAAATGTACTTCTCATGGCAAGGTATGCTTGGTGATCATTGATAGTGGCAGCTTTAAGAATGTTGTATCTTTAGAGATGGTACAAAAGCTAAAGTTGGACATAACCCCTCATCTACATCCGTATCAATTATGTTGGCTGCAAAAAGAATATGACATCAAGGTAACTAAAAGATGTTTAGTTCCGTTTTCTATTGGCAAGTATTATAAAGATGAAGTATGCTGTGATGTTGCTCTTATGGATGCTTGTCATTTGCTATTGGGTAGACCTTAGCATTATGATAGGAGGGTATTGTATGATGACTACAAACATACTTATTCTTTTAAGGTGAATGAAAAGAAGATTATTTTAGCTCCATTACAGCCTTCTAAAATCAATACATCAAAGAAGGAAGTTAGTGCTTTTATGCCATATGGTGAATGCAAGGGTGAATTAGAAAGGGGTGGTCATGTTTTAGCTCTAATAGTAATAGAGGAGAATGAATATCACAAGGAGCCACCAACAAACATGAAACCAATCCTAGAGGAATTTCAAGATGTTATACCGGAAGAGATTCCACATGGCCTTCCACCTTTGAGAGACATTCAGCATCATGTTAATCTTATCCCGGGGGCTGTACTACCTAAGAAGGCAGCCTACGGAATGAGTCCCAAGGAATATGAAGAACTTCAAAGGCAAGTAGGTGAGTTGGTGAAAAAGGGAATGATTCGGGAGAGCATGAGTCATTGTGTTGTTCTAGCCTTATTGGTGCTTAAGAAGGATGGTTATTGGAGAATGTGTGTAGATAGTCGCGCCATCAACAAAATCACAATCGATTATCATTTTCTCATTCCAAGGTTAGATGATTTACTTGATCAATTGTATGGTACTTCAATTTTCTCTAAAATTGATTTGAAGAGTGGCTATCACTAAATAAGAATGAGGCCTAAAGATGAGTGGAAAACAACATTTGAAACCAAGGTTTGATATACCGATCAGTACCGGAGTACTGAGATTATCTCGTTACCGGTACGGTGCACAGTGCATACCGCCTAGTACATTAAAATATTTTATATTTTATAATATTTTATAATATAATATAATATTTAATATAATATCAAATATTAATATATTAAAAAAAAAGGTGACGTCACCTCAATCTTTCTCCCACCCGGGAGACGCTCCTCCTTGCGGGAGAAAAATCGCCGAGAGCCATGGGCGACGTGGGCAACGACAGCGCGCGGGCAAGGACGACACAGGGAAAGGAGGTACTTCTTTCTTCTTTTCCCTCAATCGACTGTCGACGATCGATTTCTCCCTCAATCGGCCATCGACGATTGATTTTGGCAGTACCGCCCGGTAGCGAGCCCGCATACCGGTAACCTGACGAGCCGATACATACCACCCATAGCGGGCGGTATAGATCAAAATTGCATTCCTTGTTTAAAACTAGAGATGGCTTATATAGATGGTTGGTTATGTCATTTGGCTATCTAATGCTCCTAGCACTTCCATAAGATTTATGAATCACATACTTAAACCATGCATTGGGACTTTTGTTGTAGTTTGCTTTGATGGCATATTGGTGTACAACAAGAATGAGGCAACAATAACTCTTTCTTATTTTGAGGCAGCAAAAGTGTGAATATTTTACTCCTAGTGTGGTATTTTTGAGATATGCTGTTTTAAAAAATAAAATTATGATGGATGAAATAAGGTAGAAGCTATTATTAATTGGCAAACACTTGCTTCATTGCATGATGTGAGGAGTTTTCATAATTTGAGTTTGACAGAAGATTCATCAAGGGTTTCAGCTCGATTGTTGCTCCAATCACCACGGTGATAAATTCAAGTGGACTAATGAGGCTAATTAAGCTTTTAAGTTATTAAAATGAAATGTGACCGAAGCTCCTATTTTGGTACTACCCAATTTTGACAAGGTGTTTGAGGTTGAATGTGATGCTTCTAATGTGGGAATTAGTGATGTTTTGAGCCAAGAAACAAAGCCCATTGCTTTTTTTAGTAAGAAGTTGAATGATACAAGAAAGAGATATTCTACCTATAACAAAGAGTTCTATACCATTTATCGAGCTTTATCTCATTGGAGTTGGTATCTTTTTTCTAAGTCATTTGTCCTATATTCTGATCATGAGGTATTAAAGTTTATTAATCACCAGCACAAACTAAACAAAAGGCATGCAGCTTGGGTGGAGGTCTTACAATCTTACAACTTCACAATTAAGCACCAATCTGGTGTTAAAAACGTAGTTGTTGATGCATTGAGCAGAAAACATTCTTTGTTAACAGCCATGGAAGTCAAAGTGCTTGGATTTGAGATATTCAAAGATCTTTAAGAGAATGATGCGGATTTCAGCTCAATATGGCAGAATTGCAAATCTTTGATGGTTTTCTTTTTCGAACTAATGTCGTTGAGATATTCAAAGTCAAGGTTCTTTTCATCAATTTTCTATCTTTAATAGTTTTCTTTTTCGATCTAATGCTTTGTGAGTTCCATCTTGTTCTTTGAGATATGTAATTATGGCTAAAGCTCATGGTGGTGTTTTGGGAGGACATTTTAGTAGGGACAAGACTCTACTAAAATGGTGTTATGGCTAAAGCTCATGGTGGTGTTAACATTCTTTGTTAACAGCCATGGAAGTCAAAGTGCTTGGATTTGAGATATTCAAAGATCTTTAAGAGAATGATACGGATTTCAGCTCAATATGGCAGAATTGCAAATCTTTGATGGTTTTCTTTTTCGAACTAATGTCGTTGAGATATTCAAAGTCCAGGTTCTTTTCATCAATTTTCTATCTTTAATAGTTTTCTTTTTCGATCTAATGCTTTGTGAGTTCCATCTTGTTCTTTGAGATATGTAATTATGGCTAAAGCTCATAGTGGTGTTTTGGGAGGACATTTTAGTAGGGACAAGACTCTAGCTCTTGTTCAATCAAATTTTTATTGGCTGTTCAGAGATGTGGAGACACTTATAAAGCAATGTCGAGTGTGTAATTTGGGAAAAACAAGAAGCCAAAATTCAAGTTTGTACACTCCATTGCCAATGTCTAATGCTCCATAGGAGGATATGAGTCTTGATTTTGTCATGAGACCACCAAGAACTCAAAGAAACAAAAATTCTATCATGGTTGTTGTTGACAGATTCTCAAAGATGTCTCACTTTGTTCCCTGCAATAAATCAAATGATGCATATTATATTGCTGATTTGTATTTCAAAAAGATTGTTAGATTGCATGGCATTCCAAAAACTATGGTGTCTAATCGACACTCAAAATTTCTTAGCCAGTTTTGGAGAACTCTATAGAGGAAGCTAGGTACATCTTTGAATTTCAGTAGCTCTCATCATCCACAAACTGATGGGTAAACAGAAGTAATAAATAGAAGCTTGGAAAACCTGCTTACAAGCTATGTTGGCAAGAACATTAAGCAATGGGATCTCATTCTTCCACAAATCGAGTTTACCTATAATCGTTCCGTGCATCATAGTGTTGGTAAGAGTCCTTTTCAGGTTGTTTATTGTGCTAATCCTACTGGTCCTTTGGACTTAATCTCTCATTCTACAATTAAGCAATGTAGTAGAGATACTGACGAGAGGGCTAAGCAGATAAAGAAGTTGCATAAGAGTGTTAAAGCAACCATTGAGAAGCAAAATGAGAGTTACATTCAAGCTGCCAACAAACATAGAAAGCATATAGAATTTAATACAGGTGATTTGGTTTGGATTCATCTAAGGAAGGAGAGGTTTCCACCAGACAAATTTAGGAAATTGAAACTAAAGGCTGATGGTCCATTCAAGGTGCTTAAGAGAATTGCCAAGAATACTTATGAGATCGAGCTACCTAAAGATTATGGAGTGTCCTCAACATTCAATGTGGCTAATTTAAGTCCATATCATGGTGATAGTTCAAATGAGGACTTGAGGACAAGTCTTTTTCAACCAAGAGAGACAAACACGGGAGTTAACACGGGAGTGCCTACTTTGTTACTCAAATAAATCCTGTTGAGCTCATGGTATTCTTTACAATTCACAATTTTTGTCTCATAGCCTTTTATCCAAACCTCATAAATATGACAGCGCATGAGCATTTTCACTAGAGAAAGTTAAAGTTGCTTTATTGATAAAGTAGTTTGGAAGGTAGAAAGTTAAAGCTATTTCAAGATATTTTTCTTCATGACCAAGGAATGCATTAACGAAGTTAGCAAATGTAAAGCACTTAATTTTGTAGTTCCCTATGCATAAAGGGTTGTTTCATGCACTAGTACTTATTTTGGTGTTCTAGGATTAGAAAGGAAGATTTTGAAGAACCTGATTACTATTGGCAGAAGCTCTTTTGAGTCTCAATAAAACTTTGTATCTCTTGGATGTTTCCTTGAGTGGTGAGTCTTTTGATTTAGGTATGTATCCTAGTTTAATTTCCTTAAGGTGGTGAATTTTCTACATCCTCTTGACATTAAACTTGGGGGTGAACTTTTTATCTATTTTATGCAAGTTCTATTCTAAGTTTGTTTCTTTTCTACAACTCGATTATCGGCTTCTTTGTTGATTTTTCAAATTTCATTCTTCTTTCTCCTTTCCCGAAATCAGTTTGATATCATAGCTAAAAGTTAGAGATCATGGCATGGTGGAATGGAAAAGTAATGGTGAAGGTTATTAGCCATGAAGATGATGTTAAATCCTTGAGGTTGCAGCTACAAAGATTGCGACACAGTCTACAAGAAAAAAATAAAATCATTGAAGAACTTCGGAGTAGGAACAATCAGCATGAAAATGATACCCAAAAGTTTGGTTTTGATGATTATACACCTCCTTACCCAAGGGAGTTTGAAAGATTTCAGGCAACACGTAGAGCAGTGATTAAAAAAACGCTAGAAGCCAAAAGGCGTCAGAGTCCCAAAACGCCCGAGGCGCCAGGCGCTCACCCGAGCGAAGTGAGGCGCCAAAATATAAAAATATATAATATAATTAATAAATATAATTATTAAAATAAAAATATGATATTTAATTAAACAAATATGAAGAATAAACTACAAGTCATAATGTCACATTAACAAAAGTTTTAAAATTCAAAACAATAAAGTTTTATATCAAAATCACTCATCATAATCATTATCATCGTCATTTCCATACAAATCATCTTTAAAATTCAAAATAATATATTGGTTACTGTTAACAGTCCATTAATAGAATACTGTAATATCTATGGACAGTATACTGTAATATTAACAGTATATTGTTAACAGTCCATTAACAGTATACTGTAATATCTATGGACAATATACTGTATATTTAATAAATATTAACAAGTATACTATTAATATTTAATATACATTATACTGTTAATAGTATATTAACAGTATATTGTTAACAGTCCATTAATAGTATATTGTTAATATTTAATATACATTATATAGTATACTGTATATAGTATACTAGTAATATATTGTTAAGTGTTAACAGTATATTAACAGTATACTGTTATACTGTTAATAATTAATCAACTTAATAGTATCCTGTTAAGTATTAATATAATTTTAACGATATCTTATGAGAATCGAGGTGACGAGACCGACCGAAGGCGAGAGGCGGTAGCAACGGACGATGGCGGCAGCGATGACGAGCGGTAGCGTGACGGCGAAAGCGACAACAGTGATAGTGTCGGCGACATAATCCAAGCGACTGAAGCAGGCTCTCGAGCACTCGGGTGAGAGCAATGATGGCGGCGAAGACAGCAGTAGCGAGGCGACGAAGACAGTAGCAGCGACAGCGGCGAGATGCTAATCTCGACACGAGATAAGGATTAGGGTTGAGTAACGAGAGATATATAGCTACGTTAGTTGGTTCGATTGAACCAACTAACACGACCGACCAAATCCGAGCTAAAAGCCTGGTTCGCCACCTGGATTAAACCGAGCGCTCGCCCGAATCGCCCATCGCCTGGCTCGAGGCACTTAGGCGAGCACCCGAGCGCCTATTTAAATTGCTAGCGTAGAAACCAAGACGTGTGGCAGAACAAATATAACCCAAAGTTGGATATTCCGATGTTTAAAGGTAGAATCAATGTTGATGACTTTATTAATTGGCTTAATACGGTGGGAAAAATATTTGATTTTCATGAACTGCCAGAACAAAAGAAAGTAAAGCTTGTGGCACTCAAATCAGAGCTAAAGGCTGGAGATCATGGCAAGGCGGAATGAAAACGATGCAGTTGGTGAAGGTAGTGGCCATTAAGATGCTATTGAATCCTTGAGGTTGCAGCTACAAAGATTGCTATATAGTCTACAAGAAAAAATAAAATTATTGAGGAACTTGAGTGAAAACAATTAGCATGAAAATGATGCCCAAAAGTTTGGTTTTGATGATGATACACATCCTTACCCAAAGAAGTTTGAAAGATTTCAGGCAAGGTGTAGAGACCAAGACGAATGGCAGAACAAATACAACCCAAAGTTGGATATTCCGGAATTTAAAGGTAGAATCAATATTGATGGCTTTAATGATTGGCTTAATACAGTAGAAAGAAAATTCAATTTTCATGAACTGCCAGAACAAAAGAAAGTAAAGCTTGTGGCACTCAAACTTAAAAGGAATGCATCTTTTGGTGGGAAACCTAAAGAAGCAAAGAGAAACGTGAGGGGAAGAGTAAGATCATAACATATGAAAAAATAAAAAGGGAGTTGAAAAGAAAATATTTACGACAACTATAGGCAAGAGATCTTTCTCAAAATCTATGAAAAGGGTTCTCGATACGGGTCGAAAGATGATTATATGAAAGGAGAAAATTTCGAACCTACTCTCCAAAGGAAAGTGGTGTCGAAGATGCAAGAGAATGGTGACAGATCAGTTGGCAGCAAACAATCACCTAATTCGTCTACACCAAGTGGCCAAAAATGCTTCGAATGTCATGGCCTTGGGTATATTGCTTCAAATTGTCTAAATAGGAGGATTGTTACACTAGTTGAAGAACATAGTGATGGCAAAGAAAATAAAGCCAATGATGAACCAAAATATGATGATGAGGAGGAAAAGGTTACTTATGCCGATCATGGTTTATCTTTTATGTCCTACAGTGGATGCAAGGTTGAATTAGAAATGGGTGGTCATGTTTTGGCTCTAGTAGTAGTAGAGAAGAATGAACAACACAAGGAGCCACCAGCAATCATGAAACCAATTGTCGAGGAGTTCTAAGATGTTATATCGGAAGAGATCCTATATAACCTTCTACCTTTGAGAGACAACCACCATCATGTTGATCTTATTCTAAGGGCCAATCCTATAGATCTTTTGGATTTGGTTCTTTATTCTACAACTAAACAATTAAGTAAAATTGCTGATGAAAGGGCTAAGCAGATAAAGAAGTTACATGAGAAAGTTAAAGCAATCACTGAAAATCAAAATGAGAGGTACATGCAAGATGCCAACAAATACAGAAAGCATAAGGAGTTAAATACAAGTGATTTGATCTGGATTTATCTAAAAAAGTAGCGATTACCACTAGACAAATTTGGAAAACTAAAACCTAAGACTGATGGTCCAACAATATGCTTAAGAGAATTGACAAGAATGCTTGTGAGATCAAGCTACCTGAAGATTATGGGGTGTTCTCAACATTCAATATGATTGATTTTGATCCTTATTATATGGTTGGAACAAATGACTTGAGGACAAGTCTTTTTCTATTAGGGGGGATTAACACGAGAGTGTCTACTTTGTTACAATCAGCTCAAGTAAATCTTGTTGATCCCATGGTATTCTCTACACGGACTCGACTCAGTAGACTAGGACCTGACCCTGCTAGGGTCCTATCACAAAGCCTATTAGTACTAACTCGTTACATTTAGACCCAATTAGGTTCTTTACTAGAGTCATCATGCATTATCATAGCTCATTAAATTGATATATTCTTCTAAGATAATAGTCCCAAAGCAACAATCGGGTGATAAGGCTCGGGATCATGTTCGTCATTGGAGAACTACCATCATTGATAGTGTATAATGTGACTACATCGATCACAACAATAGAGCCACTTTATGTTTACTCTGTAAAGTTGATATATAGAAACGTCCATAGGTGCGCTACTTAAAACTTGGTGAATGCTAAGGGAGGATATTAACAAAGCACAAAATGATGATGAGTTAAAGAATGATCTATACAAGCTAATCATTAATGGACAACAGCTCATATGGACCAAGATATCTGCAATATAATCATATTCAATTTTGACTTCAACTAGAATCAAAATAATTTATATTTGCAACATCCTCTATTGATCAAATTGTTTCTTTTATAACATATTACCTAAATCCTATTATTCAACATCGGTATAGCATATATTGGTGGCACTAAAGAATGTCATTTATCGACTCCGGATAGAAAGTGATAATGTAGTCAAGGCTATAGTAGAGGGTCGATTATTCCGAAAAGGTGTATGCTCATTCTCCGACAATGTAGCCATATTATGATGTTATAGCATTAGTCCTATAAGTGGTAATACATAGTCATATTCGATTGTAAATTCAAGTGATCATTAATGATTTGTTATACTAATAAAGTATTAATTATATTTTTTTATAACTAAGTGGTAATACATAGTCATACTAGTAAATTCCTTGAGTGGTGAGTCTTTTGTTACAGTTCTGTATCCTTGATTAATATATTTGGGGTGCTGAATTATTTATCTATTTTATGCAAGTTCTGTCCTTAGTTTATTTCTTTTCTACAACTCGACTATCGGTTTCTCTTTTTTTATCGAATTTCATTCATTTTCTCCTTTCCCCGGTATCAAGAGTGCCCAATTTGCTACTATGGTATTCTCCCACAATGTTTGTTTGATACGGGCGGTACGTATCGGTGCGACGGGATACCAGTACGCGGACAGCCCGCTACCAGGCGGTACCGTCGAGATCGACGTCTTCCCGCGCGAGAACTAGGCGACACCTCGTCTTCCCGCATTGGAATGAGGCATCGCCTCGTCTTCCAACGGGAGAACAAGGCGTCGTTCTCCCGCGAGGTGACGCTGTTTTTATTTTTTTAACATATATTATATTATATTAATATTATATTATATTATATATTATATTATATTATATTATATTATATTATATTATACCGAGCGGTATGCACTATGCATACTATCGGGTATCGCACCGTATCAAGATAAACTCGATACGCCAGCATGGACTGGTACAATGAACCTTGGTTAGTACTCTTATGTCCTGTGGTGAATACATGGGAGAATTAGAAAGCAGTAGTGATGTTTTGGCTCTAATAGTAGTAGAGGAAAATGAACAACACAAGGAGCCACCAGCAATCATGAAACCAATCCTGGAGGAGCTTCAAGATGTTATACCAAAGGAGATTTCACATGGCCTTCCACCTGTGATAGACATCCAACATCATATTAATCTTACTCCAGGACAATGATTAATATGATTAATATGATTAATATGATTAATACCAAAGGAGGCACTCGGGCGCTCGACTAAGCACTCGGGCACTCGACTAAGCACTCGGGCGCTCGACTAAGCCTCGCTCAAACTCCAGCGGCGCGGGCACGGCGCCGCCAAGCCCAGGCGTCGGGCGCTTCGGGCGAGCGCCCAGGTTAAACCAGGCGACTTCGTTCACGTTAGTTGGTTCAATCGAACCAACTATCGCAGCAATATATATTTCTTGAGTCAACCCTAATCTTCTCATCTCGAATTGGGTGCGTCGCCAACATCTCGTTGTTGTTGCTGCCTCATTCGTTGTCGTTGTTGTTGTCTTCGCCGCCATCGTTGCTCTTTGCTATCGTCGCTGTTGTTGCTTCTCTTCGTCGTCGTCACTGTAGTCATTGATCTTCACTGTCGTCGCTGCTCTTCGCCGCCGTCGCTACCGCTCCTCTCGCTCTCTGTCAAGTCAGCTCGCCACTTCATTTCTACTGCTCTCCGCTACCGCTACTCTCAATAAGCAGCTTTCGCTCTCGATCAGTGCCTCGCCTTATCTCTACTCATCTCTACTGTTAACTTAATGCTAACAATGTATTGTTAACTTTGTTAACAATGTACTGTTAACTTAGTGTTAATAGTATACTATTAACTTATTGTTAACAGTGTACTATATATTTTTTATATATTTATTAATTATATTTTTTTTTTAACTTTAGCCCCTCATTTCACTCGGGCGACCACCTGGTTTTGGGACCCTGGCGCCTAGCGCTTTTTAAATCACTGCTCCAAGGGCTGTGCTACCTAATAAGATAGCCTACAGAATGAGCCCCAAGAAGCATGAAGAACTTCAAAAGCAAATGGATGAATTAGTGGAAAAAGGGCTGGTTGAAGAGAGCATGAGTCCTTGTGTGATTCTAACCTTTTTGGTGCCTAAGAATGATAGTTCTTGGAGAATGTGTATGGATAGTCATGCCATCAGCAAAATCACAATTGATTATTATTTTCTCATTCCAAGGTTAGATGATTTACATGATCAATTGTATAGTGCTCCATGGGAGGATGTGAGTATTGATATCGTCTTGCGACTGCCAAGAACTCAAAGGAACAAGGATTCTATCATGGTTGTTGTTGACAGATTCTCGAATATGTCTCACTTTATTCCCTGTAATAAATCAAATAATGCATCTCATATTGTTGATTTATACTTCAAGGAGATTGTGAAATTGTATGATATTCCAAGAACTATGGGTGTTTGATCGAGACTGAAAATTTATTAGTCATTTTTAAAAAAACTCTATGGAGAAAGTTAGGTACATCTCTAAATTTCAGTAGCTCTCATCATCCACAAACTGATGGGCAAAAGGAGGTAACGAACAGAAGCTTAGGAAACTTGCTTAGAAGCTATGTTAGTAAGAACATCAAGCGATGGGATCTCATTTTTCCACAAATTGAGTTTGCCTACAATCGTTCCATGCATCATAGCATTGGTAAGAGTCCTTTTGAGGTTGTTTATAGTGCTAATCCTATTGGTTCTTTGGCCTTAGTTCCTCATTCTACAACTAAGCAATTTAGTAGAGATGCTGATGAGAGAGGTAAACAGATAAAGAAGTTGTATGAGAGTGTTAAAGCAACCATTGATAAGTAAAATTAGAGGTACATGCAAGCTGTCAACAAACACAAAAAGCATGTGGAGTTTAATGAGGGTGATTTAGTCTGGATTCATCTAAGGAGAGGTTTCCAACAGACAAATTTGAAAATTAAAACCAAAGGTTGATGGCCCATTCAAGGTGCTTAAGAGAATTGGCAAGAATTCTTATGAGATCGAGCTACCTGGAGATTATGGAGTGTCCCCAACATTCAATGTGGTTGATTAGTCCTTATCATGTTGATGAAACAAATGAGGACTTGAGAGTAAGTCTTTTTCAACCATGGAAGATTGACACAAGAGTGCCTAATTCGTGACAATCGACTCATGTAAATCTTACTAATCCTATGGTATTCTCTACAGCCTACAATGCCAACCTTAATCTAGACCTCTCAAATATTATGATAGCCCGTAAGCCAAATGAGTTACAAGCCTATTTTCCAAACTAGTAGATAACCCAACTTGATTGAATAGCCTGAATTAGTTATTAAGGAGTTAAGGGGCGTGCCTTTAAAAGTTGAAAAGCTCAGACTCCTAACTTTCCAACCTATTTTAAAATAAGTCAAAAGCATTTCCCAAGAGAAAGTTAAGGCAATTTCATTAATAAATGTTCTGGTGGGCAGATTCGTTGAACTTAGTCGATTTTCAAAGGAAGAGTTAATTCAACTTATCTTCATGACCAAAAAATACATTAAAGGACTTAGATATCAGTAGAAAAGCAATAAATTTCATAGTTCCCTATGCATGGAGGTTCTTTCATGTACTAATATTTATTTATTTTGATGTTTTAGAGTTCAAAAGCAAAAAAAAAAGAATCTGATTGTATTTGCAGAAACTCGTTAAGTTCTCTCTTTTAACTCCATATCTCTTTAGTTTACTATAGAGTGGTAGGTTTAATCTTTGTATCTCTTGGATATTTCCTTGAGTGATGAGTCATTTTTAAGTTTTGCATCTTTGTTTAATTATCCTTAGGGTGATCAATTTTTGTATCCCTTTGTGATTTTAAACTTGGTGAATCCATTCGTCTCCATTCCGAAAATGTTTCCAGCAAATACAACTATCAGCCTTTCAAATTTCATTTCTCATTATCCCAATATCAATGGGATCTCAAACTTCATATTCACCGTAGACCTGATTTACCACCAATTGTGAATCTTTGTAGACTTCTAAATTGGAAGAAAGAATTTTACTAAGCTACAGGCCAATGATTAGTAACTTTAAAGATAAAACGAAGGAAGTACAATGTTCCACCCTTTGGGCTTTGTAGTATCAAGCCTAACCCCCTATTTATAGTCGTAGTTGATCCGTTGATGTAGGGAAGTCATGGTTTGATATTGACATTCGAGCTCTCGGAGCAAGTCATTTTAGTGACAAACCTAATAACACTTGGGGTTCTATAGTGGTCCAAGGCCGATAGGAAATGCCAAACTCAGTTCGACTGACCTCTTAAAGAGTCGATAGAAGGCATCGAGCTTAAGCAGTACTTGTTGTAATGGTTGATCGATCATTATGATGATATGATGAGATTAGAAGTAGGGGTGCAACTTCTTAGCAACTAGGATCAAAGCATACACCAATTTCTCGAAGATGGGGTAGTATTGCTCAGCATACTTTAACACATAGGAGGTGGTAAACTAGCCTATGGCCTTTGCGTCAACCTTTCTTCTCGAATCAGTACTTAACTAATAACCGAAGGGGTCACCGAAAGGTAAGAGGTACAACTCCTCACTTGGTTGTGAGCTCGAGAACTCGAGTACAAAGCTTAGGTGTTCCTTTAGTTGCTCCAAGGCTACCTGGCATTAATCGGTCCATTGAAACGCTTTTGGCCGCTTCAAAGTTTGGAAGCAGAGGAGCCAACTATCGATGATCCTAGAATGGAAGCGACTTAAGGTAGTTATTCGACCAATGAGTTGTTGAACTTTTTTTTATGAAAGTAGGAGGCTTCATGTCTAGTATGGCCTTAACTTTCTTTGGGTTGATGTCGATTCCTTTGTGGTGAATCATGAACTCGCAAAATCTTCCAAAACTTGACACCGAAGGCGCACTTGGAGGGATTCAACCACATTTGAAAATTCTTGATGGTGGTGAGTGCTTCCTCAAAGTCTTGCAAGTGGGTGTCAGATGTTATGCTTTTAACAAACATATCATGTATCATATTTCTCCTGATCTAGTACTTGAACAATTGATTGACCATTCTTTGATAAGTGACACCGATGTTTTTCAATCTAAAGGGTATGACTTTATAATAGTAGAGGCCTCTATCGATGATAAATGAAGTGTGCTCTCTATCTTTTAATGTCATCTTGATTTGGGTATATCCTAAAAGCATCTATAAAGGTAAACAGCTAGTGGTCGTTTGTGGAGTCAACTAGTTGGTATCAGACAAGCTTTATTGAGGTTCGCATAATTAATGCATATACTCCATTTGCTATTGTTTTTATAACAATAACTACAATGGCGAGTCATTCTTGATAATGGACCTCATGGATGAAGTCATCATCTAGCTGTTTATGTACTACTTCCACAATTGTTGACTATTGATCAAGGGCGAAGTGTCGTGGCTTCTGTCGGATAGGTTGGTGATGGGGTTCAATGTTGAGCCAATATTGTCTCACATGTGAAGACTTATAAGTTAATACCAACTTATTCTTCATCTTTTCCAAAAGTGTCGAACCCACTTTGTTAATTTAGTTTGATGTGTTTGAATCCAACGAGACTTTGATGAGGGGCTTCCTTGCTTCTATGTGAGGTACTTGAGTAGTTCGATCCCTTGGACCATTTGCTATATAAATAAGATGGCCTTCCTCGAGAAAGTGACTGAGGTAAGGTACCACTAACATGATTTCCAAGGATCACTTTTTAATTCTCCGACTTTAATTAAAATTTTCAATGTCATGTGGTAAGTGGATATGATAGCCCAACGTCGATTGAGGGTTTGAAGCTCGATGATTGCATCATAGGTATATGGTATGTCGACTAGGGTTCTTAATTTTAAACTATACCGAGTCTACTCGGTATGATTCAATATGTATACCGAGAGGTGCATATATATATATATATATTTATTTATTTATTTATTTATATTTATTTATTTATGTGTGTGTATATATATTAATATATATTTTATATAAATAAAAATTAAAAACGAGGTGACGTCACTATCGAGGTGACATCGCCCCCCCCTCCTCTTATACTCATCACCTCAGATGATCAGAAGACATAAAAAAAATTGAAAATGAGGCGATGTCACCGAGGCTTCTCCTCATCTGCAACGTTCGACGAGGGATAGGGCAACAATGGAACGGGATCGTCGAAGGAGGGTGGTGCCGGATCGGGACGTGAGGTTCTCCCTCTTCTTCACCCTGTTTCTCTTTCATTTTCCTTCTCCCTCACCGCAGCCAGGTTGATACCACCCGATAGCGGGCAGCGACGGTCGAAATCGACTGTTACCGACGTGTTTTGGGCAGTAGTGGGGCGAAAACAACCTCGATTAATGGTACCACCCGATAGTGGGCAGTCTGCTGGCGGACCGATACATATCATCCGTACCGGGTGATTCGATTTTAAAAACCCTGATATCGATGACTAAAATCTTCGTCTTCACCATCTTAGACTAGGTCCCTGATCCAAATGTGATAGAACCTCTAGTGAATCTAGCGAGAGTTAAGGAAGGAGATAGGTTGAAGATCCTTCATTATTAAGATCTTCTAGGAAGCTTCGAGATAAAGAATGTCGATTTTGAGCTTCCTATATCAATCAGAATCCTTTTGACTAGGGCGTCCATAGTCTGAAGTGACAAAACTAGTGCATCATCATGCTTTAGGTCGAGATGTTCGACTTCCTCTTCTCTAAAGTCTGTGAGTCTCCTAAGCATGTCCTTGGGGTGACCTTGCTATCTCCACTTGAGATTGGACCTCCAACAATTACATCCATCGGGTGCTTAATGGGAACATGTGACAAGGGGATGTCTCCTGTATCTCGGGAGGAATCAATTAAACGAACCTTTGCGAATAAGTTCTTTGATCTATTGCATTAAGTCATAATAGTCTTTTGTATCATGGCCATGATCCTAATGAAATCTATAGTGCTTTGACTTATCCCTTCTCTCTAACAATTCCCTCAATGATTGACAAGCTCAAAGAAGTCCCTTCTCTTTTATTTACATAAAAACCTTAGTGCTCACACTAAGGTTTAGGGGAGTGAACTATTGAGGGGCTAGATGTCTTATCAGTCTTATCATTGCAAGGTCAATTATTATAAGATGGCCACGAGGAACACTCCTTAGCCGATTTTTTTTCTTCAGCCTTCTTTTTCCTAGCTTATCAAGGATTTTGCTACAATGAGTTAATTTGCCTCTCGTAGTAGTTTAGAATAGGTGGTCGATTGCTTGGCGACTACCGACTCAACAAAATGGGACAATCGAAGTTCGTTGATATAAGCGTTGATGAGGACAAATGGGTTAGGATATGAGACCATCTAAACCTTTTCATTGAATCTTTTGGTGTCTTTAGCTAGGGACTCTCATCTTCTTGTTAGACGACCAAGAGTGAGGTAGCTAGCTTCTTTGGGAGTTTGAATTCAATAAAATTGAGCTTGAACTCTTTTGCCAATTGGTTGAATGCTGAAGTTGGCTCGGGGGCCAATTTGGTAAGCCATTCCCTGGTTGCCTCCTTGAGTGGTCGGGATGGATCGACACCTCAGCTCATTAATTGTCTCGTAAAGGGTCATGTGAGTGACAAATATCATGATGTTCTTTGATGAGTTTGATTTCCCATAGTAGGTCTCCGATGTCGAGAGGCGAAAGCATGAATAAATCAGCTCCTCCCAAATACCTTAAATAAAAGGGAACTGAGCATCGGGTGTGGGGATTTCTCTTTACATGTTTCAAGTTATTGATCTATCTCAATAAGGTGTTCTCGAACTTTTAGGGGAAGTCCAATAGAATACACTTTTAAATCCCTTGGTAGCTCTCGAGTAGGCTCAAGTGGAGGTGGAGATAGAACTCTTTTTAGAGCTTCATGTTGGGGGTAGCTGTGACTCACCCATAATACTTGGAGCTACAAGGGGAGCGGATGGTGTCGACTTTGAGTCAGGTTACTGAAGGCATCTAATGGAACCATGATGTTTGATTAGAGAGGATTTGTTTAAAGAGTAACAAGAGGATGACCTGCCAAGGGATCGAGCATTTGAAAGGGGATGTTGAGAGCAGATCACGATTGAGGATTCAGGATATTCATGCCCTCCTAGTTAGCTTGACAAGGTGCGATGCGGTTCTCTTAAGACATTCTAGGAAAAGCCCTCCTTCTAACAACAAACTATTACAACATATTCTGATTATCTAACTTGGAAAGTGATTCAGATCCAACCATGACCCTTTTTCTGAGAATGTTGCCAGCTGGTAGGACTTGGAAGAGCGCCGAATCCACTCGCCTAGGTCCTACAAAACTGTGCCGGAGATGTGCCCAACAGAGCACCTCCAATGTTTAAGTTAGGAAAGGATTTGAAGGACCCGATAAATGTAAAGTCTTTAGATCACTAGTTTCGATTAAACAAGAGTTAATCTGAGGTGATCTGATGTGCTTTATGGCGACAGCATACCTAGGGCTTTTTATAGTCTGATGTAGGGAATTAAATTATCGCCAAGATAATCAAAGGTAAAGTTATAGATTTGTGACTTATCCGATTGTAAGTGGCAAGTGCACTCAATCCGAGAATCATGGGCTCACTTCATATTCCACCCATTGAGAGTCAATATCCACCTATCAAGACTCAAAGTGCCAACCACGGGTTGCTGCGATGTCGGCCATGTGTTGCTGAGATGCTAACATTCTGTCAGGTGTTCATCTACCCATGTCAACATCTAACACTACCTAATCTCCACTCTTCCTTTCCCTACAATTTTTTATCTAAACGATATCATTTTTCCCATTAGCACTAGTTTGCTATAAAAATTATCAAAAACCTTGTATTTCATCATACTTATAATGTTTTAATCTCTTTTTTATCCACTACATATTTTCAAAAATTCTCTCATTGTTAAAATTTTGTCAATTTGAAAGCATGTTTTTTTTAATTACTGCTTTTGAAATTTCCTCACATAACCACAACTAGTGTTTCAAATTATCCCTCTGTCATAGAAGACCTCAGGAATCACCTTTGTAATGATCCCTATCACAATGGCCATCAAATTTTCCATAATATTAGTATTGTCCCCGTTCGAATTCCAAACCTTATCTTACTCCATCATGCTTCTCACCAATGTTGCAGTATTAACTTTATGACTCCACAATCTAGTTGTAGTATAACTACTATTAGTCTTCAATTTCTTGTAACATACAATTGAAACCAAGGTTCGATGTTTCGAATCATACCGCCCGATACAGGCAGTACGTACCAGTCCACCCACTGACTGATATCGATTAGGGTTGTTTCTACCCCGTTACCACTTGAAATTGGTAGATAACAATCGATTTCGATCGTCGTCGGCTGCTGTCGGGCGATAACGGTCGATATCGACCGTCGGCAGCCAATTTTCAGCAGTATCAACCAAGGGAGAAAGAAGAAGAGGGAGAAGAAAAGGGAGAACCTGGAGATCCAATGCTACTCTCCCAATCTCGATCCGTCGTCGACAGGCTTCTCGACGCTTTGCGTGGAGAATCTTCGACGATCGCGGGGAGAAGAAAACAATGCGCGATGCATAGGCTTCTCGCTGAGACTTCGTAGGGAGATTTCATCTCCCCGCGTGGGCTTCTCAAGGAGAAGACGTTTCTTCTCCCCACACAGGGAGAAAAAATGTCGCCCCACATGGGGAGAAGGAACGAGGCAGCGTCGCCCTTTTTCTTTTATTTTTTAATATTATTATTATCAATTATTATTATTATTATTATTATTATTATATATATTTATATGTATCGAGCGATATGCTTTGTCATTCGACACCGACATACCATGCCATACCGTACCAAGCTGAGCTCGATAATCTAGTATAATACGATTTTGACGGACCTTGATTGAAACCATCAACCTATGATGATTACTCAAGCTTTTGCCTGAAGTAACCAAATATTGTATCTTTTCATGGAGTATAAGCAATTATAAGATCGAATGGTAGCAAAATATAAAACCACAACACCTTCGCTCATCTCCCCATATCTGAAACCCCAAGAACTGATTTAAGTTCACGTTACTCTCTAAATAATCATTCAAATTATCGCCGCCAATAAGTTTTAAATTAAAGTTATTTTTTTAAAAAAAACCTTATCTAAATATTTTGAACAATGTATATGCTTTAATTGTCATGTACACATTTTGTCTCTTTTTGTAAGATTTACCAAGTCAGCATATTTGTGTCATGTCCATCTCTAATATTAATATCCATGGTTCTGATATAGGAACAATATGCTTAATAAGGCAAAATTTTAAACCAAGGTTTGAAATTTCGAGCTGTACCACCCGTACCGGTCCGTCAGTTTACCGGTACGCAGACCGCCAGCTACCGAACGGTACCACCAAAAATCGACCGTCGACGATCGATTTCGGTTGTCGACGGTCGATTGAGGGAGAATCGACCGTCGGTGGTCGATTGAGGGAGAATCGACCGTCGGTGGTCGATTGAAGGAGATCGGAGATCGGAGATCGGAGAAAAAGGGAAGAAGAAGAAGAGGAAAAGAAGAAGATGAGAAGAAACAGAACCTCTCGTCGCGAAGTCGCCCACGTGGGTGCGAGCCCTCCGAGGAGGCGTCTCCGCATGGGGAGAAAGATCGAGGCGACATTGCCTAATTTTCTTTAAGATATTTAATATTTTTAATATTATATTATATTATATTATATTTATATATTTTATTATTTTTTAATATATTGGGCAGTACGCACTATGCGTACGTACCATCCGGTACGGTACCATATCGGTACCGACAAAATGTTAGCACACCGATACGGACCAGTAAGTCAATCCTTGTTCTAAACTATGAAAAAGCATTGGATAAAGCTCAAACATGGAGAAGAAAAGCAAGCATGCCATTGAGTAAAATAAAAAATGCATACCTTCATGTAACAAGTACAGAGTACAATTTATCAAATAAGTAAATACATAAGTTAATGATTCTAGACTTACAGGCATCTAGACATGTCAATGGCCTATCCTCTCTTGCAGGTTTTGCCACTTTTAACAACTTGCTAACACCAAAATCCGCAACTTTCAGATGTCCCGTATCGTCTAGCAAGATGTTTCTGTTGTCTCGCGATAAGGAAAGTAATGATTGTTTGAAAAATTCTAAGTTTCCAGGTTGACAATCATAATACCAAGAGAGAATGTGAAACAAGTAAAAAAAATTGACCAAGTCACTTACGAAGGCTCAAGATCACGGTGAATGATGGCTTCTGGTTTGTGCTCATGCAAATAGTTCATTCCTCTAGCATGTTAGTTGAAACAAGAGTCAAATTATGCTTGAGGATTGTTAAAAATAAGTGTTCAAATTAAGAAAAATAAAAATAAAAAAAGCTCCAATGAGACTTGACGCCTTATAATCATTGTCAACATCTTTTCATAAGTGACTTCCAAATTCTAGGCCTAGCAAAATTGCAAAAAGACAAACTTGCCCAAAAGAAAGATTACTCCATACTGCAGTTGATGCAGTTAAAATCTGAAAATTTAAAAGGACAGGGAATAATATGTGATCCCGTAGTAAATAAAGTTCATCTCAATGACCTAAACTAAGCCGACTATGAAACAAATGCTCCAAGTTTAAAAAAAAAAAGAGACAATTTAATGTGTAATGTTCAATCTCTTGTTCCTGCATAAATGCGAACAAAGCAAGAGCACACAAATGACAAAATGTGACCCAACCTAGCTATGTCAAGTGCATAACGGACTGCTGATGCTGGGGTTTGAGCTCCTTCCCTCTTCAAAAAAGCACGAAGATCACCCTAAATACCAAAATAACTAAATATTATAAAATCACATCTCAAGGTGATGGAATGGCGTATATTTTGATAAATATGAGGATACCAAAATTTAAATTGTGCACAAAAGAAAAGGTAGCAAAGGAAGACTCACAAAAAAACAAAAAGAAAATTTATCATGAAGAACATAACAATATTTGGATTGAAACCTATATGGAAAAGCAAAACATCTAAGTTGCATTCTGAATTCAATGGGCATCAGAACCCTACCCAACCACCACTAGCATTGTCTGGATTCTTCCTGCTTCCTTTCCTTTATTTTACTTTTAGTTGATCTCTCTCTTTCTAATAAGACCAAGTTACTAACAACATGTCATATCCTGGTACTAGTGAAGTACTCTGCAAGGACTGCACTACCACCCAAAACAGCACAAAATGGACGGTACATACCTGTCCAGGATTAGACCAGTCTGCGAACCGCTTAGCAGAATAATCTAATGAGAAATTTGAGAGGCCGCTCTGAACAATTCCAGTTTAATCCATGGGTAGTTATATCAGAACAAAATAAAAACAAGCTTCACAAACAATAAGCAAAGTAAGCTAAAAGTTTGCAGATTTTTTCAAACAAGGAATTATTCTCGATTGGACCAGCATCAACTGATGGATACAAACTGGTCGAAGTAACAGTATTGAAAATATATAACTTGGTACTAGTGTAGTACTCTGCAAGGACTGCACTACCACCCAAAACAGCACAAAATGGACATACGTGTCCAGGATTAGACCAGTATGCGAACCGCCCCTGTTTTGGGTGGTCCTGTCCAACTCAGTATTAAAAAAAGTAAAACAGCTATTAGAGCTTGCAAATGTTAGCCCTATTCTCACTGTTGCCCTCTTCTCGCAGCACCATTGCCGTTCGTCACTGCTGTCATTCGTCATCATCTATCTCCCTGTACACTCTCTCTCCTCCTCCTCCTCCTCCTCCTCCTCCTACTCTTCCTTCTTCCTTCTCCTCCGCTACTTTCTCTTCTTCCTCCTCCACCGTGTCCCCTTCTTCCTCCTCTTCTTCCTCCATTGCTCCTTCTTCCTTCCTCTTCCTTTTTCTTCCTCCTCCATTGTGCCTTCCTCTTCTCCTTCTGTCTTTGATAGATACTATGCTTCTATGTCTTTTATAGATACTATGTATTTTATTATTATTGTTTTATCCAATGACACCTAACCAGATCATCTGCTATAAAGATAGTGTACTAATCCAATAGGTCACTAAAACTAATATCAGACTGATATTTAAATCTTAAATTCAGGTAGTAATCAAAATATTCATCCAAATTACAAATAGAACCTTTGGCAAATATTCTGTAACAATCATCATCGGACTACTCTGAGTAACAGCTCCCAAGAATTGGACTACATTAGGGTGTCGTATCTGCTGAAGCAATGCCAGCTCATTCCTAAATGCTCTTCTGCAGAACAGAGAAGAAAATTTAAAATGACATTAAAATTCAAAATTAAAGATAAGAAAGAAAAACAATACACCAAGTGAATATCAACATATGAGACAACCACAAACATATAGATAACAGGACCAACCCACACTTTATCCTCATCAGCAATTATATCTTCATTAAACTTTTTAACAGCAACTTGAATTCCATGCCATGTCACTACCCGAAATGTTCCCTAAAAATTAAGGTTCACAAATGAAGATTTATACAATCCAGCTGAAACTTAAAATACAGAATCTAAAGAAAATTTATACAAATAAGGGTTAGCAGGCATATTATGGTATTAGAAACTGACAAAATGCTAACTCAAACAGAATCATATATATGTTTTATGTCTAGTGTGGAGGCACTTTAATGATGATTATAAAAAGAACTGTGTATAAGTGTATTTGGTTAATATCCAGACATGTGAATGCAGAAATAATTTTTCTATTAAGAGTACCAAAAGTCAAATGAGATATTGGAATCAAAGACGAGCAGTAAAGAGCATCCACTTTGTCTCTGGACATAATTTATCTGGAATGACACTAGTGGCAATTTAACAATAGGAAAACCATATCACCAAATCATTTTTGTGAATTTTAAATACAGAAAACACACAGTGGATCTATCTCTAAATCACCTCTGAACAAAGAAAAATATCAAATTATTGAAGTGGTCATTTAAATTTAACAAAAGTTAAATTCTTTTCCATGCTTAAAGAAATAAATTTCACCATATCACCAAAACAAATATTGTGAAGTTTTAAGACAGGATAGTGGAGCTATCTTTATGTTAGAACAGCCTTGACTAGGTTTTATAGGATCGAGAAACATAGGTAGCATAATTAAGTTGTGCATGCAACTTAAGGAACAGGAATAGCAATGACTCAGCTAACAGATGGTTAGCCTAATATGTCAAATGATTTTAATAGTCCAACATATTTCATCACATATCCTCGCTCATTTCAAACTTCAGAATAGTTCTTAATTTCATCAGAATCATTACCCAGCATGACCATTATGCAATGTAAATGTGAATCTCATGATGAAAAGTATTAGCCAAACCAGAACAAAAATAAAAAAGAAACACTTCTGTAATCAACATCTTGGGCTTTATCTAGTTCACACATTTCCCATGAGAAGGCCAATTTTACCAAAACAAATTTATGGTGTAATAGGAATAAGCTAATAATTGATCTCTTCAAGTAGATGGTTGCTTAGGCTAACTTGAATCAGGCATCATTGCACTTATATGTTGTGAAACAGCTTCTCAGTGATCAACAAAGGTCATTATCCTCTGCTCATTGATCAGTAACATAAGAAAATTTATTAATGATTGTTTTACCATAATAAATGATGTTTCAACTTTCGAGTTCATATGATAGTATCGAAGCTGCCTTCAACTCTTTCTAACAGACTAATTCTCACCTTGCAATCAAATTTGCAACAAAAACTGCTTTCTTGACACTGTCAAAATGAAAAGATCATAGAAGACAACAACATAAGTAATCAATATGAGACATGAAAATTTTGGTTCCAGAATAGCTGGAATAGGTCAGGTCTACGTCAGATAGTGACCTAGGAACTTTTAGACTTAAATCTAACCTGAAACTGTGCATCCAAGATCAATCCAATTAGTTGCAATCAACCCACACAAAATTTTAATTTGGTGGTACTGCAGTTCTACAAGTCTAATTGGTTTTCTGTTTAAGTTTTTTCATACATCACCAAAGCATCCTACAAAGCCTCATGAATACATGGTTCACCACCCTGTCTTCTTGCATGCGATAGACATTGAGCAGGTCCTATAATTCAGATCTGCCAATCACCCATGTAGGAACAGCCATCAGAATTCTCAGCAAAATAGCAGCAACAGCAGGTGACAAGTGACTGAGAAAGAGAAAAAGGAAGTGAGGGACAAGGGACTTGTAGAGTGAAATAAGAGACAGACCACTTAACCATTGGAAAGGCAATCCTAATCCATGAGCTCAGCTGATATCAGCTGCTCTACCATGCAACTGGAAGAGAAAGAGGACCATTTTCTCCTTTTCAATAGTGAAGTTGATCAGTGATTAAAAATAGTGATTTAAATAGGCACTCAAGCGCTCGCCTAAGCGCTCGGGCGAGGCGAGGCGAGGCAAAGCTCCTCGCTTGATCTCCAGGCAGCGCACTTCAAAGAGGCACCGCCTGAGTGCTCGCCCGAGCGCAGGTGCCACTGTCTTCGGCGCTGTTGCTGCTCTTCGCCACCTTGCTACTGTTGCTTCTCTTTGCCGCCGTCACTGCAGTCGCTAGTCTTCACCGTCATCGCTGCTCTTCGCCGCCATCACTGTCGCTGCCACTCCTCTCGGTCAGGTCAGCTTGTCAGCTCGTCACCTCGTTTCTACTACTCTCCGCTACCAGCTTTCGCTCTCGGTCAGCGCCTCGCTTCGTCTCTACTGTTAACTTATTGTTAACAGCAAGGTTTTACGTCGTCCGTGCAGTCGACATTACATATATATGGTATAGGTAGAAGCACCACCCGATTTAATAAATATTTTATAATATTTTTATAATATTAAATATATTAAAAAAATCAAATAAAGGGGCGACGTTGCCTCGATCTCTCTCCCCGCACGGGGAGAAAAGTCGCCCACGAGCAGCGAGGGCTCGTGGGTGACCCGTGGGCGGCGAGGGCTCGTGGGCGACCCGTGGGCGGCGAGGGCACACGGGCGAGGTATTTTTTCTTCTCCTCTTCTTCTTCTTTCTTATTTTCCTCTTATTCTTCTTCTTCCTCTTCCCTTTTTCTTCCTTAATCGACCACCAACGGTCGATTTCTCCCTTAATCAACTACCAACGACCGAAATCGACTGTCGATGGCCGAAATCGACCGTCGACGGTCGATTTTAGCGGTACCGCCCAGTAGCGATCGGTCCGATGGGCCTTACCACTTGTTTAGAAAAACCTTGATTAACAGTGTACTATTAACTTAGTGTTAACAATCTACTGTTAACTGAGTGTTAACAGTATATTGTTAACACTAAGTTAACAGTAGAGAACACTAAAAAATCAAGTATAACCCTATTGTCTTCCTAAGCAAACTTCTCAGGTGTTAACAGTGTACTAAATATTTTTTATATTTTTATATTTTTTATATATTTATTAATTATATTATATATTTTTTATTTTAGCATCTCACTTCGCTTGAGCAAGCGCCTGGGTGAGCGCCTAGCGCCTCTGGTGTTTTCGGACCCTGGTGCCTTTTGGCGCCTAGCTCTTTTTAAATCACTGTTTAAAAATAAAAGAAAACAAGGGACTAACTGATAGTGGCAATATTTTAAAAAGTGTTAGACTGATACGGGAGTACCTAATTTGCTACAATCAGCTGAAGTAAATCTTGTTGATCTTGTGGTATTCTCTACAACTCACAATACATTTCTCATAACCTTTAACCCAAACCTTTCAAATATACCAGCTCACGAGCATTTTCACCAGAGAATGTTAAAGTTGTTTCATTAATAGGTTGTTTCAAGGTGCTTTTCTTCACGACCTAGGAATACATTAAAGATGTTAGTTACCAACTGTAAGGCACTTAATTTCGTAGTTCCCTATGCATGAAGGGATGTTTCATACACTAGTACTTATTTTGATATTTTAGGGTTAGAAAGAAGTTTAAAATATGATTTGTATTGGTAGAAGCTCATTTAGAGTTCTCTCTAAAACTTTGTATCTCTTGGACACTTCCTTGAACGGTGAGTCTTTTATTTTCAGTTCTATATTCTTGTTTAATATCCTTGGGGTGGTGAATTTTCTGTATCCTTTTGTGATTTTAAACTCGATGGTGAACTATTTATCGATTTTATGCAAGTTTTATCTTGAGTTTGTTTTTTTCAATCCAAAAAGATATATTCCAGCAAATACAACTCGACTATCGATTTATTTTTTTCGAATTTCATTTCTCTTTCTCCTTTCCATGGTATCAGTTTAGTATCAAGCTAAAGGCTAGAGATCATGGCAAGGAAGAATGGAAAAGAAGTAGTTAGTGAAGGTAGTGGCCATGAAGATGATGTTGAATCCTTGAGGTTGCAGCTATAAAGATTTGCACACAATCTATAAGAGAAAATTAAAATCATTGAACAACTTCGGAATAGAAATAATCAACATGAAAATGATGCCCAAAAGTTTGGTTCTTATGATGATACACCTTACCCAAGGGATTTGGAAAGATTTTAGGCAAGGCGTAGAGACCAAGGCGACTGACAGATTAAATACAACACAAAGTTTCAAAGTTTGAAAGTAAAATCAATGTTGATGACTTTATTGATTGGCTTAATACGATGAAAGAATATTCAATTTTCATGAACCACCAGAACAAAAGAAGGTAAAGCTTATGGCACTCAAACTCAGAAGGGATGCATCTTTTTTGTGAGAAAATATGAAGAAGCAGTGATTAAAAAAGCGCTAGGCGCCAAAAGGCGCTAGGTTCCCAAAACGCTTGAGGCGCTAGGCACTCGCCCGAGCGAACGAGGTGCTAAAATATTTTAAAATATATAATATAATTAATAACTATAATTATTTAAATAAAAATGTCATACTACACTGTTAATATTTAATATACATTACACTGTTAACAGTATATTAACAATATACTATTAATCATTAACGATACTATTAATATTTAATATACATTATACAATATCGTTAATATATTGTTAAGTGTTAACGATATTAACGATACTATTATACTATTAACGATAAGATATTGTTAATAATTAGTTATAATAATTAATCAACTTAACGATATCGTTAAGATATACAATATCTTTAAGTGTTAATATATTGTTAACGATATATATGGTGACGAGAGAGTAGCGGCGGCAGGCGACAAGCGGTAGCGATGGCGGCGATGGCTGGACGACGGCGGTGTACGTAATCCAAGCGACAGCGACGGCGGCGAAGACAGCATTAGTAAGGCGGCGAAGACAGCGGCAGCGGCACCAAATACGATAGCGGCGAGATGCTAATCCAAGCGACAGCGACGGCGACGAAGACAGCAACAGCGAGGCGGCGAAGACAGCGGCAGCGACGAGATGCTAATCCCGATTAGGGTTAACGGGAAATATATTATTGCGTTAGTTGGTTCGATTAAACCAACTAACGTGACCAACCGAACCAGAGCTAAAAGCCTGGTTCGATCGACTGTATTAAACCAGGTGCTCGCCCGAATCGCCCATCGCTCGGGCGCCAGCGCGCCTCATTGAAGTGCACCGCCTGGGTGTAGATTGAGGCGCTCGAGCCTCGCCTCGCCTCACCCAGGCACTTAGGCGAGCGCCCGGGCGCCTATTTAAAACACTGTGAAGAAGCAAAGAGAACGTGAAAGGAAGAATAAGATTGTGACATGGGAGAAAATGAAAAGGGAGTTGAAAAAAATACTTACCTGACAACTATATGCAAGAGATCTATATCAAAATCTATGATTTTAAGCAAAAGGATCTTAGTGCGGAGGACTACACAGCAGAGTTCGACAATCTTATGTTAAAACAAGAGCTTGTGGAACCAGAAGAACAAACCATTGAAAGATACTTAGAAGGTCTGAATATAAGATTGTCAAAATGGTTCAACTCCTACCATATTGGTCTTTAAATGATGTGAGTAAGCTAGCTTTAAAGTAGAGAAGCAGCAAAAGTTTGAAAAGGGTTCTCGATACAGGGCGAAGATGGCTATACAAGAGGAGAAAATTCCAAGCCTACTCTCTAAAGCAAAGTAGTGTTGAAGGTGAAAGACAAGGTTGAAGGATCAACTGATAGCAAACAACCACCTAATTCTTCTACACCAAGTGGCCGAAAATACTTCAAATGTCATGGTTTTGGGCATATTACTTCAGATTATCTAAATAGGAGGATTGTTACATTCGTTGAAGAATATAGTGACATAGAAAGAAATAAAGCCAACGACGAACCAAAATATGATGATGATGAGGAAGATGTTACTTATGCTGATCATGGTTTGTCTATTGTGTTGCAACGTAGCTTACAAGTATCCTATGTGGCTGAGGAAGAAAGTTGGGTGAGAAAGAACGTGTTTTATACCAAATGCACTTCTCATGGCAAGGTGTGCTTGATAACCATTAATAGTGGCAGCTTTGAGATGTGGTATCTTTGGAGATAGTGCAAAAGCTAAAGTTGGACACAATCGCTCATCCGTATCCTTACCAATTATGCTGGCTACAAAAAAAATGATATTAAGGTAACTAAAAGATGTTTAGTGCCGTTTTTTATTGGCAAGTATTATAAAGATGAAGTACGGTGTAATATAGCTCCTATAGGTGCTTGTCATTTGTTGTTGGGTAGACCTTGGCATTATGATAGGAGGGTGTTGTATAATGGCGACAAACATACTTATTCTTTTAAGGTGAGTCAAAAAAAGATTATTTTAGCTCTATTACAACCTTCTGAAATCAATGCATCAAAGATTATTTTAAGGGTGAATTAGAAAGGGGTCGTCATGTTTTGACTCTAGTAGTGGTAGAGGAGAATGAACATCACAAGGAGCCACCAGCAAACATGAAACCAATCCTGGAGGAGTTTCAAGATGTTGTATCAGAAGAGATTCCACATAGCCTTTGAGAGACATCCAATATCACATTGATCTTATTCCGGGGGCTAATCCTACAGATCCTTTGTATTTAGTTCCTCATTTCACAACTAAATAATTTAGTAAAAATGCAGATAAGAGGGCTAAGCAAATAAAGAAGTTGCATGAGAAAGTTAAAGCAATCATTGAAAAGCAAAATGAGAGGTACATACAAGTTTCCAACAAACACAGAAAGCATGTGGAGTTTAATGCACGTGACTTGCTCTGGATTTATCTAAGGAAAAAGAGATTACCACCAGACAAATTTGAGAAATTAAAACCAAATGTTGATGGTTTATTCAATATACTTAAGAGAATTGACAAGAATGCTTGTGAGATCGAGCTACCTGAAGATAGATTTATAGGGTGTTCTCAACATTCAATGTAGCTGATGTAAGTCCTTATCATGTTGATGGAACAAATAAGGACTTGAGGACAAGTCTTTTTCAACCAGGGGAGATTGACATGGGAGTGCCTAATTTATAATAGTCAGCTCAAGTAAATCTTGTTAAACCTATGGTATTCTCTACAGCTCATAATCTTTATCTCAAAGCCATTAATCCAAACCTCTCAAATATGATAGCTCATGAGTATTTTCACTGAAGAATGTTAAAGCTGCTCCATTAATAGGTGGTTTGGAAGGTAAAAAGTTAAAGTTGTTTTAAGGTATTTTTTTTCATGATCAAGGAATGGATTAAAGGGGTTAACTACCAGCAGCAAAGCATTTAATTTCGTAGTTCCCTATACATAAAGGGTATTTTCATGCACTAGTACTTATTTTGTTATTTTAAAATTAGAAAAAAGTTTAGAATCTGATTTGTATTAGAAGAAGCTCAGTTGGAGTTCTCTTTAAAACTCTGTATCTCTTGCATACTTTCTTGAGTGGTGAGTCTTTTGTTTTCAATTCTGTATCCTTATTTAATATCCTTCGGGTGGTGAATTTTCTATATCCCTTTGTGATTTTGAACTTGATGGTGAACTATTTGTCGATTTTATACAAGTTCTATCTTGAGTTTGTTTCTTTTCAATCTAAAAAGACATATTCTAGAAGATATAACTCGATTATCGGGTTTTTTTTTCTAATTTCATTCCTTTCTCCTTTCCCCGGTATCATAGACGCCAAAAGGCACCAAGGTCCCAAAATGCTCTAGCGCTTGCCAAATATAAAAATTTTAAAAATATATATTACGATTGATAAATATGAATGCAAAAATAAAAAAAATACAACAAATTGCAACAAATAAAAATCCTACCAGGGTGCTGTTTTACAGGAAATAAGAAAAGATATGATGTGATATTCCTACCTACAGTATATTGTAATGTTCTAAGCAGTGGTCTCAAAAGGGGGTGAAATTTGATGTGAGTGCTACGCAGGTTTTTTTAACAATTGTTATGTTCTAATCAGTGTTTTCATATCAATGTATTGTTTACCTATAAAATGAGAAAGAGAGAACTGAGCAGATGGAGAAGTAACTGACAAAAACTATGGAGGAAGGTATGGGGGAGGTGGAAACCAATGGTAGACAAAGGTAGTAGACAAGAGATAGGGTTTCACTTTTGGGTGGGCGGGAGGGGAGGGGGGTTGGGGTTTGGGTGGTGGTCATTAGGTTAAGTGATTTTAGTTGGTTCGATTGGACCAACTTAATTTGTCCAAGCTGACCGCGATCAACCTACCTATAGCGCACGCCCAAGTTGCCTAATGCTTGGGTTCAAGCGCGTGCTTGAGTGGCGCTTTATTGAAATGCCTCGGCCCAAGGTGTTACAAGACCGCTTGCCTCGGCCCAAGGTGTTACAAGTCGCTAGGGTCTTGCCTCGCCCAAGCGCCTCTTAAAAACACTAGATGATGCAAAATTAAATAATTATAAAACAATACGTAAACCTATAAAAGCTCATTTGTTTAATTCCTATATATATGCTCAGCACAATTTCAACCTAAAAATAATAATAATAAAAATGTCTCAATCATAAGATTTTAAGCTAATTAATCGTAATTCAAACCAAGGTTTGACTTATCGGTCCATACCGGTGTACCGAGTTCATCTCGGTACCGATACAGTACCAGTAGCGTACCACTCGGTATATTAAAATATAATATAAATATTTTATAATATAATATAATATAATATTAAATATATTGAAATATTAAAAAAAAAAGAGAAAAGGGGCGACGTTGCCTCGATCTTTCTCCCCGCGCGGGAGAAAAGCACCACGGGGCGACGACGGCACGCGGGCGCTAGGTATTCTTCTTCTCCTCTTTTCTTTTTTTCTTCTTTGCCTCTTATTCTTCTTCCCTTTTTCTCGCTCAATCAACCTCCGATGGTCGATTTCTCCCTCAATCGACCGTCGGCGATCAATTTCTCCCTTCAATCGGTCACCAACGACCAAAATCGATTGCCGACAATCGATTTTTGGCAGAACCACTCGGTAGCGGACGATCCACGTACTGGCAACTTGACGGACCGATATGTACCGACCGTACCAAGCGGTATAGGTCGAAATTGCAAACCTTGGTTCAAACTTCAAACCAAGGTTTTCCGTTTCGAGCTATACTGGGCAGTACATACCGATGTGACGGGATACCGATACACAGACCGCCCACCCCCGGGCGGTACCATCGAAATTGGAGTCTCCCCGCAGGAACAAGGCGACACCTCGTCTCCCCGCGTGGGACGAGGCAACGCCTCATCTTCCAACGAGAGAACGAGGCGCTACCTCTTCTCCCCATTCGGGAATAAGGCGTCGCCTTGTTCTCTTGCAGCGTCATTCTCCCGCAAGGTGAGGCAATGTTGTTTTTATTTTTTTAATATATATTATATTAAATTAATATTATATTATACAATATTATATTATAGTATATTATATTATATTATATTATATTATATTATATACCAAGTGCATATCGCTCGATACCGGGTACTGTACCGTACCGAGATAAACTCGGTATGTCAATACGGACCGGTAAAGTGAACCTTGGTTCAAACATAAGAAATCATCCTAACTTGATTTCTCAACAAAGCAATTAGAAGTCAAGCCCTTTTTCTTTTCCTAGTTGGACTGAGTAAACCAAATAAACACCACTGTTTTCTAATTGAGCCAGTATATACACCATCAAGTATTAAGAATTACTGTATCTAATTCAGATAGGTGATTAATCCATTCTAAAACAGAATATAATAGAAGGATATTTGAAATTTAAGACCAATATTTTACGAAGTACCCCAGTTCATCTTCAAGTACTACAACACAACTAAATATGGATCTCCAAAAGATGAGTAGCTTGCACAAAAAGGTAGAATGTGTTCGTCTTATTAGATAATAAACAACTAATTGCTTATTAGCATCATTTGATTGTACTATCCTCTGATATGTCTTCTTTTTTTTTATTGATAAGGATCTTCTTATAAAAGAAGCAATATTTTCATCTGTGTTAGTTGTCAGCCAACTACAGACCTCCTGTGAGCTTCCAAGATAGTCAAACCTATCTTCTAGATTGGTCTTCATGAACATAAAAAGAAGTACAAACAAGAGTCAGTATAGCATGACTCGGCTCAGAAACAGCTTGGTGACCCTCAATGTGTCAATCCAACAGACTTAAGTACAAGAGTCTGATCCAGCATAGAGTATTCCTATGTGGTTTTCCAGAAGGAAATAGTGGCCAAGCCAGCATTGGAAATGAGTAAGCAGCCCAATTCTACTAAACATAGAAGTGGAGAAACCTTTCTTAAAGAATCTGCTAGCCAATTTAGGAGAGAATGGAGCTAACCAAGATGCTGCACCACCTTCTAACGGGAATAGAATAGACCTTTTTATTTCCAGTTGTTTTTGGACTGGTTCTGTTGTTATCATTAATGGTAGCTAGTTGATCAAAAAAGAAGTCCTCATCTAAGTGTTATACTCGGATTTTTCTTCTTCTCCATGCAATAAAATAAATTCTAATTGAGAAAACAAGCTAAAAAGACAGAACATTGTTGCTTTGAAGTTCATGAGTAAGAACAAGAAAAAGAAAATGACAACCATCAGGGATTTTGTTAAAAGTTAAGACCATTAATTCTTGTAGTTGCAAAGGACAAATAAAAGTGTAAGTACTTTTGTTATGTCAACACTGTTTGTGAAATCAAGCTCACTCGGATCAATCTCATATTCAGGGACTTCGCGAACATTCTTGACATGCATGGGAGCAACCTAAATAAGGGACAAAGAAACAAGAATGAATATTAGACAACAGCTTATCATGGAAAATAACATAATCCAAACTTGCATGACATACCCGAACTCTGGCACCATTCTTCTCCAAAAGCCTAATAACTTCATTGTTATTGTAGTGTATTGCATCTGCAAGTGGCTGTTAATGATAGAGTAATAAGGAAATATATCTGAAGAAAACAAATGTGAGAAATACCCCATAGATCCATGGATTCTTTTAAAAGGTAAATAGTAAATGTCGTCTATTTGACGGCAAACAATGGTGTATCTTATAGAAAATAAACAGCATTTGATCTGATGTTGATAAGATCTACTTGTTTAATAATTGTGCTAAAACATATTGTATTGGTTAAACATCACCATTTCTCACAAGTACTTACATATGGTGAATGCTTTTTTTTTGGCACCTCTAGAATATATAAGAGTGATAGACCTAGAAAGTGCTTAGCAGATTTAAGAGTCACTTTACAAGCTAGCTTATAAAACATTAAGAGATTAAACATTAAAAAAATGATTGAAGGGAAAAAACATTTTCAATATCTTATATGATAACAAGGACGATATTCATATTTCCATGGTTGCAAAAGCTACCATAGAACCAAAGTAATAAAACACGTTAAAAAACCTTCAACAAGGTGATTGAATAAAGATGATAAGTACCTACAGAAATTGATGTAGTATCGATTTAATGAAAAATACAAGGGATATGAACTTGCACAAGGTATTTATTTAGCTAGGGAAAAACTTGCATGAGATATCTTAGCCTAGGAATGACCTACAACACAATTCCTAGCGACACATGCAATGGATTTTAAAAAAAGGAAAAAATGACTTCAAAGAATTACTATAATGTATAGATAATAACAATAAATGTGCAGTCAAAACTATTTAGGGTCAACTACATGGGTTCTTTTTCTGCCGTTGAAAGGTTAGGGCAATATCACTAATAAACATAAGCACCATCAATCATTTCTTATTATTTCTAGTAAAGATTTCTTAGATAGAACCTCTACCTCTTCTGGCACCACTTACCTAAATGACTTACTTTGGTGACATTACTGAAAGTACTTGTGATGGAGCTATTAGCACAAAACCAATCAAGTTGCTACCCAACTTGTATGATTGCCTTCGTTTCTTATCTAATTGCACTCATAACAGAAAAGTTATTGGACATAACAGATGAAGTTTCATAGTATGTATTATTATTGATGACACTATATTGTTGATGATTAGATAGATAACTTGGAATTAAAACTAAAAGAGATAAATTTTATGAATTTGATGTATCAGGTTAAGTAAAATTATGACTAAACATATGAAATGGAACTTTAACTACAACATATCAGGTTAAGTAAAATTATGACTAAACATATGAAATGGAACTTTAACTACAACATATATGCAATTTTTGTAATGTAACTAGGAAAGCAAAGATATAGTTGATAGATCCAGAAAAAAAGAATGGGGAGATAGGGATTACTATTGGATCTATTATACAACAAGGTGATTGAACCATTAAAATGGGTAGGGACAGCAAAATATATTGCTCAACTAATTGCCTCGTAGACAACAAAACTAGAAAAGATAGCTCTAAGGTCAGCTATGCTTTAAAGATTTTATTGAGTAGTCAGGTGAAGAAAAAGGTCACACCACAGTTAGTGATATGAACCAACTACTTGATCATAAATCTGCTAAGGACCCTTTTGTTATTCATGGAGGACTGATAACAAGAGCTAAAGCTAAACAGATGTCATAACTTGTTCATTGTAAGGCATTTGGAACGATCAAGCTGGTCAAGATTTGGTCAAGGTTCTATGGATGCAAGAAGAGCCAAAAAAGATCAACATGATTCAGATAAGCTCATACCATGAAGAGAAAGTCTAGCCTTGAGAGAATAACGAAATTTAATCCATTTTCGAATAATAAAGACCATTCAGCCATGGTGAAACATATTTGGAATTGTGGGCAATTTTATTTTGGGTATTTCAAAGCAAAATTCATGAATGGTCTGCATTCACGAATTGGGAATATGAATGTTATTTAATGTATTTAATTGGTTCATTCCCTTTGTACTTTGTCTCAAGGTTTGCAATTTCCGACCAGGTACATACCGATCCGCCAAGTTGCTTGGACGCGACACCGCGGCGGTGATCGCCAAAATCGATCGTCGATCGATTTCGGCCGTCAGCGACCAATTGAGAAAGAAATCGAGTCGATTGAGGGAGAAAAAGGGAAGAAGAAGAAGAAGAGGAAGAGGAAAAGAAGAAAAAAGAAGAGGAGAAGAAGAAAGCGTCGTCCTCGCCCGCACACCGTCGCCACATTCACCAGCGTGCCATCGCTGGGCGAGCGCCCTCGCCCGTTTTTTCTCCCACGTGTGGAGATAGAACGTCTCCCCGCGCGGGGAGAAAGATCGTTAGCGACATCAGCCCCTTCTCTTTTCTTTTCTTTTTTAAATATATTTAATATATTAATATTATATTATATAATAATATATTATAAAATATTATATTATATTTTAATATATCGTGGTACGACTGCATATCATGATCGCATCATACCTACTAACAATATGTTACAGATGCACCGATAAGTCAAACCTTGCTTTGTCTTGCTCTATATAAACAAGGCTGACTCCCTTTATAAAGAGCTTAAAAAAAATATAATCATCTTCTAACAACGATTAGTGTTTTGTTTAAGTTATTGCATAAACTTTGGAACTTATCGAGCTTTTCTGCTTGTGGCATTCAAAAACCCTAAATTTTTGCTTTCCTTTTTAACTTATCAATTTTTTTAGTTGGTGGCGTTTAGGGGAATTAAAGTGTTGTTATAATCATTTATCATTTTTTTCTTTAATAAAGTGATTAGAATAGTTCCTCTTACTTCAATCTTGAACGATCCATCTTATTTCAATTCGTTGGAGGGTGTTAATTTGCATTTCATATGCATCATAGCTCTTTAGCTATTGTGGTATATGATTGTTAAGTTGATGATTTCTATCATTTGATATCAGAGCTCGGCTCAAGTTTGAGGTTTGCATATCCGTTTATTTTGTGTCTTTTAGATTTCCCTTTTCTCTTCTTCTCCTTCATTTAGCACTATATCTATAATTGTGATTCTTCCTTCAAACTCATTCTTGCGCTTCTTGTGTTATTACTGTTCTTTCCGTAATTTATAGTATAAAAAGAAAAGAAAAGAAAATTAGAAAGTCAAAAAAACAAGAGAGAGAGAAAGAGAAAATCAAAGGACAAAAGACAATAGAGAAAGACAAAATAAAAGGTTAAAAAAAGAGAGAAAAAGAAAAAAAAAGAAAAGAAAAAACAAAATATCATAGCTCAGCTCAAATATGAGGCTTGTGTATCCATTTATTTGATATCTTTTAGCTTTTCCTTTTCTCATCAGCATCATAGCTATAATTGCTATTCTTCCTTCAGCTTCATTGTTGTGCTCTTACTGTTCTTTTTTGTTTATCCGCAATTTATAGTATAAAAAGAAAATAAAAGAAAATGAAAGAAAAAAAAGAAAAAAAGCAGAAAGTCAAAAAAAAAGAGAGAGAGAAAAGCAAAGGACAAAAGAAAAAAAAAAGAGAGAAAATCAAAGGTCCAAAAACAAGATCAGAATTGCGGATTCAAGAAATTCTTGCAAATTACAGAATTTAATCTTGTTCATTTAAATTATTGTTCGGGTTTGGAAATCTTTCTTCATTCTAGAAAAAAAAATTGTTCATTTGATATTTCAATCCTTGATTATGATCTAAATGTAATACATACACCTTTAAATTGGCCTACCTTTTGTTTGCTTTTAGACCTACCCAATTTCCTTGAATTGACATAATCTGAATTGTTTGTTTAGGTCAAGGTTTGTCGTATCGGTCTGTGCCAGCATACCGATATATGATCGGTATGGTATGGTACCTGGTATCGAGCAGTACGCACAGTGCATACTGCTCAGTACATTAAAATATAATATAAAAATAATATAATATTATATTATATTAAATATAATATAATATATAATAAAAAAATGAGGCATAGTCTCGCCTCGCGAGAGAAACGAGGCGGCACCTCGTCCCCGCGGGAAGATGAGGAGCTACCTCATCCCGGACTGGAAGACGAGGCACTGGCCTTGTCTTCCAACAGGAGAACGAGGCGATGCCTCGTCCTCGTGCGGAAAGATGATGCGACGCCTCGCCCTCATCCCCGCGCGGGAAGATGAGGCAGCGCCTTGCCCTCGTCCCCGCACTAGAAGACGAGGCGATGCCTCGCCATCCCGCGCAGGAACACGAGGCACTGTCTCGTCTCTCCCACGAGATGAGGCGATGCCTTATTTTTTCTCTAATTTTTAATATATATTTATATTATATTATATTATATTATATTATATTATATATTAAATTTGTACTGCCCGGTATGGGATAGTCTATGTACCGGTACCCTGTCGGATCGGTATGTAGTGGGCGGTACAGGGCAACACGGCAAACCTTGGTTTAGGTATCTTAGTTCATTTAAAAACCCAAAGAACAAAACAAGAGAGGTAAGAGGCAAGAGTGGTGAGACCAGTACCGAGAAAAGCCAAATCTTGAGTAAGACTCGTGAGAGAGTATTGTTGAGGTTGTTCTAATTTTATTTTTCAAGTTTTAACATGTCTAAAGAAAAAGAAGCGAGTTCTTCATCAAATGATCTTTTGGTTCAAACAATGCAACAACAATTTAAACGTATGTTCAAAATAATGGAAAATGTAAGAGCTCATCTAGAAAAGCATGATGATGCAATTAATAGATTACAAGGAGGACCACGACATGCGAGACAACCAATCTTAATGATGAATATGATGGCATAGAAGACATGGATGATGACCAAGTTACTTTATGCTCAAGATGTTAATCCTAGGAGACAAACTAGGAGAGGACGTTTTGATAGTGAGGACAGAAACATTGGCAACATCAAAATGAAAATTCCTTCTTTTCAAGGGAAGAATAATGAGGAGGAGATTTGTCCCTAACCATTACTATAGGGATTTACGTCAACGGCTACAAACTTTGACACAAGGTTTCATGAGTACTGAGGAATATCACAAGGAGATGGAGATAACCACGATAAGGGCTAATGTGAGAAAGACCGTGAGGCAACCATGACTCGATTCTTGAGTGGATTAAACAAGAACGTTGTTGATCTTGTGGAGTTGCAACACTATGTGGAGAATGAGGACATGGAAAATGTGGCCGTGAAGATTGAGAGGCAACTCAAAAGAAAAAGCACAAGGTATGATTCAAAATCTTATTCGGTTTCTTCTTCTTGGAAATCGAATTTGAGTAAAAGGATGATAAACCCATTGTTAAGCCTAAAATCGGTGAAACTAAAGGCAAAAATGAATTAGGCAACAAGGTTAGAGGTGAGAATCAACCTAATCAAACTAGAGGCATTTAAGTGTTTTAAGTGTCCTAGGCATGGACACGTGGCACGTGAATGTCCTAATAAGAGAGTTATGATCATGAAGGATAGGATTGTGGAATCTGAAAGTGAGAGAGAGGATGATGATGATCCTCAATCATTAAAGGATGCTGGTGAGGTAGAGTATGCTAAAGATGAAATTTTAGTTGTTCAACGCAAACTTAGTTTACAAATAAAAATGATAAACATAGTGAACAACGTGAGAATTTGTTTCACACTCATTGTTGATAGTGGAAGTTGTACAAATGTGGTAAGTACCTTGCTCGTGGAGAAACGGAAATTACCTACTATCAAACATCCAAAACCTTACAAGTTATAATGGTTGAATAATAATGGTGTGGTGAAGGTAAATCGGTAAGTGTTAGTGTCTTTTTCAATTGGTAGATATAAGGATGAAAGTTTTGTGTGATGCGGTATCTATCTATATATGCTGGTCACATGTTGTTGGGGAAACCATGGCAATATGATCTAAGGGTAACATATGATGGGTTCAAGAATCATTATTTTTTTTATCATGGATGGACAAAAATATCAACTTATACCTTTGCCTCCAATGACCATTTTTGAAGACCAAATGCGCATAAAAAAACAATATGAGGAGCTTGAATCTTCATTAACCAAAACTTTAGGGAGGGAGCAAGAAAGAGAGAAAAAGAAAAAATATGAGTTAAGCGATAAAAATGAGAGTGTTGGGAATCACAAGGGGAGAGAAAACAAGGAAGACCTGAGCGAGAGAAAAATAAGTGCTTATGCCAAAATGAGTGATGTAAAGAAAGCCTTAACTATGAGGCAACCCATACTTGTACTTATGTACAAGGATATTTTGATTGCGTCTAACAAAATTAACAAAAATTTGCTTAGTGTTGTTGTTAATCTTTTGCAAGAAAATGAGGATCTCTTTCCCGAAGAAGTTCCAAATGGTTTGCCACTAATTAGAGGAATTGAGCATCAAATAGATTTCATTCTGGGTGCAAGGATACCAAACAAGCCAGCATATAGATGCAACCCCGAAGAGACCAAGGAAATCCAAAAGCAAGTGAGCTTATGGAAAAGGGTTATGTGCGAGAAAGCATGAGTCCATGTGCAATTCCTGTTTTGTTGGTGCCAAAAAATATGAATCTTGGAGAATATGTGCTGATAGCAAAGCCATCAACAAAATAAAGGTAAAGTATCGACATCCTATTCCTAAGCTAGATGATATGTTGGATGAATTGCATGGTTCTTATGTGTTTTCAAAAATTGATTTGAAATCTAGATCAAGGTTTGCAATTTCGATATGTACCACCCTGTACAGGCGGTACGTATCGGTCCACCAGGTAACCGATACGCTGACCGCCTGCTACCGGGCGATACCATCGAAATCGACCGTCGGAGGTCGATTTCGACCGTCGACGATCGATTAAGGGAGAAATAAGAAAAAGAAGAAGAAGAGGTAGAAGAAGAAGGAGAAGAAGAGGAGAAACATACCTTCACCAGTTCCCCGCACCGTCCGTCGACCGCGGGCCACCCGCGAGATTCGTTGCCCGAAGTCGAAGAATCGCCAACAGGTGATTCCTTCTCCTCGCGCAGGGAGGCAGAATGCCCGCAGGCAAAGAACCGCTGGCAGGCAATTCCTTCTCCTCGTGCAGGGAGAAGGATCGAGGTATAAACAACTTTTTATTTGTTTATGTTTAATATATTATATTATATAATATTATATTATATAATAATATTATTATGTATCGAGCGGTACACACTATGTGTACCGCCCAATACCGGATACTATACCGAGATAATCTCGGTACGTCGGTATGGACTAGTATGTCAAACCTTGATCTAGATATCATCAAATAAGAATGCATGAGGATGTTGAATGAAAGCCGCTTTCAAAACTAAACATGGTTTATATAAATGGTTTGTGATGCCTTTTCGCTTAACTAACGCACCTAGCACTTTCATGAGATTGATGAACCATGTTTTGTGTGTTTACATTGGAAAGTTTGTCATGATTTATTTTGATTATATACTTGTGTACAGCAAAAGTTTAGATGAGCATGTAACAAAATCAAGATAAAGTGTTTTCAAAAATTATGTACTTGTGTGTGCTGATTGCATAGTCATCAACAAAATCACGATAAAGTATCGACATCCTATTCCTAGGTTAAATGACATGTTAGATGAATTGCATGGTTCTTGTGTGTTTTCAAAAATTGATTTGAAATCTGGATATCATCAAGTCAGAATGCATGAGGGATGGCAAACTGCTTTCAAGACTAAACATGGTTTATATGAATGGTTGGTAATGCCTTTTAACCTAACTAACGCACCTAGTACTTTCATGAGATTGATGAACCATGTTTTGCGTGCTTACATTGGAAAGTTTGTCGTCATTTATTTTGATGATATACTTGTGTATAACAAAAGTTTGGATGAGCATGTAACACATTTAAAAGCTGTTTTTGATATGCTTAAGAAAGAAAAGTTATATGTTAATATAAAGAAATGCACTTTCTGCACTAATGAAATTACTTTTCTTGGTTATGTTGTAAATGATAAAAGAATACATGCTGATCAAGAAAAAGTGAACATAATTAGGGAATGGCCAAAACCCACTAGTGTTAGTGATGTTAGAAGTTTTCATGGTCTTACTAGCTTTTATAGAAGATTCATTAAGGATTTTTCTACAATTGTTGCACCATTAACTGAATGCATCAAAAAGACTATGGAATTTAGGTGGGGTAAAGAACAAGATGATGCTTTTAAGTTTGCTTAAAGATAAATTTAGTTCAACACCTTTGCTTGCTTTAACTAACTTTGTTAAAACTTTTAAGAGCTAGTGTGATGCGAGTGGAATAGGAATTGGAGGAGTCTTAATGCAAGAAGGCAGACCCATTGCATTCTTTAGTGAGAAGCCAAGTGGAGCAAGTCTTAACTACCTGACATATGACAAGGAGTTTTACACTTTGGTAAGAGTGTTAGAGACATAGCAGCACTATCTTTGGTACAAGGAATTCATTATACATACCAATCATGAGTATTTGAAATATCTCAAAGGACAAGAAAAGTTAAGTCGTAGGCATGCAAAATGGGTGGAGTTTATTGAATCCTTTCCATACATTATCAAGTACAAACAAGATAAGGAAAATGTAGTTGTCAATACTCTTTCTAGAAGGCATGTTCTAATTTCTAAACTTGATGTAAAATTATTAGGTTTTGAGTATATTAAAGATTTATATAATTCTGTCCATAGTTTTGCTAATGTTTATGGGGCATGTGAGAAAAGGGGTTTTGATAATTTTTTCAAGCATTATGATTTTCTTTTCAAAGAAAACAAGTTGTGTATTCCTCAACATTCAAAACTTGTGAGAGGCACATAGTGGAGGTTTAATGGGGCATTTTGGGATCAGAAAAACTTTAGATACGTTAAATGATCATTTTTTTTGCCACACATAAAAAGAGATATTGAGAGATTATGTGAGAAATGCATTACTTGTAAACAAGCTAAATTTAAAGTAATGTATCATGAGTTGTATACTCCTCTTCCTATACCTAGTGAGCCTTGGGTTGATATATCCATGGACTTTGTTTTAGGTTTACCTAGGTCAAGAGGAGGGAGAGATTCTATTTTTGTTGTTGTTGACTGGTTTAGCAAGATGACACATTTCATTCCTTGCCACAGAACAGATGATGCAACACCTATTGCAGGGTTGTTCTTCAAAGAAATTATGAGATTACATGGAATACCAAGGACAATTGTGAGTGATAGAGATGCGAAGTTCCTAAACCACTTTTAGAAAACAATTTGGAGCAAGTTGGGTACAAGGTTGTTGTATTCATCCACAAACAGATGGACAAACGAAGGTAGTAAATAGAACTTTATCAACACATTTAAGGGTCATAATTCAAAAGAATTTGAAGAATTGGGAGGAATGGTTGCCACATGTCGAGTTTTCTTATAACAGAAGTGTGCATACTACAACAAACCATTCCCTATTTGAAGTTGTGTACGGGTTCAATCTATTAACTCCTATGGATTTGCTACTGTTACCTTTGGAAAAGGCTAATTTGGATGGTAAGCAAAAAGCTGATTTTGTCAAGGCATTGCATGAAAGAGTCCGAACACAAATTGGAAAGAAAACTCTACAATATGATAAACAACAAAACAAAGGCCGAAAGCAAGTAGAATTTGAACCCGATGATTGGGTTTAGATACACTTGAGGAAGGAAAGATTTCTTAACCAAAGGAAGTCTAAACTAATGCCAAGAGGAGATGGTCCATTTCGAGTCTTTCAAAGAATCAATGACAATGCATACAAGCTAGAACTACCAGGTGAGTATGACAATATTAGTGCAACCTTCAATGTCTCTAATTTATCTTTGTTTGATATAGGTAATGAAGGCATTGATTCGAGGATGAATCCTTTTGAGGAAAAAGGGAATGATATGAACCAACTAGTTGATCATAAATCTACCAAGGACTCTTTTGTTATTCATGGAGAACCGATAACAAGAGTTAAAGCTAAAAGGAACAAACTGGTCAAGATTTGATCAAGGTTCTATGGATGCAAGAAGAGCCAAAAAAGGTCAACGTGATTCAGATAAGTCCATACCATGAAGAGAAAGTCCGAACTTGAGAGAATAACGAAATTTAATCCATTTTTGAAGAATAAAAACCATTCAGCCATGGTGGACCAGATTTGGAATTGTTGATAATTTTATTTTGGGTTTTCCAAAGCAGAATTCATGAATGGTCTACATTCATGAATTGGAAATATGAATGTTATTTAATGTATATAATTGGTTCATTCTCTTTGTACTTCCCCTTACTCTATATAAATAAGGCTGACTCCCTTTGTAAAGAACTTGGAATAATAAATCATCTTCTGACACCGGTGAGTGTTTTGTTTGTAAGTTCTTGCATGAACTTTGAAACTTGTCGAGCTTTTTGTTTGTGGCATTCAAAAACCCTAAATATTTGCTTTTCTTTTTAACTTATCAAACTTTCTAGTTTGTGGCGTTTAGGGGAATCAAAGTATTATTCTAATCATTTATCATTTTTTTCTTTGATAAAGTGATTAGAATAGTTCCTCTTACTTCAATCTTGAACGATCCGTCTTATTTCAATTCGTTGGAGGCTATCAATTTGCATTTCATATGTATCGTAGCTCTTGAGCTATTGGGGTGTATGGTTGCTAAGTTGATGATTTCCATCAATTAGTACCAGATAGCAATACTGAAATTAATATGTGGTGTCAGCTAAAGAGATAAAATTATGAACAATTGTTTTTGTGAAAGGTTTAAAAAAACAATAAAAACAAAATTCTAATATGGTTAATATATATCCAAAAAGAAATTTCAAATATGCGGATAAGGCAAGGTTAACAAATTCAAACTGGAGGTACTAGATAAAGGGAAGAAAACGTAAGAAAATACTTGAATAGAAACAATTAGAAAGGACTCTTAATTTATCTACAGAGATTGCTATGAACAAATCTCAATGGGATAAAGATATATGTAAGCCTCCCCCGTAGTTTCTAAAACCAACTTCTTGCGCTCGAAATAAAAAAAATGATGATGTTCAATGAATTAAAGATAACTGAGCTTCATTCTTTCTGTCAAATTGAAGATAGAACATTCACTAACAGAGTAAAAAGAATATAACAAACTTTACAGACTCTGCATTATAAACAATTTTTTAACTCAATAAAATAATCTGAAACAAAAAATTATACTAGATTCTTGAAGATGATACAGCAGGAAGAACTTCTTTGTAGAGAAATAGTAAGCAGCAAACCAAAATGGAATACAGATCTAGAGTTTGTCACTACTATGATGTCCTAGGAAGATTCCACCCTGTTACATTTTAAGAAAAAACAAATTAATCTGATTCATTAATTAAAGAAAGATACAAAGAAGTGCTTATTAAATTGAATCTAGATGTGACAAGCATGCAGAGATCAAGAATTACAATGATATGAAAAATCCGTCAAACCATCTTAGTATGATTGGCAAGGAAAGAAGAAACTGACTACAGGTTATAACTTGAGCTTGTTTGTTTCCTATTAGCCAAAACTTCTTGATAGGATAATCAAAGTCATCCTTTAAAAATCTAAAAATTCTAACTATTGCTATTCTGTTTAGGAAAAATGGCCAACACGAACATCAAACATTATTTATGACACATTCCCCATGTTCTAATGAAATTCAAAGCTGAACAGGGAAACCAGATTTCCAACTTTCAGGAGAGATTCAGTGGGAAATTGACCAATGAAAGTCTGAAATGAAATTACATAATAAAAAGGAAACATCAATTATTTTGCTGGTTTTTTAACTTTGCCCCCTTTTTTTTCCTTCGAATATCTTGACAAATTCAGCTCAGCCAATTATAATCTGAGTCAATTAAACTAGCCAAAGCTATTTTAGACGTAAGCCAAGAAAATTATTCGTATCGACCTCTAAACTACATGATCGCTTCCCTTTTTCATTTTACAGAAAAAACTGCAAAACATTAATCAAGCAATACGTACGAAACCACATGAAAACGGAAAGTATCAGAAGAGGCAGAAAAAAACAAAGGAAAGGAACGAGTCTTTTCTCCATAACAATCTAGAAACACCCGGAAAGAACGAATCGCTTTCACAAGAATGGGAAGGAGTATTTCCTTCAAGAATTAACAACCCGAATATCTTTCACCGGTGTCAAGAACCATTTGGATAGAACGAATCGTTTTTTCGCAAGAATCATCGGAAAATTAACCAACGCATACCGTGCTGCCCCACCGGTCCTCGGGATCGGCCTCAGCCCCCATCCGGAGCAGCAACTGGGCGATGTCAGCGAAACCCTGGCACGCGGCGACGTGCAAGGCGGTGCGCCCATCGATGTCCCTGAAGTTGACGTCGGCGCCCGATCCCAGAACTTCCTTGATTCCGTCCAGGTCACCCTCGTTGGCCAGGAACATGAGGCGGATGCCGGAGCCTATCTCCTCGGGGACCTGCGTTGCCTTCTCGGCGGGGCCGCCGGATAGGGGAACCTCGGCCGACCGGTCATCGTCGCGCTCCGGGGCGAGAGACGACTGCTTGATGAGGGAGAACCGCGCCGCGGGCTTCCCCTCCATTACCGGGGGCGGGCTGCGACGACCTTCTTCGGGATCGAGGGATTTCAACCCGGAGCGAGATCACCAGCGAACGGCAGATTAGATCAGGATTCAAGAAGACGAGAGAGAGAGAGAGATTGGGCTGCCGTGTAGAACGCGCGTTTGAGAGAGAGAGATATTTGTATGCCGTGTGAAACGCGAGTTTGAGAGGGAGAAAGGACGTTGAGGCAAGAAAAAAATAACATGAACAGGAAGCACGAGGTTCATTACCCGTAAATAGAAGTTTCATCGTTGCGCGTTGAGTCGATGGCACGACGTTTCGAGGGGGTCACCTGCCACGACTGAGGTAGGCAACACGGTTTCACCTCGAGCGAGAACGGCGGGGTCGCCGCGCTGTACGCTGATATATATTAGTTTTATGTTATTATCTTAAAATATTAATTTAATGATGATATATTAATATATTTATTAAAAATTAAAAATTGAATTATTAATTAAATATGTCACATAAGATTTATATATAATATATTATATAATTTTTTATATTTATTATCATTTTATATTGAATGTTAAATATATTGTGATGTTCTTAAGTCTGTGCAATAAGAATTAGATCATGATAAGATCATAATAATAAGATTTTTTTTTAATCATAAATCTTAAATATTTCTAGCCATATATTACTTGAAAAAGATATCAAGATAACTGAATAGATAGAGTATTATATATCCGTCCATATAATAGAGACAATTAGTCTCATAGTTGCTTATGTGGGAACACTAGAGATATATTGTAGATGCTCATTAAAGAATGAGTTCATTGAATGATATGTTTATGGAATACTAGATTGTTAATGATACATCATCGTCAAACAACGATTCTATAGTCCCAATTATGTATCTGGTTTATGAACTCTAGACACTAAGGATATCTTATATGAGTACTCCGTTCTTTAATACTAGATTTATAGATCCAAAAGTTCCAAATTTAGTATAAACGGTCATTGAAAATAGCAACTAACCCTGTGAAAGCAATTGGGTGTTAATAAATTATCATCCACTCCCATTATTATAAGAGAGATATTATGTACTCTCACTCAGGTAACTCCTTGGCCAAGGTCGATCGGATTGAGAGTATTTACTAAGAGTGAGACTCGGATTGAGAGAGAAAATTTTATCCGGAAGAATCCATTAAGAGTAAGACTCGGATAGATTTCATTATGTCCAATATGCGATCTTTGGAATGTTAGATGGATGAGAGAATTTAGATACATGGTAATTGAGGGCAGATAGGTCTACTGGATTATATCCTTCTATGCCTTTTGTGGACTATAGCATAGTGATCTAATATGTCAATAGTAGATAAGTTGAGCAAATTATTATATGAATAATAATTCACTAAATCAAAAGGGGTTATGATAGGTGCAACTCATGGCCAGCTTAATATTAGGCCTAGAGAGTCACACACTTATGGTGGACAATGCGATAAATAAAAAATTGGATATGAGATATCAAATAAACCCCTTTCTTAATGGATCAATTGGGTGAAACCAATAGAGCTTAGAGAGGGTATTGGATATGGATCAAATATATATTAAGTCAAGGGTAATTAGATGGAGATTCAATATATAAGAATGATCCATTGGGGATAGTCGAGTTATATTTGCTAGAATAAGTTTTTTTTATTCAAAAGAAATAAACTCAAGATAGAAATTATATAAAATCGATAAATAGTTCACCAACCAAGTTTAAAATCACAAAGGGATATAAAAAATTTATCACCCTAAGGATATTAAATAAAGATACATAACTTAAAATAAAAGACTCACTACTTAAGAAAGTGTTAAAGAGATACAAAGTTTCAGAGAGAATTTCAAATGAGATTCTATCAATACTAATCAGATTCTAAACTTCTTTCTAACCCTAAAATACCAAAATAAGTACTAGTGCATGAAACAACCCATTTATGTATAGGAAACTATAAAATTAAGTACTTTACAGGTGGTAACTAACATATTTAATGCATTCCTTGGTCATGAATAAAAGCATATTGAAACAACTTTAACTTTGTCCAAGGAACATCCTCATAAGTTGTTATATTTAAGTGGGTTAGGTTAAAGGGTGTGAGAAAACATTATGGACTGTAGAGGATCTCATAGGATCAATAAGATCAACACGAGCTAATTGTAGCAAATTAAGCATTCTCGTGTCACGAAAGACTCTCTATACTAGGAGAGGGGTTCAAAGGGTCACAGGCTAGACCCCTATAGCCACCAACCTCCTATCTCCTCCTTCCTATCTTCCCTTAATTTTGAGCCTCCCTGTTGCACAAGAGGACAGCAAGAAAGGCCAACCCCTACTTATTTGTTGCTACGTGGTGGTGCACGACAATAAGGAGAGAACCTGTTATGCAAAGAGGTGTGTCATTGTTACCATTCACTATGTGGATCACTGCTAGAGAGGAGTTCTTGAGAGCTCCTTCATCTACGGACCAGGCTCTACGATTTTTCTTATATGAGAACCTCTCACTTCTCTACGTGGTTTTATGATTTTTGAGTTTTATGATCTCAGTCTTCAGACGATAATTTGATGTAATCTATTTAGGAAACCAGTTTCACATGCGATCTAGGGTTTCCCAACATATATTGATTAGCTTAGTTTTTAAAAGTTTCAAGAGATTATCATATGATTTTGAACATAATTTCATCTTTGATATTTACTCATTAAAAAATATTTTATTGATGATGATTGATATGAATTAATTAAAAAATAAAAAAATCCCTCTAACATTTTATATTTTTTCAAAGGACATTCTTTCCTCTTTATTTACAATAATTTTTAAAATAGCTTAATAGCTAATCACAATATATGCATTTGTCTATATAAGTAAATTTATGTAGGCCTATTAAAAATATGATTAAGATCTATTTTAGCCCTGTGATTTTGGTTATGTACCACTTGGGCCCTATGGTTTACTCGTGTCTAAAATAATCAATACATTTTCAAAAACATAGTATATAAGCTCCTCCCTTCAATTGTGAGTTAATAGATATTAGAGTTTACCTACGTGAAATGTCGACTCAAATAAATCATCAATATAATAATATATATAATTTAAGTCAAAGTATAATTCATTTTAGTACTTGTGGTTTTGGTCATGAACTATTGGTTACAAGTACCCTACAAGCCAATCACGTAAGTAATTGCACATGTGACATGCTATATTATTACTTTTTTACATTATTATTATTATTATTATATTTTCTCACACTATATATTGTCTGCTACAAATAGATATATTATGATGTTATTGGATCTGTGCAATCAGAATTGAATGGGGATGAGATCACGATAATGAGACTGGTTCACCTTTAAACACAGATCTCAAATAATCTCGATCATAGATTACTCGAGAAATCGAGATAACCAAACAGATTGGTATATTATCTAGGGACTATAGCGCAATGGCTTAGTACGTCCATATTCGATGAGTTAAGTGAATTGTTAAAAGATAATAATTTACTAAGTCAAAAAGAGTCCTGATATGATGAACTCACAGCCAGCTCGGTATTAGGCCTAGAGAGTCACATACATATAATGAATATTTCAATGAGTAGAGGATTGAATATGACTTATCTTAGAGGTCAATTGGAGATCTAATAATCCAATATGAGTAGATAATTGGATAGAGGGACTATATGAATATTTGTGTGCTATTACTCAGGTAAATCACTAGCCAGGGTCATTTGGATTAAGAGAGAATGATTCGAACATATTTCATATGTGGTTTGACAATATCATGCTTAATATATAGTCTTTAAAATATTATATAGATGAGGAACTATAGATACACGGTAACTAAGGACAAACAAATCTAATGGATTTGATTCAATATATTGTTTGGGAACTATGGTGTAGTGGCTTAGTACATCTATAGTCAATGAGTTAAGTGATAATAATTTACTAAGTCAGAAGGAGTTTTGATAGGAGGAACTCACTAGTAACTCGGTATTGGGCCTAGAGGGTCACACATGTATGGTAGATGTTTCAACGAGTAGAGGATTAAATATGATTTATCCAGTTAGCCTATGTTCTCATTGGGTAAGACCCAACATTGATGAGCTCTTTGTATGAGGCCCAATTGCTGGTTACAGATGCCCTGCAAGCCAATCACATGAGTGATAGCAGGTACGACATGTTGGGCGACATTTTTACTAATTATTATTAGTGACATATCCTTACATTATATTATATATTGTGTATATATATATATATATATATATATATATATATATATATATATATATATATATATATATATATATATATATATTATGATGTCCTTGGTTTTGTGCAATAAGAATCGGATCGTGATGATATCACGATAATGAGATTGATTCAACTTTAAATATAGGTCCCAGATAATTTCGGTCATAAGTTACTCGAGAGGGACATCGAGGTAACCATACAGATCAATATACTATATACTCATCCATATAATGGAGGCAGCTGGTCTCATAGCCACTTGTGTGGGGACACTAAGGATACAATGCAAGTGCTTATTGGTGAATGAGTTTACCGATCGATCCGCTTATGGAATATTATATGATTAATGATGCCTAATGTCAAATAGTGATTTCATAGTCTCGTTTGTGTATCTGGTCCTTTGACTTGAGATACCAATGATGACTTGTTTGAGTACTCATTTCTTTAACGTTAGACTTATAGGTTTGAAAAGTTCTAGATCTGGTATAATTGGTTATTAGGATTAGTAGCCAACTGACGAAGATAATATCACTCTTGGTATCGCGAGAGGAATATCCATGTGTGCTTGTCAGACAAATCCCTGACCAGGATCATTTAGATTAAGAGATGAGTTATCCGGAAGAATCTGATTAGAGTGAGACTCAGAGAGATTTCGTATGTGGCCTGACAATACCATGTCCAATATATAGTCTCTGGGATATTAGATGAATGGGGGATTAAAGATACATAGTAACTGTGGATAAATAGGTTCGATAGATTCGTTTCTCATGTACCATCTTGGGATAATGGCATAGTAATATGGTACGTCCATAGTTGATGAGTCAAGTGAATTATTATAGGGATAATAATTCACTATATCAGAAGGAGTTCTAATGGGAATGACTCATAACCAGCTCAGTATCGGGCCTAGAGGATCATACACATATGGTGTATGCTTTATCGTATAGAGAATTAGATATGAGTTATCCAATTAGCCCCTATTCTCATCAGATTAAATCTTACATTAATGGGCTCCTTGTATGAGGCCCAATTAAAGGCGAAGGAGATTAATAAATTGAGATCTAATAATCCAAGGTTAGTGAATAATTGGATGGAGATCCAATACCCATTAAGTTATAATCCCTTAGGGTTTTTATAGGAGGGGCAGCATAAATAGGTGATAAGTTGCACCTTTGGTCACCCCCTCCTATTCTCCTCCTCTCCCTCACCTTCTCAGCTGGCCAGCCCCTCTCAGGCGTAAGAGGGCAGCGAAGAAGATAAAGGATCTTCTTCCAAGTTCGTTACGAGCAGCTGCGCAAGAGTTACGAGACTTGAGGCTGCAATGGGAGGAGTATCGCTACAATGATCCATTGTGTGGATACCGCTAGAGAGGAGGATATTTGACCTCCTTTATCTTCTCCATCTAGATTTAGAAAAACATGGATATATTTATCTCCCTAGGTAAATAATCTCACACATGATGTAGTTTTTTTATTTTTGTCATACCAATCTTTTGTACGATGATTTTGATCTACCTAGGACACTGATTTTGTTTTGATATTCCACTATATATGTGATGTGCTTGCTTGATTTTCCAACACCAATTAGAGGCAATTGAGATTATTAGATAGAGATTCAATAATCCAAGATGAGTGGATAATCGGATGTAGATCTAATACCCACTAAAGTAGAATCCATTAGTGTTTTTGGTGGTCTCTATGAATAGGAGGCAGGGGTGGCACAATAGTGATAGGCTACACCTTTTGTTAGGAAACCCAATGGGAGAGCATCATATGCGTAGTGGAAGAAAACAAAATAGGTTTCCCATGTATATCAAATCTCATGCAAAGATTGGTACATAAAAAATCTACAAAGACAAAAACTACGATACATAAAAGATTGATTACCTAGGAAAATCATATATCCCTGAGAATCTAGAAGGTCAAACGTCCTCCTCTCTAGCAGTACCCACATGATAGATCGTTGCAATGATGCTACTCCAATTGTAATCTAAATCTCATAACTCTTGTGTAGAGGGAGGGAGGAGAATAGGAGGGAGCGACCAAAGGTATAACCTATCACTAATGTGTTGCCCCTACCTCATATTTATAGAGAGCTACCAAAAACCCTAGTAGATCCTACTTTAATGGGTATTTGATCTCCATCTAATTACTCATTAATATTAGATTATTGGATCTCTATCCAATAATCTCAATTAGTCACAAATTGGGCCTTATGTAAGGAGTCTATCAATGTCGGGTCTCATCCAATGATAACATGGGCTAATTAGATAACTCATATCAAATTTTCTACTTACTAAAATATCCATCATATGTGTGTGACCCTCTAGGCCCAATATTGAGCTAGTCATGAGTCATACTTGTCAAACCTCCTTCTGACTCAGTGAATTATTATCACATAATAATTCACTTGACTCATCAACTATGAACATATTAGGCCACTGCATCATAATGCTAGTTACAGGTGCCCTACAAGCCAATCACGTGAGTGATGGCACGTGTGACATATTGTGTGATCTTTTTACTTATGATTAATATTAGCAAATTCTTACATTATATTATTTGTTACATATATATTGTGATGTCCTTAGTTCTATGCAATGAGAATCGGATCGTGATGAGATCACGATAATGAGATTGATTCACCTTTAAACACAGATCCTAAATAATCCCGGTCATAGGTTACTCAAGAGGGATATTGAGATAATCGGATAAATCGGTGTACTATATATCCGTCCATATGATGGAGGCGGCTGGTTTTATAGCCACTTGTGTGGAGATACTAAGGATATAGTACATTACTCATTAGAGAATAATTTCACTGATTGATCCACTTATGGAATGCTATATGTTAATTATACCTAATGTCAGACACGATTCCATAGTCCCAATTGTGTATCTGGTCCTTAGACTCGAGACACTAAAGATGTATTGTATGAGTACTCCTTTCTTTGATGCCAAACTTACAGGTTTAAAAAATTTCAGATCTGGTACAGTTGGTTATCGGGATTGGTAGCCAACCTTAAAAAGGTAATTGAGTGTCAATAGAGAATCATGTACTCTTGGTATCATGAGATGAATATCTCATATATGCTTGCTCAGATAAATCCCTGGCCAGGGTCATTCGGATTGAGAGAGGAGTTCTCTAGTAGAATCCGAATAGAGCAAGACAAAGGATTCCGCATATGACCTAACAGTAGTACCATATCCAATATATGGTCTCTGAGATATTATTTCGATAAGGGATTATAGATACATGATAACTGATGACAGTCAGGTCTGATGGATTTGATCCCCCCTGTATCGCATAGTGACTATAGCGTAGTGGCCTAGTATGTCCATAGTCGATGAGTCGAGTGAATTATTATGAGGATAATAATTCACTATATCAGAAGGAGTTATGATTGGAGTGACTCACGGCCAGCTCGATATCAAGCCTAGAGGGTCACACACATATGGTGAATACTTCAGTGAATAGAGGATTGTATGAAGATCTAATTAGCCCCTATTCTCATTAGATGAGTCCCTATATTAATGGCCCCCTTGATTAAGGCCCAATTATAGACTTAAGGAGATTATTGGATAGAGATCCAATAATACAAGGTTAGTGGGTTATTAGATAGAGATCCAATACCCACTAAGGAAGGAGCCCTAGAATTTGGTGGCTCTCTATAAATAGGAGAGAAGACTCATGGTTGATAGGCTGCAGCTTTAGCCACCACCACCTATGCTCCTCTTTCCCTCCGAGCAAGAGTTACAAGATCAGATTGGAGGAGTTTCGTTGTAGAGATCCATTATGTGGATACCGCTAGAGAGGATGATGCTTGACCTCCTTCATCTACTCCATCCGGATCTGGAATACAGGGATATACGATCTCCCTAGTGTCACGGACAATAATGTAAATAAGGTGTTCGATGAAATGCTTGTGTTAGTCCGTGTCCTTCGGTTTAGGTACATATCTTGTACAACAAGAAGCGGGCTTGCAGTAGGCTTAGCAGCCCTAGTTTGATTTGCTTTATGGCCAAGTTTGGCTTATAAAACAAGTGTGTCTTATAAGCACTTGTGGGGACTTCGGTCTGTAATGAGCCATTATCCTTTGTGTGCAACCTCTCTGAGTTTGTAATGTCCATGGGTGTAATTTGTATTTAACTTTATAAAGTGTTTCTTGAGCAATTGCTTGTGGATCCCGTGGGAATTGCTTCTTCTGGCCCGTTTTCTATTTTGTAAGTCTAAGGGACTCTAGGAGATCTCGAGGAGGGCTAACCTTTGCGGACGGACACGCATGGGTGCCGCATGACTTAGGCAAAATCAGCTAAGCCCGTGATAATGTGGTATCAGAGCAGGACAAGCACACGCAGAAACACTTGTCATACAAATGTGGGGGACCTAGCTAGGCTGTGTGGAGTACAGCCAGCACGCGCAACCATTTGGGGGAAGACGGACATAGAGACGTAGGGAAATGAGTCGCTTAGAGGAGCGAGCATCTAGGTTTGACATTCAGAAGAATGGCCAACCCCTTTATACAAGAGGCACCACGAGGACAAGCAAGCGAAGAAGAATGCGTAGCATACAAAGATTGGGATGGTTGAGTTCGAGCTATAGCTCGACATTGGCAACCAAACTTGACAGTGCTCAAGGCAAAGCGGGGCGCTTGGTGAAAGATGAGACTGTACAAGGTGGGAGGTGTTGTGTAACGATCGAAAGAGTTGTGCAAAACTCACAAAGGTGAGGGGAATTGCTAACTTGAAGGATTCAGAACTCATGCAAGGGCTTGTACACAGACGACAGAGTGTTTATGGCCATCCTAAGGCGCGATTGGAACTCGGTGCCATGGAGCATAAGAACTTTTTCTTCGACATGGAAAGGATATGTTTGTAGGTGGCTGAAATGTGCAACAAGTTTAACACATTGCTAGACCTTGAAGGGTGCAGTGGAGACTATATTGGAGAAGGGTCGCAATCTAGCAAGTACATTTGCGAGGGCAGAACAAGGCACAAGTTTAGCAAGACGGAGTAGTCCAAAGGGGATGATAGTCTCCGAAACTTCCAGTGGGAAGTATGTAAAGAGAAAAGTTGCTCCAGTAGGACAGATATCCGGGAGGGATAAGTCCTAGTTCTCTAGTGGGAGAATCATGTGCAACGGACTGCACATATTGAGGAAGAGTTCCTCAAGGCGATATCTCCACAAAGCTCAGTGGACCGAGTGAGCAATGAAGAGTCATCACATGATCTCGAAGGAGGTAATGCATTGGTGGATGCATTTCGAGATCAAGTGGGGGAGCAATCTAAGACAACATCATATGAAGGCACACTTAGAGTCGATGCAGAAATCGAACTCAACAGAGGGCTGACCTGTGAAATGGTGGACGTGAGGGTCACTATCAACTCAATGCAAATCGAGAACCAGAGCGACTTGGGTGGAACTCGGTGAAGTATCCAAGCCGCATGAAGGGAGTCGACATAGAAGATGAAACATGGAGCGGAGGCATGAAGCTTTCCTTAGACAGAGGTCAAGGGCATGAATTCTTGTAGAGGCAAGAGTGGGATAATGTCGTTTCATGGATTCTTTATTCTGATGGGACAGACTTAGTTTACATGGTGCCAAAGATGAAGAGAGCTTCGAGGCACATGCAAGCTACCTTAGAGATGCATTTGATGGAGTAACTAAGGTGATTCAACTTGCGGAGGCAAAGTTAGGATCATAAGACCTTAGTACGGGGCAAGAGGACGCAGAGGCGGGGACTCTTGAACAATATGCCACAGTGTTGCCATTCAAGTTGTCAGGAACAGGAGGTGCATAGCAAGATTGTGCTGGTAGGGGATAGAGGCCCATGATCCAGACAATGGTGCACCAACTCTAGCGAAGTCAGGGGACTTCAAGAGCTATTAGGCGATGGACTATCCTAGAGCTATGCTTCATCCAGGTGTAACCCAAGAGTGGGTGGACGAAGGTGAATTGCCAAGAGAGCGAACTAAAAATCAAAGATGGCGGAGGCCCTACGATGTGTTAGCAGAGGCCACACGTGGAGAAGTCGTAGTCCGAGTTCATCACACGAGAATCTGTATGCAATGTAGATGTCACCATGAGGTGACATGGTGCAGTGGATCGTGGTGGAATAGTTCGTGGCAATGCAATACAGGTAATCTTGTCCTGTAAGGGACAAGATCATGCGGAGGTATGATCAGGAGTTATTAGGAGCTCCACTTTGGTATACAACACAATAAGAAGAATGACTATGGATTCAATGAGTGAATGTCGTAGTACCGTAGAGGCGTGTCTTCGTGTGCGCATCGAAGCTTGCATTAGGTGAAAGCCTTAGTTATCAGCGTATGAGAGCTGTATACCACCGAGGAAGAAGTCCAAGTGCAAGTACCAGTGAGTCCCATGGAGGAGGACGTGATCATGTGAATGATCAGGAGCTACTGGGAGCTCTACTTCGGTGAACAATGCAACGACAAGAAGGGCTGTGGATTCAAGGAGTGAATGTCACAGTATCGCAGAGGCGGGTCTTCCGTGTATATGCATCGAAGCATGCATCAGATGAAAGCCTTGGTCGTCAGCATATGGGGGCTGTGTACCACCGAGGGAGTAGTCAGATTGCAAGTACCATTAAGTCCCATGGAGGGGACTTGATTATACTAAGGTATAATCAGAGCAGTTGGAGAGTTGGACTGCTTCAGTGCTTACATTCGCTTAAGAGAGCCCGGCAAGTCAGAGGATAAGGCCGAGTAAGCAAACGTTGCTACCAAGGAAGCTAAGGAGAACAGAATCGACACGAGCCCTGCAACAAGATGGCGGAGGCCATGCATGAGAGTTGCAGTCTATCGTAGCAGATGGTCGAAAGGGGCGAGAAAGCGACAACGAGTCCAGCGGGGCTCAACTACCCAAAAGTAAAGCGTCGGTTAGAAAGGAGGTGGACTCAGAGGAGTGTCATAATACCGCAGAGGCAGATCTACCGATTGCAAAAGAAGAGATGAAGATGCAAGATAACGAATAGTAGTGCTATGGGCTTGGCAGCGCTATGGTACCACAGATCGGGGACTTCCGTGAAGTCATCCATCCCTTGCTCTCATGGAGGGAGAGCATTGATCGTAAAAGGGGCCAAGGAGGTGGAGAATGCAAAGGCAAACTCCAAGTACCAAGACAGGGCAGAAGGGCAGAGGCTAAGAAACTTCATAAGACTAATGTCGATGGGCTTCTGATCAAGATAGCCGAAATTAAGGGACTTCGGGTTGATGCAGGAGTGCTCAACCAAGGAACGAAGTAGGTAGTACACGGTACTGTACCTTTCTACTCAAGAGGAGTAGGCAGCAAAGGTGATGGAGAAGACGGTACAATCCCAGAGGCGACCAGATCTATCAAAGACTTACTCCAAGTTGGGGGACTCCAAGTTGAGGTAAACCTTTTGCTCTTTTCGAGCAAAACTTCTTGCATTCTAGAAGTTCAATGGTAGTGAGAAGGTGAATCACAGTAGCTAACTCAACGCAAGGAGTGCAAACACTTCAAGTGCTTCAGAAGTGTGAGCAAAGAGCAGACAAATGTTAGTAACCAGCTCAATGCATGAAGTACAAACTCAAGGAGGCAGGCGAAATTGAGTAACCTTTGCCTTCTCAACTCGAGAGAATGGGCGAAACCGAGTACCCCAATTCTCTTAACTTGAGGAGGTGAGCGAAGCTAAGTAACCTTACCTTCTTAAATACGAAGAGAATGGGTGAAGCCAAGTATTACAGTTCTCTTACTTATCCAAGCAGGGGAGCTCTGCACAAGTTCAGTGATCCTTCAAAGAAAGCTTATAGACGACAATAGTTGTCAAATCCTAATTATTGGTGATCAGTACTACTGAGAGTATATTTTCCACTTCATTTCCCAATCGACTAATCGAAAGAGGGAGTGATGTGAATATACTTGGAAGTGACAACTAACAATGGAAGAAGGTTCAATGGGCAAACATTATGGAGAAAGGACCTTAAAAACTTCAAGTCTGCGAGGCGATGCTCGTTAAAGCTCCAACAACCATCTACCCAGTTCAAGCAATATGAGTATACTGCGATACTGGTGCATAATAAGGCAGGTCTTTTCCTTCATCAGAGGGATCCACGAGAACCAACAAGGATCAGCACAACTCAGCCAACCCCATACCAGATTCAGTATTGGTGAGTTGAAGCAGCATGGCAGATCAGAGTTTGACTACTCAACAACAAGGCGAAGAGCGGCTAGGAGCCAAAGCAGAAGATTGAAGATTCAACAGAATGCGAGGAGATGCAGCGTTTACAGTGGCTTCGACGAGGACGTCGAAGGAATAAGTGGGGGAGAATGTCACAGACAATAATATAAATAAAGTGTTCGATGAAATGTTTGTGTTAGTCTGTGTCCTTCGGTTTAGGTACATATCTCATACAACAAGAAGCAGGCTTGCAGTAGGCTTAGCAGCCCTAGTTTAATTTGCTTTATGACCAAGTTGGCTTGTAAATACAAGTGTGTCTTATAAGCACTTGTGGGAACTTCGGTCTGTAACAGACCATTATCCTTTGTGTGCAATCTCTCTGAGTTTGTAATGTCCATGGGTGTAATTTGTATTTGACTTTATAAAGTGTTTGCTTGAGTAGTTGCTTGTGGATCCCGTAGGAATTGCTTCTTGTGACCCATTTTCTCTTTGTAAGTCTAAGGGACTCTAGGAGATCTTGGGGAGGGTTGACCTTTGCGGACGGACATGCATGGGTGCTGCACGGCTTAGGCAAAATCAGTTAAGCCCATGACACTAGGTAAAAATCAATCTCTCATACATCGTGATTTTTTTTTTCAATTTTTACGATTTTTCTCATGACCCCAATCTTTTGCACGATGATTTGATTTATGTAGGAAACTAATTTTTATTTTGATTTCCACTACGCATGTGATACACTCGCTGAGGTTTCCTAATAGTGGTATCAGAGCAAGATTTTCATATGAAAATTGGTTTTAAACTGCTTGTGATGAGATTGAATCATGTAGAACTATTTTATGTGCTTGTTACAGTGATTGACAACGAAAGTAGGCGCTGCCTGTGGGGGAGGGGCGGCCACATGCATGCTATTTGCATGCAGAGGTGGCCATGGCAACCGCGACCGACCATGGCAGCTACTGCAGGCGGCGTGCGGCCAGCCCCTTGGCAGCAAGTAGGGGCAACACCTGGGCCACTGCGGCCGACGGTAGGACCCGCAGGCGACCCACCACGTTGCCATGGCCAACCCTACCGCTAGCAAGGGCGGCGGCGTCGGTCGCAGGGGTGGCCGCCCCTTAGCAAGGCGGTTGTCGGCCGCAAATGGCAGTGGCGGCGATGACACAGTGAGGGTGAAGGAGGGCTAGAGCATCTTTTTGAGAAAAAGATGGTTATGCCCCTCAGAATTTGAGAAATTCTAACTCTGTCCCCTTTATACAAAGTTTCTTAAATGACTTCAATATTTCTAAAAATTTTGAGAACTGTCCTCTCATCTAGAATACTAAAAACACCCTTAATAATTTTAGAAATTTCGAGGACTGTCCTCATGTACAGAATTTTGAAAATACTCTTGACAATTCTAGAAATTTCGAGGACTATCCTCTCATCCAAAATTATGAAATGCCCTTGACAATTTTAGAAATTTCGAGTATATCATGATTTTTAGAAAATTAATTAATTAAATAGTTTAATTAATTATTATATTTATCTAGTAATCTTACATATGATGTGATGTACATGTGATGTGTGATGTGGATGGATGATCATGAGCCATGTATTGTGATGTGTGTAATTGTGATTATTATTATTATCGGGGCCTACGAGCTTGTATTTTTTTTGTTTATTATTAGGCCTGCGTGCTTGTGATTATTTGTAATTACATGGAGAGGCATAGCGGGAGCATGGAGGTTATAGCAGGACCCATGATGCTGTGGCGGAAGATCACGATGCATGGTGATACAACGATCCGACGGAACCGATGATGACGATATCAATAATCACAAGGCATGGAGATGCGCTAATGCACACATAGATCCTATTATAAGTGATTAAGCCCATTGGCTCGAGCTTACTCATATTAGGTGATGACTCATGATCATCTAGTGTGGCTTGCATATGTGATGTGTTATACACCTACTAGATATATGTATACATGTATGTGTGTGACACGACATATTAGGAGACCGATACGAAACAAAAACCCCTCCTACGATAATATTAAGTCGGTAAGCGTGAGGTAATAAAATTGACCCACGTGACCTTCCATCATTATAGGAAGAAATTGAATCACGACATAGGTTGAGTTGGTCGAGTCTCTCGAGGCTCACTTATCTACGTGATCGAGTTCTTGCCTACGTCATAGAGATGTCACCAGTGACCTGAGGATATGGTATGCTTGGTCGAGTCCCTCGAGGGCATATCATCAAATCAGACTCATCTTGTAACGATGGTGATGACTTAACTGAATATCATGGCTGGTTGAGTCCCTCGAAACCATGATGATTCGAAGGCCAAACATGATGGGAATCACAAGGAGTTGTGATTGGCAAGAGTTGCCTACCTTTTAGGCTTAGTGTAATTGGTTGAGTCCCTCAAGGTTGTACTAAGATGCCAATTGGATCCCGATCCCCACTAGGAGTCTACTGGAGACTTCCGTCTCACATGTCGAGGGTGTCGCGTGATTCGCTAAGAAAATAGTGAGAGTACATTAAGATAGAAGTCCATATCTTAATTAGTATTTTATGTAAAATCTAGATGTTATTTACTTTTGCTATATCTTGTTTTGTCAGAAACATATCGCTTATAAATCCCTTACGTGGCATACTTGATGCCAACCGCCTCACTGGTCCAAACTATACAGATTGGCTCTGTAATTTGAGAATTATTCTCACGACAGAGAAAATCGCATATGTCCTTGATACAATTCTGCCCACACCGAAAGAAGGGGCAAGTGAGGATGAGATCGTTCACTATGTGAAGTATATAGATGATTCCATGTTGGCAAAATGTTACATGTTGGCCTCCATGACTCCTGAGTTATAAAGGTAACATGAGAGCATGGATGCAGATTCTATCATTCTTTATCTCCGCCAGTTGTTTGAGAAACAGGGAAGAACTCAAAGATATGAGATATCTAAGAAATTCTTTCAAGCCAGGATGACAGAAGGGACATCGGTTGAGAACTATGTCATAAAAGTGATAGAGTGGATCAAGAAACTCACAGGTCAAGGAATAGTCCTAGAGGATAAACTATGCGTTGATCTTATACTTTAGTCCCTACTAGATTCTTTTCTTACTTCATCATGAATTTTAATATGAGCAAGTTTGAGGTGACTCTCCCTGAGCTCCTCAATATGTTGAGGGAAGCTGAGAGTGCCATCAAGAAGAAGAAGCCAATTCTCTATATTGGTGAGACCAAAAAGAAAAGGAATGCTAACAGGACCCTTAAGAAGGGCAAGGGCAAAGAAAGACTAGGTAAGACAAAGGTTGCCAAGAAATATCCGGGAAAGGACAAAGGACAATGCTTCCTCTATGGCCAAGACAGACATTGGAAGAGGAACTACAAGGACTACCTTGAAGAGAAGGCGAGACAAAAGCTTGGAGAAGCTTCAAGTATATTCATGATTAGTCTCAACTTGTCAGATTTTCATGATAACACATAGGTATTGGATACCATGAGTGTCTATTATATCTGTAATTCATTGTAGGTTCTGGAAAGACTTAGGAGATTGGCTAGAAGTGAGATGAACCTAAAGATGGGCAATGGAGCAAGAGTTATTGTAGTTGCTATTAGATAGGTCACCCTACATCTGTCTGGTAGAGCTATTATTGCATTAGATGCATGCTATTTTGTTCTCTCTATTATCAAAAATATTATTTCTATCTCTTGTTTGATAATTAGTGGATATAAATTAGTTTTTGAGAATAATAGTTGTTCAATAATTATGGATAATGAGATCATTACTAGAGGGACCCTTATAAATGGCTTATATGTATTAGACACTTCTCCACATATCATGAATATAAATATGTCATGCCATCACTCATATGATTGGATTGCAAGGCACCTGTAACCAGCAATCTCCCACTTGACCTAAAGTCAATCACTTATGTATCTGATCCACATCAAACCCCTATAATGCTCAAATACAATCTGAGCTAGTGGTTTCATCAGTGGATCAGTAATATTATCATTAGATAAAACTCTTTCCATTGCTGTATCTTTATAGGCTATGATCTCTCTAATTAGATAAAGCGTCTTTAGAATATGCTTAGACTTCTGATGAGACCTGGGTTCCATCGCTTGAGTGATCGCCCTTATTGTTGTCACAGTATATGGAAATCGGCTTTATACTATAAGGTACAACTCTCAAATATATGATGAACTTCTTCATCCACACCCCTTCCTTTGCTGCTTCTAATGTAACAATGTACTTCACCTCTATGGTCAAGTCAGCAATAGTATCTTGCTTGGAACTCTTCCGGCTTACTGCTTCTCCATTTTCAGATGAAAATATATCATGAGTTTAACTTGCTATCATCAATGTTGGACTCGAAACTCGAGTCCGTATAGCCCTAAACTTGGAGGCTACTTTCTCCATGTACCAGTAAAAGATCATTAGTTCTTCTCAAGTACTTAAGGATACACTTTACACATGATAGACCCCGTCGTTGAGGCATAGGGTATCATATCCATGTCTGCCCTTTCTTCAAAAGTCTTTAGAAAATACTCCTAGAAAGTGATATTCTATGTCTTATCGGTATGCGACCTCTCTTTGAATTCTCTATGCTAAACTTTTTGATGATAGAGTCTATGTACTTGGATTGGGATAAGCCAAGCATCCTCTTAAATCTATCTTTATCGAATCCCCAAAATATAGGATGCTTCCCCTAAATCCTTTATGGAGAAGTTTCTGGATAGCCAAGCCTTTATTATGGAGCATTCTTATATCATTCCTAATGATTAAGATATCATCTACATATAGCACCAAGAAGGTGATAGAGCTCTCATTTACCTACCTATACATACAAGGCTCATCTTTGTTCTTAACGAAGTCATAAGATTTTACCGCCTCATCAAATCTTATGTTCTAAATTCAAGAAGCTTGCTTCAATCCATAAATAGACCTGAGCAAGCTGCACACTTTATCTGGACTCTCTCTAAATATGAATCCCTTTAGCTATATCATATATAACTCATTCTCAATGTTGCCATTGAGGAATGCTGTTTTCACATCTATTTGATAGATTTCATAGTCATAGTGTATTGAAATAGCCAAAAGAATTATGATGGATTTAAGCATGGCTATAGGCAAAAAGGTTTCGTCATAATCAATTCTTTGTCTTTGACGATATCATTTAGCTACCAGTCTTACCTTATAGGTCTCCACCTTTCTAGCCACTCTGATCTTCTTCTTGAAGATCCATTTGCAACCATTGAATACAACACCCTCAGGTACATCCACACGGTTCTAAACCTTATTGGAGTATATGGAATCCATATCATATCAGAAGTCATGACTTCTTGTCACTTCCCAAAGTCTATATTCATAATAGTCTCATTGTAGATCTAAGGATCAACACCTTAAGAGTCCTCTCTACTGATATGTCCTACATATCTTTCAGGAGGGTGAGATATTCTGTTAGACCTGTGCAAGTTGGAACTTGTGTGATAGGTACCTTGACTCGGACTCTAGAATGGTGCTTGAGCTAAGTTCTCCAACCTCGCTAAACTCTATCTCACTCCCACAATTTCCACTAAGAATGTGTTTCTTCTCAAGGAACATAGCTCTCTTGGTAATAAAGACCTTATAATCCTCGGGATGATAGAAATAATACCCCAAAGTCTCCTTAGGATATCCCACGAATGTGCATCTTTCCATCCTTGATTCCAACTTGTCGGGGTTGTATCTTCTAACATGGGCAGGACAATCCCAAATCTTAACCACCTTAAGATCGGGCTTCTTTTCTTTCTATATATCATATGGTGTAGGCACTATTGACTTTGATGGAACTATGTTTATAAGGTAAGTTGCGGTCTCAAGGGTGTATCCCCAGAATGAGACAGGTAAGTCAACGAAACTCATAATAGATCACACAATGTCTAACAACATGTGATTCTGAGCTAAGGTTTATAAGGATGTGTCCGTTGGGATAAAATCCTATTATCCTAAGGAAATGAGTCAACTTCGTACTCAAGTATTCTCCTCCTCGATCTGATTGACGAGTCTTAATACTCTTTCCAATCTGGTTCTGTACCTCATTCCTATATTCCCTTAATTTTTCAAAGGCCTTGGACTTGTACTTCATTAAGTACATGTGTCTATAGAGAAATCATCAGTAAATATTATTGAATCTCAGATTTTGATGATAAAATTAATTGATGAGTGTTTAATCTAACATGTGTTATTAGAGGAAGTGATGCAAGTTTAACCACGACGGTGAAAAGGAGTTACAGACCAAACATGGACCCAGTATCATCAAGCTTAGGCATCGGGCCAAGGTTTGGACGATGCGGTGGGAGCTTGATGGGAGTTCGCTAGGACTTTACCAAAGGTATCAGGAAGATCACTAGGAATATGCCGGGAGATCACCGAAGGAAGACCATGAGACTCACCACAGGGAATGTGAGAGGTTATCAGATTATAGGAATGAGGTATTAATTAAGCTTGGTGATTATGTATGGTTGTAATTCTGAAGTCGTAGGTTAAGTTTGAGTCTGAATTGAGTGTGATTTGGAAGGAATCTAAATCAACTCAAAGAGGCTGAACCGCCCGTACCCTGGATTTCAAGCGGTTAATGGCGATTAAACCGCCCGTACCCTAGATTCAGGGAAGCTCTCGGTGGTTGTACCACCTGTACCTAGATTTTTTTGGATATGTTTGAATTTTGACTCCAAATTCTGAAGTCATTTGGGGCCTATAAATACCCCAAGTTTTCTTGAATTTCATACAATAATTTGTTTAGATTAAAATTATGTAAAAAAACTTGTATGAATTATAAGAAAAAGAAAAGGAGAAGGGAGTGAGCTAAGAGTTGTAAAATTCTTATAAAGAGTCTCCCTTGTAAGCTCAAGTTGTAAAGGTTTGATCTTCACCCAAAGGAGATTAGTAATGGACACCGGTGTGCCTCAAGGAGGAGGACTTGGGAAGCGAACATCGGCCAAGATTGAGGTTGAACCACTATAAATTGTGAATTCTCTTTTCTTATCTTATTTACTACTTTCTATTGCTCCTAATCAGTTTATTGAAAAATACGATTATCATCCTTATGACTCTCTCTCTTAAATCGATTTCTTAATTATATTCAACAAAAATACCAAAAGACGCTTCTGATTTTATTTACTTTTTAAAAGCAAGGTTTCTAAGTCAAGCACTTCATTTACTTCATCTCTTATCTTATTATTTGGATTTGCTTGTTCCTTCATGAGCCATCTTTAAGCAAGAAACTTAGCATTTTTTCTATAAGATTGAATTACTCACTTGCTCTACTTGAACAAAAGCTTCCGATTTCCTTATCTTGCTTCAAACGAAAAGTTTTCGTTAAAATGAGATTTTATACTTACATTAATTTCACACCCCAGACCCTCCTCTCTTAGTGTTGATTGATTCTAACAATTGGTATCAGAGCAAGGTTCTTACTCATTGGATTAATACCCACTTGAATAATGACTTTATTTGACATGAATGAGGGACATTCTATTTTAGGTCCTTCCCTCTTAGTGTCAATGACCCTCCCCTCTTAGTGTCAATATATATTTTCTTGATTTTTATGGATCTTGATTTATGGCACATTGTAGAGAATGACCTTGAAAAATCTTCCAACCAATGAACGAAATGAATGATTTGGAAAGGAAGAATTTTTCTTTGAATGCAAAGGCTATGAATGTCGTGTTTTGTGCTCTTGACAAAAATGAGTTTAATCGTGTTTCCATTTGTGAATCGACTTTTGATATTTAGCACACACTAGAAATTACACACGAGGTGACTAGTAGAATAAAAGAATCTAAGACTAATATTTTAGTTCATAATTATGAGTTATTTAGAATAAAACTAAGTGAATCTATTAGAGACATGTATACTCGTTTCACGGATGTCATCAATGAACCTAAATTCCTTAAAAATTATTTTTCTAATTTTAAACTTGTCAGTAAAATTTTAAGATCTTTTCCTAAAAATTGGGATCCTAAAGTTACTACTATACAAGAGGCCAAAAATTTAAATAACTTATCTTTTGAAGAACTCATTGGATCATTGATGACATATGAATTAAATTGTAAAGTTCATGAAGAGCTTGATGAACCCCTCCCAAAGAATAGGAATAATGTAGCACTTCGAATGACAAATGACTCCTCGATTAAAACCTCGAGTGATGAGGACCATGATATTGCACTATTGTTTAGAAAGTTTTAAAAATTTATGAAAAATTAAAAACTATAAAAATAAAAATGAACCGAAAAAGAATAATGTTATATGCTATAAATGCAAAAAAACGGGACATCTAAAAAATAAATGTCCTCAATTGAAGAAAAGGCGCCACATAAGAAGAAATCACTTTGATAACTTGGGATGACTCAAGCTCATTGGATAAAGAAAACCAATCCAAATAAGAAGTTACTAACTATGCTATGATGGCGATACAATAGAGCTTTCCTTTTTGCATGTATTGTGAGAGTGGGAAGAGTCCCTTGAGAGCCACCAAGGGGTGGCTTTTATACTTATTTATTGGTGATCGGTTGTACATTTTCCATCCGTCTTTGTAGTGTCCTCTACCCTAGGTGTTTAATGCTACAGGCACCACCGACGATTGTTTGCACTGCGAACTAGCATGTCACATGTGGTTTCTATCCTGCTCCTGTGCGATCTTTTTTGAACCACAAGATTTAATAGAGATTGCACGGCGTCTGACGATATTGTGCATTGAACTTCTCCCCCTATTATGGTGCATTGTTCGTGGGTATCAGGAGGCACATCACATGCCAAGTCAGCCGGTCCCGCTTCACATCGGGCCCGTCTAGGCCACGTCAAACATTTTGGGAGGGGCAATTATTACCCCTATCAAATACGAAAATCATTAGCTCTCTACTTAAATTTTTGTAACAAGCAAAAAAAAAAAAGGGTTCTCACATTTCCGACGCGTTATTTCAATTTAGTCTAATTTTCCTTTCTGACTATTTACCACATTGAATTTGGCAACCTTAGTTGAGCATGTCTTCCCAGACCAAGTCAATGTAGAAGAATAACCCCTCGAGAGCAGCAACTACGTGTTAATAATTTTGTACCGCATGAGATTCCAACTTCTGGAACATAAAATTACGTACCCTATTTGATAACATCGAGAATGACGTTTGCTTGATTCCAAATCCGATCGTTAATTTGGGCTTCAAATAAATATAGAGTTTATGACTTGGATGCAGCTCGATTCAGTTGCAACACGATGGGTTCATCGGGTTCGGATCCGGCGGCTACCAAAAGAAGACCCAATTACCCGAAGCCGACCACTTATATTTGCGGCTCGGTCACACCACCACCGCCGCTCACTCCCCCACTCACGACGAGGCGCAGAGTCCTGCTCCTGTCGAATTCCCTCGGCGTCCACTTGTCTAGGTCTGCCCCCAGTCACTGTACCTCCTCCTCTCCTCCTCCTGCCCTCAACCCTAAGGTGATCCTGTTACTTTTCTCTTCTTTCACTGTGCATGTGTTGCAAGAAATTTAGTCGGATGTCGATGTTCTTGACGTGAGATATTCTAATGCCCGGTGCTGAATCAGTTGATTGTTGCTAAGAATATGACGATGAATAAGTTGTCCACTTAATACAGTCATCAAGTGATTCAAATGTACCTTTTCTGATGTCCTGTAGTGATTCAATTGCTAGTTTCTAAAGATCTAGGATGAACAGGTTATCCACTTAATATGGCCATTAACTGATCCAAACTTTGTTTGGCAATGTAGCTCAAACAAATATTATGGCATTTGTGAAAATAATACTATCTTTGTTGTTCTGAGGTCTGTACAAGTGTCCCTCATTTGCAATTCCCTGTTTTTGTTTTATCTTTAGGATTTTTTTTAAGGTCAAAGATGGCCTCTGGTTTAATAGTAAAGAGAGGAGGAAATGAATTGGATGGTTGAAGTCTTACCTAGTGTATTTGTTGTGAAGGGAGAACTGATGATTGATGACCCTAACTTGTTGAAGATGGACAATTGAGTAAAATCACTTACTTGAGCCAAAATTATGATCGTAATGGGATGCAGATGCTGGATTCTGTTTCTGGCTTGCGTTATGATAAATTTACGTTGCTCATGTTGTAACATTTGGTGTTATGCTTAGTTCACACTGCATGTACATGTAATTTAAGATGTGATGAAATGTCCTGCAACTTGGTAACTCTAAAGGATTGTGTTTTTGTGATGAATTAGTTTATCTAAGCCTCTCATACTTTGGTATTAGTTTGGGGTGATATTGGAATTGCAAATGTTTTTTATCTTATTCTTGCTCTGTGTTCTTCATGAGGAATCAAGGTTGGCATATATGGGCTGTGTCCTTAAATTTTCCTGTTGTGCTAGAAATTGTCCACTTCATTTTAAGGAACTCAAATACTCACCTCAACTGAATGTTATGTGTCTTATCTTTGTGACTGTAGATTCTCCACATGAATGAAGCTTGATCTCATCTTGATAGTGTCTTTGTAGCTGTGGTATTCAAGTATCTAAACCCAAAAGAAGTTGGTAATATGCAACTTCATTGTTTACTGGTTCACCTTAGGTTTTTCTCATTTAAAAACAAACATGTAAGGATTTATTTTGGAGGGATTTTGTGAGTAATAATCTTCAATGTATGCATATGAACTTTCTATGCCATCTTGAAAAAGAATTTTGATTAATAATGTATGTTTGCATGATCTTGTTATATATGATATGCATCAAAGATTTTCTACAACCTCTGGATTAATTGAAGGTGATCGATTTTCATGATAAATATTGTGAGCATACAAGTCAAAGGACAAAAAGTTGTATTTCTCAATTGCTTATTTTCTTCCCCAAAAAAGAGGTTTGCTTGTCTTAATGGAAAACTGTATGATGTTCACCACCTGCTCTCATGGTTTAAATTTGTTTTTATGATGTTGCTTGATATTCTTGCTGATGTTGCTTTGCATTAACTTGATATTGACTCCTCTGGGATGCCTTGCAGATTGGAAGTCATCTGAATGACAGACAGAAGGTGCGGTGCATAAGGATACAATCAACTTCTGTCAGGCTGTTCTGCAACGCAAATTTATTGATTGGAAATCGGTGATCTTCAGTACTTTGTGCCATCCAATTAGTAATGTGGATCTTGTAATCACTGTTGGTGGAGATGGCACGCTTTTACAGGCTAGTCACTTTTCCGATGACTCTGACTCAGTACTAGGCCTGCTGCTCAAGTTGAAGAGGTCAGTTGGGGCAACAAACTTACGGTTTGATGAGTTGACATTATGTCCTTATAGTTTCCACCCGTTTCTTGTGTTCTTCCTATTTGTTTCTGTGATGTTAATATTTCCTTGTTTGACATGGTGATTGTGTCTCTATCAGTGCAAAAAATGGATACCATAACAGTTTCATATCTCACATTTAAGTTGAGTTGAGCAATGAATTTGATGCAACAAGAAATACAGGTAATCTCTCTGTTGCAACTGCACAAAACTTAGAGCTGGTAAATCCAGAACATTTAAAGTTTATATTCCTTGTATCTTTTGGCGCACTTGTAATTTTATTATCAAGAAGAACAGTTATCATAGTTATATGTTGAATTGGCTAAGATTTAATATCCTAGTCCAGTGTCCATAACGGTTGGTGGCTAGACCGGTTTTTTGAATGTACCAATATCAAGGTTAGGTCAGTTACATCCACAATAGAAGAAAAAAGAAAAACGAAGATGAAAGGAATTGGAGTAGAAGAGGAGAAGATGAAGGAGACGGAGTATTAGAGAGAGCAGGCTGCATAGTGGTAGGAGATGACCCGACGAAGAGGAGATGACAATCGTGTGGTCTTTGGAGGCCGAGCAAGGGGGGAGATAGAAAGAAAGAGAACACATGAAAGAGAGAGTATTAGATGATATCCTTCAGGGTCATAAACAAACTGCAGATCTTACAAGGCTTGATCTATCAGCATCGATAGCCATCTGTTTCCAACTAACGGTTTAAACGCGCATCCTTGTCCAGCAATGGTATCTCAATTCTCATTCAGGCATATATCTTCCATGAACTGAACCTTTATTTTGGGAACATCTTCTGAATGCAAAGTTGCTTCATTCTTTGTTCAGAATTAAAGGCGACAGTAACACAAGCTCAAACTTAGTGAACTTTTCAGCTTTATCTTCCACTGCTGCCATTCTCTCCGGTGGAGGTTCTCCCATGCCTAAATTGAGTCGAGGTTTCAGTACATGGTGAGAGAACCCATTTCACCTTCACCTGCAGAAACTCCACTGATGCATGGGTTTGTCAAACCTGATCAATCAATGATTGTCGACTAGTACACTCAAGAAGGTGCCATAAGCGTTGATGGTTGCCATGTGTCGCATCATCAATTCTGGGAGACAAAGTTGAATTATCAGCAAAAGCAATTCTGAGAGTTATTTGCCTCAAGTTTTGTTGAGAGATTGAACACAAAAAATCAACTGTTTGTGCTCAATTAAGTGGACTTGAGTTTTGACAAATTATGGGACTACCTTTGTTGTCTTTAAGGTTTGCTAAATCCATCGGTTTGATATAGTTCGATCAGCATTTACTGGTTTGAGCATTGATTGATACACGGATCAGATCAAATCAGACCAACAAACTGATCTGCTTTTTATATATACATACTCTTTCTTTTTCTTTTAGTTAGGGTAAGACAGTGGTATACTGCCATCTCTTCCTCTCACTGACTCTTCGTTCTCCCTTTTTTTTCCCTCTTCTTCTTCTTCTTTCTTCCTTCCTCTTCTTCTTTCTTCGTTGTGTTTTTTTCTTCCTCTTGTTCTTTCGTCCTCTTTAGCATGCTCGGATGGACTCTTCCTTTCCCGTCTCCCGCATTACGTTCCCATACCATCGTTCGTAGTACGTTCAGATGCATTCTTCCTTTCCTCTCTCCCCCTCCAACGGTCGCGCATTACGTTCCAATGGATTGATTTTGACCGGTTCGATGCTCCAGTCGCTGAAACTTCGATTGTCTTCACCCCGACAGAATTATCTTGATACTAAGAGCATCCTTTATTTTGGATTTGTTTTTGTACAGCATAAACCGCTACTCATTGTCAGCTTTTTCATGCAACAATCTGTCTTTCTGCTGGTCTAGAAATCAATCAAAATACAAGCATATATCGTAATTGATTGTCTCTGATACCTCAATTATGCCAAAGAATTTTCACAAATTTATTTCAAGTGAAAAATAAATAAGATAAAAAAATATTTATTTAGAGAGAGCCGAGTGCAGGGGCCTTCATGTCCGTCTGCACCACGTCCACCGCGAAGCCCTTCCCATGCAGCCTCCAGTAATCGGCGTTGGGGTTGACCCGCAGCGGTTCCGCCATCTCCTTCCTCGACTCCTTGATCCCCTCGCTCGACACCTTGTACTTGTCGTCTCGGCTCTTCACCAGTTCCGGCTCTGCCATGGCCATCTGAACCTCCTGGGGCGACATCATCAGCGCCGGCGCGCCCAGGGGAAGGCGGTCGCCGCGGTCCACCTGCCACGTGCACCAGAACTTACCGTACGTCTTCGCCAGCCCCTTCAACTCCTGCCTTTGCATCACCTCCGGCATTCCAGGGCATATCAACACCCCCGACTTAACCTCGTACGCGTGGGAGTGCCACAGCTTCTGCTCCCCTGCCGGTAGAGTCTCAAAGATCCCATCGGAAACGATGTACTCGACTCCTGCAATGGGAACAATTACTTCACGAAAGCTTTTCGTCCGTAGTCGATGGTATTCGGCTTCTTTTACCGATGAGGTGGGCGGAGGGGGCGTCGGAGTCGTAAACGGCGCACTGGAGGACGTCCTGGTTAATGCGGGCGGCGTAGTGGTGGGCCTCGATCTGGCGGCCCAGGTCGTGGGAGTAGAACGCGAAGCTGCACAGGTGCTGCTTCATCTGCGACACCGGCTTCTTCGACTGCAGCATCTGCGCGCCCTCGTCGATCAGCTTCCGCTGCACCGTTATCGGCTTCCCGGGCGGCGTAGGGCCGTCCACGCCCGCCACAGGTGCTGGCCGCGGGTTCTCGTCGCTGGAGGACATCAGGGACGGTGATGATTGCATCGATTCGGCCGGGAGGGCTTATAATAGGGAGGGAGCAGCCGAGGGAGGCGCCGTTGGACTCGACGTGCTCGCTACGCGGCGTTTTGCATGCCAAATAAAGCTTAAAAAAAACTCCGCCACTCATTCAAGAGTTACCCGCCTCTCTGCTCAGGTTTTCCTGTGGTCTCCAGCACTTTCGCCAATCACGAAGACACTCCTCTGGTCCTATTAGTTCATTGATCTCTCAGCGTGTAACCAAATTGATCGAACCGGTTAATCAATTTGGTTCACGTCCGTTATATTGATTGGGTCCAACAAAAATCGCGAGAATAGTGAGTCCGAGTTTAGACTCGGCTCAACGCACTGCCCTTCGAACTAGAAAGAGCTGTTATCTTATCCCTCCTTCTAGGGGGACACCGCGTAGCTCCCGTTTCTTCCACCAATTCGCCTGCAGCAATGGCAGCGATGATCCCGGCTTCCGCCTCCCTCTCGGTCGGCCGCTCTCCGAGCAACCCCGCCTCGTCCTCCTCTTGCCCCCGCCCCGCCACCATCCTCCCCAGAACCTTCTTCCTCGGTTTCTCGAAATTCCCGGCCGCCGTCGCCAAACCCTCGCTTGGGGTCGCTTCCATCCCATCGAGGCGTTACCTTCGTATCCACTGCCAACAGAAGGAGCAGCAGCAGAGGCTCGCGGTCGTCCCCAGAGAGCAGCGATGGATGTTCGAGGAATCCGAGATCAATGGACCCGTACTCTCTCTCTCTCTCTCTCTGTCTCCTACGACCCCTATTCTGATCCTTCCAATTTCTCGTAAATAATACCCGTGTTTCTTCTAATAAGTTTGCATTGCGGTGTAAATTGTTTGTTTTTGTCCTACTTGTTGAATTTGTGGGTGATGGCTTCTGCGTATATCGACCCCTTTAACTTGGCTGTTTTTGCGGGAACCTCATTCACTTGGCTGGCCTTCTTTTGTTCTATGTGATTGTTGGAAAATCTTAAGGTTGAACCCCTTTAAGAGGCGATACCTCTAGGAGTTGAAGGAATCAGTTTCGAATGATCCATAGAACATTTTTTTTTTTCTGAATAAGGATTCAGGTGGAGTTGAACTCTTTGGAAGAAAAAAAAAAACTTTGACTCTGTTTGTGTTCGTGAAATGCAGATAAAAAACACAAAGCATCAGCTATAGGAGCAGTCCGAAAGAACTAAAAGACAAAATAATCAAAAAGAGAATTGAATATTATAAGGTTGATCTGGATGTTTTTAGGTCGATGTTGTGGTAGAAAAAATTTATTTGACACTGAATAATTTGACCTGTCGTGGACCAGTTGTTAGCATTCGTACGGGGATGGTAAAATATGTGAGCACTAGCTTTGGAAATGGGTAATTCAGTGTGCATCTCGGTAACTATAGATTTCTGTTTAGAGTTATACAATTTCACATTTGATCTGGTCCAAATGTTTATACATTTGGACTAGATCAGTTGATTAAGTATTCGATATAAATTTGATTTTGGATATTTGAGGCCAGAACTCCATAGGAAAGGTAAGGGCGATTGTTAACTAAGGGGGCTGATAGGGAAGCCATGAGCATCAGCATATTTGTACCTATGCTGATATCAAGAAACAATTATCAGAGGGGATATTAAGAGCACACAAGCACACATAGAAAGCCAAAAAAAAGAAATGGTGCTGTGAACTGTGAAGCTCACTTAATGTATTTATAAATTCAAGGAACCGAATAGTGTCCAAATATTATGATGGTCATTGAAACACAATAGAGCAGACCCAGTACTATGAAATAGTCTTGTTGACACCTTATTGTTTAACATAAGATTTGTTTTGAAAATTGTGGGCTTTTTCCTTTTTAAATCTGTCATCTCTTTATTGCTTTTCTCTTACAGCTAGGCTTTTCCTGAAAGTTCACTTGAATGATTGAAGCACTACGTCTATTATTTTGAGTGAAATTCTGAGCATATGTATTAAATTGAAGAAATCCCAATTCTCTTTTAGGAACCTTTTTGGAGTTTGTTTGTTTTAGTAGTTTAAGCTCGTTGTTGCTTGCATCATTGAGATACAATAATTTATTTTATAATTTTCTTTGGTTTTTAAGTACTTTGTTCTATATTTGTCTAGTTATCATACCATGTCATGAAGGATTGCCTAGATAAATCATGAACAGGATACAGTAATTCTCATCTCAGTTTGACCCCATTTCTCTGTTATTGCTGGCTATATTTTGCAAGGTTTTCCTTACGGTAGGGCCGTCTTGCCCTACATACCGGCCATGGCCGCGTGACCGCCATCTTGGGCGGTAAGATCGGCCGTCGTGATCGATTTGATCGTCGACGGTCGATTTCCGCCGTCGATGGTCGATTCTGCTGCGATCGATTTAAGGAGAAATCGGCCGTGCTGGCTTAGCTGATTTTGCCTAAGCACCCATGTCCGTCCGTCGCCCTCCTCGAGATCTCCTAGAGTCCCTTAGACTTACAAAAGCGGGCGGAAGAAGCAATTCCTATGGGATCCACAAGCAACTGCTCAAGAAAGCACTTTATAAAACCGGATACAAATAACACCCATGGACATTACAAACTCAAAGAAGTTGCACAAAGGATAATAGTCCATTACAGACTGAAGTCCCCACAAGTGCTTATAAGACACACTTGTATTTACAAGTCAAACTTGGCCATAAAGCAAATCAAACTAGGTCTAAGCCTCAGCAGCTTCTGAAATGTACATAGACCGAAGGACACGGACAAACACGAGCATTTCATCGAACACCTTGTTTATATTGTTCTCCGTGACATTCTCCCCCACTTATTCCTTCGACGTCCTCGTTGAAGCCACTGTAGACGCTGCATCTCCTTGCATTATGTTGAATCTTTAATCTTCTGCTTTGGTTGCAACACGCCCCTTTGGCTCCTAGCTGCTCTTCGCCGCTGTTGTTGAGTAATCAAACTCTGATCCGCCATGCTGCTTTAACTCACCAATGATTGAATGTGGTATGGGGTTGGCTGAGTTGTGCTGATCCTTGTTGGTTCTCGCGGATCCTTCTGATGAAGGAAAAGACCTGCCTTATTATGCGCCAGTATCGCAGTATACTCATATTGCTTGAACTGGGTGGATGCTTGTTGGAGCTTTAACGAGCATCGCCTCGCAGACTTTGAAGTTTTTAAGGTCCTTCCTTCACAATGTTTGCCCATTGAACCTTCTTCCACTTTTAGTTGTCACTTCCAAGTAGGTTCGCATCACTTCCGCTTTTGATTGATATTCAATTAGGAAATGAAATGGACAATCAACTCTCAGTAGGACTGATCACCAATGGTGAGGATTTGACAACTATTGTCTTCCATAAGTTTTCTTTGAAGGGTCACTGAACATATCCAGAGCTCCTCTACTGGATAGATAAGAGAACTGGGATACTCGACTTCACCCATTCTCTTAGTAGTTGAGAACGCAAGGTTACTTGGCTTCGCTCACCTCCTCGAGTTAAGAGGATTGGGGTGCTCGGTTTTGCCCATTCTCTCGAGTTGAGAAGACAAAGGTTACTCGATTTTGCCTGCCTCCTCGAGTTTGTACTTCATGCATTGAGCTGGTTACTAACATTCGCCCGTTCTTTGCTCACACTTCTGAAGCACTTGAAGTGTTTCCACTCCTTGCGTTGAGTTAGCTCGTGATTCGCCTTCAACGCCATTGAACTTCGGAATACAAGAAGTTTTGCGAAAAAGAAGAGTTTACCCCAACTTGAGTCCCCAACTTGGAGTAAGTCTTTGATAGATCCGTCGCCTCGGGATTGTCTGTCTTCTCCATCACCTTTCGCCTACTCCTCTAAGTAGAAAAGGTGCGATCGCATCGCCTACTTCGTTCCTTGGTCGAGCACTCCTGCATCAACCCGAAGTCCCTCGCTTTCGGCTATCTTGATGGGAAGCCCATCGACATCGGTCTTATGAAGTTCCTTGGCCTCTGCCCTTCTGCCTTGTCTTGGTACTTGGAGTTTGCCTTTGCATACTCCACCTCCTTAGCCCCCTTTTACGACCAATGCTCTCCCTCCATGAGAGCAAGGGATCGATGATTCCACGGAAGTCCGCCTCTGCGGTACCATGGTACCGCCAAGCCCATAGCACTACTATCTGTTACCTTGCATCTTCATCCCTTCCTTCGCGATCGGTAGATCTGCCTCTGACCTGGCGCTCCTCAGTCCACCTCCTTTCTAACCGACGCTTTACTTTTAGGTAGTGAGCCCCACTGGACTCGTCGTTGCTTCCTCGCCTTTCGACCACCGCCGACACCACCGTGTCCTCCTAGCGTTCTCCTTGGTCGATGGAAAGGATCGCAACTCTGCATGGCCTCCATTATCTTGTTGCGGCTCATGTGGATTCTCCTTAGCTTCCTTGGTAGCAACGTCGCTTACTCGGCTTTGTCCTCGACTTGCCGTGCTCCCTTGCGAATATGAGCAGCGATCAACTCTCCAGTAGCTCGATCATACCTTTGTATAATCAAGTCCCCTATAGGACTCACCGGTACTTGATCGACTTCTCCCTTGGTGGTATCTGACCCCTATCTGACCAAGGCTCTCATTTGATGCAAGCTTGATGTGCACACATGGAAGACCCGCCTCTGCGGTACCATGACATTCACCCTTTGAATCCACAGCCCTTCTTGTCGTTGCAATGTTCACCAAAGTGGAGCTCCCAGCAGCTCCTGATTATTCACATGATCACGTCCCCCTCCATGGGACTCACTGGTACTTGCACTTGGACTTCTTCCTCGGTGATATACAGGCCCCATATCGATGACTAAGGCTTTCATCCAATGCAAGCTTTGATGCACACACGAAGACCCGCCTCTGCGGTACTACGACATTCACTCCTTGAATCCATAGCCCTTCTTCTTGTTGTATCGTACACCAAAGTGGAGCTCCCAGTAACTCCTGATCATACCTTCGCATGATCTTGTCCCTCACGGGATAAGATTTCCTGTATTGCATTGCCACCAACTATTCCACCACAATCCGCTGCACCATGTCGCCTCCTGGTGACATCTCCATTGCATACAAATTCTCGTGTGATGAACTCGGACTATGACTTCTCCACGTGTGGCCTCTGCCAACACATCGTAGGGCCTCCGCCATCTCCGATTTTTAGTACACCCTCTTGGCAATTCACCTTCGTCCACCCACTCTTGGGTCACACTTGGACGAAGCATAGCTTTAGGACAGTCCGTCGCCTAGTAGCTCATGAAGTCCCCATGACTTCGCTAGAATTTGTGCACCATTGTCTGGATCCTGGGCCTCTATCCCCTATCAGCACAATCTCTGCTATGCACCTCTTATTCCTGACAATTTGAATGACAACACTGTGGCATATTCTTCAAGAGTACCCCGCCTCTGCATCCTCTTGCCCCGTGCTAAGGTGTCCTGATCCCAACTTTGCCTCCGCAAGTTGAATCACCTTAGTTACTCCGTCAAATGCAACTCTGAGGTAGCTTGCATGTGCCTCGAAGCTCCCTTCATCTTTGGCACCATGCAAGATAAGTCTGTCCCATCAGAATGAAGAACCCATGGAACGACATGATCCTACTCTTGCCTCTATAAGAGTTCATGCCCTTGACCTCTGTCCAAGGAAAGCTCCGTGCCTCCACTCCATGTTCCATCTTCTATGTCGAGTCTCTTAATGCGGCTTGGATACTTCACCAAGTTCCACCCAAGTCGCTCTGCTCCTCAATCTGTATTGAGTTGATAGTGGCCCTCGCGTCCACCATTCAACAGGTCAGCCCTCCGTTGAGTTCGATTTCTGTATCGACTCTAAGTGTGCCTTCATATGATGTTGCCTTGGATTGCTCCCCCACTTGATCTCGAAATGCATCCACCAATGTATTACCTCATACAAGATCATGCAACAACTCCTCATCACTCGTTCGATCCGTTGAACATTGTGAAGATATTGCCTTGAGGAACTCTTCCTCAATATGTGCGGTCTGTTGCACATGATTCTCCCTCTGGAGAACTAGGACTTATCCCTCCTGGATATCTGTCCTGTTGTAGCAACTTTCCTCTTTACATACTTCCCACTGGAAGTTTCAGAGACCACCATCCCCTTTGGACTACTCCGTCTTGCTGAACAACTTGTGCCTTGTTCTGCCCCTGCAAATGCACTTGGTAGATTGCGACCCTTCGCCAATACGGTCTTCACTGCACCCTTTAAGGTCTAGCAACGTGCTGAACTTGTTGCACATTTCAGTCGCCTATAGACGTATCCTTTCATGTCGAAGAGAAAGTTCTGATGCTCCATGGCGCCGAGTTCCGATCGCGCCTTAGGATGGCCACGAATACTCCGTCGTCCGTGTACAAGCCCTTGCATGAGTACTGAATCCTTTGAGTTAGCAATTCCCTCACCTCTGAGCTTCGCACAACTCTTTCGGTCATTACGCAACACCTCCCACTTTGCACGGTCTCATCTTTCACCAAGCACCCTGCTTGCCTTGAGCACCGTCAGGTTTGGTTGCCAACGTCGAGCAGTAGCTCGAACTGAACCATCCCAATCTTTGTGCGCTACACATTCTTCTTCGCTTGCTTATCCTCGTGGTGCCTCTCGTGCAAAGGGATTGGCTATTCCTCTGAATGCCAAACCTGGATACCCGCTCCTCTAAGTGACTCCTTTCCCTACATCTCAATGTCCGTTTTCCCCCCAAACGGTTGGGCGTGCTGGCTGTCCTCCATACAACCCAGCTAGGTCTCCCACGTTTGTATGGCAAGTGTTTCTGCGTGTGCTTGTCCCGCTCTGATACCACATTGTCACGGGCTTAGCTGATTTTGCCTAAGTCGTGCGGCACCCATGCGTGTCCGTCTGCAAAAGTCAGCCCTCCACGAGATCTTCTATAGTCCCTTAGACTTATAAAAGAGAAAACGAGCCAGAAGAAGCAATTCCCACGGGATCCACAAGCAACTGCTCAAGAAAACACATTATAAAGCCAGATACAAATTACACCCATGGACATTACAAACTCAGAGAGGTTGCACACAATGGTCCATTACAGACCGAAGTCCCCACAAGTACTTATAAGACACACTTGTATTTACAAGCCAAACTTGGCCATAAAGCAAATCAAACTAGGACTGCTAAGCCTACTGCAAGCCCGCTTCTTATTGTATAAGATATGTACATAAACCGAAGGACACGGACAAACACGAGCATTTCATCGAACACCTTGTTTACATTGTTGTCCGTGACACGTCGGCGGTCGATTGAGGAAGAAAAAGGAAAGAAGAAGAAGAGGAAAAGAAGAAGAAGAAGAAGAGGAGGAGGAGAAATACCTCGCACCGCCCTAGCGGCGACTCACTTGTCGCCATGATCGTTGCTCGTCTTCTAGCACTCGCGCTATCGCGTTGCCCTAGACCGTCGCCCGTGTTGTTTTCTCCCCATGCGGGGAGATGAAATGTCTCCCCACGCGGGAGAGGGTTCGAGGCGACGTTGCCTTTTTAAATATATTTTAATATTATATATATAATATTATATTATAAAAATATTATAATATATTTAATATATCGGGCGATACGCACAATATATAATATTATATTATAAAAAATTATAATATATTTAATATATCGGGCGATACACACAGTGCGTATCGCCCGGTACCAGTACCGTACCGATACCGATGAAATATCAGCACATCGGTACGGATCGGTATGTCAATCTTTGATATTTTGATGCTTTAACATTTCCTCGGATATCTTTTGACTATTTCTATGTCTCTCGGGATTTTTTGCATGAACAATGAGAAAGAAAATCAAGTCAGGAAATCCTTTCCACCGGTAACCAAATCTCGACTTATTTATGTCATCGTTTTCTAATAATAATAAAAAAGGGATTAATGAAAGGCATAGAAAGCAAGTTTCCTTGAATTGTTTCAATGAGTTAAATTCTTGGTTTCACTTTTCATTTTGAACATAAATTCTATACTTATATATAGGTAAGTCGGTGAATGTTGTTTTTCCACTTAAAGTATTATTGTACATATTCTGCATGCTGTTTTACTCTTATTTTTTGTATTTCATGATTGTAATACAAGATATATGCTCTGTTTGTCAGGATATTTGGAACAAAACTTGGTATCCAAAGGCTGCAGATCATATTTCAACAGAAAAAACATGGTATATAGTTGATGCAACAGACAAAATCCTAGGCAGGCTAGCATCAACTATCGCAATACATATCAGAGGAAAAAATCATGCAACATATACTCCTAGCGTTGACATGGGGGCTTATGTGATTGTGGTATGTATTATGAATCCACTGCTTTTAATTTTCTCCTTTTGAATGCACAATGCCAATTGGTACAGCATATTTGAAACTAAGCTCCACAATTTTTAATGAAAGTTTGTTATAAAGCATTTATTGTTTACACCACATCCTAATGAGAAATCACCTGAAGATTACAGGTTAAATTTGTACTCCAGTGTGGTAACAACTTTTTCTTCTAATCAAGTGTATGATTAACATGGCAGCTTCCTGTAGGAATTTCAGATACATGATATGAACTGCTATTCCATTTAGTGTACAAGAATTTTATATATTTCTTTCAATCTTTGGAGCGTAATAAAACCTTGGAAGCATGTTCATCTTTGTTTTGTTTGTTTTGTTTTACTTCTTGTTGGCAGATATTTCAAGCTCTAAGATGTAGGTTTCTATTAATTATGGTTGATTTTCTAAGGTTGCCCCACATTTGGCTTTATATTAGTAGAATGTCAAATTGCAAACTTCAAAGTCTAATGAGGAGTTGTGGCAGGATAGGCTGAAATCTTTTGTGTTTCATTATGGATATGTTCTGTGCAATTTTTATTGAGTTGAGTCTGTTTTTCAGAACATCCCTTTTAAAGTATCTTATTGATCCAATAAGCTTTAACTTTGAGTTTTGGGGTATATAATTTGTCCTAAAAACTATTTATTATATGTTAAGAAGTTCTCCCTGTAGTTTGACTTCTTGCTGTGCAAAAACTCTGACTTCTATTTGATTTCTCTCATAAGAGCTCCGTCATCTCCTGAAGTGGAAAATTTTGCCAAGGTTCTGCTAGAATGCCTCTATAATGTTTTTGAACAGTTCTATTCATCTTATTGATCAACTTGAAAACTACATTCTGTTATTCAGACTGGTGGGCATCCTAAATTTTTCTTCTGAAGTTACAAATTGCCTACTTGGGCTTTCATCTGGTTTTATCTGCATTCAGCTGACTTGATATTCTATTAAAGAGAAACAACGAACTTTTCTTCAATAATTTTATTGAAATTAATTTGGATTGGTGTTGGAAACTAACTAATCAGAATGGGAACCCACTACTAGTAAATGCATGAGATATACCATTCATTAGCTATACTAAGAATTGGTGGACTGTGGACATCCTAAAAAACAAGAACTCACATTGACCAAGCAATATCAAATTGCTTTGGACATCATGCTCTTTTAGCCCAGTGATGTAATACAAATTTACTGTATTAGTTGTTTCTACCTTGCACCAAGTTGGAGCTTAATGGATGATGTTACTGGCATCTCCCATTTCATTAACTTCTTTATTTGCTTCTCTGTTAGTTAAACATTTTACATTGTACCTTAAATAGGTGAATGCAGAAAAGGTTGCAATCTCTGGTAAAAAGAGGACCCAAAAACTTTACAGGAGGCATTCAGGAAGGCCAGGTGGTATGAAGGTGGAAACTTTTGATCAGCTTCAACAGAGAATTCCTGAAAGAATTATTGAACACGCTGTGCGTGGCATGCTTCCAAAAGGAAGGGTGAGAGTTAGTATCTCCATTGTTTACAGCAACATTACTTAATCTCAGAGTGCTAGGGACCTCCACAAACACACCTTGTTTGAAGTGACATTATCTTGTTTATAATGTTCCGACTAATTTTAGTCAGTTGCTTAATCCTTTTCCTGTGATTTCTTATTTTCCTCAAATATGTCTTACATTATCCACGCCCACCAGACAAATACCACAATGATTGATATCTTTCCTTTTGACCGTGTATATAATCTGCTAACCCAAGGAAATATCCAAGGAGAAAATACTGTTTTAGTAATCACTTGAGAACTTCTTTCTAAGATGTCAAGTTTATCAACAAGATTGTCCAACAATGCCAGAAGTTCAAAGTTTTAATCAAGAATCTATCCAGATGCATTGTGGTTTTTTTGCTCATCTGATGTGGCCATCCAATTCTGTTGCTTTTTTGCAGCTTGGAAGAACTCTTTTCACTCACCTGAAGGTATACAAAGGACCAGACCATCCACACGAGGCCCAGATGGCTATTCCTCTTCCTATCCATGACAAGAGAATACAATCAGACAAGTAGATCTCTTGCTGAGACGTGTGACTGGTTACTCATGTTTTATGGATCATTCAGTTCACTAGGGGGTTTACCTGTATGCAGTGTAGAAGTCTCAGTAATTTATATCTCGTCTCCTCGATTTAGTTATGTTGATTACTTCTTTGAATGTCTAATATAGACTTTTGAGCTCATAATCTCTGTTGGATATTGCAGCTCGTGAGAAATGTGTACTAGTTGTAGGTCTTTCCTCGGTGATGAGATTCCCAGATACATATTAACTGGAGGATCCATTTAAAATTGAAATCATGGCCTCTGCACTGTTTACTAGTTGTGTAGGTCTTTCCTCAGTGATGAGATTGCCAGATACATGTTAATTGGAGGATCCATTTAAAATTGAAATCATAGCCTCTGCACACACAATCACCTTATTATTATCATATGCAACATTAAGTGAATAGAAGAGAAGAATCACCTTACATTGATTCTCACCTGAATTCAACTTATGCATTACCCATCTCACTACTATAGCCTATAGGAATAGAGATGGAATTGCCAAACTGAAGAGGAGAGTATAGACTTCAACACATACTGATCCCATGTGTGCATACATCTTGTATATTGAATTCTTAACTTTCTTCTCTTTCCGTTATGAATTCTCATCTCGCAAGTTTGCCTTTTTTACATCTCAATAAGGTGAATTTGTTAAAATGATTGAGACACCGAAAAAGGGGGACAATTTTAACAAATGCCCTCGCTCTTTTGAGGTGTCTCAATCTAACAAGAACAATGGGTTAGTTAGATTGATCAAAATGTTAGTGCATTATCCAATATTTATAAAAGGAGTAACATAATGTTTATGTGAGATGCACCTCCTCCATGCCAGAAGCCAAAGTTTATGTTGCAAATGTTGGTGCCACTAGTAGCTTACCATTTTCCACACACATCAATGAGGATTTGACATAAACTTAAAAGAGGAACAATTCTTGGAGGAGAAATTTCGCCAACAAATGGCTTAGCTTTATATTAGTAGTGGTCAACTATCATACGTTCAGGAAAGTGAAAAAGAAGAAAAAAAGAATAAAATAAAAAAAAATCTATAGTCGAGCTATATTTGTTGAAATAAATTTTTTTAAAAGAAATAAATTCAGGGTAAAACTTATATAAAATCGATAATTAATTTATTATCGAATTTAAAATCATAAAAAAAATAAAAAAAATTCATCATTCCAAGGATATTAGATAAGGATACAGAATTGAAAACAAAAAATTCATCTGTTAAGAGAGAACTCCAGATGAACTTATGTCAATATCAATTAAATTCTAATATTTTTTAAATCTTAAAATATCAAAATAAGTACTAGTGTATAAAATAACCATTCATGCATCATTAACTACAAAATTAATTACTTCACAACTGAAAATACCAAAATAAGTACTAGTGCATGAAACAATCATTCATACATTGGGAACTACGAAATTAAGTACTTTACAACTGATAACTAATTTCTTTAATTCATTCTTTGGTCATGAAGAAAAACATCTTAAAATGACTTTAATTTTGTTTAAGGAATATACTCACAAGCTATCATATATGAGTTAACTAGGTTAAAGACTATGAGACAATATTATGGATTATAGAAAATATCATAGGATCAATAAGATTTATATAAACTGATTATAATAAATTAGATACTCCCAGTCCAATACGTTGTTGCTCTATTCTCAAACTATGAGTCAACATCATACCAAATACATTGCAAGAGATAATTTAAGTTTAGATGAGTTACATTATAAGTACTATGGTTCTTAACATTGCAAGAGATAATTTAAGTTTAGATGAGTTACATTATAAGTACTATGGTTCTTATGCTACTTTATTCTATAAGAGTATGTTTGTGTGCGCTCGTAGTTATATTATATAATTTTGTTTAAAGTTTGATTTGAGTCCTTTGATTTAGCAAATATCCAGAGTTAAACTCAAATTTTGAAAACCAAAAATCAAATAAAAATATAATTTAATGATGAGTTAAGGTTCATTTTAGCCTTGTAATTTTATTCATGAACCATTAAAGTTCTTATGATTTACTATATCTAAAATAACTAATATATTTTTAAAAACACACGTTAAGTCCGAATTAACATACTTGACATGCTGACTCATAATAAACTATTAATATAATGACACATGTAATTTAAGTTTTTTTTTAAAAAATATTTTTAATATTATGGTTTTGGATTATTTAAGCCCTTATAATTTTTGCTTGTGTCTAAAATAACTCTTATATCATTAAAAGCGTAACATATAAGTCCCTCTCATCAAGTATGAGTTAACAAATATTAGAGTCGGTTTATGTGGTATACTAACTCACTAAGAGGCTGCATGCGTACGATGCCCTACTATACTAACTAGTAGTGGCTTGGTGCTACTACTGGTGGTCGCTTTCACGATGATGCATCCTTTCACTATTGATGGTGGTCTTAATTTTTTATTTAAATTATATATTATTATATTAATTACTTATTATGAGTCAATATGCCACGAAAGCTTACTCTAATATTTGTTGATTCAGACTTGAAAGTAGGGGCTTATATGCTACGTTTTTTAAAATGTAAGGGTTATTTTAGACACGAGTAAAACCATAAAGGCTTAAGTTATCGATGACTAAAACCATATATGCTAAAATGGATATTATTTTTAAACTTAAATTATATATCATTATATTAATAATTTATTATGAGTCAGCATGCCACATAAGTAGACTCTATGTCTATTAACTCAGACTTGATGAGAGGGGCATATATCTTATGTTTTTGAAAGTATATGGGTTATTTTAGACACGAATAAACCATAAGGGCTTAAGTGATTCGGGATCATCTATTCTCGGTATCACGGGAGGAATATCCCGTGTTATCGCTTAGACAAATTATCGATCGGGGTCATTCGAGTTAAGAGAGAAGGAGTTCTCCAGGAGAATCTGATTAGAGCGAGACTCGGACAGATTCCATATGAGGCCTGATAATACCATGCCCAATATACAGTCTCTAGGATATTATATGGATGAGGGACTATAGATACATGGTAAATGATGACAAACAAGTCCAATGGATTAGATCCCCTGTAATGTCTAGGGACTATGACGTAGTGGCCTATTATACCCATGGTCGAGTGAATTGTTATGGGATAATTCACTAAGTCAGAAAGATAACCAGCTCGATATTGGTCATAGAGGGTCACACATATATGGTGGACATTCTAGAGAGTAGAAAATTAGATATGAGTTATCCAATTAGCCCCTGATCTCATTGTATGAGATCCAACATTGATGGATTCCTTACATGAGGCCCATTTAGAGGCCAATTGAAATTATTGGATAGAGATCCAATAATCCAAATTGTGTGAGTAATTGGATAGAGATCCAATAGTCATTAAGGCATGATCCATTAGGGTCTTTGGTGGGTCTTTATAAATAGGAAGGACAGGGGTGGCACAATAGTGATAGGCTACCTCCTATTCTCCTCCCTCGCTCATCTTCTCAGCTGACCAACAGTTCCCTACTGTAAGGGGCAGTAAAGAAGATAGGTGATCCTCTTCCATGAGTGCTGTGAGAAGGTATGCAAGAGTTACGCGTTTTGTACTACTATTGGAGGAGCATTGTTGGAATGATCCATCGTATGGATACCACTGGAGAAGAGAACCTTTGACCTTCTTCATCCTCTCTATTTGGATTTGGAATTTTAGGGATATATGATCTCCCTAGGTAATCAATCTCTCACGCATCGTAATTTTCGATTTTGTGAGTTTTTCGTACACTAATCTTTGCACGATGACTTGATATACATGAGAAACCTATTTTATTTTCTTTCTTCTGCTGTGCATATGATGCTCCCACTAGGTTTTCCACAATAACCAAATACACAATTGAGACTACAAAATCGCTCACACATTGCAGTTTTTGATTTTGTGGGTTTTTCGCACACTAATCTTTACACGACGACTTGATATATGTAGGAAATATATATTTTTTTTCTTTCTTCCACTACGCATGTGATGCTCTCAATAGGTTTTCCATAAGGACCAAATACACAATTGAGACTACGGAATCACTATCTGATGTTAGGTATCATTTACCATTTAGCATTCTGTAAGTAGATCAATCAGTAAACTCATTCTCTAATGAACACTTATATTATACCCTTACTGTCCCCATATAAGTGGTTATGAGACCAATCGCCTTCATTATATGAATAGATATATAGTACACCGGTATATCCAGTTATCTCGATGTTTCTCTCGAGTAACCTATGATCGAAATTATTTAGGTACCTTATTTAAAGGTAAATCAATCTCATTATCATGATCTCATCACAATCTGATTACCATTGCACAGAACCAAGAACATCATAATATAAATATGTAGCATATAATATAATGTGAGAATAATAATAATAATATAAAAAGACTGTGCAGCATGTTACATATGCCATCACTCATGTGATTGACTTGCAAGGCATCTATAACCAACCGATTGTGGATGAGAGGAGATTCATTTGGTACCGATATGTTCAGGGGGCATCTTAGCCATACATTTGTTGATAATCTTATTATATTGGTTGCTCTTCCTCTTGAATTTTTTATTGACTTAGGCTATGATGGTTGGTCCTCACAATTTATCCTCACGTTTCAAATATGGCTCATAGTCAGTCAACTTATTGTAGAGTTCTTCAGATGACACAGGTGAGTCGTATGCCTATATTGCTACTACTAATTCTTTGTACTCGTCTCCTGAACCATTAAGGGTGTGTATAATGACTTTTTCATCACTAAGGAAATGACCTATCAAAGCTAAGTCATCGATGATAACTTTTATTTTTTTTAAATAATTGACAATAGTACTTCCCTCTTGTTTTATTTTCATGAGCCTGGATAAAAGACTGAGTATGTGCATATGCGAACAACTTACTAAGGTGGTTTGCAATTTGACCATTCTTCGATAATAATGTCACACGAAGATATAAGTGGGTCGAAGGATCTAGCGACTAAGACTTGTATTGCTTGGAGGATGAGATGATCTTAGCATAATCATAGTTTGTAATCCGAATTTGGTACTATACTAGGTGCTCTTGGGATGTTGATTATCATTGGTGGATAATGGAGAGAGGTGTCGACATAGCCTAATAAATCATATTCAAATAGAAGATTATAAAATTAGACATTACGATGCATAGTTGACACGTATAATTTGAAAGGGATAGAGTTGCTTAGGGCACTATCAACAAGAAGCAAAGATAGTAGTGAACAAGGAGAAAGTGTCGACATAGATCAGCATTGTTGGAGGTGAGCCGAGGCAGTGGAGGAAGCCCAAGCTGACGTAGGATCGGTCGAAGGAGGTCTCCTCGAACTCAATTGCTAAATCTGGGTGCTGCACAAGGAACGAAATGTAACTATTTTTAATTAAAATTTTTATTTATCATCATTAATATTTTTATTGATTATGGTTTAAATATTTTAGTTTTTATTCAATTTGAATGTAACGGTTATTGTTAAATTTCTTCATTCATGACAATTAAAATTCTTAATTATATTCCAAACATTTTGATCTTGAATTAATTCTTGAACATTACGAATTGATGGTAATAAACGTTCTTGATGGGAGAACACCTATGTGTATTTTGGTCCCTTGACTTAATCTCAAGTTGAAGGATTTTCTACACCATCTAAAGTGATAATTCTGAATCGAGAAGTGCCAAAATACTAGAGAAATCATTGTTGAAGTTTTGGACAATAATGGCTAGAGGTACGTAATTTAAGTTTTCACATTCATTTAATTATGTTTATATTAAAGTGGTTTAAAAACACACTTTTTGGTTTCAATTTTCTAACATTTGGTATCAGAGCCCTAATTAACCTCTGCCTTGATTTATTTTTTTAAAAAAAGGGTTTTCATTTTTATACTGTAGATAAGGAACTTTTGATTCATTTGGTATTCCAAATCATGAAGATATTAGATTTTAAATATTTTTTCAAATGAAAATATTCGTTATTGATAATGCTCATATTCTGTATGAATATTTTGTTATTTTAATTCATGCTTATGAGTCAAAATTCTATATTCAAAATGTCTAGTGATCCATATAATCTTAATTAATTAGGGATTAGCCATAACATCTTTAATTAATTAAAATTATATATAAAGTTAAAATAAGGATCAAATAAGGAATTACACATAATACAAGATCGATTATATTTAATATAACAATTATTATCCCATAAGATTTTTTATTATATTTATATAATTAATCAGGATAAAATATCAAATTATTTTCATAATTTACTCACAAGAATTATGAATTAGTAACAATTTGATAGTTTTATATAAAAAATTTAGCCCATAGGCAATTTTTATGTCATGAGATTTATTTTTTTTAGTATGTTTTACATTGGTAAAACATATAATTTAGACTATTAAGCCTCAAATTATGATATAAGCATTTTGGGTTTTATATATTTTTCTTAAATTATCAATTTCTCTGATATCCGATGTGATATTCCTGAACTTAAGGGTGATAACTATAAGATATGGAAGGAGATAATTCTCCTCCATTTAGGGTGGATGAATATTGATTATGCTATCATAAAGGATGAACCACATGTAGTCACAAATACTAGTACCCCAACTGAGGTCGTGCATTATGAGTGATGAGAGCGATTCAATCAGCTTAGTATGATATTTATTAAGACTAAACTAATTACTGGTATACGTGATTCTGTTAACGAGCAGTTCGTCACTTCAGATAAGGCACTAGAAAGTACTGTAATAATGAAATTTTCATCCCTTAAACTCACAACATAAAAGATGTGAACGAGCATATAATACAAATATGAGATATTGTGGCTCAACTTAAGAAACTTGAGGTTGATGTAGTGTACTACATTTTGAACACCCTTCCATATCAATATGGACCTTTTAAGATTTCATACAACACATATAAGGATAAATGATCAATTAATAAATTAATGACCATGTATGTTCAAGAAGAAGAGAGACTAGTGGTGGAGCTAGGTGAGAGTGCATTGGTGGTAACTACTTACAAGAAGAATAAAACTGACAAAAATCAAGCCAACCAGCAGGGAAATGGTAGAATACCACCTCAAGCTAATATCAAGAAAGAAGCAAAGTGTTTCTTCTATAAAAAGAAGGGACATATTAAGAGAGAATGCATGAAATTCCAACAATGGCTTGAAAAGAAAGGTAAACCAACCTCATTCATTTGTTATGAATCTAATACGGTTATTGTTAATATTAACACCTAGTGGATTGATTCTGAATCAATAATTCATATTGCAAGCTCTGTGCAAGGTATGCAAAACCTAAGGAAGCCAATGAGAAGTGAGCAAAGCATCTTATCAAGCAATAAGATGGGCTCACATGTGGAGGGAATTGGAACATACATTTTAACCTTGAGTAGTGGCTTTGTTTTGGAATTGGAAATGACCTTTTATGTGCCAAGTTTCTCACATAACTTGATTTATGTTTCTAGACTCATACCATTTAGATATTCTTTTAATTTTCAAAACACATCATTTAGTTTATTATATAAATCTGATTGTGTTAGGAATAGTGTTTTGTCTGATGGTCTTTATCGAATTCTCTTACAAAATGAGAACACTCATAGTTCTGTACATGTTTATGTTGGCACTAAAAGGTGTAATATTAATAAAGACTCTTCTATCTTATCACTCCAGAGATTAGGATATATCTCCATAGAGAGAATTAAAAAATTAGTTAATGATAAAGTACTTAGTACTCTTAATTTTTCTGATTTTAAGACTTGTGTGACTGTATTAAGGGAAAACAGACCAATAAGTCCAAGAAATATGCTAATAGGAGTTCAGACATATTAGAAATCATTCATACTGATATATGTTATCCAGACATGGACACAAATGGTCAGAAATACTTCATCTCCTTTATAGATGATTACTCACAATATATATATATATATATATATATATATTTGCTTCATAACAAAAATGAAGCATTGGATGCCTTCAAAGTTTTTAAGGCTGAAGTTGAGAACCAATGTGGCAAGCAAATTGGAATTGTGAGATCAGATAGAGGTAGAGAATATTACAGTAGATATATTGAGAATGGACAAGCACCTGGTCCTTCTGCTAAGTTTCTTCAAGAACATGAGATTGTTGCCCACACTGTGCCGAGTCTCCAGACCATAATGGTGTTACAGAAAGAAGAAATCGAATATTATTAGATATGGTGCAGAGTATGCTAAGCAACTCAAATCTTCCTAAATTCTTATAGACTAAAGCACTAAAGACGGCTATGTATATATTAAACTGAGTTCTAACCAAGGTTGTCCCAATGACACCATTTGAATTATGAAAAGGTTGGAAACCGAGTTTGCGAAATATGCACATTTAGGATGTCCATTTGAGGTTAGGATATATAATCTACAAGAGAAGAAACTAGACCCGATGACTATTAGTGGGTATTTTGTTGCATATGTCAAAAAGTCCAAAGGTTATAGGTTTTATTGTCCATCTCACACAACTAGGATTGTGAAATCAAGAAATAATAAGTTTTGTGAGGATGACATGACCAGTGGGAGCGACTAGTTCAGGAACATATTTTCTGCACATAATTATATAGGAACTCAATCTTTCACATCGAATGATAGATTGATTATAGCTTATAACACTCCTCAAGTTCAAACTAGTGCTGAATAACTAATCATACATATTCTATAAGTTGCTGATAATATTCTAATAGATCAAATAATTCATGAATTATAACAAGCTCCTAAACAACAAGTTGAACCATAACTTTTCTAGGGAGACGTTCATACAACATTAAGAAGATCTAACAGAAATAAAAGATCAGCAATTCCTAGTGATTATATTATATATCTACAAGAATCTGACTATAAATAATATTAGAGCTGAAAATGATCCAGAACCTTTTCATAGGCCATAAGTTGTAAAGAGTCAAACTTGTGGTATGATGTTATGAAGGAGGAGATGAATTCCATGAAGAGCAATGGAGTCTGGGATCTTGTAGAGTTGCTTAATGGGATAAAGACCATTGGCTGTAAATGAATCTTCAAGACCAAGAAAGATTTGTTTTGCAACATTGAGACATACATGACAAGACTTGTTACAAAATGATTTACTTAAAAAGAGATAATCGATTATACAGAGACATTCTCTCTTGTATCTAAGAAAGATTCTCTCAGTATCATTTTGGCATTAGTTACTCATTTTGACCTTGAGTTTCAACAAATAGATGTGAAAATAATATTTTTTAATGAAGATTTAGAGGAGGAGGTTTATATGAAATAACCTGAAGGTTTCTCCTCTTGTGTTGGTGATGACTTAGTTTGTAAGCTTAAGAAATCTATATACGATTTAAAACAAGCCTCCCGTTAATGGTATTTTAAATTCCACGAAGTGATTTCTTTATTCAGATTTTATAACATCTCTCATTTCTAAATAATAATAATAATAATAATAATAATAATAATAATAAAATTAAATATAAGAAATCTATTTTGAGTGTTTATAAGACATAGTTATAAAATTTGAGGACCTATTTGTAAAACGAAAGGACCTAATTATAAATATTAATAATACAAGGACTAAAGTGTAAAATATATAAAACAATAAATCCCATTGCCCCTACCTTCCTTCCCCCTTAAGGAACCTGAGTCGGTGGATAAGAGTGGAAGAAAGAAAAACGAGAGAAGGAGAAGAAGAAGAGAAGGAGGAAGAATAGATTTGGGGGTTTCAGGATTTTGATCAAATCTACATATTTGGTATCAAAATCTTGAAAGACAAGTATTATATGCTTTTTCTACTAGAGTTTATCTTTATTTTTGCCTTGATTATGAGAAAAATTTGAAATAAATCCAGCCTTGCAATCCGAAATATCTTTTGTTGGTTGGAAAAGTTTGAATCTAGAATATTTTTGAGACTATCACTTGCCTATATTTTTCAAGTCGTAAATTTCAATACAGAGCTCTGATTTAGATAAAACATAGTTTATTTAAAAATATATTTATAGATATTTCTTTTGAAACCAAGTTTGAAAATTTTGGAGTTTATTTGTCAGCACAAACCTTTATTAAAATTGAACATATGAAATCCGTAAAACAAAGTTTATAACATCTGATCTTTCATCACTAAATTATCTATATCTCCCTTTTATGTAAAACTTAATTTATTAGAAATTAGACTTATAGATTTTTCTTTTGATACTAATATTAAAATATTTAGAGTCTAAATGATTGTTGAAATTTCTATTTTGATATACCTTATGGATTCTACAAAACAAGGACTATAATTCCTAACCTTTGGTTACCAAATCATTTGTAACTCTTTGTAGAAACCTTCAATTCATTAGAAGCTTATTTTATCTGAAAGTAGATTGATTTAGCTTTCTAAAGATACTATTTTTGAGTATTTTGGAGCATATTTGATTATTTAGATAATTTATGTAATGTGCCTCCTAAATTTTGCCAAAATAGGGATCATATCAATTTTGCCTATTCTTACTTCATCCATTTCAAAATTTAATTCTTTGATGCTCTTGTCCTTGATTTCTAACATATCTGAATATATTAACGTTGCATCATATTATTCCGTATTGCATAATTCATTGTTCCACATGTGCTTCTGATATATGTCATTTTTATTACTCATGTCCTTTTGTACTCCAGTGTTTATCGAATAATGTGAACCTTTACCTGAAATGGTAAAGGAAATTATGCTTAGAGCCCATGATGCTCTACTATGTTAAGTGGTTATTCATAAATGGATGGAATGTATTATGTTTATGATCCCACTTTACTATCTATATTTTTAATATGATATTGGATTATATTCTATTTGTGATCCATCTAAAGTCATTTCTTTAATTGAGTCTTATATTATTGCTTTGAATTCTTATGTACTCTTGTTCTTTATTCCTTATCTATCTCCATATTGTGAATGTTTTTGTATTCATTGTACTATTACATATTTGGCACATGTATATTTCGTTGATTAGCTTGTGCTTCCGATACATGTCGATTTATTATTCACATATCCTTTTGTACTTTGGTGTTGGTGGGATATTATGGACATTTGCTAGAAATGATAAAGGGTGTTATGCTTAGAGCTTATGATCCTTTACTATGTTCGGTGGTCATTCAGAAATGGATGGACCATATTATTTTTATGATCTCACTTCGCCATCTATGTTTTTGATATGATATTAGATCATATTCTATCTGTGATCTAGCAAAGTTCTTTCTTCAATTAAGCCTTACATTATTGCTTTGAATTCTTGTGTACTCTCATCCTTTATTCCTTATCTATCTGAATGCATATCGTAAATGTTTTTGTATTCATCGTATCATTACATATTTGGTACATGTATATCTTGTTGTTTTGCACGTGCTTTCGATATATGCCACTTTATTGCTCATATCCTTTTGTACTTTGACGTTTATGAGATAATATGAATCTTTATCAGAAATAGTAAAGGAAAATATACTTAGAACCCGTGATGCTTTGCCAGCCCCCTATAACTTCACTTAAACATGAGTGGTTGAGCTCCCAAATGTGGGATACTTATGTTTGGTGGTCATTCAGAGATGGATGAACCATATTATGTTTGTGATCTCACTGCACCCTTTATGTTTTTGATATAATATCTAAAGCATTGCATTTGAGTTTATATATGTGCTTTGGATAAGAATGAAATGAATGTTTGGTCTGATATAATATTTGAGCTTCTATTCCATATTTGTTCTCTTGATAAACTTTGAGACTATTCATACAACATTGATATGCTTAGAAATATATTTATGTCTTTGATATGCTTCGAAATGTTCCTTATGTCATTGATATGTTATAAAATATTTCATTTGTCATTGATATATTCTGAAATATCCTATGTACCTTTGATATACTCCGAAATACCTTTTACGTCATTGATATGCTCCAATTACTCTGTATACCATTTTATTATGAACTAAATATATTTTGAATGAAATGACATTTAAACTTCTGTATCTAATGAGTGACATCCATGAATTCTTGTATCTCTGCTTTGTATCTTGATGCCATGGTTATTTGAATCCATCTGCTCTTATCTTGGATATATTAAATGCTTGCTAAGTTTTGCATCTCACTCCTTTGTTATCAAAATTTTTCAGGTTAGCTTGACACTCATTGAACTGTTAAGATTGAGCTGAGGCAATAGAGAGTTATTCTGATTTTAGATAAGTTTTATCGGCTGATTGTTGTAGTTTTTGTATAAGTATATTTTTATGTAATGAAATGTTATCGATGAATTTGATTGATGTATCATGTAAAAGCTTTAAATGACCTCTCACATTTGGAGTTATTTTAGAATGTGAAGTTTAGTTTACCATAAAGTGAATTTATGGTAAATGGTTGGTTATGCGATTATATAGGTTCTCTTGCTAATGAATTATGAGTGTTATTACTATTTGTTAAGTTAGCTTTGAGTTTCATAAATATCTAAGTAATGTGATGTATGATTATAAACTATATAAGTTTATAGATGTGAATTTTGAAGTTTGAATGTTTCTCGATGTCCTCAAATGTTAGTTTGGATCCTAGATTATATTTTGATGATTATGATATTCTCAATTTATGAAAGGGTCACCCCACTCGAATGTAATAATTCAGGGGGTATGACAGAGGTGGTATCAGAGCATAGTTTGAGAATTTTTGAGATATTTGGTATGTTGATATAAATAATATATTGAGGTCTAGTAAATTATATGATGATTGATAAAAATTTTCTTGAAGTCTTTTAGGAGCCTAGGTTGATGACAAAATATGGTCTATTGCTTTATAAAATTGAGTAGAATAAAAGGATTGATTAAAAATGTCAAATCATAATTAATCAAAAATAGAACAATTTAAAAGGCTTAGTTATTTATGTTTCAGGGGTAAATATGATCTAATGGTGGTAGAATAATGGATGATGCTAATGAAGAAAATATTTGATGTCATAAATTGCCCTAATATTGAAAAGATTCTACCACCTTTAGGTTGGAAGAAGAAGCTATGCACTAGCCAAAAACAACATAGAGAATCTCTAGAGACCAAGAGCAGGAATAGCAAAGATAAATTTATCAATAAGAATATGAGAGGAAATGGATCATAAGTGATGACAAGAAAGTCAATACATCTAGATTTAGGATATGAAAGTCACCATTAAGAACCCAGTTACGCAATATGTGGATTAAATTATGAAATAAGTAAGTATTTTTGGGTGACTAGAGCCTATTTTGATTGTAGAAAATTAGATCATAAAGAAAAAGATTGGCCATTAAATAAGAAGAAAACTACCCCCTAGTTCATCGATGTATGTCAGAGTTAAGCTATTACTGAACAAGATTTTAGAGCTTTTAAATCAGTGGCCAAAGGTATGATTTATGTTCCTAACTGAAATATTAAAGTTTTGTTTGACTCTGGTACTAATTGATCTTCTGTTGATAATATTTTGATTATCATTTGTGCATTTGACCTAGACCATTGGGTTATATGCTATGTATGACTATGCCTATTGGGGATTCTTTGATAATAAAACTTGATCTGGTCATCTTGTCTGATTTCTATTAGATAATACAAACTTCTTATTGATTTGATTCTCTTAGAGATTTGAGGTTTTGATATTATACTAGGCATGGATTGACTACATTCCTATCATGCCATTATAGATTGTTATACAAAAATGATCACTTTTTATGTACCAGATTGGCCCATTTTTTATTTTGAGAGTATCCGACATGATTCAACTCCTTGTATAATATCGGCACTTCAGATAGATTGCCTTATATAGAAGGATTGTTTTTACTATCTTGTATATGTAAAGGAGCACTCAGATAAAGAAACTAATTTAAATGAAATTCCTGTGATTGAAGAGTTCCTTGATGTGTTCCTAGATGATTTTCCCGGATTACTCTAGACATAGAGGGTGACATGGTTGTTGATTTGGTCCTTCAGATAACCTAAATATTTAAGCCTCCCTTTTGAATGACACCACTTGAGTTAGTCGAATTAAAGAAGCAACTATAAGAACTATTTGATAAGTTTTTCATTTGACCCAATATCTCACCATAGGATGCTCTAGTATCATTATTTATGAAAAAAGGATGGAATATTGAGATTAATTATGGATAGTTGAATCAGGTGATAAAAAAAAGTATCTTTTATAGAATTGATGATTTGTTTGAATTACAGGGTGCACGAGTATTCTTCAAGATTGATATGAGATCGAGTTATTATCAATTAAAGATCAAGGAGGACAATGATGAGATCCACATTTAGTATACTTAAGAAATGAAGTAAAAAAAAGGGATTGAAGTCAGAATTTTAAGTTTCAAAGGATGGTCTATTGAGAATTTAGGGAATAGAGTATGCATCCCTAAGGATCCAAATATTAAGAAATGAATCTTAGAGAAAAGAAACTCTATACAAAGTTTATCAAATATGAGTTTTGGATAAATGAAGTTGTCGCATTAGGCCATGTGATTTCTGGGAAATGCATCATTGTTGATCCAAAGAGAGTGGAAATGACAGTTAAGTAGGAAGTACTAACAAATGTAATAAAGGTTGGAAGTATATATCAGATCCCTCTTATATCATCAACTATGATGTCGATTGTGATCAAAATGAGCTTATCTTATGTAGAAGAGTCTATTGAGATTATTGATAAGAAAGTAAAGTTCCTACGGAATCAGATCATTCCTCTAGTTAAAGTGACTGAGAGACATCATTCTATGGATGAAACAACTTGGGAATTAGAGAAGAAAATGAAGAAAGCTTATACATTCATTGATTGAGATAATAAATTTAGAAGACTAAATTTTTATTTAAGGGGGGAGAGTGTAACATACCTCATTTCTGAATTATAAAATAATAATAATAATAAAATCGAATGTAAGAAATCTATTTTGAGTGTTTATAAGACCTAGTTGTAAAATTTGAGGACTTTTTTGTAAAAATAAAGGACCTAATCATAAATATTAATAATACAAGGACTAAAGTGTAAAATATACAAAATGAGTGAAGGAGAAGAAGAAGAAGAGAAGGAAGAGAAGAAGAAAAGATTTGAGGGTTTAGGGATTTTGATCAAATCCATACATTTGGTATCAAAATCTTGAAAGTTAAATATTCTATCTTTTTTCTACTAAAATTTATCTTTATTTTTACCTTGATAATGAGAAAATTTTGGAACAAATCCAGCGTTACAATCTGAAATCTCTTTTGTTGGTAGCAAAAGTTTGAATCTAGAATATTTTTGAGACTATGACTTGCCTGTCTTATTTAAGTCATAACTTTTAGTACAGATCTCTGATTTGGATAAAAATAGTTTATTCCAAAATAGATTTATAGATCTTTCTTTTGAAATAAAGTTTGATAATTTTAGAGTTTATTTGCTAGACCAAACTTTTATTTCAATTGAATATATAAAATATGTAAAACAGAGTTTATAGCTTTTGACCTTTCATCACTAAATTGCTTATACCTCCCTATTAGAGACTTTGATTTATGTAAAACTTAATTTATTAGAATTTAGACTTATAGATTTTTCATTTAATACAAAGACTAAAAGATTTGGAATCTAAATTACTATTGAAATATTGGAATCCATAAGATTTTTTAATAGTAATTTAGATTCCAAATCTTTAGATTCTATAAAACAAAGACCGTAATTCTTGACCTTTGGTTGTTAAATCATTTGTAACACTTTGTAGAAACCTTAAATTCATAGGAAACTTATTTTATATTAAAGTATATTAATTTATCTTTTTAAATATATCATTTTTAATTAATTTATAGCATATTTTATTATCCAAATAATTTATGCAATGTGTCTCTTAAATTCTGTCATAATATGGATCGTATCAATTTTACCTATTCTTGCTTTAACCATTTCAAAATTTAACTCTTTGATGCTCTTGTCCTTGATTTCTCATATATCTGAATATATTATGTATTAAGCGATATTGCATTATATTATTACATATATGCACATGCATGATTAATTGTTTCACATGCGCTTCTGATATATATCATTTTTATTACTCATGTCATTATATACTCTGGTGCTTATGGGATAATGTAAACCATTACTAGAAATGGTAAAGAGAGTTATGCTTAGAGCTCAGTGATGCTCTACTATATTTTGTGGTTATTCAGAAATGGATGGACTATATTATGTATATGATCCCACTTCATCATCTATATTTTTGATATGATATTGGATCATATTCTATTTGTGATCCAGCTAAAGTCCTTTCTTTAATTGAGTCTTATATTATTGCTTTGAATTAATATGTACTCTTGTTCTTTATTCCTTACCTATTTGAATGCATATTGTGAATGTTTTTATATTCATCATATTGTTACATATTTGGCACATATATATTTCATTATTTCGTATGTGCTTCTGATATATGATGATTTATTATTCACATATCCTTTTGTACATCGGTGTTCGTAGGATATTATGGACCTTTGCTAGAAATGATAAAGGGTGTTATGCTTAGAGCTTGCGATGCTCTACTATGTTCAATGGTCATTCAGAAATGGGTGGACTAGATTATGTTTATGATCCCACTTCACTATCTATATTTTTGATATTATATTAGATCATATCCAATTAAAGTCCTTTCTTCAATTAAGCCTTATATTATTACTTTAAATTCTTATGTACTCTTGTTCTTTATTTCTTGCCTATCTGAATGCATGTTGTGAATGTTTTTGTATTCATCATATTGTTACATATTTGGCATATGTATATCTCGTTGTTCCACATGTGCTTCTGATATATGTCAATTTTACTGCTCATTTCCTTTTTGTACTCTTGTGTTTATGGGATAATGTAAACCTTTGCCAAAAATGGTAATGAGAGTTATGCTTAGAGCCCATGATGCTCTGTCGGCCCCCTATAACTTCACTCAGATGTGGGTGGATGGAGCTCCAGATTGGGAGACTTATGTTTGGTAGTCATTTAGAGATGGATGAATCATATTATGTTTGTGATCCCACTTCACTATGTTTTTGATATGATATCCAAAGCGTTGCTTTTAAGTTTATATATGCACTTTAGATAACAATGAAATGAATGTTAGATCTGATATAATATTTGAGCTTCTGTTCCTTATTTGTTCTCTTGATAAGCATTAAGATTATTCATATACCATTGATATGCTTCGAACATGTCATTGATATGTTCTGAAATATTTCATTTGTCATCGATATATTCTGAAATATCCTATGTGCCTTTGATATGCTATGAAATATCTCTTACATCATTGATATGTTTTAATTACTCTGTATTTTATTTGTTAAAAACTAAATATATTTTGAATGAAATGACATTTGAACTTCTGTATCTAATGAGTTGATATCTATGAATTCTTGTATCTCTGCTTTTTTCTTGATACTAAGCTTATTTGAACCCATCCCCTCTTGTCTTGGATATATTAAATGCTTGCTGAGCTTTGTAGCTCACTCCTTTATTATCAAAATTTTTCAGGTTAGCTTGACACTCATTGAACTGTTAAGATTGAGCTGAGGCAGTGGAGAGTTATTCAAATTTTGGGCAAGTTTTATTGGCTGATATGGTTGTAGTTTTTGTATAAGTATCTTTTTATGCAATGAAATATTGTCGATGAATTTAATTGATGTATCATGTAAAAGCTTTAAATGATCTCTCACGTTTGGAGTTATTTTGGAATGTTAAGTTTAGTTTATGATGAAGTGAATTTATGGTAAATGGTTGGTTATGTGATTATATAGGTTCTCTTGTTGATGAATTATAAGTGTGATTACTATTTATTAAGTTGGCTTTGGGTTTCATAAATGTTTGAGTGATGTGATGTATGATTATAAACTGAACAGGGTTTATAGATGTGAATTTTGATGTCCTCGAATGTTCTCAATTATCCTCGAATATTTCTTGATGTCTTCAAATGTTCGTTTGGATCCTGGATTGGATTGTGATGAATATAATATTCTCAATTTATGATAGGATCACTCCTCTCGAATGAGACAATGCATGACACAAGTAATATGAGAGCATGGTTTGAGGATTATTGAGATATTTGATATGTTGATATATAGAATATATTAAGGTTTAGTAAATTATATGATGATTGGTGAAAATTTTCTTAAAGTCTTTTAGGAGCCTAGGATGACGATGAAATCTGGTCTCTGGCTTTATAAAATTGAGTGAAATAAAAGGATTGATTGAGAATGTCAAACAGAGTTAATCAAAAGTAGAACAATTTAAAGAGCTTAGTTCTTAATGTTTCAAGGGTAAATATGATCTAATGGAGGTAGAACAATGGATGATGCAAATGAAGAAAATATTTGATGTCATAAATTGCCATAATAGTTAAAAGATTCGGCCACCTTTAGGTTGGAAGGAGAAGTTATGCACTAGCAGAAAACACTATAGAGAATCTCTAGAGATCAAGGGTAGGAATAGCAAAGATAAGTTTACCAACAAGAATATGAGAGGATCAGAAAGTGATGACAAGAAAGTCAATACATCCAAATTTGGGAAATGAAAGTCACCACTAAGGACTCAGTCATGCAATATGTGGATTAAATTATAAAACAAGTAAATATTTTAGGTGACTTGAGCCTTGCTTGCGAGAAATTAGATCATAAAGAAAAAGATTACCCATTAAATAAGAAGAAAGATCATCAACAAATGTCGGAGTGTAAGCTATCATTGAACAAGATCTTAGAGCTTGTAAATCCGTAGTCAAAAGTATCATTCATGTTTCTAATTGAAATGTAAAAGTTTTGTTTGACTCTGGTACTAATTGATCTTCTATTGATAATATTTTGATTATCATTTGTGCATTTGACCTAGACCATTGGGTTATATGCTATGTATGACTAAACCTATTGGGGATTATTTGACAATAAAACTTGATCTGGTCATCTTGTTTGATTTCTATCAGAGAATACAAACTTCTTATTGATTTGATTCTCTTAAATATTTGAGGTTTTGATATCATACTTGGCATGGATTGACTACATTCTTATCATACTAGTATAGATTATTATAAAAAAATAATCACTTTTTGTGTATCAGATCATCCTATCTTTTATTTTGAGAGTATTCGACATGATTTACCTCCTTGTTTAATATCGACACTTCAGACAGATTGCCTTATATAGAAGGATTATTTTTACTATATTGTATATATAAAGGAGCACTCAGATCAAGAAACTAATCTAAATGAAATTTTTGTGATTGGAGAGTTCCTTGATGTGTTTTTGGATGATTTTCCCGGATCACCTCTAGACAGAGAGGGTGACATTATTGTTGATTTGGCCCTTGAGATAACCTAAATATTTAAGCCTTCCTTTTGAATGACACCATTCGAGTTAGTTGAATTAAAGAAGCAACTTATAAGAACTATTTGATAAGATTTTCATTTAACCCAACATCTCACCGCTTGCTCTAGTATCATTATTTAAGAAAAAAGGATGGAATATTGAGATTTTGAATTAATTGTGGATAGTTGAATCAGGTGATAAAAAAAAGTATTCTTTACTAGAATTGATGATTTGTTTGAATTGCAGGGTGCACGAGTATTCTTCAAGATTGATCTGAGGTCAGGTTATTATCAATTAAAGATCAAGGAGGACAATGATGAGATTCACATTTAGTTTACTTGGGGAATGAAGTAGAAGAAAAAAAGGGATTGAAATTGAAATTTTAAGTTTCAAAGGATGGTCTATTGAGAATTTAGGGAATAGAGCATGGATCCCTAAGGATCCAAATATTGAGAAATGAATCTTAGAGAAAAGAAACTCTATATAAAGTTTAGCAAATGTGAGTTTTGGATAAATGAAGTTATCGTATTAGGCCATGTGATTTCAGGGAAATGCATCACTGTTAATCTAAAGAGAGTGGAAACGACAACTTAAGTAGGAAGTACTAACAAATGTAATAGAGGTTAAAAGTATATATCAGATCCCTCTTATATCATCAACTATGATGTCGATTATGATCAAATGAGCTTGTCTTATGCATAAGAGCATATTGAGATTATTGATAAGAAAGTAAAGTTCTTAAGGAATCAGATCATTCCTCTAGTTAAAGTGATTAAGAGACATCATTCTATGGATGAAACACCTTGGGAGTTAGAGGAGAAAATGAAAAAAGCTTATATATTCATTGATTGAGATATAGCAAATTTAGATGACTAAATTTTTATTTAAGGGGTGGTGAGTGTAACATCCTTCGTTTCTTAATAATAATAATAATAATAATAATAATAATAATAATAATAAACCAATTGTAAGAAATCTATTTTGAGTGTTTATAAGACCTAGTTATAAAATTGGAAGACCTGTTTGTAAAACTAAGTGATATAATCGTAAATATTAATAATATAAGAATTAAAGTGCAAAATACACAAAATAACAAATCTCACCACCTCTACCTCTCTTCCTTCTCCCTTAAGGAACTTGAGTAGGTGGATAAGAGTGGAAGAAAAAAAAAAGAGAGAGAAGGAGAAGAAGAAGAAGAGAAGAAAGATGAGGAGAAGAAATAGATTTGGGGGTTTAGGGATCTTGAACAAATCCACATATTTGGTATCAAAATCTTGAAAAACAAGTATTCTATCCAATTTATACTAGGATTTATCTTTGTTTTTGCCTTGATTATGAGAAAAATTCAGAACAAATCAATCTGAAATCTCTTTATTGGTAGCAAAAGTTTGAATCTAGAATATGTTTTAGACTATGACTTGCTTGCCTTGTTCAAGTCATAACTTTCAGTATCTACCTTGGATTTGGATAAAGCCTAGTTTATTCAAAAATAGATTTAGAATATTTCTTTTAAAACTAAATTTAAAAAATTTGGAGTTTATTTTCTAGCCCAAACTTTTATTTCAACTAAACATATAAAATCTGTAAAATAGAGTTTGTAACTTCTGATCTTTCATCACTAAATTATATATATCTCCCTATTTGAGCCTCTGATTTATATAAAACTTGATTCATTAGAAATTAGACTTACAGATCTTTCTTTTGATAATATGATTGAGCATTTTAGAGTATATTTGATTATTCAAAGAATTTATGAAATGTGCCTCCTGAATTCTACCATAATAGTGATCATATCAATTTTGCCTATTCTTGCTTCATCCATTTCAAAATTTAATTCTTTGATTCTCTTGTCCTTGATTTCTCACATATTTGAATATATTATGTATTAATCAATGTTGCATTATATTGTTTTGTATAAGCCTATATATGATTCATTGTTCTACATGTGCTTCCGATATGTCATTTTTATTTCTCATGTCCTTTTGTACTCTAGTATTTGTGGGATAATGTGAATCTTTGCTGGAAATGGTAAATTGAGTTATGCTTAGAGCCCGTGATAGTCTACTATGTTCAATGGTCATTTAGAAATAGATTGACCATATTATGTTTATGATTCCACTTCACCATCTATATTTTTGATATGATATTAGATCATATTCTATCTGTGATCCAACTAAAGTCCTTTCTTTAATTGAGCCTAACATTATTGCTTTGAATTTTTATATACTTTTGTTCTTTATTTCTTACCTATCTAAATGCATATTGTGAATATTTTTGTATTCATCGTATTATTACATATTTGGCACATGTATATTTCATTGTTCCGCATGTGCTTCTGATATATGTTGATTTATTGTTCACATGTCCTTTTTTACTCTAGTGTTTGTGGGATATTATGGACCTTTACCAGAAGTGGTAAAGGGTGTTATGCATAGAGCCTACGATGCTCTACTATGTTCGGTGGTCATTCAGAAATGGATGGACCATATTATATTTATGATCCCACTTCACTATCTATTAATATTATATCAGATCATATTCTATATGTGATCTAACTAAAGTCATTTCTTCAATTGAGCCTTACATTATTACTTAGAATTATTGTGTACTCTTGTTCTTTATTCCTTGTCTATCTGAATATATATTATGAATGTTTTTGTATTTATCATATTGTTATATATTTGACATATGTATATCTTATTGTTCTGCATATAGTTTTGATATATGCCACTTTTATTACTCATGTCCTTTTGTACTCTGGTATTTATGAGATAATGTGAACCTTTACCAAAAATGATAAAGGGAGTTTGTTTAGAGCCTGCGATGCTCTGTCGACCCCCTATGGCTTTACTTAGACGTGGGTGGATGAAGTTTCCAAATGTGGGAGACTTATGTTTGGTAGTCATTGAGAGATGAATGAACCATATTATGTTTATGATCTCACTTTACCCTCTATATTTTTGATATGATATCTAAAACATTACTTTTTGGATAAGAATGAAATTAATGTTATGTCTAATATAATATTGGAGCTTATGTTTATTATTTGTTCTCTTGATAAGCTTTGAGATTATTTATACACCATTGATTTGCTTCAAAACATATTTACGTCTTTGACATGCTCTGAAATATTTTTTATGTTATTGATATATTCCAAAATATTTTATTTACCATTGATATATTTCAAAATATCCTATGTGTCTTTGATATGCTCCAAAATACCTCTTACGTCATTGATATGCTCCAATAACTCTATATTCTATTTGTTATGAATTAAATATGTTTTGAATGAAATGACATTTGAACTTCTGTATCTAATGAGTTAATATCAATGAATTCTTATATCTCTGCTTTGTATCTTGATGCTTATTGGAAGTCATCCGCTCTTATCTTGGATATATTAAATGCTTGTTGAGCTTTGCAGCTCACTCCTTTGTTATAAAAAATTTTCAGGTTTGCTTGACACTCATTGAACTGTTAAGATTAAGCTAAGACAGTGAAGAATTATTCAGATTTTGGGCAAGTTTTATCGGCTGATATCGTTATAGTTTTTGTATAAGTATATTTTTGTGTAATAAAATATTATCAATGAATTTGATTGATATATCATGTAAAAGCTTTAATTGACCTCTCACATTTGGAGTTATTTTGGAATATTAAGGTTAGTTTATGATGAAGTGAATTTGTGGTAAATGGTTAGTTATGTGATTATATATGTTCTCTTACTAATGAATTATAAGTATGATTACTATTTGTTAAGTTAGCTTTAGGTTTCATAAATGTCTCAGTGATGTGATGTATAATTATAAACTGCATAAGTTTTCTAGATGTGAATTTAAAGTTTAAATGTTTATCGATGTCCTCATATGTTAGTTTGGATTTGGATTGGATTGTGATGATTATAATATTCTCGAATGTGAAGCTTGATTGTGATTTATAAAGAATGAAAGTTTTTTTTCAGGGTCACCCCTCTCGAATACGATAATTCGGGGGGTGTAACAGATTTGTTGAAAATTTCATAGATTAATATATATACCAGAAGGTCAGTGAGAGTAAAATATATTTTTTTGTTTTATTCGTAGATATTATTTTGCTTGCAACCAATGATAAGGATTTGGTGCATGAGGTGAAATAATTCCTTTCTAGAAACTTTGACATGAAGGATATGAGTGAGGCATCTTATGTCATTGGCATTAAGATCCATAGAGATAGACCTCGAGACATTTTAGGTCTATCACAAGAAACTTATATCAATAAGCTTTTAGAAAGATTTGAGATGAAATGATTGTTCACCAAGTATTGCTCTCATTATGAAAGGTGATAGATTCAATTTGAACCAATGCCCGAATGATCTTGAGAGAGAATCAATAAAAAACATCTTATATATTTCTATCGTAGCAAGCCTTATATATGCTCAAATATGTACTAGACCTGATATAGCATTTGCTGTGGAGATGCTCGAACGATATCATAGTAATCTAAATATGGACCATTGGAGAGCTGCAAAGAAGGTGATGAAGTATCTTCAAGGAACTAAAAATTACATGCTTATGTATAGACAGACAAATAAACTAGATGTGATTGGCTACTCAGATTTAGACTTTGTTGTCTGTGTTAATTCTCATAAATTAACATCAAGATATATTTTCATAATGGCTGGTGAAGCTATTTCTTGGAGAAGTACCAAGTTGACTTTGACTGTTACTTCTATCATATAAGTTGAGTTTATCTCCTGTTTTAAGGCTAATTTACATGGTGTATAGCTTAAGAGTTTCATTTCTGGGCTTAGAATAATGGATTCTATTTCTAGGCCATTAAGAATTTTCTATGATAATTTAACTACTGTCTTTATGGCTAAGAATAATAAAAGTGAAAGTTAAAGTAAACATATCGACATTAAGTATTTAGCCATAAGATAACGTGTAAATGGAAAGAAAGTGGTCATTAAGCATATTAGCACTGAATTGATGATTGCTGATCCTTTGACTAAAGGCATGCCACATCTGAAATTCAAGAATCATGTGGAGAAAATGAGACTTGGATCTACTTTGTAATTACATTGAAACTCTTATATATTATGATATTTTCTTATATTCATGTGTATATTAATTTGAGAAAATATATTTGTATGAACTAAAAATAAACATAGGGTTTATTCATTAAGTGATGTTACCATAATAAGATTAATTCTTAATAAATCAAATACATTGTGATACATAAAAAATAATACTCATTGTAAGAGGACTTATCATTATGATTCATATATTTATTTCTTAAGAATATTATTCGATAAGATTAATTTAAATCATTAAGTTAAACATATGGACTAAGTGGAAGAATATAATTATTTTTTAATTAATTTTTTTTATTTATTATCATTAATATTTTTATTGATTATGGTTTAAATATTTCAGTCATGATTATTGTAAAATTTCTACATTCATGACAATTAAAATTCTTAATTATGGTCCAAATATTTTGATATTGAATTAATTCTTGAACATTAGGAATTGATGATAATAAATATTCTTGATGGGAGAACACCTATATATATGTGTGTTTTGGTCTCTTGGCTCAATCTCAAGTTAAAAGATTTTTTACATCATCTAAATTGAGAATTATGAGTCGAGAAGTATCAAAATATTAAAAAAATTATTGTTAAAGTTTTAAACAATAATGACTAGAGATACATAATTTAAGTTTCGAAATTCATTTAATTGTGTTTCTATTAAAGTGATTTAGAAACATATTTTTTTTATTTTAATTTTCTAACACTAAGAGCAGGAGCGTCAATACCATAGCAGCATCACCTCGATGTGCTTTGATGTGGGTTGTAGTGCGTCAGATGACGAGGTAGCTATAGCAGGTGCTGTTGCCGGCGGACGAGGGGATGGCCACTGTGTGCGACGAGGATCGCAGCAATTGCTGCCACGGATTGAGGTATTATTCTTTGCCTCTCGAGGTCTCAGATTTGTAGATCTGAGATCGTTGTTGAAGGAGGTGTTGGGCGAGCAGATCTTGGTGGGATAACGGTGCGGCCTGGGAACAGTTCTGTTGGCAAAAGAAAGAGTTAAAGTGAATTTCGTGATCGTCTCCTGGAGCGCCACCACACTTGGTCTTGCTTGCCGTGGATGGCCGTCGCTGCTGCCGAAGAGTTCTTCACCGGTGAATAGGAGTGATGGTTAACCACTTGATGTAGATCAGGCGACGATGGTCGGCAAGGAAGAAGAGGGAGTGTTGCTGGTGAACACTAGAGGCGCCGCAACAGGGAGGATCACAGTATCAGATCCTGTGTTGTAGACAGTGCACTGCAGGCTTGCAGTGAGCTGACAGCAGCGGTAGTCAGTTTGCTGAGGAGGAGAGCATTGATCTGATCAACGTCGTCGAAGGTGGTAGATCATCGTTGAAGAGGAGTGCCGCACCTGCGCAGGAAAGAGAGAAGGGGAATGCTGCACTGAAGGAAGGTGTTGTCTTACTCATGAACTCAGGTCGTCGATTGAGGAAGTTCTGCTTGGAGCAAAGAGCACGTCGGCAGCAGCAATTGCTGCGATGGATTGCAACGAGCGGACAGCGCAGAGACACTGGCGCAGGGCTAACAATAGTGCGTGAAGACAGTTGAAGATGACACCCTTCTTAGCTTCGATAATGATGCTTCACACAGTGGTCTTAGGCATAGATGTTTCCACGGATCCATCTTGGAAGATGTGAAAGCATTCACGGATCCAGAGTTTTCCAAGCTGCACAGTCTGGAAACATTAGTGTTTTGAGATGGACACGATAAGTTTGCGAGCTCTCGAGCTCTATGGGTTGTTCCAGGCTGAAGTAGGTGCCCACAAGCATTTATGAGCTCTCTCCCATCACTTGTGAGTCTGACCTCCTCAACACTAATTCTGTGTGTGGACGGGAGAAAGTACTATCAGGTGGAATGCTTCTGCACCACACCATCCGCGAGGCTGTTAGGATTAAATTTATTTAATTATTATGAAAAAATTAATTTCATTAAAAGAAATATTTATTTTATCAAAAAATATTTATAAAAGAATAAATTAGATTGATTATTAATTCTTGAAAGGGTTTTTTTGAAAAAGAGAGATTTATTCTTAGTGCATAAATGTAATGTATCTTGAGAGACTATATAAACCATATATATTGAGTGATGAAAAATATAGAGTTTATAAAATTATAAAAATATTGAGATAAATACATAAGATTTAGCATTCTACTATTCTTCCTTAGTGTGATAACTCTATCCTTTCTTCCTATCCACTTTAACAATTGGTATCAGAGCTATAGCTTCATCCTCAAGCACCTTCCAACTCCAAATCCCTAGATTGACAAAAGAAAATTATGACATATGGTGCATCCAAATGAAGGTTCTTCTAGGCTCCCAAGATGTATGGAAGTTTGTAGAAGATGGATTTGTTGAACTAAGTCCAACAGAAGAAGGAGCAATGAATACAAAAGCAAAAGAGCAACTCAAAGATAGAAGAAGGAATGAGAAAAAGACATTGTTTATGATCTACCAAGGGCTTGATGATACAATGTTTGAGATCATCGCTCTAGTAAATACTTTAAAAGAAGCTTGGAAAATACTTCAAAGAGCATTTGGTGGTGTTAATAAGGTAAAATAACTCTGTCTACATGTTTTACAAGCCGATTTTAAAATATTACAACAAGGTACTTCTGAAACCATTTTTGATTATTTCACAAAATTTATTTTTATTATTCATCAAATGAGAAGAAATGGTGAACAAATAAGTGATCAAAGAGTGATAGAAAAGATATTAAGATCACTAGATTCAAAATTTGATTTTATTGCTATTGCGATTGAAGAGTCTAAAGATTTGGAAGAAATGTCTTTAGAACAACTTATGGGTTCCCTTCAAGTTCATGAGTAAAGGATTATAAAAAGAGCATAAGAAAAAATTATGGAACAAACACTATAGACTAAGCTTACTCTTGAAAATAAAGGTGAATCAAATTTTCAAAAAAGAAGAGGCCGTGGATAAAGAGGAAGAGGTGACAAAAATCAGACCTATCAAGAATCTCCAACAATGAAGGAGATAGAGAAAATTCTAGCCAAAGAGACTGAGGTTATGGTCGAGGATATGACCGAGGTCATGGACATGACATAAATTCTAAAAGGTCTGAAATACAATGCTATATTTGTAAAAGGTATAGACATTACTCCTTTGAATGCTATTATAATCCTAACAATCAAGGTGATAAGGCAAATTTTGTTTAAAAAGAAGAGAAGAATAAAAATCAAGTTTTACTAATGACTTATGATAATTTAAAGGAAGATTAGTCTATGACATGATATCTAGATACAGGAGCTTCAAATCACATGTGTAGCATTGAAGAATTATTTTTAGAAATAGATATAAGTTATTCTGAAAATATTATATTTGGTGATTTGTCTCAAAGACCAGTAAGAGGCAAAAGTAAAATTGTTCTTGGACTCTATAATGATAAAGAATTATGTATTTCCTGATATAAAAAATAATATTCTTAGCTTAGGACAGTTACTTGAAAAAGGTTATAATATTGAGATAAAAGATATGACTCTTTCAATTTATGATAAGACTAATATATTAATCTCACATGTGAAAATGGTGAAGAATAGAATGTTTTCTTTACATTTATGTATTTCTTATCGATCAAATTATTTTAAGATTGATATTGAGAATATTTCTATATTATGGCATCTTAGATATGCACACTTAAAATTTGAGACTTTAAAACTTCTAGAGAAGTTTAATATGGTGACAGGAATGCCAAGAATTGATCGTCCTCAAAATTATGTGAAGTATATGTTATGGGTAAGCAAGAAAAAAAGCCTTTCAAAATCAGTAGAACAAAAAGAGCATGGCATCGACTTGATCTGGTACACTTGGATATTTGTGGCCCTATCAGCCCAGTATCACTTGGAGGAAGCAGATATTTTCTTACCTTCACTAATGATTATAGTGGCAAAACTTGAGTCTATATTTAAAAAAAATATATATTAAACAAATTCAAAGAATTTAAAGACTTGGTTAAAAGATAAAGTGGTTATAAGATTAAATGTTTACGAATAGATAGAGGTGGTGAATATACATTAAATGAATTTGAAAGTTTTTATAGAAATAATAGAATTTTACATCAATTTACTATGTCATATACACCTCAACAAAATGGTGTTTCAGAAAGGAAAAATGGGACTATACTTAATATGGTCCGATGCATGTTAAAGGAAAGAAATATTCCTAAAGAATTTTGGGGGATGCTATTGCTTGTGCAGTTTTTTTGCTTAATAGGTTTCCAACAAGGCGAATTGGTAATTCTACACCAGAAGAAGTATGAAGCCTGCAGAAACCAAGAGTTATTATTTAAAATTTTTTGAAAGTATTGCATTTGCGAAGATACTAGAAGAAAAGAAAACAAAACTTGAAGATAAAAGTTAGAAATACATTTTATTAGGTTATGCTGAGAATTTCAGTAGATACAAACTCTATAATTCTATCACAAATAAAGTTGATGTCAAGAGATGTTGAGTTTAATGAATAATAGATTTGGGACTGAAAAAGTAATGAACAATATAAGAAAGATATATCATCAGAAGAGGATAATATAATACAAGCAAACACATAAAAGAATTTACTAGAATCATCATCGAGATCAGCTAGGTCATATGATTCAAGAAGTCCGATTATAAGAAGGACAAGACCGATTCACGAGTTATATAATGTGACTCGAAGAATTGATACTAACAATGATGAACTTTCTCAATTTTATCTTTTTTCAGGATATGATCCATTAACTTTTGAAGAAGCTTGTAAAGAAGAAAAATAGAGATAAGCTATGAAGGAGGAGATTAATGCAATCAATAAAAATGATATATAGGAGCTTACTACAGTTCCAGAAGACCACCAAGTAATCAGTGATAAGTAGATCTTCAAAACAAAAAGAAATGCACAAGAAGAGGTGGAGAAATATAAAGCACGATTGGTCATAAAGATATATAAATAACAATATGGGATCGATTATAAAGAAGTGTTCGCACTAGTTGGTCGATTGAAGACAGTAAGATTACTTATCTCCCTAGCTACTTAAATGAAATGAAAAATTTTACAAATGGATATCAAATCAATATTCCTTAATGGAGTTCTTGAAGAAGAGCTATATGTTTAACAACCCCCTGGTTTTATTATTTATGAACAGGAAGACAAAGTATATAAGTTAAAGAGAGCTTTTTATGGACTTAAACAAGCCTCACGAGCATGAAATTCTTGGATATATGCTTATTTTATTCAAAATAATTTTTCTAAATATTCACATGAACATGCTCTCTATACAAAATCTAACATTGATGGAGATATCATGTTTGTATGCCTATATGTAGATGATTTAATATTTACTGGCATTAGTAGCTCCATAATTAAAGATTTTAAATACTCTATAAAGAAGGAGTTTTAGATGACCGACTTGGGCTTAATGACTTATTTCCTTGATATCAAATTATATAAAATAATGAAGAAATTTTTATCTCACAAAGAAATTATACAAACGAGGTTCTAAAAAAGTTTTTTTATGAAAGATTGTTATCATACAGATATACCTATTGAATATGGTACCAAGTTAACTAAGAAAGGTGAAGGTAAATACATTAATCTAACTTATTACAAAAGTCTAGTTAGATGTTTAAGGTATTTGATATGCACTTGACTTGATATATTATTTGGAGTTAGTTTAATAAGTAGATACATGGAATCTCCTAAGACTTCTCATTTAAATATCGTAAAAAATTTTTACGATATATTAAAGGATGCTAGAATATTCTATTCATCATCAAAAGGACTGGATCTTATTGGATATAGTGATAGTGATTGGGCTGGAAGCTACGATGATCAAAAGAGTACAACTGGATTTGTATTTTATTTTGGTGGAGCTACATTTACTTGGTCTTCAAAAAAATAATATATAGTTACTCTATCAAGTTGTGAAGCAGAATACATAGCAGCATATTCTTGTGTTTGTCATGCAATATGGCTAAGAAGATTACTTCAGGAACTTAATATGCCACAAGAGAAGTCAACAAAAATTTATGTTGATAATAAATCAGCTATTGCCTTAGCTAAGAATCTAGTTTACTATGAAAGATCAAAGCATATCAACACAAGATTTTATTTTATAAGAGATCATATCAAAAATAAAAAAGTGGAGCTATATCATGTCAAGACAAGCGAACAAGTGGCCGACATATTTACAAAATCTCTCAAAATTAAAATATTTCAATAACTTTGAAAAAAACTTAACATGTTGGACGGAACAAGTTTAGGGGAGAGAATGTTGGAATTAAATTTATTTAATTATCATAAAGAGATTAATTTCTTCAAAAGAAATGTTCATTTCATCAAGAGAAAATATTTAAAGAGAGATTCATTCTTAGTGCATAAATGTAATGTATCTTGAGGGACTATATAAACCCTATATGTTAAGTTATGAAAAATATAAAGCTTGTGAAATTATAAAAATATTGAAAGAAATACAAAAGATTTAGTTTTATCTTATTCTTACATAGTGTAATAACTCTATTTTTTCTTACTATCTATTAAAATTTTAATAGAGACTTCTGAAGACTGAAATGGAGAAGCTGATGCAGAAGAGCAAGACTGCTATCGAGGCAGCTGCGAAGATTGCAGAGCTGTGTGGTGAAGGATGGCAATGCCACCAAGATGCCACAGCTACGAATACCGGCTGTGGAAACCGGACGGCAGGAGAAGACGCTGATGTTTTCCCACAGAGAAGAAGACCCCAGAGGATTTAGTTGCTGTAAGAAGTAACCCTGTCAGTGTTTGCCTCCGTGGTTCATGTTGGAGCACCAGTTCATTAGCACTGGAAAGACCATAAATGAGTTGCTCTTTGTTGGATTTTACTTGATCTTATGTTGGTTTCCCAGTAAGTTCAATATGTTGCAAGTCTACTGCAGGTTCAGAGAACTGGTTCCAGCTTATCTCCATCCTTCCATATCTCAGGCAATGCCTCTCTCATGTTGTAGATGCTCTCCAGTGCAACATCAGCCCCTTTACGAGCACTGGGCTCCCAACAAGAATAGTATGCATACCTGCTGCCTTTCCTGCTGCGATGTTTGTTGCGCTGTCATCCAAAAAGATCGTTCTCTTCGGATCGATGTTTGTGATCTTGATGGCAGCTTTTATAGCCTCGAGTGATGGTTTGCAGAGTATTTGACCTTTGGAGCGACAGATGAGGTCGGTCAGGAGCCTTCAGAGCTTCGACCGGAATAGTGATGCCGTTGCTCGTTGGAGCTCCTGTGCGTTGCAGATCTGGGATGTTGTTGGATGGCTTCGCATCGGTGATGGAGCTGCGGCTTGAGAGCGAGGACATGCCATAGCGGGGAGAAAGCTGCAGCCGTCGCCGAGCGATTGATATCGTCGGACAGCGAGAAAAGGGCTTGCTTAGGTAAGTCACTCTGATACTGGTGAAATGTGAAGTCAGAAGTTAATGAATTTAGTGACTCAATGTTACCTATTTATACAGATAAGGAGAAAGGAGAACAACGAGATTTCCTCGAGGAATCAGCTAAAACTGCGAAAACCGAACCCCTGGAGACATAGCCAATGGCACAACTCAAAAGAGATGCGTGAGGAGTTTTGGGACACAGCCCCCCTTACTGTGGTGGCCAAAAAGTGATTCTCTTCTAGACATGGATGCAACTTTGGCCTTTGCTTCGCCAATGATGATTTTAGCATGTACCGTGAATTTTTGTCAATCATACGACAGTTACCTTTGTTTGTGCATATATGAACTCTCATATATTTTCAGGGAATGTTAGTATCATGGTCCTAAGGTTGGATGTCGCTGATTCTCCAACGATAATTAGCATGTATTGTGAATTTATGCTCATCATGCCTTTGTTTCCATTATTTGTGGACTTGTGTACTGTCTAATCTTCTTATGTTTAATCTATTTGTGGGGAATGTAATTATCATGGTTCTAGGTGGATGCCCATCATAATGGCTGAAATCAGTATTCATATTCATCACCCTGCTACTCAGATAGATACATAAGAAAAAATGAGTGTAATTGCACACAAGGACACATGCACTTGCATATAATCCCAGAATATATATGCACTCTAGTGAGGCTGATGTATGCTAAAGCATAAACTTTTGTTGTTTGTGTTAACCAGAAGAATCTATATGGTTTATACCTTTAAATAGATGAAATCATCACAAAATAGTAGTGCAATCTCTTGGAGGAGATAGCAACACGCATGCTGATTGTTATTTTTTTGAAAGATCATTTGAACAATTGCAGCAAGAATGCGATCTTCACAGAGGAACTAGGTGCATCAAGGAATGCACTGTAGAGTAAACAATTGGAAAAAATATCCATGTGGTCTAAACTTTGTATTCCTGAAATGGATAGGACACCTCCAACCAGGCATTTAATGTTTATGGGTGGGACTGACTGATAGATTCTTCCATTTTTCATTACACATGGATCAATAAGTCTGCTCATTACATTTGTTGTGTAATTTGTTCTTTTCATAAAAAGTAATTTTTAATATTCCTTGAGACACCTAATCATCTTAAACTTATCTATAGACAATGTAAAACCACTTTCAGGTGAAAGTGAACAGCAGTGGAAGCGCTGCGAGTAACCGGCTCCGAGTTGAACAAGAGGTGGGACTTCTGTGTGGACCCTGCGGTTGCGAAAGAAGAAGAGGAAGGAAGAAGAGAAGGGGCTGCGGTTAAGGTTGTGAGTGGGAGAGAAAGAAAGGAGAAGAACAGGGGAGGAAGAAGGGGCTGCAGTTAGAAGAGAAGAAGAAGAAGAAAAGGGAAAAGAGAGGAAAGAAGAAGAGAGGAAGGAGGCTGCGGCAAGTGTTGCTGGACCTCTATGTCCTGCACGAGGAAACAAAGGAGGTGCAGTGCGTCAGGGAAGAGAAGGGAAGAAGAGGAGGAGAAGAGAAGCAGAAGAAGAGAAAGAAGAGAAAGGGGTGGCTGCAGTTGTGGCAGCTGCGGCAGGGAAAGAAAGGAGGGAAAGAAGTGGAAGGAAGCGAAGGATAAATGAAAGAAGGAATTAAGGAAGGGGGCAGCGCTCTGCTTCCCACATGAGGAAACAAAGGAGGCTGCGTTAGGGCTGCAGCTAGAAGGGAAGAGGAAGGAAGAGAAGAATAGAAAGAAGAGAAAAGGACAGAAGGGGCTGCAGCTGTGGCAGCTGCAGCTGGGAAAGAAGAAAATGAAGGATGAACTGGGATTGCAGCAGTGAGAGAAAGAAATGGAGGAGGAGAAAAAGGTACAGAGGAGAGCAGTTGATTATGTACCTCATATGTTATACACGAGTAATTATTGTAAATAAGGAGAAGAGAATGAGAAGACAAAAAAGAAATAAAATAATTTAGGATTAATGAATTCGAATCAAAAATCTTTGAAATGCAATTGTTTCAATCATTTTTTATTATCATTTCAATATTTGTATTCATCTTGATATTATAAATTGAGATATTATAACTGATAAGTGTTCAAATCCTTTCTTATTGTCATCTTAATCTTTGGTTTCATCTTAATACGATAAATTTGAATAGCTCTAATCTTGCGATTGAAATCTCTTATAGTTAGATATAAAGATTTGAGTCTAATTTTGGAGATTCTGACCTTTTATTATTTCATTGCTTGTAACTCCATGTTAGAAATTTCGATTTATGCAAAATCTATTAGTACAAGTATAAAATCACGTTTTGGAAAATACTTTTAGTGAGAATCAAAATCGTAAATGAAAGCGTTTCATTGAGTAAGTGAGCAATAAACTATTGAACAAAGCTAAGTTATGATTATGCTAAAAGAAAGCTCTGTATAAGAACATGCATAATCAAAAGCAACAAAGTAGAGAGATGCTCATAAATTTATAGTGGTTCGGCCTCAACCTAGCCTACATCTACTCCCGATCCCCAAGGCTCACCAGCGTCCACTATCAACCTTATTCGGGTGAAGATCAAACCTTCACAACTTTCTCTCTCCTTTTACCAGACCTAGAAGATGAACCTTGCAACCTTACAAGGGAGATCTACAAGAATTACAAGACTTTCCACTCTCCTGTACCTGTGTTCTTTTTCCTACAAATCTTACACATAATTTTTTAGAAAATTTCTAGCCAAAAAATTATTGTTTGAAATGCAAGAAAACTTAGGATATTTATAGGTCCCAATTAGCTTCAAGATTTGGAGCCAAAATTCAAACATCTAGAAAAATTGGGTACGAGCGATATTGAATCTCGAATTTTGATAATGAAATCAATTGATGAGTATTTGATCTAACAAGAATGTTAGAATTGATTGATGCAGGATTAACTACGATAGAGAGAAGATTACAATTAAAGGTTTGGCCAAAGTCAAGTCCAAGCATCAAGCCGGGGTTCGGATGATGCAGTTAGAAACTCACCTATAGTGTATCAGGAGCACGCCGAGGGTATCAAGAGCTTGCCAAGATGACACAAGGGAGTTCACTAGAAGAAGACAGAGACTAATCAAAAAATTATCGAGGATAGTCGAAAAGCTTACTAGGAGTTGAGAAGGTCTTGAAGTTGATATGTTGGTCATTATAATTATAATTAACTAAGTCGTAGTTAGCATTATGTAAGTTAACCACGACGGTGAAAAGGAATTATAGATCATATATGGACCCAGGATCAAGCTTAGGCATTGGGCCAAGGATTGGATGATACGGTGGGAGCTTGTCGGGAGTTTGCTAGAACTTAGCTGAAGGTATCAGGAAGATTGCTAGGAACACACCGAGAAATCGTCGAAGGAAGAATGTGAGACTCACCGCATGGAATGCCAGATGTTGTTAAATTGCGGGAGTAAGGTCATTAAGCTTGGTAGTCATGTATGATTATAATCCTTAAGTCATAAGTTAAGGTTGAGTCTAAAATGAGTGTGATTTAGAAGGAATTCAAATCAACTCAACAAGGCAATCGGGTCCACTAAAATGGTTTGATTGAGCTTAGGTTGAGCTCAATTAGTTGACCGGAGAATTGGTCAACATGTAGTTTAAGTCAGGATTGGAAAAGTGAAGGGAATCACTTTTCCGGGATTCTCAACAGTTGAACCGTCGGTGAGCGGCAGGTGTACCACCGCCACCTAGGTTTTCGGATGGCTGAACCACCCAAGAATAATGAGTAAACCACCTATACAAGGTTTTCGGGTGGCTGCATCGCCGGTGTCGGCAGGTGAATCATTCATATCCGGATTTTTCAGATACGTTTGAATTTTGGCTCTAAATTCTGAAGTCATTTGGGGCCTATAAATACCTCAAGTTTTCTTGCATTCCGCATAATAATTTTGAGGATTATATTTTATGAAAAAAATTATAAGTAAATTGTAAGAAAAAGAAAACGGGAAAGGGAGTAAGCTTAGACTTAGAAAAATTCTTGAAGTTTTCCTTGTAAACTCAAGTTATAAGGGTTTGGTCTTCACCCAAAGAAGATCGGTAGTAGACGCCGATGTACCTAAAGGAGGAGGACTCGGAGTGGACGTAGGCCTGTTAGTGCCAAACCACTATAATTGTAAGTGTTCTTACTTGTTTATTTACTACTTACAAGTATCAGGTTCTTAATTGTTTTCAACAAAATACCAATAGACACTTCCAATTTTATTTACTCTTTGAAAGCAAGGTTTCAAGTTAAGCACTTCAGTTATAACGTTGTTTATCTTTTTATTCGGATTTGCTTGTTCCTTCTTGAGTCATTTTTAAGCAAGAAACTTAGCATTTTCTTTGAATCATCCACTTGCTTTACTTGAACCAAAAGCTTTGGATTTTTGTATCTTGCTTCAAGTGAAAAGTTTTTCATTAAAATGAGAATTTACTCTTGCACTAATTCAAACCCCTCCCCCTCCCCCCCCCCCCAATCTTAGTGCCAATTGATCCTAATAATTGGTATCAAAGCTACGTTTTTCTCATTTGGTTTAACACCTAAGATAAATGGCTCTTTTAGGCTTTCAAAAAGGCTTTTCTATCGTTCGTCCTCCCATGTTCTCGAATAAGAGCTTTCTTACTTTCCTTGAACCTTGATTTATGGAATATTGTTAAAAACGGATTTGAAAGGTATTCTCTTCCAATGAATGATTGGAATAATTTGGATTAGAAGACTTTCTCTTTTAATACCAAGACTATGAATGTCTTGTTTTGAGCCTTAGACAAAAATGAATTTAATCGAGTTTCTACTTGCGAAATCGCTTTTGATATATGACACACACTTGAAACCACACACGAAGGCACTAGTAGAGTAAAAGATTCTATGATAAATCTTTTAATGCATGATTTTGAATTGTTCACCCATTTGACGGATGTCATCAATGGTTTAAAAGTACTTAGTAAAAGTTTTTAGAATCTTGAACTTGTTAATAAAGTTTTATATTCTCTTATTAAAAATTGGGATCCTAAAGTAACTACAATACAATAGGCAAAAGACTTAAACAAGTTTCCACTTGAAGAACTTATTGGATCATTAATGACCTATGAAATGATATACAAGGTACATGATAAACTCTATTAACATGAGAACAACCTTCCAAAGAATATAAAGGATTTGACACTTAGAATAAATGAAGACCACTTAAGCGAAAGCTCAAGTGACGATGACTTTGAACTCTTACCTGTAAAGCTTAAAAAACTCTTAAAATAAGAATCAAAGAACAAAAATGAACCTATAAAGAAGAAGTTACAAAAAAAGAAGAAAACACTCAAGGTGGCTTAGGATGAATCAAGTTCATCCAAAGATAAATAATAAACCAACGAAGGCGAGGTGGCAAACTACTCCTTAACGTACTTCGACAATGAGATAACCAAAACGCCTTTGCTTTATTTTGAAATTACTTAATGCTATTCATGAGTTATTTTTAAGTTAGTATTTTAAATGCAACATAAATAAATTAAAAAATAATAATAAAAGGGATTCATGCTTTTCTTTCTAGTGATTTTGCAAAATTATATTGATCATGAAAATTACATGATTTATGATAAAGGAACAGAATGTTAAACTTAATCTAATGCTTAAGCTAAATCATATATATGCTTCTAAGAAATAATAATGTATATCTTGATAATTGTCATATTGCTTTTGATTGAAGATGCTTTTGTTACGATCAATTGGTACTAAGAGGGGGGGTGAATTAGTGCAAGTATAAATTTTTAGTTTAGATGAAAACTTTTCAATTAAACCAAGATAGAAAATTTAAAGCTTTTCGTTCTTAGTGAAACGAGTGAGTGATTGAAAGAAAGTTGCTAAGTAGACCAGAAAGATAAGCAACTTTTGAAGGAAAGAACTGCTAGTTACAGGTGTCCTACAAGCCAATCACGTGAGTGATGGCACGTGTGACACACTGAATGATCTTTTCTCTTATGATTAATATTGACATATTCTCACATTATATTGTCTGTAGCATATATATTGTGATGTCCTTAGTTCTGTGCAACACGATAATAAGATCGATTCACCTTTAAACACAGATCCTAAATAATCTTGCTCATAGGTTACTCGATAGGGACATCGAGATAACCGAATAGATCGGTATACTATATATCCATCCATATGATGGAGGCGGTTGGTCTTATAGCCACTTATGTGGAGACACTTAAGATATAGTACAGGTGCTCATTGGAGAATGAGTTCATTGATTGATCCGCTTATGGAATATTGTATGGTTGATTATACCTAATGTCACACAATGATTCTATAGTCTCAATTGTATATCTGGTCCTTTGACTTGATACACCAAGGATGGCTTGTATGAGTACTCATTTCTTTGATGCTAGACTTACAAGTTTGCACAGTTTCAGATCTGGTACAACTGGTTATCAGGATTGGTAGCCAACCTTACGAAGGTAATTGAGTATTAATAAAAGAGTATCCACTTTCGTATCGTGAGAGAAATATCTCGTATGTGCTTGTCAGATAAATCCCTGGTCAGGGTCATTCGGATTGAGAGAGAAAGAGTTCTCTAGTAGAATCCGATTAGAGTAAGACAAACTGATTCCGTATGTGACCTAACAGTACCATGTCCAATATACGACCTCTGAGATATTAGTTGGATGAGAGATTATAGATATATGGTAATTGTGGATAGACATGTCCAATGGATTTGATCTCCCCTATACCGTCTTGAGACTATCGCGTAGTGACATAGTACGTCTATAGTCGATGAGTCGAGTGAATTATTATGGGGATAATAATTCACTATATTAGAAGGAGTTCTGATGAGAGCGACTCACGGCCAGCTCGATATCGGGCCTAGAGGGTCACACACATATGGTGGATGCTTCAGTGAATAGATGATTGGATGAAGATCCAATTAGCCCATGTTCTCATTAGATGAGACCCTATGCTGATGGGCTCCTTGCTTAATATCTAATTAGAGGCCTAAAGAGATTATTGGATAGAGATCCAATAATGTAAGATTAGTGGGTTATTGGATGAAGATACAATACCCACTAAGGCAGGAGCCCTAGGATTTTTGGTGGCTCTCTATTAATAGGAGGGGAGACTCTGATTGATAGGCTATAACTTTGACCTCCCCCTCCTATTCTCCTCCCTCCCTTTGCGTAAGAGTTATGAGATCATATTAGAGGAGTTTTGCTACAGAGATCTATCGTGTGGATACCGCTATAAAGGAAGACGCTTAACTTCCTTTATCCTCTCCATCCAGATCTGGAATACAATGATATATGATCTCTATATGTAAAATCAATCTCTCACACATCGCGGTTTTTTAGTTTTTATAGTTTTCTCGCGACCCCAATCTTTTGCATGATGATTTAATCTACGTAGGAAATCAGTTTTTTATTTTGATTTTCGCTGCATATGTGATGCTCCCGCTGATGTTTTCCAACAATGGTATCAGACCCAAGATTTTTGTGCGAAAGATTGATTTTTAAACCGTGTGTGATGAGATTGAACCCGTAGAATCGTTCTACGTATTCTTGTTGCATTTTCATAGTGAAGGTAGTGCAAAAAGGGGGCGGCCAGCCATGGCTATGCCCTTTGCAAGGGCGGCCGACCACAGCCACACACCTTGTAGGGGTGGCAGGCCATGGCCGCCCGCGAGGCCTGCCAAGGCCTTCCTTCTATGGGGCTTGCAAGGTCGCCCACGACGCTCGTAAGGCGGCCAACCCATAAGGGCCAGGCGCGGCGGCGGCGACCGGCCACAAGGGTGGCCGCGCCCCTTGGTAGGGCGACTACCAACCACAAGGGCCGCTGCCGCCAGCGCAAGGGCGGTGGTGGCACAGTGAAGGCAAGGAGGGCTAGGGCATCTTTTTGAGAAAAAGATGATTATGCCCTTAATAATTCTAGAAGTTCTAAGGACTATCCTTCCTTCCAAAAATTCTAAAAATACCCTTAACAATACTGAAAATTTTGAGGACTGTCCTCTCATCCAGAATTATGAAAATGCCCTTGATAATTCTAAAAATTTCGAGCATGTCCTGATTATATATATCTAGTAATCCTACATATGATGTGATGTACATGTGATGTATGATATGGATGGATGATAATGAGCCATGTGTTGTGATGTGTGTAATTGTAATTATTATTATTATTATTGGGGCCTACGAGCCTATGTTTTTCTCGTTTATTATCGGGTCTGTGTGCTTATGATTATTTGTAATTACATGGAGAGGCGCAACAGGAGCGTGGAGGTGACAGCGGGACTCACGATGTCATGGCGGGAGATCACGACGCATGGTGATGCGACAATCTGACAAAACCGATGATGACGAGATCAATAATCACAGGGCATGGAGATGTGCTGATGCACATATAGGTTATATTGTGAGTGATTAGGCTCATTGGCTCGAGCTTAATTATATTAAGTGACATCTCATGATCATGAAGTGTGGCTTGCATATGTAGGTGTTATACAACTAATATATATATATATATATATATATATATATATATATATATATATATATATATATATATATATATATATATATATATAATGTAGATATATATTAAATATGTATGTGTGTGATATGACATATTAGGAGACCGATACGAAACAAAAATCCCTGCTACGATAATATTAAGTTGGTAAATGTGAGACAATAAGATTGGCCTACGTGGCCTTTCATCGTTATAGGAAGAAATTGAATCACGACATAGGTTGAGTCCCTTGAGGCTCACCTATCTATGTGATCGAGTTCTTGCCTACGACAAAGAGATGTCACTGGTGACCTGAGGATATGATATGCTTGGTCGATTCCCTCGAGGGCATATCATCGAATTAGACTTATCTTATAACGATGGTGATGACTTAACTAAATGTCATAGTTGGTTGAGTCCTTCGAGACTATACATCAAGGGTGTCGCGTGATTCGCTAGGAAAATAGTGGGAGTATATTAAGATAGAAGTTTATATCTTAATTAGTATTTTCTACAAAATCTGTATGCTATTTATTTTTGCTATATCTTATTTTGTTAGAAACATGATGATTCGGAGGCCGAACGTGACGGGAATCACAAGGAGTTATGATTGGCAAGAGTTGCCTACCTTTTGGGCTTAGTGTAATTGGTTGAGTCCCTCGAGATTGCACTAAGACGCCAATTGGATCTCGATCCCCATTAGAAGTCTGTCGGAGACTTTCGTCTCATACATCAAGGGTGTCGCGTGATTCGCTAGGAAAATAGTGGGAGTATATTAAGATAGAAGTCCATATCTTAATTAGTATTTTCTACAAAATAGTAGGGGCATGACATACTTGATACCAATCGTCTCACTGGTCCAAACTACATGGATTGGCTCTGAAATTTGAGAATTATTCTCACTACGGAGAAAATTGTATATATCCTTTATATAATTATGCCCACGTTAGAAGAAGAGGCAAGCGAGGATGAGATCGCTTGCTATGTCAAGTATATAGATGATTCCATATTGGTAAAGTGTTACATATTGGCCTCCATGACTCTTGAGTTACAGAGGCAACATCAGAGCATGGATGCAGATTTTATCTTTCTTCATCTCCACTAACTATTTGAGAAACAAGGAAGAACTCAAAGATATGAGATATCTAAGAGACTCTTCCAAGCCAGGATGATAGAAGGGACCTCGGTTGAGAACCATATCCTAAAGATGATAGAGTGGATCAAAAAACTCATAGGTCTAGGAATAGTCCTAAAGAATAATCTGTGCATTGATCTTATACTTCAGTCTATATTAGATTCCTTTTCTCACTTCATCATTATTTTTAATATGAGCAAGTTTGAGGTGACTCTCCCTGAGCTCCTCAATATGTTGAGGGAAGTTGAGAGTGCCATCAAGAAGGAGAAGCTAGTTCTCTATATTGGTGAGATCAAAAAGAAAAGGAAGGCCAACAAGACCCTTAAGAAGGGCAAAGGTAAAGAAAGACCAGGTAAGGCAAAGGTTGCCAAAAAAGACCTGACAAAGGACAAAGGACAGTGCTTCTACTATGGCTAAGACAGACATTGGAAGAGGAACTGTAAGGACTACCTTACAGATAAGGTGAAACAGAAGCTTGGAGAAACTTCAGGTATATTCATGATTAGTCTCCACTTGTCAGATTTTTATGATAACATATGAGTATTGGATATCGGGAGTGCTTATCATATCTATAATTCATTGCAGATTCTAACAAGACCTAGGAGATTGGCCAGAGACGAGATGGACCTCAAGATGGGTAATGAAGCAAGAGTTGCTGCAATTGTTGTTGGGGAGGTCATCCTAGATCTGCTTGGTGGAGCTATTGTTACATTAGATGCATGCTATTTTGTCCCTTCCATTATCAACAATATTATTTCTATCTCTTGTTTGACAATTAGTGGATATAAATTAGTTTTTGAGAACAATAGTTGTTCAATAATTATCGATGATGAGATCATCACTAGAGAGACCCTTATAAATGGCTTATATGTGTTAGACACTTCTCCATACATCATGAATATAAATATATCTAAGAGGACAAGAGATGAGGTGAATAATACATACCTATAACATTGTAGGCTAAGTTATATACATGAGGGAAGGATTTAAAAGTTATTGAAAGATGGATACTTAGATTCATTTAATTATGAGTTATATACAACTTATGAACCTTGACTTCATAGGAAGATGACCAACTCTCTTTTTAGTGGAATTGGAGAGAGAGCCACTGAGTTATTGGAACTCATACATAGTGATGTATGTGGTCCCATGTCGACTTAAGCTATAGGTGGCTACTCATACTTCATTACATTAACTGATAATTTCTCTAGGTATGGACATATGTACTTAATGAAGTACAAATCTAAGGCCTTTGAAAAATTCAGGAAATATAAGAATGAGGTGGAGAACCAAATTAGAAAGAGTATTAAGACTCTTCGATCAGATCGATGAGGAGAGTACTAAGTATGGAGTTCACCCATTTCCTCAGGGATATTGAGATTCTATCCCAATGGACACCTCCTTATACACCTCAGCTTAATGGTGTATTATAAAAGAGGAATCACATACTGTTAGACATGGCGCGATCCATGATGAGTTTCGCCAACCTACTCGTCTCATTCTGGGGGTACACCCGAGAGACTGCAACTTACCTTCTGAACAAAGTTCCATCAAAGTCGATAGTGTCTACACCATATGAGATACGGAAAGGAAAGAAACCCGATTTTAAGGTGGTTAAGATTTGGGGTTGTCATGCCCATATTAAAAGACACAACCCCGATAAGTTGGAATCAAGGATAGAATGTTGCATATTCATTGGATACCTTAAGGAAACTTTGGGGTATTATTTTTATCATCCTGATGACCTAAAGGTTTTGTTGCCAAGAGAGTTGTATTCTTTGATAAGCAACACATTTTTAGTAGAAATAGTGGGAGTGAGACAGAATTGAGCGAGGTTGGAGAACATAGCTCAAGCATCATTCCAGAGCCTGAGTCTATTCAGGTACGTAACACACAAATTCCAACTTTACATAGGTCCAATAGAGTATCTCACCCTCCTGAAAGATATGTGGAACATATCAGTGGAAAGAACTCTAAGGATGTTGATCCTCAGACCTACGAGGAGGCTATTATGAGTATAGACTCCAGAAAGTGGTAAGAAGTCATGAATTCAGAGATGGATTCCATGTACTCTAATAAGGTTTAGAACCTTGTGGATGCACCTGAGGGTATCATACCCATTGGCTGCAAGTGGATCTTCAAAAAGAAGATCATAGTAGATGAAAATGTGGAGACCTATAAGGCAAGGATAGTAGTTAAAGGATATCGTCAAAGACAAGAAGTTGATGACTATAACGAAACCTTTTCACCGATAGCCATACTTAAGTCCATTAGTATCTTTTGGCCATTGCAACACACTATGACTATGAGATATGACAGATAGATGTCAAAATGATATTCCTTAATGGAAACCTAGTTGAGGAGGTGTATATGATACAACCAGAGGGATTTATATCTAGAGAGAGTCTAAATAAAGTGTACAGGTTGCTCAAGTCCATTTATGGACTAAAGCAAGCTTCCCGAAGTTGGAACATAAGATTTGATAAGACGTTCAGATCTTATGACTTCGCTAAGAATGAAGATGAGCCTTGTGTATACAGGAAAGTAAGTGAGAGTACTATCACCTTCTTGGTATTGTTTGTGGATAACATCCTAATCATTAGGAATGATATAGGAATACTCTCAAGAGTAAAGACTTAGCTATCTAGAAACTTCTCCATAAAAGACATAAGGGAAGCATCCTATATTTTCAGGATCTAGATCTATAGAGATAGATCCAAGAGGATGCTTAGGTTGTCTTAATCTAGATATATAGACTCCATTGTCAAAAGGTTTGACATAGAGAATTCTAAGAGAGGTCTCATATCGATAAGATATGGAATATCACTTTCTAGGAGTATGTCCCCAAAGACTCCTAAAGAAAGGGTAAACATGGATAAGATACCTTATGCCTTAGCGATAGGGTCTATCATATATGCTATGCCATGTACTAGACCTGATATAACACATGCTCTGAGTGTCACAAGCAGATATCAGGCAAATCCAGGTTTAAAACACTAGAAGGTAGTAAAGTGTATCCTTAAGTACTTGAGAAGGACTAAGGATATTTTACTAGTATATGGAGAAGTAGTCTCTAGGTTAAAGGCTACACAGACTCAAGTTTCCAGTCTAACATTGATGATAGTAAGTTAAACTCAAGGTATATTTTCACATTGAATGAAGGAGCAATAAGCTGGAAGAGTTTCAAGTAAGATACTATTACTGACTCGACCATAGAAGCAGAATACATTGATGTAGCAGAAGCAGTAAAAGAAGGGATGTGGATGAAGAAGTTTATTAGGGATTTGGGAATTGTTCCGAGCAACGTAAAGTTGACTCCCATATACAACAACAACGATAAGGCAATAGCTCTAGCAAGGGAACCCAGGTCTCATCAGAATTGTTCTAAGGAGGTTCCACTTAATCAAAGAGATCATAGCTCGTAAAGATATAGCAACGGAAAGAGTTCCATCCGAGGATAACATTGTAAATCCATTGATGAAGCTGTTGGCTCAGATTATATTTAAGCATCACAGGGGTTTGATGGAGATCAGATACATAGGTGATTGTCTTAGGTCAAGTGGGAGATTGTTAGTTACAGGTGCCCTATAAGCCAATCACATGAGTGATGATATATGTAACACACTACGTGATCTTTTTACTTATGATTAATATTGACATATTCTCATATTATAATGTCTGTAGTATATATATTGTGATGTCCTTTGTTCTATGCAATGAGAATCAGATCATGATGAGATCACGATAATGAGATTGATTCACCTTTAAACACATATTCTAGATAATCGCAGTCATATGTTACCTGAGAGGGACATCGAGATAATCGGACAAACCGGTGTACTATACACCCATCTATATGATGGAGGTGGTTGATCTTATAGCCACTTGTATAGAGACACAGAGGATATAGTATAGGTGTTCATTAGAGAATAAGTTCACTGATTGATTTGCTTATAGAATGTTATATAGTTGATGATACCTAATGTTAGACAACGATTCCATAGTCCCATTTATGTATCTGGTCCTTTGACTTGAGACATCAAGGATGCCTTGTATAAGTACTCATTTCTTTGACACTAGACTTATATGTTTAGAAAGTTTCAGATCTGGTACAACTGGTTATTGAGATTGATAGCCAACCTTATGAAAGTAATTGAGTGTCAATAAAGGATCATCCACTCTTGGTATCATGATAGGAATATCCCGTATGTGCTTGCTCAGACAAATCCCTAGGGGTCATTCGAATTGAGAGAGAAAGAGTTCTCCGGTAGAATCTGATTAGAGCAAGACAAACTGATTCTATATGTAACCTGACAGTACCATGTCCAATATATGGTCTATGAGATATTAGTTAGATGAGGGATTATAGATATACGGTAACTGTAAATAGACAGATCCGATTAATTCAATCCCCCCTGTACCGTCTTGGAACTATAGCGTAATGGCTTAGTATGCCCATAGTCGACGAGTTGAGTGAATTATTATGGGGATAATAATTCACTATATCAGAAGGAGTTCTGATGGGAGTGACTCACGGCCAGCTCGGTATCGGGCCTAGAGGGTCACACACATATGGTGAATGCTTCAGTGAATAGAGGATTGGATAGAGATCCAATTAGCTCCTATTCTTATTAGATGAGACCCTATGCTGATAGACTCCTTGTTTAAGGCCCGATTCGAGGCCTAAGAAGATTATTGATTAAAGATCCAATAATGTAAAATTAATGGGTTATTAGATAGAGATCTAACACCCATTAAGGTAGGAGCCCTAGGGTTTTTGGTGGCTCTCTATAAATAGGAGGGGAGACTCATGGTTGATAGGCTGCAGCTTTGGCGTCCCCTTTCTATTCTCCTCCCTTCCTCTACGCAAGAGTTACGAGATCAACTTGGAGAAGTTTTGCTACAGAGATCCATCGTGTGGATACCGCTAGAGAGGAAGAGCTTGACTTTATCCTCTCCATCCGGATTTGGAGTATAGGGATATACGATCTCCCTATGTAAAATCAATCTCTCATGCATCGTGATTTTTTTATTTTTGTAGTTTTTTGATGACCCCAAGCTTTTGCATGATGATTTAATTTATGCAGGAAACCAGCTTTTTTTTTAATTTTATTACGCATGTGATACTCCTACTGAGGTTTCATAATAAGAACTTATTGTGGAAACTTTGCTTTCAAGGAGTTGAGTTAAATCGGAAGCATCAATATAAAAATATGTAAGCAATGAAAGCAAGAAAACACTCACAATTTTTATATTGGTTCGGCACCAACGGCCTATGTCCACTCCCGAGTCCTTCTTGAGTCACACCAGCATCCACTACCAATCTTCTTTGGGTGAAGACCAAACCCTTACACTTTGCTTACAAGGGAGATAAGATTACACTCTTTGATCACTCCCTTACCCCTTTTCTTTTTCTTACAATTCTGACACAATATTTTCTCGGAATATAATCCGAAAAAATTATTGTATAGAATGCAAGAAAACTTGGGGTATTTATAGATCACAAATGACTTCAAAAATTACAACCAAAGACCAAACATTCTTAGAAAAACTAGTCAGCTGCCTTAACACCAGGGTACGGGCGGTTTACCCGTCGGTCCTAGGTAGGTCAACCACCGAAAGTACCTAGATTCCTAAGTACAGGTGGTTCAACCTGACTGGGTGTCGGTGGTTGCGATTCAGCACAGGCGTGGCAGCTCACCAAGTTTACCCATCAAAATTTTCATAAAAGTGGTTCTAGCTTGAATCTAATGTTGACTAACACTCTGGTCAACCAATTGAGCTCAACCTGAGCTCAATCAAACCCTAATAGTGGACCTGATTGCCTTATTGAGTTGATTTAGATTTCATCCAAATCCAACTCAATTAGGACTCACTTCTAACTACGACTCAATGAGTACAATGTTTAAAGATCACAAACTTAAACTAAGACCCAATTTCCACCAATCCGGTAACCTCCAACATTCTTGCGATAAGTTATTCGGTCTTCTTCCGGTAATCTCCCGGTGTGCTCCCAGCGAGCTTCCTGATCCTTCGGCGAACTCTTGGCGAGGTCGCATTATATCATCTAAACCCGGCCCGATGCCTAAGCTTGATCTTGGCCCATTATCTGGTTGTAACTTCATTGCTCCTATCATAGTTAGACCTGTATGATGCTAATTATGACTTAATTAAATATAATTATAATTGTCAAACATCCATTACAAGACCATCCTAGCTCCCGGCAAGCTTTTCGGCTACCCCTAATAATCTTCCGATGAGTTTCGATCTTCTTCTGGTGAACTCTCTTACGCCATCTTAACAAACTCCCGATAACCTCAATGAGCTCCTGATGCACTCTTGGCGAGTTTTCAACCGCATCAACTCGATGCATGGACTTGACCTTGGCCAATTATGATTGTAATAATCTTTCTATCGTAATTAATCATGCATCAATCAATTTCTAGCAATTCATGTTAGATCAATAACCTATCAATTGATTTCATCTAAAAAATCGAGATTCAACAATCCTCCTCTTTTTTATGATGATAATCAATTGATGAGAAGAGTTAATCCTAACTCTCCCTAAATCTATGCCACATAAATTTAAGAGAATCACACACTCTTAAATTCAAGCAATCAACATTTTATGTAAATTTGAACATAAATTTGCATCAAGTCATCAAATCATGAATTTCATCAAGCCATCAAGATGACTAATCCATATCCTTATCCAAGATATTCTTATATTTCAACAAGATCATGTGTCATCAATATATTCATCATGTGTCATCAATATATATTTCTCCCCCTTTATTATCAATAAAAAGATGAAATATAGCTAATAATTTCAAAGCACAGGATGACATCACTCCCCCTTAGTATATGCATTATAAAATTTTCTTCCCCTTTAATAAGGAGAGAAATAAGGGAGGTGTTGTTGAATCATTTCATCATAGAGAAGAGATCTTAATAAATTTTAAAAGCAATACTAAGATGAGCTCAAAAGTTTAAAAGATTTAAAGATTATTTATGTATTTCAAATGTAGCAAAAGTCATCTCTTGATATTAAAAATTATCTCTTGTAAATTTTAAAATGTGGCACATCTTCATGCAAATTTTTTTCTCTCTTTATATGAAAACAATAAGATAATATCATAGAGAAAGTTTTCAAAAAAATATTATCACAAAAAGGCTTCATTTCATGAAATCTATATTAGCAATTTATATATTTTCATAATTTAAAATTTCTAGGTCTCAACTTCAATCTTATATATATATAATTTCAAATATGAGCTCAACAAATTTTTCTCATGTAAATTTTAAGAAAATATAGCAAATAAATCCAAACAATAACAAATTATTATCTTTATATAGATTTTTAAAATTATCATTATATGCATGATCATCATATATGATTTCACATCATTATACCTTCTCCCTCTTTGTCATCAACAAAAGGAGAAGTGCAATTAGTAAGTTTTTTATATATGAAAGCTTAGCAATTTAACAAAATTTTCATTACTTTAGAACATGCAAGTTAGTGAATTAATTCTTCTCTTTTGAGAAGTGCAAGCTAGCAAATATTTGTTTCATTTGCATTGTTAAATTTAGCAATTTTATAAGCTAACAAGTCTTGCTCCCTCTTTGTTATTGTCAAAAAGAATGGATGGTTAGAATAGTACAAAACTTTTCTCATTACAACATTTTTCAAGAAATAAATCAAGAAATATACCAATCATCATATGACATATATTAAAAAAAATTAACATGGTGATGAGATATTCAATTAATGAAAACAAATTATGAATATCAAGAGACAAGTCATAGGAGAAACAAATAAAATCTCTTGATTTATCCATAAGAAATCTTAAGTTGTCAAGTTCATGATTTGTATAAAAATCTTCTTTTAAATAATATGAAGACACATAACAAAAGATTTTAATTCTTAAAATATTTCAAGTTATAATTCCAAGAAATCAAAACCACTATATAGGTAAATCACTTATTCAATTTCAAAATCATTAAAATCACTTTAAAGAGATTCAAAATATAATTAATAGATTTATTAGTCTCTTGAAATGCTAGTGACTTCCTTTCTCCACTTTATATGAGCAAAAAGGTAGAGAAATAAAAAATATTATATCACAAGAATACTCAATCTTAAAAATGTAAAATTTATAGATGTGAATTTTGAAATTAAGCTCAAAACTTCAAGATATTCAAGGAGATTCAAAACTTTAAGAGTTACTCATGCATTTAAAATTATCTTATGCAATTTCAAGTATAGAAAAAAATTATTTATTATAAATTTTGATAAAAAATATCAAGAATTTGATAAGAAGGTATGATAGTAGATCAAGCTCAAATTGTAAATCAAGTATTTTGCATACATTTAGAAAGTCCTAATTTTCTTTGACGCAGTTATTCCTCATTCAATGTTATCATATCCAAATTTACTTCTAATCATATTAATAATTTTATCTCTCCCCTCTTTTTTTTGTTATTGTAAAAAAAAAATGATGGTATAATTTCTTCTTAGCATTCATATTCAAACTATGCCAAAAAGTACAAGGCGATCATATCATTAAAGATAAAATCAAATTTTTGAATATCAAAAGACTTGATTTTATTTAATAAGTTTCTTTCCCCTTTTTTTGTGAATAATAAAATGAGTCTTAGGGGATAATCTCAATTCATCCAAGATAAATCTTTTTAATAAAGATGAATGATCTTGATAATAATTTTAATTAATATTATTGAGATCATAAATCATATTTTTTATTTAAAATAGAAAATTATAGAGATCAAATAACGTGATTCTCATAACATATAAGTTAAGTCAAGAAATTAATGAAATATTCATGATAATACAAATCTCTTTTAATTTTTAACTTATCACAAATTTAAGAAATACTAATTTTGATGATAGTTATGTCATTCATGAGTTTTAAAATAAATCATGTCAAGATAAGTATTGATATCAAAAGACATTCATGAATATTAAAGATATGATTTAATTTAATAAATCTGATTCATGAATATTAAAGATATGATTTAATTTAATAAATCTGTTCTTAGATGATAAAATAGAAGATTTTTAAGTTTTATTTTCTAAACTTGCCAAAATCATGATAATAATTTATTTAAGTTCAAATCATTAAATCATCAAATCACTTTCATAGTTCAAAAGAGTCATAAAAATAACATAATTAATTCATTAATCTCTTTTTAAAATAAAATTATTTAAAAATTTATTCAAAATCATCATCAAAATTCGTTTTTCAAAAAATTCAATAAAATCATCATAGATTATTTTTCAATAGCTAAAATTCTCTAATCCATTTTTGTAGTTTAAGAGATTCAATAATAATAGCATTATTTTATCTTATTGAAGGATTTATGGGATAAAAAAATTCTTTCATGAATAATTGTTCTTCTTTTAAAATTTATTTCTAGAATGCAACATCATTTAAAGTCCAAAAAATAAATTTTCGTCAAGATCATTGTAATAAAATATTTTCAAACAAAAGCTTCGATTCATTTAAAATTCAATGATTTTTATATATTGAAAAATTATATCATGTTATCAAGAAGTTTTTCCTTTAAAGAAAAATGATTTTGTATATGATATTTAAGTTTAAGTTCAATATTTGGTCATTTAATCTCAAGACAATGTACATAAATTCAAGCACACAAATCAATATGTTAATTATCGTCAAAATCTTTCTTTCATATACATGACTTTTATTTAAGATAGCTAACTTTCTTCTTTCTAAATCTAGCATGCTCTAGCTATGCAAAAATTATACATTATTGAAAACAATCAAGATTAATTATAACAATAAATCATCCTTAAGATTCATTATCAATAATTTTATTTTCAATAATTATTCTTGTTATTTGCTTCGGCTAGTGACCTTTGAAAGAGTACTAGATCTCAAGTCATGTGCCTTCAATATCTAATTTCAAAACATTACTTAGTGATCCTGGCTTTGTTAGGATGCAACTTTATATTATGTAAGGTTTTGATTTAGGTACCCATTTGAGTTTGGGTCCTTCATGGTATGTTCTTTCCATTTTTTCTAATGGCTTAAGGTTATTTATTGTTTGTTCATCTAGGAACCCAAATTAATTTATATGAACTATAATTTTTAAATAGATATTTGTAGGCTTTATATCCTAATCTACCACAAAAATTATATTTATTTTTAGGTGGCAAATTTAATGTAGGTCCTTTTACAAATATGGTTGGCTTTCGTTGGACATTACCAACAAAGCCTATATTTTTTTCTGTCAATATGACCATTATTTGTAAGGATCATATTTAGGGATTTGTTCCCTATTTTAAAATTTTCTAGTGTGGTTTTAAGCATGATATTCTCTTCTTTAACATTATCTAGCAAATCACATTTATAACATGATTTACATAAAACTAATGAATCATACATTTCATCAAGTCTTTTAACTAACAAATCATCAACAACTTTAAACAATTTTAAAAACTTGCTAAGTTTTCTAAACTCATTGAATAAATCATGAAATATATTTAATAATTCTGAAATAAATTTAAAGCTCACTAACTTCATTTTTTATCACCATTAAGGCATAGTTAGTCACTTCTTGTTTGGAGTTATCTTTCTCATCCAAAGAGCTCGATTCATCCCAAGTAGTCGAAAGTGATTTCTTTTTTAGTGTTGGCTTCTTCTTCAAATGAAGACATTCATTCTTGAAATGTCCCAGTTTTTTGCATTCATAGCAAATGACATTGTCCTTCTTTGGTTCTTTTTTTATTTTTATAGTTCTTGTTCCTTTTTATAAATTTTTTAAATTTTCTTGATAACAAAACAATATCATGGTCCTCATCACTCGAGGTTTCACTTGAGGAGTTATTTATTGTCAGAAGTGCTATATCCTTCCTGTTCTTTAGAAGGGGTTCATCAAGCTCATCATAAGCTTTACAATTTAGTTCATATGTCATAAGAGAGCTAATCAATTCTTCAAGAGGTAAGTTATTTAAGTCTTTGGCCTCTTGAATAATGGTTACTTTATGATCCCAATTTTTAAGTAAAGATTTCAAAATCTTACTAACTAATTCAAAATTCAAAAAATATTTTTCAAGTGATTTTAGGCTATTGATGACATCCATGAAATGGGTGCACATGTCTCTAATGGACTCACTAAGTTTCATTCGAAATAACTCATAGTTATGAACTAAAATATTTATCTTGAATTCTTTTACTCTACTAGTCCCCTCGTGTGTAATTTCTAGAGTGTGCCAAATATCAAAGGCCAATTCGTAAACATAAATATGATTAAACTCATTCTTATCAAGAGCATAAAATAACGCATTCATAAACTTGGCATTTAAAGAAAAAGTCTTCCTTTCTATGTCATTTAGTTCATTCATTAGCTAAGAAGATTTTTCAAATCCATTCTCAACAATACTCCATAGATTAAGGTCCAAAGAGATAAGAAAAATAACACTTGGGGGGGGGGGGGGGGTTGAATTAGTGGAAGTGTAAATTTTTAGTTTAGATGAAAACTTTTTGATTAAACCAAGATATGAAATCTGAAGCTTTTCGTTCTTAGTGAAGCGAGTGAATGATTGAAAGAAAGTTGCTAGATAGACCGGAAAGATAAGCAATATTTGAAGGAAAAAACTTATCATGGAAACTTTACTTTCAAGGAGTTGAGTTAAATCGAAAGCGTTAATACAAAAATATGTAAGCAATGAAAGCAAGGAAACACTCACAATTTTTATAGTGGTTCGGTGCAACGACCTACGTCCACTCCCAAGTCCTTCTCGAGGCACATTGACGTCCACTACCAATCTTATTTGGGTGAAGACCCTCTTGCACTTTGCTTCCAAGGGAGACAAGATTACGCTCTTTGATCACTCCCTTACCCATTTTCTTTTTCTTACAATTCTCACATAATATTTTCTCAGAATATAATCTCCAAAAATTATTGTGTAGAATGCAAGAAAATTTGGGGTATTTATAGACCCTAAATGACTTCAGAAATTAGAGCCAAAAATCAAATATACCCGAAAAAACTAGGTATGGGCGGTTTACCCATCGACCTGGGCGGCTCAACTGCTCGAACACCAGGGTACGAGCGATTACTCGTCGGCCCTAGGTGGGTCAATCACCAAAAGTACCCAGATTCCTAGATACGGGTGGTTCAACTGCCTAACCTAGGGGGTCAACTGTCATCAGTTGTCCGAAAGTCTGGGCGGTGGTGATACACCCGCTTCTCACCAGCGGTTACCTGTCAAAATTTTCATAAAAATGGTTCCCTCCACTTTTCAAATTTCGGCTTAAACCTGATATTGATTAACCCTCTAGTCAACTAAATAAGCTCAATCTCAGCTCAATCAAACCCCAATAGTGGACCCGATTGCTATTAGGATCAAAGCGACACTAAGGGAGATAGAGGGGTGTGAATTAGTACTTATAAAAATTTCACATCGATTTAAATATTCGCTCAATAAAAATTATATCAGAAATACATTTAAGTGTATAGATGTGTGTAAGAGTGCAAGCAAAAGTAGTAGACAATTAAGAAATTAACATATAGAGCAAAGAAGAGGAAGCAAATTGATTTTATAGTGGTTCGGTCTTGTGACCTACGTCCACTCCCGATTCCTCCGTTGAGGTCACCGGCTTCCACTATAGATCTTTTTTTAATGGGTGAAGATCAACCACCCTCTTAAAACTCTATTCTCCTTTTACAGGTTTAGGAGATAACCTTTATAGGTCTCTAAGCTTTCTCTTAAATAAAAAACTATATAAGACGAAATGAGGAGAAAGCTCTCAATTACAATAGTGTTTTCATAAGGGCTTTGCTCTTGATTGCTTGCCTTTTACCAGCAAGAATGAGTGAGATATTTATAGGCCCCAAATGGCTTCAAAAGTGGAGTCGAAAATCCATTTCTAAGTGTTCCCGAGATGTAAGTCTCGAACACTATGTTCTGAGCGGTTTAGCCGTCGGACACGGTCTGGGAGACTGTGTTCTGGGCGGTTTAGTCACTTGATAGTCAGAGAGATTGTGTTCTGGGTGGTTCAGCTGCCTGATAGTCTGGGAGACTGTGTCTGGGTGGTTTAACTGCTTAGTCTAGGCAGTTAAACCACCTGACACACCTTCGAAGACTGTGTTATCTTGGAGACCGTATCTTTGAAGATCATGTCTCATCTGACCTTAGGTTACTGAAATGACTTTTATAATAAATCTAAACTAGCCCCAATTAAGGCTTAATGGCCTCTTAATCAAGTTAGTAAAACTAACTCTCATTATGATGCTAACTACGACACTCAACGTATAATGTTCATTGTCTGATCGTCTCTTCAATGAACTCCCAACATCTTTCCGGTGAACCCCTGGTGAGCTCTTGATTTCTCGATAACCTGTCGACGAACTCCTAACGAACTTCCCGGCAAACTTCTGGTGAGTTCTCGGCAAACTCCCAACAACATCATCCGAACCTCGACTGACCTCCGGCACAATCTGATTGTACCGCCCTTTACTGTTACAGTTAATCCTGCATCATTTTCTCTAACACATAAGTTAGATTATAAAACCCATCAATTGATTTCATCATCAAAATCTGAGATTCAACAATCTCCCCCTTTTTGATGATGACAACCAATTGATGACGGAGTTAATCTTAACTCCCCTTATGTATATGTCATAGGACAAATATAAACAAAATTGAATTCAAAAGAACCTATCACTTTTGAATCCAAGCATTTTGACAATTTTCACAATTTTCACTATACATGATAAACAAAAATTTTAGAGATTCATTTTCTTGGTATCACATTAAAAATTTCAATCATTATAACCATGTCATCAATTATGATATAGCATTCATTTCAACTATTTCAAAGATATTAAAATATCTCTCATACGCCATCAATTATGTCATTACTCCACTTTTGTCATCAACAAAATGAAGAAATGCTCAATTCATATTTGAACATTTATCACAAATATCTATCATTTAAACATTTATCATTTTTGAATATTTATCAAAAATATTGAAACATACCATTTATCATTGGTCATCAATATACTATCTCTCCCCCTTTTGTCATCATAACTTTTCTAAATAATTGTTCAAAACAAATGTTCATTATATGATAAAATTCACACATTTATCATATATCATCAATCATGCCATTTCTCTTTGTTATCAAAAAGGAAAAATATTCACCATACATTTGAATACTAAGTGTTCAATACATATGTCAACACAGTTATCATACATATTCATTACACAAACAAAGAAATCTAGTCCATTCTCTCCTTTAGTGAAAAAAATAGAGTTTAACCTATTTCATATCAAATTGTTTTCTTTCCCTTTTTAAATAAAATAGAAGAAAAAGAAGAAGAAGAAGGGGAAGGGGTGTCAAAGATCTAAAACTAAGTATCCCAAAATAAAATAAATTATTAAGAGGGGGGATATATATTCATGAATCCAAGAATCAAAATATTGAAAGATAGCTCAAAAGTCGAGGAAAGTCAAGAAGATTATAAGAGCTACTAATGTATTCAAAGATTATCTCATATAAATTTTAAGCAAAAGCTCAAGAAGTCTGAAAAAATAGCAAATCATGCATTTGAATAGTTTAACATTCACAACTCTCTTCTAAGGAAGTCAAATTGGTCTTCATTTAATGGCTTGGTGAAGATATCAACCAATTAATGCTTAGTATCAATAAATTCCAAAGATATATCATGATTATTTATATGATCTCTAATAAAGTGATGCTTAATGTCAATATGTTTAGTTCTTAAGTGTTGAATGAAATTTTTAGTTAGATATATTGCACTAGTATTATCGCATTTGATAGGAATATTTTTCAAGTAAATTTCATTATCTTCTAAGGTGTTTTTCATCCAAATGACTTGTGCATAGCATGCACCAGCTGCTATATACTCAGCTTCGTCTATAGATAGTGCAACCAAATTTTGTTTCTTAGAAGATCAAGAAATAAGAGCATGTCCTAAGAATTGGCATATTCTGGTTGTACTCTTCCTATCTATTCTACAACCTCTAAAATCGACATCCGCATAACTAAGCAAATCAAAGTTTTTAGACTTATGATACCATAAACCTAAATTAGAAGTTCTTTTTAAATATCTAAATATTCGTTTAACTGTCTTAAAATGAGAAGATTTAGGATTGGATTGAAATCTGGTACATAATCTAACACTATGTCCGGTCTAGTAGTAGTTAAATATCATAAACTCAAAATTTTCACCTTCATTATCCAAGTCTAATTTTGTAGAGGTGCTCATGGGTGTGTTAATGGCCTTAGCATTGTCCATACTAAAATGTTTTGACAAATATAATGTATACTTAGTTTGACTTATGAAGATACCATCATTTAATTATTTTATTTATAAGCCTAAGAAAAATATTAATTCACCCATTAGGCTCATTTCAAATTCTTGGCTCATACTCTTGGCAAAATATTCACATAAGGATTCATTTATTAAATCAAAAATAATATCATCAACATAAATTTAAATAACTATAAAATTATTTTTAAAATACTTAAAAAATAATATGGTATCAACCATACCTTTCAAAAAATTGTTTGAAATAAGGAAAGAGCTAAGTCTTTCATACCAAGCTCTAGGGGCTTATTTCAATCCATAAAGAGCTTTAGATAATTTAAAAATGTGATTCAAAAAAATATCATTTTTAAAATTGGAGGGTTGTTCAACATAAAATTTTTCGAAAATGAAACCATTAAGAAAATCACTTTTGATATTCATTTGAAATAATTTAAAATTCTTAAAAAAATAAAGATAATGAGCATCCTTATGGCTTCAAGTCCAGCTATAGGAGCAGAGGTCTTTTCATAATCGATCCCTTCTTCTTGGTTGAAACCCTTGGCCACTAATCTAGCCTTGTTTCTTACCATGATACTATTTTCATCTTGTTTATTTCTAAAAACTCATTTAGTACCTATCACTAAACGATCATTAGGTCTAGGAACAAGCTCTCACACCTCATTTCTCTCAAGTTGGTTTAACTCTTCATGTATTGAAATAACTTAAAAATCATCTTTTAGGGCTTCCTCAATATATTTTGGTTCAATTTGAGATAAAAATGCAACGTTAGTACAAAAATTCTTAAATGACGAATGAGTTTAAACACCTTTTGATGTATCTCCCATTATTAACTCCTCAGGATGAGCATCTATATACTTCCATTCCTTAAGTAAGGATTCCTTGGAAGTAGATGTATCCAAGTTGTTTTGGTGATGAGATTTATCATTCAAATTTAAATTATCAAAATCAAAATCATCATCAAAGTCAATTTTCTTTAAATTGGAAACCTCATAAAAAACAATATGGATGGATTCCTTAATTACAAGAGTTCTTTTATTAAAAACACGATTAGCTTTTGAAATTGAGGAATAACCAAGAAATATGCCTTCATCGGATTTTGTATCAAACTTTCCTAAGACATCTTTTTCATTCAAAATAAAACATTTACAACCAAATACTTTGAAATACGAAATATTGGGTTTTTTATTTTTTTCACAATTAAGGAGTTTTGAAGAGTAATGGTCTTACAAAAACCCTATTCATGAAATAGCATGCCGTGTTAACGGCTTTGGCTCAAAAATATTTAGGTAGACTATGTTCATTTAACATGGTTCTAGCCATTTCTTGTAAGCTTCTACTTTTTCTTTACACTACTTCATTTTGTTGTGAATTTCTAAGAGTAGAGAAATTATGATTATACCCATTTGAGTCATAAAAATTTTAAAAATCATAATTTTTAAACTCACTACCATGATCACTACGTATAGATGAAATTAGAAAACCCTTTTCGTTTTGAACAAGTTTACAAAATTTTAAAAATATTTAAAAGAATCACTTTTGTATACTAAGAAATAGGTCCAAGTGAATCTACTATAATCGTCTACAATAACAAACACATATTTGCTATCTCCTAAGGTTGTAGTATCAATTGGTCCAAATAAATCTAAATGGATCGATTGTAGTAGCCTAGAGGTGATTATTTGATTTTTCTGATTTGAAACTACTTTTATTTGTTTTCCTAGTTGACATGCATCACAAACTTTGTCTTTTATGAATTTGATGCTAAGCATTCCTCTTACTAGATTTTTAATTGAGATTTAGGTTAATAGTTTCATGCTAGCATGTCCTAGTCTCCTATGCCAAATCTATGCATCATCATTTAAGGCCGAAAAATATATTTCATTACAAAAATTATCAATGTCAATAGTATACACATTATTGCTTCTTAAGATAATCATAGAACTATTTTTGTGTGATATTTTGATTATACAAGCATTAGATTCAAATTTGATAATATATCCTTTATCACACAATTGACTAATGCGTAGTATATTATGTTTTAAACCATCAACTAATAATACATCTCCAGTCAAGAGGTTTGATTTATTACCTATGGTTCCTTTTCCAATGATTTTTTCCTTGTTGTTGTCTCTAAATGTGACAAATCCTTCATTTAGGTTAGTAAGCTTGGAGAAATGAGTTGGATCTCCGGTCGTATACCTTGAGCATTCACTATCAAGGTATCATTTAGTACTTCTAGCCTTTGTTTAGAGATATACTTATAAGAAAGAGGGTTTTGGTTTAGGTACCTATTTACCTTTAGGTCCCTCATGAAAAATTCTACCAAATTTTACTAATGGCGTCGAGTTAATTATGGTCCTTTAGGAACCCAAATTAATTTTTGTAGACTATGATTTTTAAATAAACATTTATAAGCATAGTGTCCAATTCTTCCATAAAAATTATATTTATTTATAGGTAAAACATATAATGTAGGTCCCTTAACAAAGATGGTTGGCTTTTGTTGAGTGTTACTCACAAAGTCAATTCCTTCCTTTCTATGAACATAACCCTTATTAGCAAGAATCATGATTTATTACCTATTTTAAAATTTTCTAATGTTTCTTGTAATGAAATATTTTCTTTCTTAAGTATATCTAATTCTTTACACGTAATGCAAGGAACTATCCTATGTTCATCATACTCCTTTTTTAAATTTTCAAACTTAATAGTAAGTGAAACATGATCTTTCTTTAACAATTTATACTTATTACTAACTAATTTAATATCATCTAACAAATCATTAAATATATTAAATAATTTATGATAAGATAAATGAGATTCGTTTAGATTACTTACCTCGTTACCAAATGCCATTAAAGCATAATTTGTAACTTCTTCCTTGTTGGTTGGCTCTTCATCTTCGGATGAACTTGAGTTGTCCCAAGTAGCATTGAGCGCCTTCTTCTTCTTTGATTGCTTCCTCTTCACTTTGGGACATTCATATTTGAAGTGTCCCGGCTGAAGTGTCCCAGCTTCTTACATTCATAACATATTATTGAGTCCTTTTTTAGTTTACTTTTGTTCTTTGCATTTTGTATTGTTTTATTCATTTTTAAGAATTCTTAAATTTTCTTATAAGAAGTTCGAAGTCCTCATCATCATTATCGTCACTTGAGTTTTCTCCCAAGTGGTCCTTGGTTCTAAGTGTTATGTCCTTCCTATTCTTTGAAAGATTATTCTCGAGTTTATCATGTGCTATACATGTCATTTCATAAGTCATCAAAGATCCAATTAGTTCTTCAAGCGAAAAATTATTTAGATCATTTGCTTCTTGTATTACCGTTACTTAAGGATCCCAACTTTTAGAAAGGGATCTTAATATTTTATTAATAAATTCAAAATTAGAAAAACTTTTACCAAGCACTTTTAGACCATTGACGATATCCGTAAAACGGGTGTACATGTCTCCTATGGTCTCATTTGGTTTCATGCGAAACAACTCATAGTTATACACTAAAAGATTAATTTGACTCTTTGACTCGACTAGTGCCTTCATGTGTAACTTTGAGTGTGTGCTAAATTTCATGCACACTTTCACATGTAGAAACTCTATTAAATTTATTTTTATCAAGAGGCATAAAATAAAGTATTCATCGCTTTAGCATTCAAAGAGAAAGTCTTCTTTTTCGAATCATTCCATCCGTTCATCAGTTTGAAAGACTTTTCAAAATCACTTTCAACAATTTGTCATAATTCAAAATCCATAGAAAGTAGAAAAATTCTCATTCGAGTTTTTCAATATGTGTAATTCGTCCCATTGAACATAGGAGGATGAGTGATAAAAAGTCCCTCTTGATTACCAAAAAAAGCCATCTCTCTTGGATTTTAAGCCAGATAGAGAAAACGCGGCTCTAATACCAATTGTTAGGATCAAAGCGGTACTAAAAGGAGGAGGGGGGGGTGGCGGGAGGGAGGTGGGCGGGGAGGGGAAGGGGAGGAATTAGTGCTTATAAAAATTTCACTTCCACTCCTGATTCCTCCTCCGTTAAGGTCACCAACTTCTACTATAGATCTTTCTTCAATGGGTGAAGATTAACTACCCTCTTATGACTCTATTCTCCTTTTACAAGTTTAGGAGATAACCTTTACAAGTCTCTAAGCTTTCTCTTAAATAAAAAACTACACAAGACGAAATGAGCAGAAAGCTCTCAATTATAATAGCATTTTCAGAAGGTTTTTACTCTTGATTGTTTCTCTTTTACTAGAAAGAATGAGTGGGGTATTTATAGGCCCCAAATGGCTTCAAAAGTGGAGCCAAAAATTAATTTTTAAGTGTTTCCGAGATGCTAGTCTTGAACACTGTGTTCTAGGCCATTCAACCACTTGACACTGTGTTCTGGGCGGTTCAATGGCCTGACACAGTCTGGGAGACTATGTTCTGGGTGGTTCAGCCGCTTGACAATGGGAGACTATGTCTAGGCGGTTCGGCCGCCTGACAGCTTGGGAGACTGTGTTTGGGTGGTTTAACCACCCAATCTAGGCGGTTCAACTGCCTGATACATCTTCGAAGATTGTATCATCTTCGAGACCGTGTCTCATCTGACCTTGGGTTACTGAAATGACTTTTATCATAAATCTAAATCAACCCCAATTAAAGCTTAATGGCCTCTTAATTGAGTTAGTAAAACTAACTCTCATTATGATGCAAACTACAACACTCAACGTACAATGTTTGTTGTCTGATCGTCTCTTCGATGAACTCTCAGCATCTTTCCGATGAATCCCTAGCGAGCTCCCGTTTTCTTTCGGTGAACTCCCAACAAACTTCTAACATTCTTTCGGTGAACTTCCTGGCGAGTTCTCGACAACCTATTGACGAACTTCCTGGTAAACTTCTGGTGAGTTCACGACGAGCTCCCGACAACATTATCTGAACCTCGGCTGGTCTCTGGCATAACATCTGATTGTACTGCCCTTTACGGTCGCAGTTAATCCTATATCATTTTCTCTAACACATAAGTTAGATTATAAAATTTATTAATTTATTTCATCATCAAAATCCAAGATTCAATAGTTTCCTTATTAAATTGATTTGGATTTCATCCAAATCTAACTCAATTAGGACTTACTTCTAACTACAACTCAACGATTTCAATGCTTAAAGATTATAAGCTTAAACTAAGACCCAACTTTCGTCAATCCGGTAACCTACGGCATTCTTGCAGCAAGTCATCTGGTCTTCTTCTAGTGATCTCTCGACGTGCTCCCAGCGAGCTTCCCGATCCCTTCGGCGAATCTCCTAGTGAACTCCCGGCGAAGTCCCACTGCATCATCCAAACCCAGCCCGATGCCTAAGTTTGATCTTGGCCCATTATATGATTGTAACTTCATTACTCCTATCATAGTTAGACCTACACAATGCAAATTATAATTTAATTAAATATAATCATAATTGTCAGACATCCATTACAAAATCATTTTAACTCCCGGCAAGCTTTTCGGCTACCTTCGACAATCTTTTGGTGAGTCTCGGTTTTCTTTTAGCGAATTTCATTGTGCCATCCTGGTAAACTCCCAATACCCTCGGCGAGCTCCCGATGTACTCCTAGCGAGTTTCCAACTGCATCAACTCAATGCATTGACTTGACCTTGGCCAATCGTGATTGTAATAATCATTCTACCATAATTAATCTTGCATCAATCAATTAATAACAATCCATGTTAGATCAATCAATTCCTAACTCACGACAAGCTTTTCGGCTACCCTCGACAATCTTCTGGTGAGTCTCAGTTTTCTTTTGGCGAACTTCATTGCGCTATCCTAGCAAACTCCCAATACCCTCGGCTAGCTCTCTACGCACTCATGGCGCGTTCCCAACTGCATCAACTCGATGCATGGACTTGACCTTGGCAAATCGTGATTGTAATAATCTTTCTGCCATAATTAATCTTATATCAATAAATTTCTAACAATCTATGTTAGATTAATAGCCCATCACTTAATTTCATTATCAAAATCTGAAATTTAACAACTTTATGTTCAATAAAACTATGTTTGATGATTTAATGATGCATAGTGATTGTGCTTAATGAATTTATATTATGCATGATGATCTTTGTGATTTATAGCTATTGATCTTTACCATAATAAAAGTTCTTTTTTAGTTTTAAATAATGATACACATTTTTATTTGGCTTAAAAGACAAAGGCATGCTTGTATGAAATAAAAAGAGATTATATTTTTGTTGATAATTTATCTATCTTATAAATTTTTCAAAAAGAGATAAATGAATCGATTATGTTATTTTTTATGGATCTCTTGAACTATGAAAGTGATTTTGATGATTTGATGATTTGAACTTGAATAAGTTATTATCATGATTTTGGTAAAATTTAGAAAATAAAACTTGAAATCTTTACATAAATCAAGTTTGTTTAAATAAGTTTATAAATGAATTATAATTTTATCTATTTGGAACTACAACATGAATTTACATAATGATCTTGATGATTTGAAATCACATATGTAAATTGAGATCCTATATTTTCAAATCTCATTTTACAAAGTTATGATGTTAAAATTTGGTGCTATTATATTTTAATTATTATTTTGACAATGACTAAGGGAGAGACAAAAGCGATATTTTTGTAATAATAAAATTAAATATTTTGATTATGAAAGATTTCATTGCATAAGGAGCGATTTGTTAAAAAAAAATTAGAGATTTTAAATACATAATATTTGCATGATTGGATTTCTATTTTACTTGAAACTTTGAATACGTAAGATTTTTTTTTATTTATGTTAAAATTCACAAACAAAAAGAAGGGGTAAATTCATTAATTTAAATCATGTATTTTGGTACTTAAAGATTTAATTTTATGATATTATCTTCTTGTACTTTTGGACGTAATTTGAATATAGATGTTAAGAAGAAATTATGCAATCATATGACTGACAAAAAGTGAGAGATAAAATTATCAATATGATTAGAAACAAATTAGATATGATAATATTGAAAGAGAAATAATTTAATTAGAAGAAAATTTAGAATTTTAATTTTTTAAATACATGCAAAATGCATAATTCGAAATTTGAGCTTGATTTACTATTTTACTTTGGATTTCTTGGACTTTATAAAGTGCACTTCTTATTACAATTTGCATATAAAATGTATGATTTGCTTGGTATGCTACCTTACTTGAAATTTGTATAAGATAAATTAAATTGCATGGGTAGCTCTTGATTTTGGATTTCAGAGTTTACATTTGTAAAATTAAGTATTTTTGCGATATGATGTTTTTCACTTCTTCTTCCTTGATTCCACCTTTTTTAAAAAAAAGGAGAGAAAATCTACATGAAGATAATGATTTATTATTTTTCAGATTTATTTGTTATATTTTCTTAAAATTTACATGAGAATGATGTTGAGCTCATATTAGAAATCTTCTTTTAAAATTTTATATCGACAAGATTGTGGTTAAGTATTAATAATGCTAAATCATAAAAATATATGAATTGCTTATCTAGATTTCATGAAATTAAGCTTTTTGTGATAATGTTTTTGAAAACTTTTTTCATGTCTTTATTGTTTACAAAAAAGAGGAGAAAATTGCATGAAGATAATGAATTACTATATTTGAAATTTACAAGAGATGATTTTTTGTATCAAGAGATGATTTTTGCTATATTTGAAATACATAAGTAGTTTTTAAAGCTCTTAGACTTTTGAGTTCAACTTAATATTCTTTTAGAAATTTATTAAGAGCTCTTCTTAATAATGATTTCACAGCTCCTTCCTTGTTTCTCTCCTTATTAATCACGAAGGAGAAGAAAATTTTATAATGCATATTCTATTTTATCATGTACTTTGAAATTATTAGCTATATATTTCATCTTTTTGTTGATGACAAAGTGGGAGAAATAGATAATGATGACACATTATATTGATGATATACTTGGATATCTTGGATATGGATGCATAATTCCTTTTGAAATTCATAATTCGACTTGATGCAAATTCTTGTTGAAATTTGCTCGGAATATGATTTGTTTTGTGATACTTGAATTTAAGAGCGTGTGGTTCTCATGAATTTAAGCTTTCTTTATTGAGACATGGATTATTTAGGGGGAGTTAGAATTAACTCCTGTCATCAATTAATTGTCATCATCAAAAAGGGAGAGATTGTTGAATCTCATATTTTTATGATAAAATCAATTGATGAGTGTTTGATCTAACAATGATGTTAGAGTTGATTGATATATGATTAACTATAACAGAGAGAAGATTACAATCAGAGATTTGGCCAAAGTCAAGTCTAGGCATCAGGGCGGGGTTCGAATGATGCAATTGGAAACTCGCCTAGAATGCGTCGGGAGCTCGTCGACGATATCAGGAGCTTGCTAAGAGGGCACAAGGGAGTTTGCCGGAAGAAGATCGAGACTCATCAGAAGATTATGGAGGGTAGGGGGAGTAATAGGTTGGTCCTTTGCCTTGTTTGTACCCTAAAATATCTATTTCCAATCGATACTTTAAACTCTGCCCTAAAATATCTGTTTCCAATCGATACTTTAAACTCTGCTACTGACCGCTATTTTGATAATAGTTTAACTAATAGTAGTAAATAATCTAACGGATAATCCAAGCATAACAATAATGAGACTAATAGTTTCACGATTTGGCAGCTGATTATTTCACGATTTGGGACTTTATTCCATATTAACGATAGGCTTACTTCCTATTAGACTCATGTGCTACCCCACTAGCATTTAAGTCCATCATCCATGAATGACAGAAGGGGTAACAAGACTCAACCCACTACTAAGGCTGAACTGAATGCAAATAGTATTTTAACTTGAAATAATAAATTGAGCTACTATTTACAGGTAAACACAACTCTAATAAATAACAAAACATATTGGTCTACCATTTCATTCAATGCTACTGAATTTCATTCTTCTTTTTATGTATCTTATTCTTTTACTTAGTTTATTCACCTATTACGATTAATAGTGCAAAGCTTATACTTATTACTTACTATAGGAATCAAAACTCTAGTAAAGAATATGGATTATCAGCAACAGAGATAACTCTAGTAAAGAATATGGATTATCAGCAACACAGATAACATATGAAAGCACATAAGTCAACTTAATAATGAATATAAGAGAAATTAATCATCAATACGAACAAAGAATGCCAGGCAGGGAAGTAAGCGTATCGATAGACTAAGCAAAGTGAACTGCAGGCTTTAGGGCATTGGGTTCAGTTTAAAAAAGCGCGTAAGTACATACTATTAAGAGAAGCATAAGAATTGAGTTAAGCATGGATTGCTACTACTACTAGGGCTGAAGCTGCAAAGTAAATCTTATAGGCATTAAAGTAAGACTAAGCGCGAAAGGAGCTACAGAGTGATATTAGTTGCTTGGTGGCCCTAATATGAATCGGAGAAATTAGATAAGACATAGAGTAGGCTAGCAATTGATCATAATAGCTTGAGTTGAACCCTAAAAAAGAAAGGATATGAATCAGTTATTGGCTTTTCTGCAGAACTTTAAATCTGTAGTGCTTTGGAATGAACCAAGAACACCTATTTATATTGATTAAAGAATAGAATATAAATATTTTAAAATATCAGAAAATCTATCGTATCTTAGCAAATTCATCCTCATCTAAACTAATTTAGATCTATCATTTATTTTGTACCATCCTAACTAATTAAATCAATCCTAAATAATTGAATTAATCTTAACACACCCTCTTAAGTCAAATAGTTATAACTTTAAGTTGTTTTCAGAAAAAATAAAATTTTTTTTTTGCCAAAGCTTTTGTGAAAATATCAGCAAGTTATTCCTCGATGTTGCAATAGTCGATTTGAATCTCTTCTTTATCAACCAATTCACGAATAAAATGATGTCAAACTTCAATATGTTTGGTACGCCAATGGAAAACATGATTCTTTGTCATTGAAATAGTAGACTTGTTATCGCAATAGATTTTAGTTGGTCCATATTGATTTTCTTGAAGATCTGCTAGAATTCTTCGAAGCCAAACTGTTTGACATGTTGTACTTGTAGCCGCAACATATTCTGCCTCAGTGCTTGAGAGAGCAACACATTTTTATTTTTTCGTTGTCCATGAAATCACACTTGAGCCAAGGCTGAAAATAAATTCTAAAGTACTTTTTCTATCATCTGCACAACCAGCCCAATCACTATCAGTATACGAATATAACTTAAAATCTTTTACATGTTCACAATGAATGTCATAATTAAGAGTCCCTTTGATATATCTAAGAACTCTTTTAGCTGCTCCAAAGTGATACTTGCTAGGACTGTGCATGACTCTGGATAACAAGTTAACTGTAAACATAATATCTGACCTTGAATGTGTGAGATACATTAACCCTCCAATTAAACTTCTATATTGTTGCTTATTTGTTTTCTTCACTCCATAATCTAATATAAATTTATCATCTATATTCATTGGAGTACTCACTAGCTTACAAGTTGACATATGAAATCTTTTTAACAAATCTTTAGCATATTTTTCTTGGCAAAAAAAAATCTCATTTGCATCTTAAATAATTTCCATTCCCAAGTAGTAGTATAAAAGCCCCAGGTTAGTTATTTCAAATTCTAATGTCATATTTTTCTTAAATTTGATGAGTATATCTGATGAGTTTCTAGTATAAATCATATCATCCACATATAAACAAATCATAAGAATCTTCATACCTTGAATTCTTATATATAATGTTGGCTCATTTAAACTTTTCTGAAAGTTATATTGAAGAAAGTACTTGTCAATCCGACTATACCATGCTTTTGGTGCTTGTTTTAAGCCATATAATGTTTTATCTAATTTGTACACTTTATCTTCTGCTCCTTTAATTTCAAATCCTTTGGGCTGCTTAACATAAATTTCCTCTTGCAACTTTCCATTCAGGAATGCTGATTTAATATCAAATTGATAAACCTATCATTTTGGGCCATCAATGCTAATATAATTCTAATTGTCTCAATTCTAACAACTTAAGAAAAAGTTTATGAAAAATCAATACCTAAAATTTGAGTATATCCTTTGGCAATCAAGCGGGCTTTATATTCTTGCAACGAGCCATCATTATTACATTTTGACTTGTACACCCATTTAAGTCCAATTGCTTTTTTTCCTGGAGGCAAATCTACCAATTCCTAGGTCTTATTTTTCTCTATAGCTTGTAACTCATCATTCATTGCTTGTACCCATTCTTCTTTCTGAGCTGCAACTTCAAAACAAGTAGGTTTGAAAGCAAGACATGCAAAATCACCAGATTGATATATTTCTAAAATACTACGAAATTTTTGTGGAGGTGATTCAGTATCACTAGATTCATTTAAGTCATTCAAAATACGAGAAGAGTTAGATGAGGTATTAATACGCAATGGATCATATGTTTTATCTACTTCTTCTTCTACAGATATTATTGTTTCAACTGCTTCAAAGTTTCAAGCTTCTTATTCATTAAAAATAACATCACGACTTATAACTATTTTTTTAGTTGTAGGATCAAAAAGTCTAAAACCTTTTGTCTCATTACTATACCCAACAAATATACATTTAATACTTTTCTCATCAAGTTTACTTCTTTTTTCAATAAGAATATGGAAGTAAGTAGCACAACCAAATACCTTTAAATAACTTACATCTGACTTTCTATTTAACCATGTTTCATAAGGTGTTTTCCTTGTACTACCTTGGTAGGAAAATAATTTAGTAAATCAACCGATGTATTCACAGCTTCTACCTAAAACTCCTTTAGTGCTGTTTTTTCTTTAAGCATACATCTAGCAGTCTCAACCACCACTCAGTTTTTTCGCCCTGCTACTCCATTTTGTTGGGGGGTATAGTTTGTAGTTAGTTCCCTGTGAATGCCTGTATTCTTACAAAAATCAAGAAAATCTTTGGAAGTGAATTCACCCCCTCTATCAGTACGCAAAATCTTAATGAAATAACCAGTTTGTTTTTCCACAAATGCTTTAAAATTTTTAAAAACATGAAAACCCTCAGCCTTTTCTTTGAGAAAATGTATCCAAATCATTCTTGTACAATCATATGTAAATAGCACAAAATATCTGCATGCATAAGTTCCAATCGATTTTTTGCTCTCCAAGAATGACCTATTTGAAAGGTATTTCTATATTATTTTCCAAAAATACAAGATTCACAAATTGTATCTTTATTTTTAATCTCACGTAAGCCAACTATCATATAGTTTTGATTTAATAGTTCTAGTCCATCATAATTCAGATGACCATATCTTCTATGTCATAGTGTCGATTCATCCATAGTAGTAGCAACGAATGCATATAAGGAAAAATCCAAAAGTACTAAGGGAAACATTTTATTTCTTTGTCATCCTTATTGTTGCTACTAATTTACCAATTTTTTATCATAAATTAAATATTTTTTATTATTAAAATAATATAATATCTTTTTCTCATCAGTTGTCATATACTAATGAAATTCTGTTTAAAACTAGAAATAAATATCACATCATTAATAATTTTTTATCAGATTTAGTGTTCACAATAATTATTCTTTTTCCTTCCACTTGAATTTTGTTGTCGTTCCCCATCTGTACTGTAGATATGACTGAGTCATCGAGTCTCTAAAATAAGCTTCTATCCCCTATCATATGATTACTACATCCACTATCCAAAAACCATACAAATCTAAAATATTCTTCATCAGATACTATAAAGAGAATATTTTCTTCATTCATTTCTTCACTATTATTTTTCTCATAATAATTTGTCTGAGTTTTGTTCTAGCAATCTTTTTCAAGATGTCCATATTTTTTACAGTAAGAGCAAAGAGGAATATTTAGACTTTTATTTTTATACCAACATTCTCTTTCAATATATCCTATATTTTTATAACAAAAGCATTATCGAGTTTCTTTATTACCTTCATTTAATCGACCTCTTCTGTCATTTTGATCTCTCCCTTGAGATCTAGTTTCTGAATTTTTCTGATCTATCTTCATTTGGAGAGCATGTTTTAAAATCTCATATGAAGATCTGTTTACTTTTTGTTCATGAACTAAAAGAGAACTCATTAATTCATCAATAGATAATATGCTTGTATCTTTAGCTTCTTCTATAGTAGTAGAGATCATATCAAATTTCGGAGATAAACTTCGTAAAAATTTTTCTACTACAATTTGATCTTTTAGGTTTTCACCGTACGATCTCATTTGATTCATAATAAAAGAAACTCTTGAAAAGAAATTAGTGATCGATTCTAAATCTTTTATCATAAGAGTTTTGAACTCACGTCGAAGAATTTGAAGCTTTAAAATTTTTACTTTTTCTGTGCCTCCAAATATACATTTTAATATCTTTCAGGCTTCTATTGATGTTGATGTCATCATGATTCAGGGAAATAGAGAATCAGCTATTGCTTGTTGTAGTATATAGAGGGCTTTTGCATCTTTTTACATATTCTCACTCATCTGATCTTTTTTATCTTTAGTAATCTTAGGATCCTGTAAATCATACTCAACAAAATTATTTTCTACTAAATTCCATAATCCTTATGAAATAATGAGAGTTTTCATCTTAATAGCCTAAAATTGATAATTATCACCTTTTAGAATAGGAAGAAGTTGATTAGGAACACTTACTTTAATACTTGTCCTCTTCTTGTTTGTTTTTTTTTGGATCTACTAGCCTTTCCTTCCTTTTATCGACATACTCCTATTGATCTTATTTGAACTTGACTTGATACCACTATTGGGCTTTTCTATTAACTTCAAGGAGAATTAGAAGAAACTAGTAGAGAGAACTAGAAGTACTTTGGAATGAACCAAGAATACCTATTTATATTGATTAAAGGATGATAGAATACAAATATTTCAAAATATCATAAAATTCATTGTATCTTAGCAAATTCATCTTCATCTAAACTAATTTAGATCTATCATTTATTTTGTTCTATCTTAACGAATTAAATCAATACTAATGAATTAATCTTAACATCGGTAACTACAGAGTCAAATACGATATGATATGGTAAGGCTGTTTTGCTCATAGTTCGTTTATAGTAAGTATCGGTTGAATTCTCGGTTATTGGTTAATGTATTGCTAGCATCGCTGCTTACTTTAATTCTACTGCTCTTTGCTTTTAGCATTACTTGTAAGTTTTCATGTATTAAATAAGTAGTTCAAACTTACACTAGTCGATCTAATACTTCTAGTTAGCTTCGTTTCTTGTCCATTCAATGCCTAAGCTTTAGTTGAGACCAAAGCACCTCCCTCACTGTTGCATTCTTATTGATTACGCCAGGAAACTCTCCCACGCTGACGCCTATGATCGTACTATCCTTGTTTGCATTATGTAACTACTTGACTTTGCTTCTTACTTTTGTGTTTTAGTATTCCTTTCCTAGCTTTCGATCCGATAGATAGGATATAAGGGCTGAGTTCCGAGTTAAAGGAGTAGAATTACTAGTTGCTTTCCCTTTTTCGAGGTTGGTTCTTCTATTTATTCCCTTGATTCTGATTGCAGTGTTTAGTTCTGCAGGTCATAGTGGAATAATATAAGCAATGTCAGTATACTATCTTATTTGAACAAGCCAATAAGACGAATAAGTACCGATACTAGGAACAAGGACCCATGCCATAGATATTCGAAATAAAATAAATCACTAAGGAAAGGAAGCCCGAGAGAAAGAAAAGTAGGACTTACCAACATAGACATTGAGATCCGGAGTGCACAGCCCGCGGGACGGTAAAGTAAGATTTTAGATTTAAGGTTTTTAGACTAGCTTCTTTGTTTGGTGGGTCCTCTACTTTTGATTTGAATTCTTTTCTTAACGAGGTACCTTTGATTATTACCTCTCGGCGGGCTTACTAATTCTGACTAATGAGTTGCGGTCCTGGTTCCTACCCTTGCTACCTGTTCCCTTTTTCCTTAGATTAATTCTGTATTGCCGTGGTCGTTCCGGTGTTATGGAGTTCCGTTTAGCTTTCTTGGGGCAAATCCATTCTTTTACTATCAATACATTTTTTATTCTAGTGGATTGAGTGTTGGTGCTCATGATAAGATCATATCAATACTATATTATTGCTCATACCAATATTGATGAAAATAAAATAAAAATAAATTTTGTATATAAATAAATACTGGTAGACCGTCACACACATAGTAGAATCAAATAGAAATCACAATCAGATGAACACCAAGATTTATGTAGAAAACTCCTTCAACTCGAAGGGTAAAACCCACGGGACAAGCCAGAGAAAATTCACCATCAAAATAATGAATATACAGATATCAAGACTTCTTGCCCAAGCCCAAAGTAACAGCCGCAAGAGAATCACAAGGATACAAGGACTATAATCCGAAGCACAATATCCAAAACCTTCTCAAGAGGTCATAGTAAGGATCTACTGCAAACTGATCTAACTTGAGATATGAATGATTGAGAATAGTCTTTTTTTATCCTTGTTTTCTTCCATTTCCTGGATCTCTTATTTTCTGGCCTATACTATTAATCTATAGTCTTCTTTCTCTCACCTACGTTTTCAGCCATTGCTACTCTCTTAATCTAAACCCTAGCCACCTAATCTAGGGTTTAGATTAATATAAGTGAGGTTCTGGGCTATGGGCTTCACTAAAGCCCATTTTGGACTAAATCTGGACCATCTGCCCAATAACCTCTCCCTTCAGCCCACAAGGGACGCTGGCTCATGACTCCTCAATGTGAAGTCATGCCGACCAGCTATCGGCATATCTATTGTCTCTCTTTCGGTAAAATCTTGGTCAACATGTCTACCTTATTATTATCTGTGTGAATTTTTTGAAGCTATAACTGCTTCTCTTCGAGTACATTTCTGATCCAATGATATCTGACATCTATATGTTTTAATTCGGAATGAAATATTGGGTTTTTGCACAAATAGATGACACTCTAGCTGTCATAATACACCACATAGTTTTTCTGTTTCAGCCTCAATTCTTGTAAGAATCCTTTCATCCATAACATTTCTTTGCAAACCTCTATAGCAGTAATATATTCTACCTCTGTGGTAGAGAGAACAATACACCTTTGCAATCTAGACTACCATGATACATATCTCCCTGCAAAAGTAAGTACAAACCTGATGTAGACTTCTTTGTATTAATATCTCTTGCTATATCTGTGTCAGTATAACTTGTCAACATAGGTGGTCTACCTTCAAAGCTTAAACCAACTTTAGAACTTCCTTTGATATATCTAAAAATCCACTTCAGTGCTGCCCAATGCTCTTTACCTAGATTTGTAGGAAATTTACTTGCAACACCCACTACATATGCGATGTCTGGCCTCGTACATACTATCGTGTATATTAAACTTCCAACTGTTGAAGCATAAGAAACCTTTTGTATTTTCTCCTTCTCCTCATCACTTGACGGACTCTGCTCTGATTACAACTGAAAGTGACCTACAAGAGGAGAACCAACTTGCTTTGCATTACTCATACTGAACCTATCCAAAATCTTCTCAATATATTTCTTTTATGATAATCAAATCTTTCTCTTTCTTTTGTCACGAGAAATCTGCATGCCAGTATTTGTTTTGCTGGCCCCATGTCTTTCATTACAAAAGACTCACTTAGTTCCTTCTTTAACCTGTCAATCATAGACATATCTTTCCTAAGGATAAGCATGTCATTAACATAAAGTAAGAGAATAATAAAATCCTCACCAAAACGTTTGATGTATACACAATGATCTGAAGCTGTTATTTTATATTTATTTTTAATCATAAATGAATCAAACTTTTTATACCACTATTTTGGAGCTTGCTTCAGCCCATACAAGCTCTTCCTCAACTTGCAGACAAGATTTTCTTTACTCTTGACTTTGAAGCCTTATGGTTACTCCATATAAATTTTCTCCTCCAAATCACCATGAAGGAAAGTTGTTTTCACATCTAACTGCTCAATCTCCAAGTCTAGATTAGCAGCAATACCAAGAGCAACACATATCAATACTATACTATTGATCATACCAATATTGATGGAAATAAAATAAAAATAAATTTTGTATATAAACAAATACTAGTAGACCGTCACACACATAGCAGAATCAAACAGAAATCACAATCAGATGAACACCAAGATTTATGTAGAAAACTCCTTCAACTCGAAGGGTAAAACCCACGGGATAAGCCAGAGAAAATTCACCATCAAAATAATGAATATACAGATATCAAGACTTCTTGCCCAAGCCCAAAGCAACAGCCGCAAGAGAATCACAAGAATACAAGGATTATAATACTAAGCACAATATCTAAAACCTTTTCAAGAGGTCATAGTAAGGATCTACTACAAACTAATCTAACCTGAGATATGAATGATTGAGAATAGTCTTTTCTTGTCCTTATTTTCTTCCATTTCCTGGATCTCTTATTTTCTGGCTTATACTATCAATATGCAGTCTTCTTTCTCTCACCTACATTTTCAGCCATCGCTACTCTCTTAACCTAAACCCTAGCCACCTAATCTAGGGTTTAGATTAATATAAGTGAGGTTCTGGGCTATGGGCTTCACTAAAGCCCATTATGGACTAAATCTGGACCATCTGCCCAATAACCTCCCCCTTCAGCCCATAAGGGACGCTGGCTCATGACTCCTCAATGTGAAGTCATGCCGACCAGCTATCGGCATATCTATTGTCTCTCTTTCGGTAAAGTCTTGGTCAACATGTCTGCCCTATTATTATCTGTGTGAATTTTCTAAAGCTATAACTGCTTTTCTTCGAGCACATTTTTGATCCAGTGATATCTGACATCTATATGTTTTAACTTGGAATGAAATATTGAGTTTTTGCACAAATAGATGACACTCTAGTTGTCATAATACACTACATAGTTTTTCTGTTTCAGCCTCAATTCTTGTAAGAATCCTTTCATCCATAACATTTCTTTGCAAACCTCTGTAGCAGTAATATATTCTATCTCTGTGGTGGAGAGAACAATACACCTTTGCAATCTGGACTACCATGATACAGCTCTCCTGCAAAAGTAAGTACAAACCTGATGTGGACTTCTTTGTATTAATATCTCTTGCTATATCTGCGTTAGTGTAACTTGTCAACATAGGTGGTCTACCTTCAAAGCTTAAACAAACTTTAGAACTTCCTCTGATATATCTAAAAATCTACCTCAGTGCTGCCCAATGCTTTTTACCTAGATTTGTAGGAAATTTGCTTGCAACACCCACTATATATGCGATGTCTGGCCTCGTACATACTATCGTGTACATAAACTTCCAACTGTTGAAGCATAAGAAACCTTTTGTATTTTCTCCTTCTCCTCATCACTTGACGGACTCTGCTCTGAGCACAACTTGAAGTGACATATAAGAGGAGAACCAACTTGCTTTGCATTACTCATATTGAACCTATCCAAAATCTTCTCAATATATTTCTCTTATGACAATCAAAATTTTTTCTTTCTTATGTCACGAGAAATCTGCATGCCAGTATTTGTTTTGCTGGCCCCATGTCTTTCATTACAAAAGACTCACTTAGTTCCTTCTTTAACCTGTCAATCATAGACATATCTTTCCTAAGGATAAGCATGTCATTAACATAAAGTAAGAGAATAATAAAATCCTCACCAAAACGTTTGATGTATACACAATGATCTGAAGCTGTTCTTTTATATTTATTTTCAATTATAAATGAATCAAACTTTTTATACCACTGTCTTGGAGCTTGCTTCAGCCCATACAAGCTCTTCCTCAACTTACAGACAAGATTTTCTTTACTCTTGACTTTGAAGCCTTATGGTTACTCCATATAAATTTTCTCCTCCAAATCACCATGAAGGAAAGCTGTTTTCACATCTAACTGCTCAATCTCCAAGTCTAGATTAGCAGTAATACCAAGAGCAACATGAATATAAGATATTTTAACAATAGGAGAAAAAAATTCTTCAAAATCAATACCTTTCTTTTGACCAAAGCCTTTCACAACCAATCTAGCTTTATACTTTGGTTGAGAATAATATTATGGAGTCTTCAACCTGAAAACCCACTTGTTATTCAAGGCTTTACTTCCCTCTGGTAGTTGCACCAAATCATATGTGTGGTTCTTCTGTAGAGAATCCATCTCTTCCTGCATAGCAATAAACTACTTCTTTTTCTGCTCAGTTTCAACTGCTTCCTAATAACTCTCTGGTTCACCTGCATCAGTAAGCATCACATACTCATATGTATAATATCTTCTGAAAGGTTGACATGGTTTAGAAGATCTTCTTAACTGAGATTCTGTGGGAACTTGCTCTCTTTCTTCTTCCTATTCAACATGTCCTACAGATAGATCAACATCTGGCTCTGCACCATCTTCCTGCACATCTCCCCCATCACCCTGATATACTGAAGGAATAATTGGGTCACGGTCTATAAATCCCTCTGCATAAGTCTTAACTGGTGCCTCCTTCTTCAAATCCTTAATGGTTTGATCCTCAAAGAAGACAACATCTCTACTTCTGAACACCTTCTGCTTTTCTGGATCCCAAAGCCTGTAACCAAACTGATCATATGAGTAACCAAGAAAAATACACTCTTTTGTCTTACCATCCAGCTTAGACCTCTCATTGTTTGGAACATGTGCAAATGCACGATAACTAAACACTCTTAAATGCCTATAGGAGATATCTTTCCCTGACCATATATGATCTGCAATATCACCATCTAGAGTTGTACATGGTGATAAGTTGATTACATCAACTGCAATCCTCAAAGCCTCATCCCAAAACCTTTTGGGTAGCTTGACCTGTAAAAGCATACATCTGATATTTTTTATGATGGTGTGGTTCATCCTCTCTGCAATTGCATTATGCTGAGGCGTACCAAGAACTGTCAACTCATACTAGATGCCATATGACCTGCAATAATTATTAAATAATCCTATGTACTCACTACCATTATCTGATCTTATGTATTTCAATTGTCTTTCTGTCTCCCTTTTAACTCTGGCATGAAACTCCTTGAAGATATTAATAATCTAATCTTTAGTCTTCAAAACATAGGCCCAAACTTTCCTGGAAAAGTCATTTATAAAAATAATGAAATAAAGTGCACTACTAATACTAGGAACATTAACAGATCCACCAAGAGTTTCTGTCCTCAAAGGACCACATACATCTGTATAGACACGGTCCAAGGCATATATTTTTCTAGATAAGGTAAGACTAATAAAGGAAACTCTATGTTGTTTACCAGCCAAACAATCAATACAAGAGTTCAAACGTGTACCTCTGAGGTCTGGCAATACCTCTCTCTTTGAAAGTTCTTGCAGCCCCTTCTCGCTCATGTGTCCTAGTCGCCTATGCCACAACTCCATACTGAATTCTTTCTCTATAGCATTCAATTGCTCACCACAAGCTTTAGCCTGAAATCTATACAATATATGACATTTCTTTCCATTAGCTATAATAAGATAACCATTACTGAGCTTCCACTATCCTCTATGAAATCTAACATCAAAGTCTTCATCATCTAGCCTTCCAACTGAAATTAAATTCAGTCTTAAGTCAACCACATGCCTCACATTCTTAAGCACCAACTTGCAGCCAAGGTTGGTCTTTATATGGATATTTCTCATGCTAATGATGTCTGCTGTGCCATAGTTGTCCATCTTGACAACACCAAAATTTTCAGATTTGTAAGTAGCAAAGAACTCCCTCTGTGGTGTAGCATGATAAGAAGCACCTGTGTCAATTGTCTACTCGAAATCCTAGTACACACAAGAAAAAATATCATCAGAAGTAGACAAAATCAAATAATCACTACCTTGCATCGTAGTTGTGATATTCTCTTTTGACTCCATATGCTTCACTTCTTTCCCCTTTTTCTTGTTCTTCTTAGGTTGTTTGCACTAATTCTTGTAATGTCCTTTCTCACCTTGTAGCAAACAATATCTTTCTTTGATCTTGACTTGTTTCTACCTATGCGTGAACCACTTCTATCCTTTGACTTTGACCTTTCTCTATTCTCTGAGACAAGTGCCTATGAATCAATCTGAGAAGTTGTTGAATTCTTTCTCCTTAACCCCTCATTCAACAAACTGCTTGTTACTTGACTCATGGTAATAATACCATCTAGTGTAGAATTACTAAGGGAAATCACCAGTGTGTCCTAACTTTCTGGCAAAGAATTGAGAAGTAACAATGCCTACAACTCATCATCAAGAGACATTTTCATAGAGGATTATTGGTTAGTAATACTCAGCATTTCATTCAAATGCTCAGGAATAGAAGTACCCTCTTTATATTTCAAGTTCACCAGTTTTCTGATTAGAAAAGCTTTGTTGCTAGTCGTTTTTCTTTCATAAAGACCTTCTAACTTTTTCCAAAGAGAGTAAGCAGATCATTCAGTAGAAACATGGTGAAAGATACTATTATCAAGCCACTGACGAATAAATCCAACTATTTTTCGATCTAACCTCTTCCACTCATCATTTGTTATAGTTATGGGTTTTGCACTATCTCCTTTCAAATGTCCATACAAATCTTTGCAATATAATAGATCTTCTATTCTTGGTTTTCATATTATCCAATTGTTTCCATTCAAACTAATCATGCGAGAAATATTACCGGCCTCCATTTTCAAATATAAAAGATTAAATATCACTAAAACGCTGCTTTGATACTAGTTGATAGGAATAAAACATGAATAAACTTTGTATATGAATAAATATTAGCGGACCGTCACACACACAATGGAATCAAACATAAATCACAATCAGATGAACACCAAGATTTACGTGAAAAACCTATTCAACTCGAAAGGTAAAAACCACGGGACAAACTAGAGAAAATCCACTACCAAAATAATGAATATACAGATTTCAAGGCTTCTTGTCCAAGCCCAAAGCAACAACCACAAGAGAATCATAGGGATACAAGGACTATAATACTAAGCATAATATCTAAAACCTTCTCAAGAGATCACAATAAGAATTCACTGCAAACTGATCTAACCTGAGATATGAATGATTGAGAATAGTCTTTTCTTGTCTTTGTCTTCTTCTCTTTTCTGGATCTCTTGTTTTTTGGCCTTTACTATCAATATGTAGTCTTTTTCTCTCACCTACGTTTTCAGTCGTTGATGCTCTCTTAATCTTAACTCTAGCTACCTAATTTAGGATTTAGGTTAATATGAATAAGGTCCTGGACTATGGACTTCACTAAAGTCCATTATAAACTGAATCTGGATCATCTACCAAATAAATACTAATATTCATCTTATGTTATTCGTTATCTAACGCTAAAGGGCATTAGCGTAAGAGTTCAGCTAGAGAGTTTCGAACTAACCACCCGATCTGGTGAACAAGGCCTTTAACGAGGAGTTGAGGCCAATGCAAGAGTAGAAAAGTTAACCTCGTACATATGCATGTAAGGCATAGGATAGGGTTTAGACCTAGGCTGAGTAATAGTAATCAAAATCAAAACAAAGGGATATAGGCTAAGGTCAAGTAATGCAAGGTTCTTATAGGAGTAGTTAACTTGGAAAGTAAGACAGTAAGAACAGAAGTCAAGGGCGAGGCAGGCAGGCCCTACTAACGAATAAAAGCGAGGTTTTAGTAAGGAAGTTACGAGTGAAAGAAGGCAGTGCCAGGCTAGTAGCTATTGGTTCGAGTCTGTTTGCCCAGTGTTCCATTCTTATGTATTAATGATTGAATTTCAATTCTCTTCTGTTGGGTGACTTTTTTAGTTAGCCTTCCTAAGTAGCATTCTGACTTGTTGGCTTAGTCATTTACTATCTTATTAGAGATATTTCACACTTGGATTCTATTCCAAAATGCTGTATTTCCAGTTGGCGACCGCAGAGTTGTATTAGATGTTTTGGTGTACTAGTTCATCCTTAAAAGTAGTGCTTTAGGTATTTCTATTAGTAGTTGATTTTCTAGCTCCAAGTTAAAAAGTATATTAGGCGCCAAGCAACTACAACAAATAAGATAACAACCAATATTTTTCATTCTTTTTCTTATAATAGGGAATCACACTATGGTCCTTACGAGAGTATAACAGTGCCCCCAACGAATTGAACTAACGCTATCGCTACTGTAAGTTAGAAATTAGCTATCGACTTCTATTCTTTAAACATAGATCCAAATCATGTCACTGCTTTGGGGACGTATCTTAGCCTGACCCCTACTATCTCTTATTGTTTGAATCTATAATTTCATTATGTAAGTTCACCTCTTTCAAACTACCTCTCTCGCCTCTCACTCTTGACTGCCCGGGGACCTTAAGTCTCTCTTGCCTCACTTTCAAACAAACATCCCTTGTTTGCTTTCTGTAACTAATATGCCTATGAGCTTGTCCTTACTTAACTTCATTATGTATTGATAGGTTTAGTATATCCCTCTACTCGCTAGTAAACCAACCACTTATTTTAGGGCACCAAGCAATTACTAAACAGCTAAAGTAGCTAGGCCAAGTCGCTACTCACTGTTAAACTAATGCTAATAAGACTATAGCTCACAACTAAGTAATTGGGTTACTACTGACAAGACTCTCCCGAAGGACAATTAATCATACCAGTACTAATGAGAAGCCGACTACAACTAATAAGGAGGAACTCAGACTTCCTCGTTAGCCCACTGCTCGTATCTTTAATTATGAAGTTACTAGCTGGTTCTTTCAACCCCAACAAAACAATACCAAATACTATTGCACGTTATAAAGAGGAGTTGGTATGGGACTGCTTTCTTTCGGTCTCGATTCCGATCTGGTGTATTGAGTTGAAGCCCTCCATGTCCTATTTATAATCTCTTATGCGCGTTAACATTCCTAAATTCCAGTTCAAGCCTTATTATTGTCATTACTTATTATCATCTGTATTATTATCATTAGTATGTTTTGTCCGGTATCCTTTCCCAAGAGTTCACCGACGCCCCTACGGGTGCATTCTTCCCCTGCTCCCTACACAACTGCTAAGAGCGAAAGTAAGGAAATAAAGTTTTAAAGCTAGGCACTGAAGTTTGAAAGTAAGATTTGAGATTAGCAGCTTAAGAGTAAGGCTTGAGGACATTAGGTGTGTCCTTATTAGTAAGTACTATTGGTAGCCTGGGTTATGTTCTTTGGCTGCCCAGTGCAATTATTTCTTTAATGTAAGATTAGCATTATAGGTATCCTAGCTTGCCCACTTCATTCTTGGACTTGTTTTCCTTTTATTCTACTCATTAGTAGCAGAGTGAGAGTAAGGAGTAGGTCTAGTGCTATATCGTGCGTACCTCTATTCTGATACTGCTTAGTTTGATTCTATTCCTGTACACGTTAGGTCGTATTCTAAATATTAAGTAAATAGATAAGTGATTTTATTAATATAGGATAATAGATAAGTAATTTCCGAATGAAACTTCACCCACAGAATTGAGAAACTGTAGTACAGAGAGAAAACCCGACGAGTACTGTACTATTGAAATAGACTATTGAAATAAGATATAAGATTGAGCAGGCAAATTAGGAATAAGGAGTATAAGAAGTAATAGGCCCCCCAAAGAATGAACCTCACAAGTCAAATTAAGTAATCAGTGTTTAAGAAGGGAACTAGCGCTAACAGGACTTCAACAAGCCACTAACAATTCCACAACTCCATACTTGTATTCTTTATTCTTCAGCTCGGAACACTCACTATGTCTTTCCTGTTTGTGTCTACTAACTAGGGCAACCTCTTCTTACCTAGTTGAAGTACGACTCCTCCCCTAATGCTAATCAGAATGGAGCTATGGATAGGATACGGATAGGCAGTATCATCTTTGAACTAATGCTAAAAAGAACTCGACTGGGAACTTAGACTTCTCTTGCTAAACCCGAACCTTGCTTTCCTTTCTCTTAACCTCGCACGGCTGCCTTATATTCTTTAGCTGCTCTCTTATATACTGTTTCTAAGCCCGTCCCCCTAGATCTCAACTCTCACTATGCTTGCTCTTATTCTTACTTTATTTACTTATATATTTCTTATAATATAGTGCCTCATACGGGAAAGAAGAATCCCACTACACTAGTAATAAAAGTAATGAAAACAGTACTTCTCATACTGTAACTCATATCAAGGAAGCTAAATACTAGAAAACAGACCTTCACTACTGACTTAAAAGTTACCCTGGCTTACTTGAGTTCTTTATCTCCTGAGTCGGATCCACCAAGCAAATACTACTACCAATAATATAAGAAGAAAAACTCTAAGAACAAGACCTTAGCTCGATAGTTACATTCTATTTTTTCTTTGACCACAAAGATGATCCGGAGATCCTTTAACTAATGCCTAAGAGCCACCAAGACACGGATAACCGCCGAGCAACGACCAGCCAAGCAGACAAGACCTAAAGCTTGACTGCGATAGACAAGACCTAAAAGCTTAACTGTAATAAGAAACAACTAGTATATATTATTATTATTATTACTGTTGTGTTCGCTGGTGCGTCAGCGAACTAGTGCAGCGTAAATTGAACACGTTGCGCGCTCTACTGCTTATTAGTCTGCTACTCGTCTTTGATTTCCACTATGCTAACTTGAATTCTCTAACTACTGATTCCACGGCTGACTACCTGTACTTGTATACTTGAACTAAGGGATGCGGATCTCTATACGACATATGAGTCTGCCTCTTCTTTCTTTTAAACTGATACTGATGCCAGTTAGTTATAATACAGGTTAGCTGTTCAGCACCTAAGACAACTACTACTACTAGCAGAATCAATACAAGAATAGATAGAAGAATCCCATACAAGTAGAATCAATACAAGAATGGAGAATTACTGGCTACTCGACAAGACTTGCTTTACTGCCATTTACTACTGAACTGGAAACTTGCTCTACTGCTTTAAGCCTGTACTTCCTGAATCTAAATCTGTGTTGATTCCCTCCGGTCTCTATGCCCAAGGGAGATTTTTACTTCACTTGCTTTACAACAGAGCTCCTCGACTCTAATTCTAATAATAGTAGGCACCAGTAATAAATAGACTAATAGGGGTCAGCATAAGGATGAGCTACTATCCGATAAGACTTGTTCTCCTAACTGGGGAAACAACCATTGATAAAAAGAATGGACTTATTCCACTTAAAGAAGAAACCACTATCAATGGGATGAACCAAAGTACAAAGAATCCTACTCAGCAGTATCAGAGCTAGGGTGTACGATCCCATAGTACCATTTTCTATATTACAAATCAAAATAAAGGATATTGAACCCGGGAATCCTACTCTTAAGTCATAATTACACTGCTATCATAGTTACACTGTTAATTGGGTCGTGTTCCCCTACTGAAGAAACCAACAATTGGAGCTGCCAAATATATCAAGAATCGAAGACAGAAGTAAGTGTACTGGTCTACAATACAAAACAAAAGAAGATGATCAAATCAATAGAAAGATTGAGCAGGTGCTTTAGAAGACTAGTTTCAGAACAGGGAACGCACCTATTACTTATAAGAAGAAACACCGATAAACAAAGTTAGCTGGACATCGATCAGACTAGCAACTACGACTAATCAACTATGGAATCAGAGACAACAGTCAGAATTCACCGTCAAGTAGCAGAGTCAACCTGAGCAGGGGAATTCAACAGTACACAATGAGACCAGACCTTGAAACTTGGAATTCACAACACGATATCCGGAATGAGATTGATGCGCGTAGAATAGAACCAATGCCAATAAGAAGCAACCCGTGCTAGTAAGAAGCAAATGCTAACCGATAAGACTACTACAACAACTCTCTAGTTCTTCAACTACATAACTCATTCTTATGTTCACCTATGGGACTTCCCCATCTTGCTTTGATGCTAACTACCCTGGTGAATAATCTTTCTTTCCTTGTATTCTTCAGCTCACCCTTTATTCTTATACTGATAACTGCCGAACGAAAACTCTCGTCTTTGGTTCTTGTAGCTAGCTCCACAATTCTGTAGATGGGGCCTCGACCTTATTTCAAACTGCCCTCACTTGATATCGTTCTTACTATTGTGTCTATCAAACTAAACTATGCGCTACCAATACCTTCTCTTATAATGTAGAATGGAACTTAGTGCTAACAAGACAACTACTGAGAGAAAGAATCAAAACAATGCTTAGAAGAATCAACAGCAGAAGGAAGAGAATGAAAAAAGTAGTTATAAGAATTAGAGAAGGGATCATTAGATTAAGAAAGGGGAGTTGAAAGCAGTAATGGAAGAATCAAACAAGTAACTCGAGGAATGAACCGAGAGAAGAACTCAACCGGTGCTAGTGGGAATCTATATACTGACAAACAGACTTTCACTACTGAATCTAAACCGCTCTTGTTAACTAAAGAAGCTAATTACTGCCTAAGAGCCTTACTGCCCTAACTTGGATTCTAGGGCTACTGATCTGGAACCTTAGCTTGCTAGCTTAAAACTGCTGACTTGATTTCTTTAGCTTGATTGTTAGGCTTAATTTACTGTCTACTATAGTATGCCTTCCCTCTTCTTGCTTTTAGGATTACTTTCTCCCTTCTTCTTGCATTCTGTACTCCTTTCCAGTATTCTGATCTTTCTTTTAACTCTTAGATGATGAATCATAAGACTATTCCTGGGTGGACATAGCCAGAATTGACCCATAACACGGGATTGGCTACTGTCTAAACAAGACTGCAATGGTGCCCAAACAACTAAAAAAAAGTATTGGGTTAAGTAATAGAATCAAATAGGTAAGTAAAAGAACCAAAACCAGTCCTAACTCACAAACACTAACACTGCCCACACTACCCGAACTCCTACGCTCCTTACCTTCATTCTTTCTTAACAGTATCTCATGAGACTTATACCGCCAGCTACTAGTAAGGTTTTCACTACTTCTTATTAGCCTACCATTTCTTTGGTTGCAACCTGGCCGGCATGCCTTTTATTCTTTCGGTTCAATTAGAGCCTTAGACCCACCCGTCAGTGAAATTCTCTGACTCGCAACTCCTACTCTGCTGCTCGTACCAATTAGCCTTCTACTCCTCGCTTCCTCCCTGTCTTTACTGTATATTATTAAACCTCAACCACTTTATTCCTTCTCCCCCACCCACCTTAAGGAATCTAAGTTAAATAAAGCAAGCCCTTCCTCTTCCTCTATCTCCTCTAGTCTAATAATCTCTCTCTATCTCTTTCTAAACCAGATTAACGGCTGCACGGCCAATCCACTTTTATTCTTCCTAATCGGACAGCGAAGAAAGAAATCTCTATTAGTGTAGGGTGTTCCACACTCTAAAATGCCAGGGGAAGCCCTCTATCGTGGAGTAACCAACAAATAAATGTGGAGTCCAGTAGGAGAAAATAAGGCTGTAATAGGCTTTATTACTAGACTATGAGGAAGTGAATGGCAGGTAAATCTCAATTAAATAAAAAGAACTCATGCATTCCAGCTCATGAACCATTTATCCAATATAGAAAAATAGGTATTAGCAATGTAAATATAGCAAAAATTGCATATTATGTAATCTATTATGCGAAAAAATCTATTATACCAGGATTGAAATCAAATAATACTAGATCTGTTTACGATGCGTACCTTTAGATGTCATCTGTATGAGATCCGATTAGATCTTCAAGAGCATCGTCAGTCAGATCTGAACAGCATCGAGTATCGATCTGCAAGAGGAACTAGAATAGATCTAGACCCCTTCTCCTCTCTTCCTATCCTTTCACAGGACCACCTTAATTGATGATTTTGGGAGATCAAGTAATCTTTTGATCTATTCACCCTCTTTGCACTTCTTTGTTGTACCGTGTATATCCGTGTCATGCGGTGCTATACCTGGGTTTAGAGTAGGTCCTGTCTATTTATAGGCGAGAGCAGAGGGTCTAAGGTAAGTAATTAGGAGAGTTCCTTCCATAAGGACATCCCCTAAAATATTCCAATATAATATAGATTTTATTTAATATTGGCTAATATCTTTTATCAGAATCCAAATAATCCATAATATATCTTATTCAATTAATAAAGGATCACATAATCTTACATTCTTCCACTTGGCCCATTAATTGATAAGATATAAAATATATCCAAAATCAAAATAAATAAAATAATATTTATTTAAAAATAATTTTATATAATTAGATTCTGAAAATTTTGAAAAGCATTTTATACATGGCCATGATTTTAAAATAAGCCAATAAGTCCAATAAGCATAATAATACTATATTCAGTCTAACTATCAATGTGAGTCATAGCGGTTGTATGTCATCAATGTCACACTTCCTTCTATGTACTACAATACTGTTAGTCTTTCCTTATATAGTTTATAATGACTCATGTAATTTATCTTGTCAAGACAATCCTGTTTCTTGCATTCAACCATAATATGCATAAATATAAACATAAATAAGATAGTAGAAACAAATAATTTTAATTATGCAAAAAGAAATATCAATAATAGCATCCACTTAAACATGCATCATCATATCCTTTATGGCTTGCTCACAAGCCCTCATTCTAAGAACATGTTCTTTAAATGTTTTACACTGCAAAACTTTAGTAAATGGATCAGTAATCATCATAGTGGTGCTTAAATTTTTAATTGACACTTGCTGTTTCTGGACTCTTTCTCTAACCACCAAGTACTTTATTTCAATGTGCTTGGAACCACTAGAGTACTTGTCATTCTTAGAGAAGAAAATTGTTGCAGTATTATCACAAAATATCTTCAGCGGCTTGGCAATTGAGTCGACCACACCAAGTCCTGAGATAAAATTTTGCAGCTATAAAGCTTGATTTGTGGCCTCAAAGCATGCCACAATTCAGCTTCCATCGTAGATGATGCAATAAGTGATTGTTTTACACTTTTCCAAGAAATTACCCCACTAGCCAGCATGAACACAAATCCTGAAGTGGATTTCCTGCTATCGAGGCAATTTGCAAAATCAGCATCTAAATATCCTATTACCTCAAGTTGATCTGACTTCCTATATGTGAGCATATAATTTTTTGTCCCTTGCAGATATCTCATTACTTTCTTTGCAGCTTTTCAATGTTCCATTCCTGGGTTACTCTGGTATCTACCCAGTATTGCCACTACAAAACTGATATTTGGCCTTGTACAGGTTTGAGTATATAATAGACTTCCAATTGTGCACCCATAAGAAATATTCTTCATTTAATCAATTTCTAAGTCATTCTTCAGGCACTGATTTAGGCTGAATTTTTCACCTCTAGTAATAGGTGTATCATTGGCTTTACAAAGCTGCATATTAAACCTTTCCAATATGCGATTAATATAACATTTCTAAGACAATCCTAATAAATCTTGAGATCTGTCCCTGAATATCTCAATGCTAATAACATAGGATGCCTCATTCGTATCAATCATCTTAAAGTTCTTGTTGAGAAATATCTTGGTTTCATGCAACAAACCAAGATCACTACTGACAAGTAATATATCATCCATATATAAGACCAATATAATAAACTTAATTCCACTAACCTTCAGATATATACATTGATCAACGATGTTTTTCTTAAATCCGAAGAAATTAATGGTATCATGAAACTTTATATACCATTGTCTGGAAGCTTGTTTAAGGCCATAAATGGATTTCTTAAGTTTGCAAGCTCAACTTTCCTTTCCCTTTTCTATGAATCCTTCAGGTTGTTCCATATAAATTTTCTCATCTAGATCTCCATTCAGAAATGTTATTTTTACATCCATATGATGTAACTCAAGATCATAATGAGCTACTAATATCATAATGATTCTCAATGAGTCCTTTCGAAAAACTGGAGAGAAGGTCTCATGGTAGTCAATGCCCTCTTTCTGAGAAAAACCTTTAGCCATAAGTCTAGTTTTATATCGTTCGATATTACCTACCAAGTCACGTTTAGTCTTAAAGACTCATTTATAACCGACTCTTTTACAATTATTGGGCAATTCAATGAGTTCCCAAACACCATTCTGGTCCATTGATTTTAACTCATCTTTCATTGTATCATACCATTTTTCAGAATCATTATTTTCTATGGCTTGTGAAAACGATAAGGGGTCTCTTTTTATTCCTATATTAAAATATAATTATTGTAGATATACCACGTAATCATCAGAAATTGTATGTTTCCTTTTTCTTTGAGATCTTCTCAAATCTGCCAATTGTGATTGTTCTACAAGACTATCAGCGACGACATCAACATCATGTGAGAATTCATCAATGTTATTTTGTTGTTCACCCTCATCAATTCTATCATTGATTTGAGGAATAATAATTTCTCGAATAGGGAATAATATAGGAGAAGAAGCCTGAATCTCCTCAATATTAAAATTAATCCTTCGAGACTTTTGACTCCCATTGATTTTACTATTTTCTAGGAATTTTACATTACCAGATTCTACTATCCTCATATTATGATTAGGGCAATAAAATCTGTATCCCTTGGATCTTTCTGGGTAACCAATAAAATATTCAAAAATTATTCTTGGATCCAATTTCTTTTCATGTGGATTGAATACTCTTATCTCTGTAGGACACCCCCAAATATGTAAATGTCTCAAACTGGGTTTCCTACCAGTCCGTAACTCAAATGGAGTTGATGGAACTGATTTACTAGGAACCCTGTTCAGGATATACATAGCTGTCCTAAGAGCATCACCCCACATTGACTCAAGTATAGAGGAATAACTCGTCATGCTCCTAACTATATCCATAAGAGTACGATTTCGCCTTTCAGCAACACCATTCTGCTATGGCATACCTAGTAATGCATACTGAGCACAAATACCCCGCTGTTCTAAGAATCTAGCAAAAGGACCAATATTCTGATCGGATTAATCATATATGCCATAAAATTCACTACCCCTATCAGATCTGATAATTTTAACTTTTCTATCTAATTGTCTTTCGACCTCATTTATGTACACTTCAAGAATGTCAACGGTCTGAGACTTTTCATGTATTAGATAAACATAGTCATATCTGGATAGGTCATCTATAAATGTGATGAAATACCTTTCTCCACTAAAACAAGGAATATGGAATGATCTGCAGATATCAGTATGAATAATTTTAAGAAGTTCTTTACTTCTTGTGGTATTTTTTTTTGTAAGCTTAGTTTGCTTTCCTTTAATGTAATCTATGGAAACATCAAAATCAGTGAAGTCTAAATTTTCTAAAATATTATCCTTCACTAATCTTTCAATTCTTTCCTTGGAGATATACCTCAAACGTCTATGCCACAATATAGAAGATCTTTCATTATTGAAATTATGTTTCATTCGAATACTTGATTGCAGGGTCAATGATATATTCGCAAACTCAAGATTCAAATTAATTCTGTACAAACTATCATACAAAATTCGAGAACCAACTTTTATTAAATTATAAAATATGTTGAGTTTACTATTACCAAAAGAAACACAATATCCTAACTCATCAATTTTAGATAGAGAAATTAAATTTCTAGAAATTATAGGAACAAAACATGTGTCTTCCAGATCCATCAAATGACTCATCTCTAGGCGTAAGCGATAAGTCCCTACTGATACCACTTTTGCTTTGAGACGGTTTCCCATAATTATGAATCTTTCATGTTCGTTTGATTTCCGAATTGAAAGAAATCCCTATATATATTAGTAACATGAGTTGAAGCGCTAGAATCAATCTACCATGTATTAGAATGAACTTCTGCAATGTTTGATTCAAAACATACAAAGGTTGAGTTTATACCTTTCTTTTTGAACCAAGTCCTACGTTTAATGCAATCCTTCTTTACATGTCCTTTCTTGCCACAAAAGAAGCACTTTACTGTAATAACTTTCTTTTCAATAGTTTGTCTAACACTTCCAGACCCGACAAATTTCTTCGATGGATGACGCTTCGATTTTCTTTTCTTGTTACCAACTCCTTGAGTAGTTGTCAGTATATTATATGAACTTTCCTGCTTTAATCTTAATTCTTCCTGAACATACATACTAGTTAACTCATTCAAATTCCACTTATCCTTATTTGTATTATAGTGAATCTTGAATGGGCCAAACTGAGAAGGAAGAGAATTAGGAATGAACTGCACAAGGAAAGATTCATCAACATTCATTCCCAACGTCTTAAGTTTGGCAGCTTTGTTAGTCATATTGAGGATGTGATCCTGAATTCCTCGAGTAACATCATACTGAGCTGTAGTCAGTTCTTTCATTAATGTGTCAGCCAATGACTTATCAGTAAATTTAAATCTGTCTTCAATAATCCTTAAATATTCACGTGCGCTAGTTGCAACCGGTAATGAAGTCTTTATTTTATTTACAATTGTCATCCTTATAAATATTAAACTAAGCCTATCAGATTTTTCCCAAGCCTTCATTTCATTAACTTGTTCCACAGTACTTTTATTAGTTAATTCTATGGGCTTTTCAATAAGCAATGCCAAATCAAGATCTAGTACGCCCAATGTAAATTGCACATGCTCTAACCATTCTGAATAATTTGATCCATAGAGTACAGGGACACTAGAAGCATGAAAATGTATGGACGGGAATACCACTACAGAATATAAAATAACATTAATGCTTTGAGTTTTACCAAAATATGATGAACTATTGATATCATCAATATTTAACCTTTGGGTAAAAATATTGACATATCTAGCGTTCATACGAGATCATTTATGGAGGACTGATACCATCCTTGTGGAATAGTTTTACTACCTTTGGGTATACAATTCTAAACTACAAGGATATCCAAAACAGTATCATCCTACCCCATCACATAATTATTTGAGATAGATTATCCTTTGAGATTATCTAAATCTCCTAATTATGTATGTAATTTTGAATTTTATTTCTTTAATATCATTGAGGACTTGTTCTTTAATGTAATTTTATAAATCATTGATCTAGGCCACTTTGGTGACTACAAGACCAATGTAGTAATATAAAATATAAATTAAATTATCCTATGAATGACAAGACTTTAATTATATTTCATATCCTATAAGCTAACTATCCCAGGCTACTTTGGTAGCTACCGGTCAGGTATAACTTAAGGAGATGAACTACAAACAATATTTATCAAGTTCATTTAAACTAATTTATGCTGAGATAGTTCAATAATAGGATAACAACCATAATAATTATTGAACACTTAATCACCAGGAAAAAAAACTCATATGATAACTGTAATCATGATAATACATAAATTATGTATTTATGTGAAAAATAAATATTATTTCATAATCACTAATATTTACATGTAAATACTGAATAAATATCCAAAAACCAATAATTGGATTTAACACATGCAATTAATAATTCATATGAGAAAACTATAAAGAAATAATAATTTATAATTTTTTACTGATTAATTTTATTTAATTAGAGAAGCCCATAAGTTCAATTAAATAAATTGATCAAAAAATAAAATATAATCATTGAATAATCAAAAATATAATCATAATTAAATCTTATTAGATTATATATTAATTAATTTTATAATTGAGAAAATAACCAAAATTTATTAATTTTATAATGATAAAATTGTAATTCTAAAAAAATATATATATAAAATTACAGATTTTTTAAGATTATAGGATTAATAAATTATAAGGGTAAAATGTAAATAATCTTATTCAGGAAGGGTAAAACTATAATTTTGGTAAACTAATTTGAGCATAATGGGAAAACTGTAATTTTCGATTCAATGGCAAAACTATAATTTTGTTAAGGAAAACCCTAGCCTCCTCTTCTCCCGTCATGGCCCCATCATGGCCGTGTGACCATGACTCTTGACCGGCTCATGGCGACTGTCGGCCCGCATGCGGCATTGGCATGCGATCCGCCGCTTACCTGCGACTACCCTACCGCTGCTCAGCGGTACAAGCGATTCAACAGGCCGTTGTCGTAGGCAGATTCGGCCAAAAATGCGGCAAGATTACTACGTCTTTAACACACAACGACAATCAAGAATCGTTCGCAAGCAAACGATTAAAATTAACAGATAGGAAAACAGATTAATAAAATATTCATATTAATGCATCGTAAACAAAAATAATAGATCTAATATTTTTGATCTCAAAACCTAGGCTCTGATACCAATTGTTGGCATAAAAACTATAATTATGCAATCTATTATGCGGAGAAAACTATTATGCCAGGATTGAAATTAAATAATACTAGATCTGTTTACGATGTGTACTTTTAGATGCCATCTGCGTGAGATCCAATTAGATCTTCAAGAGCACCACCAGTTGGATCTGAATAACGTCGAGTATCGATTTGCAAGAGGAACTAGAATAGATCTAGACCCCTTCTCGTCTCCTCCTATCCTTTCACAGGACCACCTTAATTGATGGTTTTGGGAGATCAAGAGGATAACCGTAATCTTTTGATCTAGATCAAGAGGATAACTGTAATCTCTTGATCTATTCACCCCTTTAGTACCTTAAATTGCAAGTCTATTATTTGATTGACTCCTCCACTTATTGTATTGTTTGTGATTCCCAAGTTCTATTCTTCCCCTTATTGGTTTCAGCCTCATTGGTAGTAAATGCATTCTCTTACTTACCATTTGGATTCCATGTTCCACGTTTTCTTCTTACTTGCCTACTGGGCAGTTGAGCTATTACTTAAGAATGAGTTTAGAAGAGTGATAGGCTTAGATAACAGGATAACATATAAGTTTCTTAAGATAATATATAAGTTTGTGGTTGAACAAGCAAATCAAGAAAGAAGATAATTAATTAGTCTAAGAAGGAGTAGAGTAGGTGCACCGGGGAATCAAACTACCATAAACTAATTCAATAAGTACAAGAGCAAACCCCAAACACCACTGCAAGAAAAGAACTCACTATATTATAATAAAAGAAGTATCCATTTCCGATTTCTCCGATTGTAGTTCACCTCTTTTCACTCTAAACCTCTCCTTGTTCTAAGTCTCCCGATCTGCTTTCTAACTCTGGCCTAGCTTTCGTAGCATCTGTAGCCCCTTTCCCCTTGCCTTGACTCGCATAGGTTCTTCTATTCTTATTAGTATTATAATACTTTTTCTTATTCTGATTAGTTTAATGCTACTTTCCTTTATTCTTAGCTTAATGCGCTAGATCATATTATCAAATACAAGTAGTAAATAACCCTATAAGTAAATAAACTAGATAAAGATAAATAAATAAGCAACAATAAAAGCTAGACAAGCAATGGGCAAGCGCATCAACCCCGGGTATGAACACAACACTTATTTCTAATGCAAATATAAGTAAGAATAAGCTTTAAAGTCAGTAGATAACTCTTTTCTCTTATATAGGAAAACTCTCTTATATATAGGAAAATGAAATAACATAATTGAAATAAGTGAATGAAAAGCACAGCTAAAGAGAGGGGGACTAAAGCTATCAATATAGTTTAGGGTCTCAGAAAGAGCAGACTTATAGGTAGGAAACCCAGGGCAGCTTTAGGTGGCAGGTAGGGCAGTCTCATAGTAAGTAAAGCAAGGGCGAAAGTAACCAATATAAAGAACACATCTACTACTTCTCATATTGGTACTATAACCTAGGAAATCCACTACTACAAATAAGGATTGAACTGGTGCTTCTAATATTGTAACTACCGATCTCAATTCTCTACCTATTGATTCAAACTACCTCTCATATCTTCAATGTCTATACCTATTCTTATAGCCTGTAATTCCTGGATCTACATCTTTATCTCCTTCCTAGAATTCTTTCACTGATGATCCCCGGACCCCTTTTTTTCATCACTCTTAGACTATTGGCCTCTATTCTTACTTTTTAGGTTTATTATGCTACAACTTGCTTTTATTACTCTTCACCTATTGAATTAGATCCTTGCATTTTTCAAACTAATGCTCTTGACACTTCATTATTTCACTACTCCCTCTAAGACCGACGCTACCATTTATTATATTGATACTATAGGCGGGGAATCATATAAATACTAATGAGAAATCCAACTACTACTAACGTGTCTTGGCCCTTCATCAACATACTATCAAATATTATGTGATATAACGTATTATCAATATCAATAGAAGTAAATAAACTAAGTAACAAACACTAAGGAAATATAGGCTTAGAGACAGTAGCAGAAGAGCGAAAACAAGTAATAAGTATAATGCAATAGGGCCAATATTAAAAGAAGAAAAGTAGGAAGAGGGAGACCCGACCCTATGGGCATTTGAAGTTACAACTAAAGAATCAAGGTAGTTAAAGGCCAATTCTATTCTATCTGGTAGTTAGTCAATTCCTAGCTAGGATGGAGGAAAGGCAGACTCGAGCTGGAACATCAGTATTTAAGGAAGAAGTCTAATCTATAGGGTAGGAGAACTCCTAAAGAATTCCAATAGGTAATGTTAGTTTGAGAGTTAGTGGATAAAGCAAAGAGAGGCAGGCTACGAAGCAGTAGTACCAGTTTAGGATAGAGCAATAGGAGACTTAAGGCAAGGCAGGGCAGGCACCATAGATAGGAGTAAAAGCCCGAGTACTTACTGTAAGGATTATAGGCAGTGGTATCGATCTTGCCCATAGTAACCCTTAGCCCTATCAGCAGTGATTGAATGCTAGTTGTTAATTCCATTTTTATGTAGTATATTGGAACAGACTTCATGTCAGTAGCAATAGACTGAGAAAAGCTCCAGGGTAGTAAAGTCAGTCTTATTAGCATTGGTTCAATCTTGGTGATGATAGTATAAGGTCTTGTTAGCCCTAGTTTGAGTCTAAGTTGATAGTTGTTACCGTATCATAGGTAGTAGTGGCATCCTTGGCTACAGTGAAGAAGGAATGCAAAGGAGAACTATAAGAGTAAAGACAAAAGGTAAGAATAAAGATCAGTAGCTAAAGAAAGAAAGCGATGTCAGTAGGAGCCATCTAAAGCTGCCCTTATTATAAGAGATAAAGTATTAAGGTCATTAGTCGGAGAATGAGAGCGAGGTGTGTTGCTTTGGGTGATAAGATCTGGATCAGTAACTATGGAATGAGAAGCAATAGCCTAAGCCCAGGAGCTGGGGAACGAGTAGAAGAGTCGAAGTTGCAATACATAATTCAAGTAGTAATAAGTATAGGCCTATAGGTGGATCTAAGGAATGAAAAGAAGGATAGTAGACCTAACAATCAAATTAAAGAAGAAAAGCCAGTAGCTCAAATATAGAAGTAAGCATACCTAGAGTTCGGAGTGGTAATTTTCATTATAGAATAGAGGGCAGGGTTGCTAGTTTGAAGCAATAGATGGGTTATTGAGATCCGTAGTTGAGCTTAGAACCAGGTGTGGGCAAGTGAGGAAGGTACAATCTAGCACAGTACACGACTTGGGTTGGTTTCTCAGTATTAGTAATAGAAGTAAGTATTTGATGAGTTAGCTCGGGGCAAGTAAGGATCTCCTAGGAGTTATATCAGTATAGTAAGAATGAGATCTAGGGAATGCATTCCTTATTAAGGTAAAGCAAGCAACTATACTATTGTTAGAGTGCCCGAAGTGAATTGCAGAATGAGATAAGGCAGTACAGGACTAAACCGATAGCCAGGATGAAACTAACAGATAGTGAAAACACTCAGATCGAAACAGAAAATAGAGAATCCCACAATTGCTGATAAGAGTTGAGCTACTAATAATAAGAGTAGAATGCAAATAGGGAATAGAAGGCTGATCTCTTTGTTGGGAAGTAAGAAATGGATACAGGAGTTTCAGCCAGGGGGTTCAGCCTTATTTTCAGTGGAATAGATCATATAATACACTTAATATCGCTTATAATACATTTAAAGCCTAGAAGCACTAGGTCAATTCTATATTATAATAAGACAATAGCACAGGTTATAGAATGCAAGCTAGGGAAGTAAGCCTACCTAACAATCTCACTAAACATTGAGTTCATTAATGGAATATCCAAAACAACAAGCAAAAGCTACAGTGAGTAATCAGAATTAGATGCAAGATTTGGTAAGGGTGGGTTTTATATCAATAGCTAAAAGATATCCGGATCAGTAGTCAAAGAGTGGAGACAAGGAATGATAAGCTAATAGTTCAAATAAAGAATAGAAGTTAGCGGAGGAAGACGCAGCACAGTAAAGGTAACTTAGGTTCCCAGCGCAAGGTTTGAAGTCATTAGTTTTAGAAGCGGGATGGGTTACAATCAAGAAAGGAGTAAGCGTTGTCAGGCTACTATTTAGTATATAGGTTGTTTACTCGTAGTTCCGTCCTTTGTAGTAGTTACTCAATTCTGATTGATAGCAGTGGAAGAATCATTGTAATAAGTAAAAGAATAAGATAAGGGCGAGGAGTTTCAATTCCTAAGATATGGATCATATACAGTGAGATTTAGAATGAAAACTCCCTTCCATAACACATAAGTCCAAAGAATTCACTGGCGCTGACACTGATACGAAAGCTTGTTGCAGTAGATTAATAGTAAGGAAAGCAAGTTACAAAGAAAGTGGGGTTTCAGGTAAGAATCAACTCCTTCTGAAGCGTGCTGGTATGATTGAGAATGTCTTTCTTAAACTCCTCTTAGCAGTTAATTGCAAGTAAGGAGGTAAGCGACAAGTCATTCTTAAAATGGAGGGGTTCAGAAGGCCTATATCAATTGATCAGGGTACCTAGCTTAGTTTGGGGAAGAGACAAGTGGTAGAGAATGAGCAACGGTCTAAAATCCAATAGCAAGTAGTTCTTTAAGTGTACTTTTCAGTTTCAGTATAGTCTGTGAGGGATATCCACCTTCTTTCTTGCCTTTACCTAGAAGAATAATAAGGATGAGTGTAAAAGTAAGCTGTTAAAGCAGATCTAGAAGGAGGAAGTTGTTCTTCAAGTAGAGGAAATTCCATAAATGATGTTCCAGCGAGCGGGTATCTCGGGCGAAAGTAAGTAAAGGAAGCCTAGATCTCTCGAACACAGGGCATTGAGCTCAGGAGTACTCAAATGGAAGGGGTACTGAGACTCCGTATAATATTACTTTAAGCTAGGTGTGGAAAAAGAATGTATACGATTTCAAACATAATTAATCCTATACAGATAAAACACCTGCTACCTATACTTTAAGAAGCAACTGGGAATCCATCTACTACTAGTAAGCATCAAACTTGAAACTAGGGTCGATGTAATTGAGCTACTACTGACAATACTGAAACAAACAACTAGGGATCTCATGTAGGGAAGGGAGACCTAAACTAATGGCTTATAAGAATGGCATTAATGACTAGGAATTTATTTGTCTACTAGCTATAAGAGTAGAAATCACTACTTTAAAGAGGAATGCAAGAATCAACCTAGGGCGGGTGAGGTTCTCTTTTATGATTGCATTACATTCTTGCCCTATTCTTCATTCTTATACCTAGGTGCCTTGTTCTTTATGTCCTAGTTCAACTCTTATCAATACTAGTTGAATTCCCTTATTCTCGTTCAATTGTTAGATGTGCTAGACCTTACTCTAATAGTTACTTTTAGTCGAGTCTTGTTATCGCTACCCTAGTTTTGGGTGTTAAGAAAGAAAGAAGGGGGTGCCATACTAAGATAAAGGAGTTTAGGGCAAAGATAGGTGAACTACAAAATGAAAGATAGTGTTTAAGATGTTCATTTTATAGCTAGGGAAGCAAAAATCCGTTAGTTGGAAATACATAATTAATGAAATAGTGAGTATGCTTGCCTGGTTCCCATAACCTTAGCCTTATAGCTGGTTATCAAATAAAGGATAGCTAGGCTTGGGAGCTAATAAGTAAGGATCCGATGAAGTCATTAAATAAGAAAAGCGAGTTAATGCAAACTAAAAGCAAGTATGGGTGGGTTGCTCCTATTTGTATGCCGGGGACATAGATTGGTTGTCATGTCAAGTAAGCTCAGTAGTATAAGTAGCAAATACATAATGGAATTCATAAACCTCAACAAAGAAGTAAGCCTGCTTGTTAGTAGTTCTAGTTTGGAACCGAGGAAAGGTAGGCTCATAATCGGCATAGCTAGGATCTGGATCAGCGGTTGGAGAAAAGAGCTTAGTGTAGTAAGGCTGTTAGGCAATTTAGTAAGCCTCGGTATTAGTAATTACATTCTTTCTGCTGATGTTGTCATTCCTTTTAGTGTCCCCCAAGTTCCAAGTTCGGGTATTGTACAACTCATAGGTGTATTCTTATTAGCCGGGTTTCTATCCTTATTTGGAGGGAAAGATATCATATTCGAAGTAATGGAAAAAAGCCTCTCAATTGTGGGGGCAAGATGTGATATTTGTGTTGAGAGCTCAGTTTCCAGTGAAACCCTTGTTAGTACAAACTCAATTCCGCTTAGTATGGGTTGAAACCTTTCTGGCAGTTGCTTCAATCTTGTTGGCAGTGGATTTGCTCCTTTCAAGAAAGAGACTACGGTTGGTGAAGAAAGAGTTTGGTTTGGGCAGGAAGGAGTTTATTCCTTCTTCTTATTTTCATTATTATAACTATGGATATTAGTATTGATAAGATTATACTGAATTGAATAATCAATATTTGATGAGGGAATGTCATGGACAACTAAAGAATTGAGGGCAGGTTAAACCTAACAATCAATAGAGTCCAAAAAAGTATAACAATCAATAGAGAGGGTATAAAGTCGGAGTTCCCGGCTTAATTCTTTCTTTTCAGTTGAAGTCGTTAAGTGACCCTGTTTGATAACTTGAACTTAATAGCAGTAGTCGTATTCCAAGGAGCGTCGGTTCATTTCAAGAAGCACTATTTTAGGTCTAATAGTTCCTAGTTCATTTCTTAGCAGGTATGGTCCTTATTGAGAGCTGATCTACCCCTACCCATACCCGTTAGAATAGGAGGGCATTAATTAAGGCTTGGTCCCTGGGGGTGGCTATTAGAGTATGGACAGCTGGGTTCAATTCTGACATTCCTTATTTTCGGATTCATCCTTGCATTCCTCATTTTGAATCTCTACCTTGCTTCTGGGATTCAATATATTGAGACAGCCCCTTCGGGCTCATTACTATTTAGTGTGTCATTTCCTAAACCGCACCAAATGATTCTTTGTCCTGCTAAGAAAGAACCCCATCATAGTATAAAGTGCAATCCAACCAATAAGATATCATCCTATTCCATTTACTGAGTACTTTACCCATTAGATCCTTACGATTCCAAGTAGGTCCGGGCCATCTATTTCTCAAGATGTAAAAAGTATAGGCGATCCGCTTGTAAAAGAAAGAATAGGGGATTTGAGTATTGGAGAAAGAAGCTTTATTCCTCTATTTCTAGATCAGCCATAAAGAGTGGGCAATGATAGCTCTCAGGTTCCAAGAGTTTGTTTCATTCTCTAGGCCTTTATGAAGCTACAAACCAAGATGCCAATTTCAAAAAAGGACTTTAAGATCCCATTTACTGCTACAAAGATGCCAAACATTAAGAGAGAGAGAGGTCACCTTTGGAAAAAGAATATGAAAGATATCATAACTATAAGAGCCACATATGAATAGAAAGAAAGCATGTAAATCAAAATTGAACAAACTTCACAAGCCTTATCAATAGTAGGGAGACATCAGTAGTAGGGAGACAGCAGTGGCCAACAAACCATGCGCACTCTAGGATATAGAGCCATAGCTTCTGACATCAGTTATGAGGTTTCCATAGCCAGCCTTTGCTATAGAATTCAAGTCCAGAGCTAACTCCTTGGTGATGTCGCCAACAACAATCACATCAATATATTCCAGTACAGAGGTTGATGGTTCTCATTCTCCTATTCTAGCTTCCCTCCCTTTGAAGTATCTTTCATTTATTTCTTTCTCAACTCCACGAGTAACTAGAAGGCAAATGCCCACTACTTCTTCATTCATGGCCTATTGATTTGCCCTTTCGTATTCATTGACCTGAGGCACAAGAGTTTTCTTTGATGAAAAGAAAGGTTATTTTCTGCAATGCATGACGGGTGGGCCTCCTGTGTATTCCTTTCCTCCAACTCAATGAATGAAGTGGGGAGTATGAAGAAGGCCTAAAATCTTTGTTAAATGAAATGGAAAAAGGCAAAGGGTGTTTCGCCTACTTCTCTCATTCAATGAAAACCTACTAGATTGATTTATGAAACCTTTTATCTTTCTTTGTTAAATGAAATGGAAAAGAAGGGTAAACTTATATCTTACTTACAATAGGAATATGACTGAATTAGGAAGAGCTCTATTTCTTTAAGTGGTATCACTTTAGCAGCATCTGAAATGCATGAAACTTCGATTGGAGGAAGCCAGTCAATGAAGATTTTCCTTTGTATTACGTGCAATTCCCCTCTTTCGATAAGCATTCAGTATCTCTGCAAATGAACATTTCTCTAAGCTTATCTTGTAGCTTATATGTCATATGAAAGTTGCTCCAAGGATCCAACGAATAGCTAAGGTTTGTTGATGATCCCTGGCTATAATCCCAAGTACATCATAAGTAGTACCAGCGACTCCTACTTTTACCACTTCGCATATAGGCTTTATATTATCTACAACATCAAATATAAGTTTGATGACATGGCATTCAGAAATACTAGTAGCTGGGCGATGAAAAGTTTTATACACAATAACACGAACTCTCGTTCTTTTACCATCGATCATGCGAAAGTTGACCAATTTTGTGATTAATTGTTTTTGCTCACCATCCAAGTCCCCTATATAGCTGAGAATTTCCGAGCTCAAACTGTTATTACACAATCGTAACTATCCTTCTTTATCAGCCAACTCCCCTCTTTCCTTTCTTATATATTATCTATCTCAATATCTTAGCTCCCACAAATGATCTTCCCGGGGCGGAAGAAAACTCTATGGATACAAGGTGTCCTAACTAAATCAACACACTAAAACTAGAATCATCTAGCCTAGCCATTGCATCCATCATCTCAGTCGATTCGTTCTTATCTATGGATAATGCAAGAGAAGAGAGAACTTATTAGTTCATGGATGGAGAGGGATTCGAACCCCTGATATTCCTATCAATACTTCGGTTTTCAAGACCGACTCTTTCAACCGCTCAAACATCTATCCCTTCTAGCCGCACTTTATCTATCTGTGAAATTCTATGTGATTTACTATGCTTGCTTGCGCCCCACCCCGTAAGCGGACTCCATTGCCTGTCGGTTAGCGAAACTTTTATGGTAGCCTATAAAACAAACATAGAGCGTAACTTCTTTCTATATGATAATATGCACCGTCGACACTCTCTACGAGTAATAGCAAGAGAGTGAAATAATGCCCAAAAGTAAGCAGTGATCAAGGGATGAAATTCTATGTGATTTACTATGCTTGCTTGCGCCCCACCCCGTAAGCGGACTCCATTGCCTATCGGTTAGCGAAACTTTTATGGTAGCCTATAAAACAAACATAGAGCGTAGCTTCTTTCTATATGATAATATGCACCGTCGACACTCTCTGCGGGTAATAGCAAGAGAGTGAAATAACGCCCAAAAGTAAGCAGTGATCGAGGGAGACTTAAGTGAGTGAGTGAAAGGCATGGAAAGAGAGTTAGTTCTACTCATAGCAAGTTCAGGCAATTCATTATAGTCCTTTAACTTAAGTACTCTTGTGAGACTAGTACTTGGCAACTAACGAGCAACATATAGAGGTTGCCCATCACTCCCTCGCTCCTTTTTGAAGGCCTACCACTCCCTTTTTCATTAAGTGGCTTGCATTCTTTCGTGTTGGCGAGTCAAACAAACCATAATCACATTGAACACCCACAGCAGCTCTCTCCCTAGTCCACATGTGGAATCCAAATCTATTGTGTGTTCTTACTCTTATTGGATCAAGTTAGATACTAAGCCTTCTACTACAACTAGGTAGAGAAAATGCTATATTTGCATAGATTGGACTCTTATCTCTTACTGTGATTAGCCCCTACTAGTAATAAGCCCGAGCCAGCTTCTGAACTATAGGTAGGGCATGCTACCGTTTGATGCTTGCTATTTAATCCGGAATAAGGCAATCCTTATTCTCATTTTCCAACATAATCATAAGTTCTCATTTTCCAACAGAACCATAAGACAGAAAAGGCATCGAATAATGCTCTCTTATAGGGATGTGTGCGCATAGGATTAATCTTTCAACATCTTACATTCACCAGAAAAGGGAGGATCTTACCACTAGGATCTGTCTATACTTGGACTGATTGGACGGACGAGCATCTACTTTTAGGATTGGACGGACAAGCATCTACTTTTCGACATAAGCATATAAATACGGCCTTAGCTACTTAACAATAACCTGATTCCAATGGGCAATGAAATTGTGGATGCAAAGAATTACCTCTTAGAAAGAACAAGAAAAGGACGAACTGTTTGCCCTAAGTGAACTAACTGCCTTTTTGTCCGAGTCAGGTTCGGAAGGCAATTCATATTGCCCCGTCAAACAAAGCAATGGCTAGATGTCTGCCTCTTTGGGACAGTGAACTTATTTGATTGGATTTTTCTAGCCTTTTGATTGGAAGGGGATAAGAAGAAAGATAAGTTCCATATGCAATTAACCCCAAATAATACAATAACTCCCTTTTGGTTTATAACCTATTCTAAGAAGGTGTTTAAAAGGTAAGAAAAGAAACAATTGAAAACAATATTGATAATATGTTCTCATATAGTAAAGTAATAAATGAGAAAAGAAAGATGAAATTAGAATATAAAAATCATATTATGATAAATAATGTGAGAATTCATTATAAGTTATAAGAGAATGTTTGAATAAGCAAATCAAGTAAAGGTAGACTAAGGTGCAAGGTAGTTAGAGTCGGGGTGAGGCTCATAAGCAGCAAAGTAAGAATCATAAGCAACAGTCACAGGATCTGACTCCAGAGTGAAAGAATAGAGGTATGGATTGGAGAATAAAAAGCATAAGTAATAGGCTAGTATACAATAGAGTAAAGACCTGCCCTTGTAGCAATGGCTTGGTGGTCCCAACTCGAACTACAAAATGAGATAAAGGACATTAAGATTAAGAATCAGATAAAGTAGTGACAGAGTCGAAGCAAAGATACGGAATGAGGTAAGGAAGTCAAAGCCAGATACCTCGACACTAAAGAATTTATCTTATATATAATAGTATAGTTGCTTTTTCACTTAATAATAATATTTGTTTTATTACCTATTAGTTGACTTCTGATTCTTATTACGACTATTCTATATGTGGGTAGTTCCTTTGGATCGTACCTATGAGTGGAAGAGTCAAAGCATCAATACATGATGTAAGTAGGCAGTGTGGGAACAATAGACGATCAAAAGTAAGCCTAGGATCAAGGAGTAACAAGGTAGGGAGCAATACTTCATGCAATAAGGTAGTTAACAAGCGGGAATGAAAAGAACATGTATTAGAATAAAATAAAGTGGGAGCGCACCCGGTAAGGATGCTAAGAGTCATAACTAAGAGACATAATAAGAACCAACCTTGAAATAAAGAATCAAGTACCTATCAATTAGACTTTAGCCAATACGACTAATCCTTGCGTAGGGATAATCATTCAAGTCCTAGGGGAGGTAGCGACAGTTAAAGAGAAAAGCTCGGTTGTTGGGCTAACTCTCGAACAATGGGAATTTAAGAGCTAGCTACAAGAATCCAATAAGTATGATACTATAACTCACCGTAGATAAAGGAGTGTCAGAGCCAAACATAGGCATTGATTGAAGTAATAAGTATGGGAATAGGGACAAACTCCATGAATGAAAGTAAAGAAACAAAGACTTAAGGACAGTGGTCAATTCCAGTGTAGTAAGGCCAGTGCAATTCTTGTCTCCGATGCTCCTAATTTCGTTCTATATTTCAATATTTATTCTTGTGCTACTGAAGCGGTAAGTAAATCCATGTGTTGTGAGAAGAAGCTTTGTTGTCGGTGTCAAGTCTTAATACTAGTTTCATGCTAGTTAAATGAGTGGAATCGAATGCTAGAGCAGGAATTTGTTTTGAAGTCAAGAGGAAGTAATGTTCTGAGGAAGCAGAAGACACCACATAAGTTGGTGCTCTAGCTCGCACATAATCTCTTTCCGTTCTTGTTGAATCTTAGGGATAAAAGGTCTTATGAAGCAATTTAAGTTTAGGTCGGAGAGAAATAATCAGTAGGATAAGGATAAGAATCAGACTTATAGGTACTGGAGAAGAGGCTAAAGGAAAGTAAACTCGAATAGATTGGAATGTAGGATGAAGGAAGGTAAGAATCAAGTACTGGTTTTGAAGCTATAAGTCCTTTTCTAGGGTTAATATAGATTCAAAGTAACAAGGCACGAAGTAAGTAACAGGAGAGGAGTGAGTTGACAAAGCAAGAACTCTTATTCTACGACAAGTCACTAGCCAAGCAAGCAAGATGTCAGTATACACTACAATAACAATAGAGCTAGTAGAAGATTAATGGTGCACCAAGAATGGATCCTAGTATTGATTTACAGAAAAGAGTGGAGCGGCAGGCATACAAACTAAGCTGACAACCAGAAGAATCAAATATATACTAGCAAGAATCCAACTATGGTCAAACAGCCTTACTAGCCCCGACTCCTATTCTTACTACCTATCTCCCGATCTACCAATGCTATATCTAATTCTTTGACTCCTAACTCCAAGGCTGTAGATCTTGTTTCTTAGCCTACCTCCTAAACTGATGCTGCTACTTATAAGAATTGACTACTACCGGAGAAGACTTTCCCTGCTGAGGCATTATATGAGAAGTCATAATCAAAATGAGAGTCAATGGAATAGGTGTGTTAGAGTCAATAGGCTGGGGTTATGGTATAATCGAGCCAGTGCATCTAGTACTAAAGGAAGGAGTAGTAATCCATATAATAATAAGAAAACCCTAAAAAAAGGAATCTGGGGTCTGGTTTCAAGAAGTGTTATTCAACTACTTCTATGAGGATAGAAAAGAAAGGAATTTTCCTAGTGTAGTACTGGCAATAATAAACCAAAAGAACTTGGAACCGAACTAGTGTTTCTAGGCCAAATCCCCAAAAGGAGGATTTTAACCACCACTACCAGACAAGTAACTGACACAACAACCCCTACTGACAAGAATAAGCTGTGGGAGGCCCTTATATTATTTATTCTATTGTTTACTCTTTATTTTATTGTTAGGTGCACTAGATCGTACCTTAATTCCATTACTACTGAGGTTGGTTGCAATGCTGGCACCTAAGCGGACTTGCCCTTTATCATTATTTACTATCCTTTTATCGCTCTTACTATACTATCTATTATTCTTTTATTGCTTATTATTGCTTATTCACTTATATTTATATCATATGATATAGTTTATTTACTTATATTTGGAATATATGATATAGTGCATACAAACATAGAATCAAACCAATACTTATGTAACTGTAACTGTAATAAACAAAGCCAGAATCTGACTCGTAAGTACAAGACCATAGTAAGCCCAAACCTCTCTTGCCCTAACCTTAAAACAACCTATACCTTCCGTCTCTTATTCTTTGCCCTGATCTATGTACTCCTACTCCCATTCCAATTATTACTAGTGCAATTCTGATGGGATTATTACTAGTGCAATTCTAGTGGGACCAAGTGATTGAATTACTTAGTTATGTTTTCATTACTATACTACTAGGCCTAGTATTCTAGTTAGTCATCTATTACTTAAGGCAAGGAGAAGGTAGACTCACTCACACTCGATTAAAGAATGCAATAAGTAACTGAAGACTAAAAGGGTTACAATACATAATGAAAGAAGTACAAGAGTTAGAGCCAGGAAAGGAAGAGTAGAGAGTCAGAGAACAAGGAGGGACGGGCTAAGATAAAGTAATGTCAGTTTGCAAGTTGGGAATGCTAGTTTGATAGTAAGGATGCAACGAACAGGCATAAGAAATAGAGGTAGAGGTTTGAAATGACAAATATAAGGATGTGAGTTCAGTAGTAGTAGTTTGAAAGCAAAAGAGTAGTTGACTTAGATAAGGAGCAGTGGAGTCAAACTCAAGTATAGTAATAAGTAAAGCAAGACTGCTCGTGTATGCTGCGTGTATAGACTAGCTCCCCGGGGAGATTAAGAGACTTAATAAATAAGTAGCAAGTGGTGGCAGACCGACTTCTTTGATTAATTCCCTTAAGTACGAGTATCCTTCTAAGTACTCTTAGCAAGCCTATTGCCTATTCTTAGTTCAAATCTTACTTTATGGATTTTTGTCTTAGTCACTAAGCATTTATTCTTTATTCTAGGTTTGATCATTACTATAGTAGTATTTATATTATTCATATCCAGGTTGATTCTTACTAGCATCGGGTTAATTACTAGTTGAGAGTTGCTCTCTGACTCCCACACCCAAACAATCATTATTACTTTTGAATGGAATTCCCTCTTCCCCACTTGGTAGTTGACCTTACATTCTTGTCTTGGTAGCTGAGTTCTTTAGCTGTGTTTTCATTATTATCAGTAATATTTGGATTCACATTAGTATTGATATGATTATGAGTTTCTGGGTGAAGTCCCAGTTGGTAGGGGAAGTCCTATTGACATTGGTAGCACTCTTTCTATTAGTAGTTCAATTTAGTAGTAGGTTTGATGGTGGGAAAGTAAGGCTTAGATCAGAGGCAAGATTTGATGCCAGGAGAAGCAAACTCAAACAAGGGAATAGGCATTGAGGCCAATAACGAAAGTCCCAGTTCCAAGTTACCGTATTAGAAGTAGCAGTGCCATGCCTATTTTAGAGTTGGTAGTGACATACTCATAATTAAAACACATAATATGAGTAAGGCGCCTAAGAGCAAACCTAGAAATAGAGACGGTAGTTACTGGTGCATAGTAAGACTTGATAGGTGGGATAGTAAGAATGAGATAAGTAGCTCCATTCTTAAAGGAAGTCATTAAAGAGCCAAAGATCGAAATAAGCATGAAGAGTTGAAATCAAGTAAAGTAAGCCTAAAAGCAAGTAAACTAAGAGTGAAAAAAGCGAGTAAAAGGTCAACTCCTTATTATAAGAAGGATGTGATATTTTCAATCTAATAGTACCAGTTGAATTACCATGTCATTGTACCAGTTGAATTACCATGTCATTGTTGAAGTCCTGTTAGCATTAGTTCAAAGCCGGTACTTACTACCTATATCTTGTATTCCGAGTTCTGTTCTTATTTATAGTATAGTTTAAGTGGTATTGGAGTTAGTATAGTTTGATAGCTAATAGGGGTAGGCTGAGATATAGTATAAAGTAAGGTTGGTAGCCAAGTAAGTAAGACTTGGGTTACTAAGTGGAATTCTCATTGTTAGTAGTTAGTTATAGTCGTACTAGGCAGTGTTTGATCCAGTAGTTCTACCTGCAGTAGTTCTCATTCCAATAGTAGTAGAGTGGAAGTCCACTTATTAGTTTGATTGCTCACCCTACTAGTGCATTCTTTTACTTATGGTAGTGATTCTTCTTTTTGAGTTAAATTCCATATTCCCCTTTTAATTACTGCTATCACTAGATTGATTATCTGAGGCCTTAGTCCCATTCTTTGGATTGAAACTTTCCAGTCTTATATATCCTCTTGTATGCCCTAGGTCGATTCTGACTATTAGTATAGGTGTATTCTTACTTAAGAGATTGGATTATGTGATAGTGAGAAGGTGAGGAAGCCTTGTTAGCACTAGTTCAATTCTATTTAGTAGAGGAATCAGACCTAACTAAAGAAGAGTCAAACGTATTAGCTTGTACCACGGAATGAGAAACATGAGTTTTTAGCTGGAAAGTAAGACTTTAGGATAGTAAGGGAAGTCTAGGTTATAAGGTCGTATTAGTATAGTACCAATTCCATTCTTTTTCCACTAAGTTTGATTGTTTGCCTAGTGTTCGAGGCTTATTAGCACCATTCCAATTCCTATTAATAAGGAATAAGGAGCCCAATTCCCTATATCGAGTTAGGGTAGTAGAAGCTATGGCTGTTGTCTTGTTTATAGTAGTTACTTGCAAGTCTCATCAGCAATAGTTGAATCCCCTCTTTCCGGTTAAAGTCCTGTGGGCATTGATTGAGTTCTCTTACTAGGTAAAAGTGAGATTCTTGTTCTTGCTAGTTCTATTCTATTCTTTGTATACGTTATATCCCGCTAATAGACTCCTTCCTCATTGAATAAGAATAAGAGTAGGGACATTTAAACCTAATAGGCAGGTGTTTAACTCCCTACCGTGCAACGAGCCTCCAACTACTGATCTCACTTTTTTCTTTCCAACCCGAGTAGACGAGGTAGTCTTCTAATCCAAACTTTCCCTGTGTATAGGTCTGCCTCTCCCTTCTTTTATTCTTACATGCCTACCGATGTATCCTTACTCATAAGTCTCTGATTACTCTATTACTAGATGTCCTAGATCTTACCACTACTGATCGTACCACCACTGCTAACAAGCAAGAACGAAACCCTACTTCACCAAATCTTAATACAAATCTGACTATCCCACTTCTCATTCTTTGACCTAGCTACCTCACATCTTGCTTCTTAGATGGAGCCTACCTCTCTTTCCTATGAGCCTACCTATCCATTTAAAGTATACCTTTCCCACCTGTATTTCATTCCTTCTTTACTGTAGCCAAGGATGCCAACTACTACTTGTAATATGATAACTATCAACTCAGGCTTACCTCTAAGGACAATAATCACCCTCACCGGGTGGGAAGTCAGACTCAAACCCTCAACCAGGAATTCTATTGATAAGAACTCAACTTGGAACTAGCAATTGAACCAGTGCTTCTACTTCTAATATGAGAACTTGGAACTATGGCCTTAGCTACTACCCTCCTGGATGGAACCACTACTGATAATACTAGAACCAAGAAGGAACTACGCCTTTGAATCATAGGTAGCAGGCAAATAACTACATGAGACTATAAAACATAAAATTGAACTCACCAATAAACTCCCAACTCCCCTATCTAAGTATGCCGCTCTTACCTAAAAGTCAGACTTGCTAGTGTTAGCTTGCTCACTCGGCTTGAATTATGTATTAGTTCATTTGACTGCTTTCTCTTATTATAATAAAGGTGCTGACAAGACCATAGCTCTAAACCCATGCTAGCACCACCACTTCCAAGTCCACCCAGCCCGTCTTTTATTCCATGGCTACTACCATCTAAAGCTGCCCTTACTTTATTGACTGCAAAGCTATTTTTACTAGCTACCATTCTCTAGTTATTGATCCGGATCTTTTATCTTATTAATGAGGGCATGCATAAAGATTCGCCAGTGATAACAAGAATATGAATAGGATAAAGAGAATAAGGATATAAGAATAAGGGTTGGCTTTTGGGGTAGATAAGAAGGCTTGGGATGTACCTAGATAAGGCTTGCTTGGTTTACTGACATTTCATTATGATATGATAATAAATAAGGTTAGGATATTCTAATAAATAAGGTAGTGCTGCAAAGGTAGTGTGTCGTTCCCATAGTGGTAGCTAAGTGCATTGATCGTGGACGATGACACGCATAGGCAAGGAACTGTTTTCGGAGGTAAGGGCAACTGATCTACCATTCACAAGAAAAGCATAGCAGTTGTGTTGATATAGCAAGCAAATAGAAAAACATATAGAAAAGAGAATAACAATAGGTATTTTGAGATCGAAAGAGTGTAGCAACCCCCCATGAGAGTCTTATGTTAGGTAGTCGCATAGCCTTCTGGGCAGCAGTCATATTCTAATATAGCTACACCCCGGCTATGGTCTTTATTCTTTGTTTAAGTCGGAGAGGTAGTAGTAACAGACCAACAAGCAGTAAGATAAGGTTGAGTTCAGTAGAGGAAGAGGGAGTTTAGAACATAAGCCTTTTTGTAAGTATTTTATCCTTGTTATCTATACCTATACAGATACTCTGTCTTATTGCACAACTAGAGATCATACCTAAGCGATGCCCTACTGAGCGAGATTCTTTTTTCCCTTATTACATTCTTTCAAGCACTAGTTCGATCTTTGCTCCTATCAGTTCAATTCCCTATTCTCAATTTGCTTCTTCTCTTATACTATTTGGTTTTGTTCTATTACATATGATTTGACTTGATCTTATACTAGATGGAGCTTAGGTCTTCTACTTGTTCGTTCGATTCCCTATCTACAAACTGAGTCTTGCCATCTACTCACCATCTAAAGCTGCCCTTACTTTTATTCTTGCTTTTGATTTAGAGTATTCTCGACTTGCCTATCAGCCTTAGATTCCTTTCTGTAATGCCTAGTTGTTAGTCTACCTCTACCAGGGGGCTAATGAGTTTGACTCTTGCGTTCCTGTCTTTAATTCTCATACGACGTCTATGTTCTACTAACCATATTCCCGTACTCCTAATGTCATTATTGCCAACATTAGGTCAATTCCCTTTCTCTTGTTTGAGTTTGATTAGTAGATGTGCTACTCGTCCATAAACTCATTCTTCTATTTATACTAATGAGTTTGATTCTGCCCTCTCTCTTTATCCAGGGTAGCTGAATAATATATAATTAGCATGTTGACTTCAAAGGGCAAAGACGCTTATTGCAATCATCATACTTTGTTTGATAGGCTAAGGAGAAGGGGTGTGTGTTGGCATACTATCTCTTTCTGGGGTCGTGTTGGAGGCTTCCATAGAATGCTATTGCTTGATAGCAAAGGCAACTAGCAGAGCCAGTGTAATTCCGTAGCTTTAATAGTGAGGTTCTGAGTCTCAACTACTACATAACGACTATACCACTCACTAGCACTACTACATGAGTTATTATTACCACTAGCACTACTACATGAGTCCATTATTTGACCAAGTATACGATATCACTAGTCCGTAGTAGCATATATCTTCTTTCTTTTATCATTATAATTGATTTCTTCTCCCTTCTTTCTTTTATCATTATAATTTCATATAATATGCTTTAATATAATATGGATTTTTCATTCTAATTTCATCTTTCTTTTTTCATTATAATATATCTTTCTTTTATCATTATAATATATCTTTCTTTTATCATTATAATATAATATAATAGCATATAGATATGCCTTGCAGTCTGACCTCCCTTATTGATATCTTATTTTCCTCTTAATACGAGTAAAACTAATTAATAGAGTAAGGGGCAGGCTATAAGTGCTGTCAAAGAGGAGGGAGAGACAGTGATGCTACGACTGGCAACATCGCTGATCGCTACTAAGAAAGAGGAAACGAGGGCAGTGAGAGAAGTGTTACAGTCATATATTTGCTGTCATTTGACGATAGATAAAGAAAGAAAGCCGACGCACCATAAGCCATAGAGAGTGGCTTTGATGTCGATGGGAGGTTGCCGTTTGATAGCAAGAAGAGATAGAAACTATTGTTGGACAGTGAATAAAAGAAAGATAATCTCTCTTATAGAGAGAGGGGCTCTGATATCATGTTAGAAATAGGAAGAATTAATGAAATATCTAATTAATTCATTGATTCATTGTCAATTTATACAGGTGAAGATAGGAGGATTTTCCTCAACTAATCTATGAGATTTTCTCATTCAATTGAGAAAATCATATCTAAATTCTAACTAAATCCTATTTTCTATTACTTGGCCTACTATCTACTCTATAGCAAGCGGGTCTTACATTTGTACATTAGGAGCAGAAATGGACTAAGAGAGTGAAAAGGGACTGCCCATTTATGATATTGGAGCCTATGCTAAGATTTTTTCTTAATACCCTATGTGCTATTTAATAACCTATGCACTAAGGGAATAGGAGGAACCAAGGAGTTTCTAGGGAGTCATATAACCTCTGAATATTCTTGTTTAGAATGTCAATCTCAAAAGAAAACGAGGGTTTCCTAGAAGTATTCATTAGGGTCCCGTTCCACTAAGGAGCATTAGAAGCATTGGTCCATCAAGGAGCATTAGAAGCATTGGAAAGAAGCTGTGTGCCATACGCGTGAATTGAATGGAATATCATATGCGGGTTTTGTTTTGAAGAGTCAAGTAAAGACTAGAGAGAGAGATCGCACCCTAAGAGAAGAGGTTGGCAAGAAAGAGGGTTAAAGTAACAGAACAAGAATGAAATAAGCCCCCCAAAAGTATGCATTAGGGCCACTCACGTAAGCGAGTTATGATGAAAAGCTTCAATCAAAGCCCTCTCCTCCAGGTCTATATTTGTTTATAAGAAAAATGCATTAGAACAGCTGTAGTCCTCTACTTGCTTATTTAGTATAGTAGTTGCTTGTCGGGGTCAACAAGCCGAGAATAATAAGATATAGTAAAGGCTATTATTAGTTACAAGCTGGGGAAAGAGTAGGTAAGTCAATTAGTTCTTGTTAAGTCAAACAGATCAGTAGATGAAGCAACGATATCGGGTGCTTAAGTGGACTTTATCTTTTCTTTGTTGACTTGGCGCCGAGAAGCATAGGTTATATATCCGAAGTTGGAGCTGAATAAGGTACTATTAGAAGCAGCAGTAATATCTGGAAGTAGGAACAAGTGAGGAAGTCAAGTTTCCGATTTCAAGTTTGAGTCTAGTTGTATCTGTTCCAGTTTTAGTATAAGTAAAAGAAGAAGATAGTACATCTAGATAAGAGGAGCTTGGTGCTTTACTTTGTGTGGTTCTTCACTTCAAATCGAGTTTGGGGCAGAGACAAGTAACTACTAAACAAGCAAGGTAGTTAATGGTTGTGTGTTAGTAGGAGTTATAAGCAAGTCCTATTTTTGGGTTTTGCTGCCCTAAGTGAATTGAATTAAATTGAATTAAATTGAATGGTTTTAAGGTTCAGCTACCCATATATTTTGTTACTTTTATTTTATCTAATGTAAGTGAAATAATTATTGATGGTTCTTTTGCCATAACTTGAATTGCTTCATCCGCGGGCGACTAAACTACCTCTTCCTTCTCCCACATCGTGTATTGGGGTCGACTTGAAGTTCATAATGAAATTTCAGAATCCACTTTTCACTCTAAACTCCCTTTGCTTCAAAACAAACAATACTGAGAAGTCCACCGCCGCTCAAAGCCTATACTTGACTGCCAATGATCTAGCTTCAGATCCTAAAAGGACTTGATCATAATGCCACCTAGCATAACGTCTTTCTCCTTAAACCACGACTTTTGGTACTGGATCTCTCTTTGATAACTCTTTAGGGCACCTTTCGCAAATAGCTAATGATCTTGTGATCTAGTTTAAGATCTTTCTCCTTCCTGCTTATAAATAAGGAAGATTACCCATGCATCTATATGCTCTTACTTACTAGTGGCGTTGAAGCGCTAGGTGAATAAGTAGAGTCTATTTCTTTTCTTGCTTTGACGATGAGAGAAAAAGAAATTAAAAATGTAGTTTCAAGTGTTACCGATGAGAATTTCCTTATTAAATTGAAAGCTTCCTTTTACCTTAATACCCCTTTTGATTGAGTTGGGTTGGGCACCATAATCAAGGTATACTAGCTCTCTCAAGCAGAATAGGTCGTGCATGAAACCTTTAGTAAACAGAATAATCTCACAAGGGAAAAAAGAGAATAATCAGGATCATAAGCAGTGTGAGCTCCCGAATAAGTAGTTTGTCTCGAAGAATCAGAGGAATAATAAGCAAATTGAATTCTAACCCGCACGGGAACCCTAAGTTAAAGTACCCAATGGAGAGTATCATATAGAAAAGTACTAAAGTACGTTGGGGCAATCAGATCTTACTTTACAGGCTTTTGAAGCGAGGTCTAGATCTAGGTCTACTGAAAGTGGAGTATCTTTCAGTTCTTTAAGTTTTACCTTTGTTGTCTATTTGTTTTGTTGCAATAAATTCATCTGCTGTTGCATTAAAAGAAGGATCAGACTCGGCTACTTCTGGGAATCCACCGCTTGTTCTTGCACCAAAGATAGGACTTGCTTCTAAAGAAAGCTACCCCAATATAATTTTCTAAAACAAGACTTGTACTCGAACTCTTCTTCTTTTATTGCAGCAGACTTTCCAGGATACAGATATTCTTTTGGACTTTAAAATATTATTCCTTTTTATTCCCTTTGTGTGTTAGGAGTTTAGTCATGTGAAAAACTCCAGCTTTGGGCTAACATAAGCTTTGGAGCAACCCGCGCCTCAATCCTCATTCAATAAGTAACTTGACAACTGTTATTATTCTCGGGGTCAGGACACATAAGGTTACTTTTCCTTTCTGCCAAGGAGATCCACTGTACATAGCTATTTACTTTCGAACTGAACAAGAATACATAATTGAACTTACCACAGAAGATCCAACAAGCTTAGGAACAAAAAGAGAAAGAAAGGTGTTTTGGGTTGTTGGGTATAGATAGTACTTTGGTAATCATAATAACTTTGATGGTGATGCTTGAGAGTAAAGAGGTAGATTCAGTTCAATTAATTCAGTAGTTTGTTTCAGTTCTATTCTTTTGCAGTAGTGCTTGACATTCTCTTCCAAGTCCGTATCGCCCTGCAGCTCAAAGTCTACCGATAACCTCTCTCGTATCGCAAACAAAGAAACTCGTATTTCTGTTTACTCACTAATGCTTTCAACTCCACTTTCTGGATCAACAACACTTTGCACCACCACGATTTCACTCATTCACTATGTGCTCAACAAAATAAGCTAGTACTTGAATTGGGGGAACCCGTATTCATCAGGACAAAAGCATTTAAGCTTTACAGTTCTCTTCTTTTGGTGGTTTCGTTGCTAATACTGAAAAATAATATATCTTGCATATGAGATATAAAATGCGTAACCAAACACTACTAATTGTATACTTGTTCTTCCTTACTCACTTATTGAATCACAAGTATTGAATCAAGTATTAAATTAAGTAACATGATATTATTAGAAATAATTCAAGTAGTTAAGATTAATTTAATTATTTAGGATCAATTTAATTAGTTAGGATGGAATAAAATAAATGATAGATCTAATTTAGTTTAGATGAGGATGAATTTGGTTTGATATGATAGATTTTCTAGTATTTTAAAATATTTATATTCTATCCTTTAATCAATATAAAAAGGTGCTCTTGGTTAATTCCAAAGTACTGCAGACTGCATATTGAAAGTACTCCCGGTGTACTCTACTATTCTTTTTTCCTTCTCCCTAAAGTTCTGTAGAAAAGCCAACAGTGGTATCAAAGCACTAGTTCAAAGAAAATCAAAAGGAGTACATCGATTAAAGAAAAAGGAAAGACTAGTAGATCCAGAAAAAGAAAAAAAGAGAAGATGGTAGGTCTTGGAGTAAGTGTTTATCATTAACTTTTTCCTATCCTCAAAGGTGATAATTATCAATTTTGGGCTTTTAAGATGAAAACTTTATTTTTCAATGAATTATGAAATTTGGTAGAAGATGGTTTTGTTCAATATGATCTATAGGATCCTAAGATTACTAAAGATCAAAAGAATAAGATGAATGAGAATATATAGAAAGATGCAAGAGCCCTTTATATACTATAACAAGCAATAGATGATTCCCTATTTTCCAGAATCATGATGGCAGCAACATCAACAAAAGCTTGGAAGATACTAAAAAGTGTGTTTGGAGACAAAAAAAGGTAAAAATTTCAAAGCTTTAAATTCTTCGACGTGAATTTGAGACTCTTATGATGAAAGATTCTGAATCTATCATTAATTTCTTCTTGAAAGTTTATTTTCTTGTGAATCAAATGAGATCTTATGGTGAAAATCTAAAAGATCAAATTATAGTAGAAAAAATTTATGAACTTTATCTTCGAAATTTGATATGATCTTTACTATTATAAAAGAAGCTAAAGATATAAGTATATTATCTAGTGATGAATTAATGGAATCTCTTTTATAAAAATGAATGGATCTTTAGATAATGTTTCAGAACATGCTCTTAAAATGAAGATAGATAAAAAAGGAATAGAAGAAAAATTCAAAAATCATATCTCAAGGGAGAGATCAAAATGGCAGAGGACGAGGCCAATCAAATGATGGTAATAAAGAAACTCAAAAAAAAAAATTACAAAAAAATAGGGTATATTGAAAAGGATTGTTAGTAAAAAATAAAAATTCAAATGTTTCTCTATGTTCTTATTATGAAAAATATGAACTTCTTGAAAAAGGCTATTTTTTTATAACAAAATTCAAACAAATTATCATGAACAAAATTCAAATAAATTATCATGAAGAAAATAATGATAACAAAAGATATGAAAAGAGTATTTTCTTTATAATATCTGATGAAGAATATTCTATATCTATTTGGTTTTTTGATAGTGGATGCAGTAATCACATGACAAGAGATAAAAATCTATTTCACAGGCTTAATGATTCAGTCAGATCTAATGTGCAGATAGCAAATGACAACAAGGTTTAAGTGAAAGAAAAAGGAACAATTGTTATGAACACCAAATCCGATAAAAAATTTATTGATGATATATTATTTATTCCTGATTTAAAACAAAATCTCATTAGTATTGGACAACTAATGAGAAAAGAATATCATATTATTTTTTATGATGAAAAATACATAATTTATGATAAAAATTAAAAAATTGATAGCAACTTCAAGGATGATAAAAAATAAAGTGGTTCCTTTATTATTTTCAGATTTTGCTACTCCTACTGATGAATCAACATTATGGTAAAAAAATTATAATCATCTAAATTTATATGGATCTATGCAAACTATCTCAGATGATGCAGGTTATGCTAATTTGAAAATTACAATTGATGAAACACATGTACAAAAGAAGGATGAGATATTAAACTCCAAGGATAATAATAAAGGTACACACATAGAGATAGTATAAGTTTTTGATAATGTGAAGAAAGCTAAGAGAAAGAAAAGAAAAATGAAGCTTCCGCATACAAAGGGATTCGATCCTACAAAGATAAAGTCTCCATCAGATCATCAAAGATAGCTACCAAAGAGAAAAATATCAAATTATAGATCTACGAGAAAAGAGAAAAGACTTCAGGTCAAAAGTTTCTAAAGATCTATGGACAGAGAAAAACATAAGACAGTCACTATAGCAACGAAGATCAACTTAAACATCTTCACAAAAATTTTGGTGGCAAAAAATTTCTTCAAAAATAATTTTAAATTAAGGGGGTGTGTTGAAAATAATTCAAGTAGTTAAGATTAATTTAATTAGTTAGGATCAATTTAATTAGTTAGGATGAAATAAAATAAATGATAGATCTAATTTAGTTTAGATGAGGATGAATTTGGTTTGATATGATAGATTTTCTAGTATTTTAAAATATTTATATTTTATCCTTTAATCAATATAAAAAAGTGCTCTTGGTTCATTTCAAAGTACTATAGACTAAAGATTGAAAGTACTCCCGTAGTTCTGCAGAAAAGCCAACAAATATTGATCACTACATGCTCTAACTACTACAACTCCAATAAGCTAATGACGAAATTACTCCGTTAGCGAACGATGATAAAGGTTGGATTGACTTTCCCCTTCCTTCTCTTGCAGCTACGATGCGGGAAAGGAATGAAAGAATACATTAGATATAGTGTTGGTCCACTTACGCTCAATCAAAACATACAATAAAGTCAATAGATGCTTCACACTCCCAAAGAACCCGAAAGTAAGTGTTAGCACCTTAAGAAAACTAGTTAAGAAAGTAGGATTTCCGCAATGGCTTCTAGAACTCAACAAGCAATAGCGCAAGAGTAAGACGGTACCAACAAAGGCAAAGAATAAGTAAAGAGCAGTGTGAGGTTAATTTACAGGCAAAGGAGTAAGATTAGTTCTTTACTTTATCTGATTTCCGGGCAAAAAAGGTGGTGTCCTTTTATTACTGACTTTCTATACAATATACTACTACCTACCCTTATTAGGTTTAGGTTCCCATGAGCTTTCTTTGCGATGATAAAATAAGAGGTGGAGTCTCTGGAATAAGTATAAAGGTTCAGTTTTAAGTGTCATATCAATACAAGAAGAAGAATGCTTAGCCCCCTTTGATAATGCATTCCAATGCGAGTTCCACTATAAGCTCTTGAGTAGTCAAAAGTATATGAGAATTTATTTGGATCGGAGTGTTTGTTAAGTCAACTATAGAATCAGCAGTTGGGAGCATTGGCAACTACAGAATCTGCGTTGTAAGTAGAAGCGGGAGAAAGATATGAATCAAGTGTTGCAGTTCGAGAATCAGTTGTAACTGAATATTCATTTCAAGAATAATCCCTTGTTTCAGTTTCATATGTGTTTGTTTTTGTAGAGTAGTAGCAACTAGTTCAAGTTAAGTCTACTTATTATGTTAAGTTAATTAGTGTTAAAGTACCCATACAGAAGCTGAATCAAAGGTATAAACAGCTCACTACGCTCCCCACGACTATGAAGAAAGGACTGATTCTCTTACTGTTCGAACATTGTCTGATTCCTCTGTGTCAACAACTCAAGGGGTTTTAAGGGTATAGTTCCAGCAACAGAGTATGCAGTGGGATATGTCAAGTCGAGTTTTACAAGATAAGAAAGATGCAATTAGGTCTTAAAGGGGTTGTTTACAGTTCAAGTTCAGAAATTGATGTTTAACTGCTTTCATCAGCGCTAAGAGACTTGTTTCAGTTCGAAAGATACGTTCTCCTGCCTGTAGGCTTTGATAAGTCAGTAAGAGTAAGATAAAAGATGGGAAGTGTTTTTTTTTTTCTAGAGTCTAGGGTTAGCGAGTTCACCGTTTGTGCTCAATTCAACAAGAAAGAAAGAGTAGTTGTTTCTTTATCTGCGAGAGAGGGTTCTTTACCATACTTTGCAGTAGAAAGAAGTGATTGGCTTATCCCTTTGTGTGCTTGGCTTGATGAGCAGTGCTTTGCTTTCCCTTTCTTTGCCCTTTACAGAGTACAGTCACCGCTTCTTGCAGTGTTGAATATGGTTTTTCAAGTTAGGTGCGATTGAATAGAATTAAGGTTTAAAGCGTTAGTGAGTGGACCACTTACTTTGGCTTCCTTACCTGAACCCCGTATTGAAATATTTCCATTTTCGTATTTACTTCAGATTAATTGGAAAATACAGTATTGCCTTTTCCTGGTTTACTTGGAGGTTCCGTGTTGCCGAAACCAGGATTTCAGCGTTAACCGAGCCCGAGATCACTAAGCACTTTTTTCTTGCGACGTTGTTTGTTGGGTTGAGGAGTATTAAGTAGAGTTTCGCAGTTAGGAGGGAGATTACTCAATTAAATGAGTTGTGCACCATACCATCTTCTATTCCTACTGGCTCTTTATGAAACAAACAAGCAACGACGACATTCTTACATGAAACCAATCAACGAACGGCGACTACAAGATCTCCATTAGCAAAAGGCTCAGTATTAGCAATATGGCGAGGAGGAGTAATGTTAGCTTACTTTCAGTGCTTTGGGGAAGGCGTAATGTTGTTCGAGAATTACTACTATAAGGCCGGATGAAGTAATAAGACGTAATGCTTACGGAACGGAGTTTCTAGGTCGATTGGCTTTTCTTGCTCGCTCCATAGATTCAATTATTTGTTGGCTTTAAAGAATCTGGGTTAAGTATTGCCGGGTCCAGGCCCAGTCCAAGTCCTCTAGTTTCCTATCCTTCTATTTCCAGTTTCATTGTATTCGTATATAGAAGAAGCAATACTGTCATTTACTCTCGAATAAGCAGTTTTCAAGTAATCTATTTTGTCGACAAGAGAGTAAGAAGCTGAAGGAGAAGAAGCGAGAATAGGAAAGTATCTTGGTATTGGCGACGATAATAGTTCCGTTCTTGGCTTGACATAAGTTTCTTCTTATAAATCATAAGATCAGGCTGAATCGGCAGTGGTTAAAACACAGTAAGCGAGAGACGGAAAGGAAAATTCAAGTTGAGTTCGAAAGTAAGCTACAAGCAGCTAAGCATATTTCCTTCATATGAGTTTGATGTTCGCCTAGTTCTAAAGTAATCAGTGCTAGCTACAAGAGACAATATGATAGATAGATCAATGTCTGAAACAAGAGTTGGATAAATTGAAGTTGTTGGATGATTCATTGATTGCCCAAACCCAACTTAAGAATAAGATAGATGAGAAGTTGCCAAAGCCAAATCTCCTATCGAATCGAATGCACACGTGCTGTGTCTCGTATAGAAAATGTTGGAAAATTAGAGAAGAGGAGTAACTCGTTAATGGGAGCTCGAAGCTCAAAAGAAAGATTATATTAAGGATTAGTTAAAGTTAACTGCCCTACAGCGTGGTTACTACCTCGCTCGCTCAATAATATGAGATTAAAGTATTTGTTGAGTCAATAGCGCTAGAAAAAACAGAATAAAGGATAAGGATCTACGCCATTGAGTGCAATTCTGAAAGGAGAGTTTCTTTTGTTGTCTACCATAAATAACAAGTAGTATTGGCCAACATAGTGTGTGTGTGTGTTGTAGGCTGTAGCTCCTAGGAGCGAAACGTCTCCGTGGGCAAGCAGAGTTTCATTCAATATCAATTAAATGATTAGTCATAAGCAGGGGATAGAGGAGATCATAAGATGTATCAAAAGAAGAAGCTGAAGCGGAATCGATTCTAGCTGTGCCCACCCTTGCTCTAACTCTGATTCGAGTCTTGCGCCTCTGCGCTAACGCGGATAACTCGCCTTAGGCACCCCGGGAATAATCCTATAAGAAATTATAATTTAGTGCATAGCCAGAAAAGAATCAACTAACTCTGGCACTGATAATGGAACATGCCCTTTCAATATGTTGTTGTCAAACAGTAAAATAGGTGTCAAATTCATTTTTTATCCATGTGCCATATAAAGGTTGAAATTCCTCATTTCTCTATTCTTGATGCTATCTATGAATTCCATTTCAATTGTAAAACGCAAGGCAGCTCACTGACCCTAACCTTTCAACTGCTTGTTCAGTATATTACAATCTGGCAGTAGATGAAAGTAAGGAAAGACAAAAATGAAAGTTCGAGAGAAGGATTCAAAGCGGAATGAAGATATAATGAAGCTACAATCGGTTTTTCAAGTAGATTTTTTGTTTGTGGAGATAACAGATCTGATGCTCATGCGCTTGACTCTAAAGCTGGTTGTTTAAGAACAAGTTGAATCTTTCTTTTGTTGGGCACTGGGCAAGAATAAAGATATGAAGCAGTGGTTAGATAACAAATATCTATACCTGGTGCTGGTGGTCTCAACCTTGCCTCAAAGTCCTTCTTTAGTTGCATATGATCCTGCTTTCACACTTGATTTACCCGATTTCTTATCTGGCTTACGATGGAACGACCCCTGTTGCAAATACTACTAATGCGACCTTAACTACAATTAAGCTATCAATCAATAAGGTCTTTTCTAGTTTTAAATGAAGGATGAGAGCTATAACTCAAAGGAATATAATAGGAGGTAAGAGGAGGAGTAGAATAGAGGCGACCAGAAACAAACATGGGTTTCATCGTGGCAGTGTAATACTTTAGCATGAGGGAAGGGCTCGTGTTGTCGTATCTATAATATCCATCTGTAGGTCTATTAGAGCCTTCTCTACTATGCTCCCGCACCACTTGAGGGCCTAAGAAGACTAAGATCAAATAGTAAAGCTACTAAAGATAAGATTGATGGGAATAAAACAGGAATAAACTTTATAACAAATACTAGCAGGTCGTCATACACTACAGAATCAAACAGAAATCACAATCAGATGAACACCAAGATTTACATGGAAAACCCCTTCAACTCGAAGGGTAAAAATCATGGGACAAGCCAGAGAAAATCCACTATCAAAATAATGAATATACAGATCTCAAGGCTTCTTGTCCAAGCCCAAGCAATAGCTATAAGAGAATCACAGGGATACAAGGACTATAATACCAAACACAATATCCAAAACCTTCCCAAGCGATCACAGTAAGAATCCACTGTAAACTGATCTAACCTAAGATATGAATGATTGAGAATAGTCTTTTCTTATCTTTATCTTCTTCCCTTTCCTAGATCTCTTGTTTTCTGACCTCTATTATCAATCTGTAGTCTACTTTCTCTCTCTTACATTTTAAACCATCACTGCCCTCTTAATCTCAACCCCAGCCACCTAATCTAGGTTTTAGGTTAATATAAGTCAAGTCCTAGGCTGTGGACTTCACTAAAGCCCATTATGGGTTGAATCTGAGCCATCTGCCCAAGAACCTCCTCCTTCAGCCCATAAGAGAGGCTGTCTCATGACTCCTTAATGTGAAGCCATACCGACCAGCTATCAGTACATCTCCTGTCTCTCTTTCGGTAAGGTCTTTATCAACATGTCTGCCCCATTATCATCTATATGAATTTTCTGAAGCTGTAACTGCTTCTCTTCAAGCATATTTCTGATCCAGTGATATCTAACATCTATATGCTTTGACTTGGAATGAAATGTTGGGTTCTTGCATAAATGGATGGCACTCTGGCTGTCACAATACACTACATAGTTTTTCTATTTTAGCCCCAATTCTTATAAGAATCCTTTCATCCATAACATTTCTTTGTAAACCTCTATAGTAGCAATATATTCTACTTCTATAGTGGAGAGAGCAATACACATTTGCAATCTGGACTGTCATGTCACAGCTCCCCCTGTAAAAATAAGTACAAAACCTGATGTGGACTTCCTTGTGTCAATATCTCTTATCATATCTGCATTTGTGTAACTTGTCAACACAGGTGGTCCACCTCCAAAGCTTAAACAAACTTTAGAACTTCCTCTAAGATATCTAAAAATTGACTTCACTACTGCATAATACTCATTACCTAGATTTATAAGAAATCTGCTAGCAACACTCACTGCATATGCGATGTCCGACCTCGTACATACCATCGCGTATATTGAACTTCCAATTACTGAAGTATAAGGAACCTTTTACATTTTCTCCTTCTCCTCATCACTTAACAGACTCTGCTCTAAGCACAATTTGAAGTGACCTACAAGAGAAGAACCAATTGGATTTGCATTACTTATACTGAAACTGTTTAATACCTTCTAAATATATTTCTTCTATGATAACCAAATCTTCTTTTTTCTTCTGTCACGAGAACTCTGCATGCCTAGTATTTGTTTTGCTGGCCCTATGTCCTTCATTGCAAAAGACTCATTCAGTTCCTTCTTCAACCTGTCAATCATAGACATATCTTTCCCAAGGATAAGCATATCATCAACATAAAGTAAGAGAATAATAAAATCCTCACCAAACCATTTGATGTACACACAATAATCTGAAGCTATTCTTTTGTATTCATTTTCAATCATAAATGAATTAAACTTTTTATACCACTATCTTGGAGCTTGCTTCAACCCATACAAGCTCTTTTTCAACTTGTAGATAAGATTTTCTTTACCTTTGACTTTGAAGCCTTCTGGTTGCTTCATATAAATTTCCTCTTCCAAATCAGCATGAAGGAAAATTGTTTTCATATCTAACTACTCAATCTCTAAGTCTAAGTTGGTAGCAATACTAAGAGCAACACAGATAGAAGATATTTTAATAACAGGAGAAAAAATATCTTCAAAGTCAATATATTTCTTTTGACTAAAGTCTTTCACAACCAATCTAGCTTTATACATTGGTTGAGAACAATATTATTGAGTCTTCAACCTAAAAACCCACTTGTTCTTCAAAACTTTACTTCTGATAGTTGCACCAAAACATATGTGTGGTTTTTCTACAGAGAATCCATCTCTTCCCGCATAGCAATAAACCACTTCTTTTTCTGCTTACTTTCAACTACTTCCTAGTAACTCTCTGGTTCACCTGCATCAATAAGTATCACAGACTCATCTGTAGAGTATCTTCTAAAATGTTGATGTGGTCTAGAAGATCTTCTTAACTGAGGTTCTATGAGAACTCACTCTCTTTCTTCTTCCTGCTCAATATGTCCCATAGGTAGATAAACATCTGGCTCTGCACCATCTTTCTGCACATCTCCCCCATCACCCTATTATACTGGAGGAATAACTGGGTCACAGTCTACAAATCCCTCTGCAGAAGTCTTAACTGGTGCCTCATTCTTCAAATCCTCAATGGTTTGATCCTCAAAGAAGACAACATCTTTGTTTTTGAACACCTTCTATTTTTCTGGATCCCAAAACCTGTAACCAAACTGATCATGTGAGTAACTAAGGAAAATACACTCTTTTGACTTACCATCCAGCTTGGACCTCTCATTGTCTAGAATATGTGTAAATACATGACAACCAAACACTCTTAAATGCCTATAGGAGATATTTTTTCCTGACCATATATGCTCTGCAAAATCATCATCTAGAGCTGTATATGGTGATAAGTTGATTACATAAACTGCAGTCCTCAAAGCCTCATCCCAACACCTTTTGGGTAGTTTGGCCTATGAAAGCATATATCTGATCTTTTCCATGATGGTGCAGTTCATCCTCTTTGTAATTGCATTATGCTGAGGTGTACTAGAAACTATCGACTAATGCTGGATGTCATGTGACCTACAATAATCAATAAATAATCATATATACTCACCACCATTATCTGATCTTATGCATTTCAATTGCCTTTCTGCCTCCCTTTCAACTCTAGCATGAAACTCCTTGAATACATTAATAACCTGATCTTTGGTCTTCAAAGCATATGCCTAAACTTTCTTGGAAAAGTCATCTATAAAAGTGATAAAATAAAGTGCACCACTGATACTAGGAACATTAACAGATCCATCAGGAGTTTTTATCCTCAAAGGATCACACATCTGTATAGACATGGTCTAAGACATGTATTTTTTTAAAATAAAGCAGGACTAACAAATAAAACTTTATGTTATTTACCAGCCAAATAATTAATACAAGGGTTCAAACATGTACCTCTGAGGTCTGGTAATACCTCTCTCTTGGAAAGTTCTTGCAGCCTCTTCTCACTCATATGCCCCAGTCGCCTATGTCACAACTCCATGCTGAAGTCTTTCTCTGTAGCATTCAAATGCTCACCATAAGCTTTAGCCTTCAATCTGTATAATGTATGACATTTATTCCCATTAGCTACAATAAGAGAACTCTTACTGAGCTTCTACTGTCTTTGTGAAATCTAACATCGAAGTCTTCATCATCCAACCTTCCAACTAAAATTAAATTAAGTCTTAAGTCAACCATATGCCTCTCATTGGTATATAGATATTTTCCATGCCAATGATGTCTACTATGTCATAGTTGCCCATCTTGACAACACCAAAATTTCTAGACCTGTAAGTAGCAAAGAACTCCCTCCGTGGTATATCATGATAAGAAACACTTGTGTTAATTATTCACTCAAGATCCTAGAACACATAATAAAAAATATCATCAGAAGCAGATAAAATTAAATAATCACTACCTTACATTGTAGTTGTGATAATCTCTTTTGACTCTGTATGCACCACTTTTTTTCCTTTTTTCTTGTTCCTTTTAGGTTGATTGCATTGATTCTTTAATGTCCTTTCTCACCACAATTGTGGCAAACAATATCTTTCTTTGATCTTGACTTGTTTTCTACCTATGCTTGAACTATTTCTATCCTTTGACTTTGACCTTTTTCTATTCTCTGAGACAAGTGATTGTGAATCAATCTGAGAAGTAGTTGAACTCTTTCTCCTCAACTCCTCATTCAACAAATTGCTTGTTACTTGACTCATGGTGATAATACCATCTGGTGCAAAATTACTAAGGGAAACCACTAGTGTCTTCCAACTTTCTGACAAAGAACTAAGAAGTAACAATGCCTATAACTCATCATCAAGAGACATTTTCGTAGAGGATAACCGGTTAGTAATACTCTGCATTTCATTCAATACTCAAGAATAGAAGTACGTACCCTCTTTATATTTCAAGTTCACCAGTTTTCTGATTAGAAAAGCTTTGTTGCCAGCTGGTTTTCTTTCATAAAGATCTTCTAACTTTTTCCAAAGAGAGTAAGCAGAACTTTCAGTAGAAATATAATGAAAGACACTATCATTAAGCCACTGACGAATAAAGCCAACAGTTTTCGATCTAACCTCTTCCACTCATCATTTGTCATAGTTGTGGGCTTTGCACTATCCCCTTGCAAAGGTTCATATAAATCTTTGCAATACAAGAGATCTTCCATTCTTGATTTTCATATCATCCAATTGTTCCCGTTTAAACTAATCATACGAGAAATATTATCGTCCTCCATGTTCAAATACAAAAGATTAAATACCATCAAAATCCCACTCTGATACTAGTTGATGGGGATAAAATAGGAATAAATATTATATATGAATAAATACTAGCAGGTCGTCATACACAGTGGAATCAAACAGAAATCACAATCAGATGGACACCAAGATTTACGTGAAAAACCCCCTCAACTCGAAGGGTAAAAATCACGGGACAAGCAAGAGAAAATCCACTATCAAATAATGAATATACTGATCTCAAGGCTTCTTGTCCAAGCTCAAGCAATAGCCACAAAAGAATCACAGGGATACAAGGACCATAATACCAAACATAATATCCAAAATCTTCCCAAGAGATCACAATAAGAATCCACTGTAAACTTATCTAATCGGAGATATGAATGATTGAGAATAGTCTTTTTTTGTCCTTATCTTTTTTCCTTTCCTAGATCTCTTGTTTTCTGGCCTCTATTGTTAATCTGCAGTCTACTTTCTCTCTCTCATATTTTCAACTATCGTTGCCCTCTTAATCTCAATCCTAACCACCTAATCTAGGTCTTAGATTAATATAAGTGAAGTTCTGAGCTGTGGGTTTCACTAAAACCCATTATGAGCTGAATCTGAATTATCTATTCAATAAAGATCGAATCAAAAAGCTACCAAGCTACTATATAATAATATAAGAAGGCTTATCTTGTTAATGGATACAAAAGAAATATGGAATATTTGAGGAATAAAGCATAAAGCATTCAAAATCGGTATGAACAACAGCCCCCCTTAAAAGCGAGGAAATAGAGCAGCTGATTCAATAAGATCATATTTATTAACTTCCCTAGGTGCCTAGCCCGGCTAATGGGGATATTCTTTAAAAGCAGGCAGGTAGGTGTCAGTGAAAAAGAAATGGTATTTTCGAGTCAGATTACTTTAACAGCTTCTGGGGAGTCTATAGATTCTCGAACACCGGCTAGGGAATTAGTTGCCTTTCTAGCATCGGTTACTACTTCAATTGGCTTGGCTTAAACGTATAGATAGGTATTCAATTCTTTTCAACCATAAAACGATTATCCTCTCATCGACTATTAGACCTGCTGTAGGTCCAAACAATAAGGCTAAGATATCATTCTAAAACTGCTTACTTGATTCAATTGCTAAGATCACTCACACCTCCTACTCGTACTCATTCTCAAGCACTTGGCAGCGGTAACTAAGAACTTTTGGGCTTGAGTAAAAGATGATGGTTCAGTATAGGCTAGAGAAGAGTTGGTGCTGACATGTAAATTAAGAACTTGACGGGGTTTAAAGATACCACTTTTGGAGCGAGTTTGCACTGGATGGCTTGAGACGATAGGAGTAGCAGAGGGTAAGGATTGAGGGTGATCACTAGTGGAGGTGGACGCAGGGACTACAGAGGAACTGAGACAAGGTGAGGACAGAGGCATTGGCTCTGGAGGAGAGGAAGAAGCCGGAGAAGAAGACAAAGGAGGAATGTGCGGAATCGAAATAACAAGTGAGTGTGGATCTTGTAAAGGCATGGGGGAGGAGGAAGATGTATTAGAGGAACTCAATGGGATGACACAATGACCTTGATCTCGAAAGGGAAAGACAAACTCCACAAAAGTGACATGTCTGGAGACAAATACCTTAGCAGATAGAGGATCATAACACCGAAAAGTATTATGTTCAAGAGAATATCCAATGAAAATACAAGGGCGAGATCGAGGCTGCAGTTTATGAGAATTATAGGGGCGTAACCAAGGATAACACAGACAGCCAAAAACCTTTAATGTGTGTAGGTTAGGGCATTTTTGAAATAGCTTTTCAAATGGTGACTGATACTGAAGAACTTGAGTGGGCATACGATTAATGAGGTACACCGCAGTTTGAAAGGCGACAGATCAGAAGGCAGAAGGCATAGATGCTTGATGAAGCAGAGTTAGACCAGTTTCAACAACATGACGATGTTTACGTTCGGTAGAACCAACCAGTTGAGGAGTATACGGAGGTGACTTAAGATGTTGAATACCACAAGTAGATAGATAAGATGCAAGAGCTTGATATTCACCTCCGCCATCAGAATAGATGGTTTTAATAGTAGTTTGAAAATAGTTATCAACTAAGTTCTTAAATTTAGAGAATACAACAACGACATCGGATTTTTGACGAAGAGGATAGAACCATGTATACTTCATAAAATAATCTACGAAGACAACATAGAATCTAAACTTGTCAAAGGAAACAACCGATGCAGGACCCCAAACATCAGTATAAATAACCTCAAACGGCTTAGAGCAAGAAAGAGAGGAAGTACTAAAAGGTTATTGATGACTTTTATTACTAAGACAGACATTACAGTGAGTAAGAACATTGCTGGATTTAAAAACAGGAATAGAATAACAAGAAAGCAATTTTTGTTGAATAGAGTTTGAGGGATGACCAAGACGACGATGTCATATATCGACTGGAGCTGCAGTGGAAGTGTTTGCTGTGGGCTGGGTGAGAAACACGGTAGACGGCCATTCGTAGATGTTGTCTTTATTCGGGAAATAATCGGGAAAGAACTCAATAGAAGTATGATTTTGTTGACAAAATTGAGAGACAGAAATAAGATTTCTCTTGATGTGAGGGGCACACAAAATATTGTGAAGTGTAAAAGAAGAGTCGTTAGAATGTAATGTCTTAGAACCAACATGAGTAATAGGGATTCGATTACCATCACCAACGATGACGTCTTCATGGCCGCCATAGCCATTATGGAGTGATAAATTCTGGAGATCAGAGGTGATATGGTGGGAAGCACCAGAATCCACAATCCAGTTAGACGGACCTTCAGAAGAAGCAGTCAGGATATTTGCTTGAGGCCAAGTAGATGGTGTTGAAAGACGCGATCGACAAACTTTGGTAGTGTGACCGATTTTGTCACACAATTGACAGACAACTGGTTGCAGAGACATAGGTGGGGGGCGACGAGGTGAAAAAGAAACATTTGGACGAGAATTGACGGACGAAGGATATGGAGGAAGAAGTGATGGATGAAAACTCATAGTAGTGGGAGGTTGGGTGACTACACCTTTTGAAGTATTGTTGTGGTATTTACGGTTGGGCTTTTTGAGTTTTTGGGTGAACTGAGCTGTGATGGGAGGTTCTGACAAAGGTCCCGATAGCTTGGTGTCCCGCTTTAAGTAAGCTTCATAATCCGTCAGCTTGTCATAAAGTTCTTCAAAGAGGATAGGAGAGTCACGCGCCCGAAGAGCAGCAGTAAGTTCTTTGTACTCAGGATTTAAGCCATTGAGCGTGTGAACCAGTATCTCTTCATCAGTAAGAAGATGACCTATCAAAGCCAGGTCATCGATAATGACTTTGATATTTTGTAAGTAATCAGCAATACAACTTCCCTCTTGCTTGAGAGTCATAAGATTGGAGAGTAGTCCAAGCATGCGAGTCCGAGAGCGGTTCGCCAGGGTAGTCTGTAACTTGTTCCATGCTTCCGCAACAGTGGTACAGGAGGTCACAAGCGGAGCGATGGATCCAGCAATAGAGGCCCGAATGGCTTGGAGAATTAGTCGATCCTGCCGAAGCCATAACTTGTAGGCAGAATTGGGTACTGGGCTAGGGTCTCCTGGGACATTAATCATGGCTAGTGGACAACTAAGTGAACCGTCAACATAGCCCAATAAATCATAACCAAACAAGAGGTTAGAGAATTGAGCACGCCAAGAGGCATAATTACCATTTTTAGATAACTTAAAGGGGATTAAAGATGCAGCATTAATGGAAATAAGACCGGACGATGAAACAGAATTATTAGTAGGAAAAAGAGTAGGGACATCAGAAGTGGATGAGAAAGACATTAGGAAATCACAAAAGCCGTTGCACAGAGTTGAGAACAGTAACACAACTGGTGACCAAGAAAAAGAAAAGAAGAAAAGAAAAAGAAAAGCAATTAATGACTATAAAGTTGTAGGTAGTAGCATAGATCAGAAGGTGGCTAACAAACCGAATCAGAATAGTGTAGAAAACACCTGGTAGATACGGGAGTGAGTGGCGAATGAGAGTATCCAACGGTAGTCCAATAGGTACAGGTGCAGCCGCAGATGGGAATCCAACTGCCTTACTGTTGGAATAGGCACACGAGGAGAAGCGCTCCTGCGTAGAGCTATAAACTGCTGTGGATCGGCTGGAGCTATTTGCAGGTGATAGTAGATTTGAAAGATCCAGCAAGTAGCGTTGCCTCGGTAATAAGGTAGCAGTAGAGGAGGCAGCATGTAATGGCAACTATTTTTCTGTCGTTTGATAGAGAAAATAATTTCTCTTATGGCTCTGATACCATGTTATTATTGATAAATGCATCGTCTATTTATACAGGGATGAGGAAAGATTTCCTTCAACTAATGAAGATTTCCCTCAAGAACAAGATTTACTCGTTCAATTATATTATTAATAAACGCATCGTCTATTTATACAGGGATGAGGAAAGATTTCCCTCAACTAATAAAGATTTCACTCAACTAATGAACTAGATTTACTCATTCAGTTAGCGGTAGACTTAGTCAAAAGATTTCCCTCAACTAATGAGGATTTCCCTAAACTAATAGTTGAAGACCAACCGTGGATAGGCAAACAATAACCATGGCATGAGATGCATTTTCTTTATTTTATTGATACAGCAAACCAAAGCTTATTTTGCCTTTACCAGAGCTGATAAAGCAACTGAAAATTTCCTCGTCTTTCTTTCGCAAGCGCAATGCAGTAGGGCAGAGGTTGAATGAACGGACAGTAATTGAGCCCGAACTTTATGAATAGACAGGGAGAATATATAAACAAATGGCATATATGCAAGTTTAACGATTTCAATGTTTCTACAGAAAGGAATGCTCGAAAGGGATGGGGAAAGGTTATAGATTAGATCTTTATAGTATCTAGTCTCGATAGGTTATCTAGATTGATCGGTAAACTGTTTGTCTCATACTAAGACCAACACAATGGATCTGTTGTAACTGATCAACTACACATGACTTCACTTTATCTGGAAAGTTCTGCTAAGAAAGCTGCTTTGAAACAAGATCCGCTCCACTTAGGACGATTTTGATCTCTAACTTCTCTATAGCTAGAATTAGATATACAGCTTATAAGTTAGACAGCCATTCAAGTTCTATAGCTGAGAATAGCTAGATAGCAGCCAATTTGCTTGCTGGCGAGACACAATATCTATACGAGGGTTTTGACATACCTATCCATTATTTCTTCTCTGATGTCTTTTCATCCTTTGGAACGTATGAGTTACGTGTAAGCCCTAGTTTCAGGGTGTAAGGGAGTAAAATATTGGTGGATGCTTCTTGATGGAAGGAACTCTCCTAATAACTTGCCCTATGAGATTGATGGTTTCACATGTCAATACACGAAAAGTTTAGACTAGCCAAAGCGTGCTTCATCCGGTCTTTTAAATAAACTGAATTTTGGTCTCATAATCTGAAACTAACATTCAGGAAAGTATTAGGAGCCTATCAGGGCTAGGAGTTTTTGGGACCATATAGTCTTTTTTTTCTTTACCCTTGTTCTTTTAATACCATGTTTTTAGAAATACTAGGGGCAGCAATAAATAAAAGTAATAAGGAAAGGAATCAGGTGACGAAGAAAAAGATAAGGTCATAGATTACCCCTAAGTCGGATGATGGTCGAAGTCGAAGAATAAAAAGTTAAAAAAACTATTAGGGTAATAAAATAATATAAAAAAAGGACAAACGAAAGAGATGCAGCGAGACCAAAAGAAAGAAAGATAAATATTGGTTCAACGATAGTCCTCTTTCCAACCAAAAGATAAATATAATTGTTACAAGGAATATAAGAGTTAGTTCCCAATGGTTCAAAAGGAAGGATTAGGCTTTTATTTCATGTTAGGCTAAGGATAGAATATGGCTTAGAGTGACTCATCTTTAGTAATATATGAAAAAATCACTTCTTTTCTTGGACTTTTCTTTTCTTTCGGAGTTCAAAAGATGGATTGCAGAGGCCTAAAAAGCACAGACAGCATTTCATACAGATAGACATACATATATTACTATTACTAGATATTTCACTAGCACCCATAGTATTAGATATTTCACTAGCACCAGTTCTTTACCGATAGCTATAAGTGGGGAAGCTTAAGCTAGATCTGTGCATGAAGGAAAGATGGACGTTACATACCTCGTAGTAATGACTTGGCTGTGCTTGTTTCGTATGATTGTCGTTATTCTATTACGATGGATTGACTGGTGCCCCAAACTCCTCTGTGTTACTTGTATCCATACTTTGATCCCACCACCTCCGAGACGCCTTTTTTCTTCAAACTAACTTTTCACCCGAAAAAGAAGGAGAGTTTCACTTGTTGCATGCATCCTCTACTATGAAAGCTTACCTGGAATAAGGAATCAAAACCTGATCATCCGCGAAAGCATAATTTCGTTTAAAGCATTTTTGAACTCATTTAGGGAATTGATTGATCGAGTCTAATCGATGGGGTCTCAGGTAAGCCCCTTCGGGCCCTTTTACTTAAATTTTGAAACAAAATGAAAAAGCTCTTCCCCCAATTGAAAAATGAATAGCCATAGCTTAATGCCCGTAAACACATCCATCGGTTTTCATCTTACCCGGCACAGTTTTCAAGTCCAGTCTCACAGGTACCAGAGCGCTTTATATCCCTAAATCCACAGTATTAGGTCACGGATACCAGTGAGGAGAGCCCAAAGATTCCTTTTTATTAGCCATTTCGATAGATTCAAATCAACATGGATACGTAAAGCCAGAATCCCCACTTAGTGAGAGGCCCTCTCTCCATTCAATAGGTGGAGTCATGTCAATGCATCCTACCCACTGCGCTTTCTTGTTCGCTGATGAAAGAGAAATATTAAGCTTTAATGGGGGAAAGGGAAGGAAATCAACGGGAAAGCAAAGGAGAGTATTTGCTATGGCAATGTAAGTAAGCAACTCTTTATGTTGTGCCAGCTAAAGAAGGGACTAAACTCAACTTCCTTACGAAGTATGAGCGCAAGCCGAAATAGAGAAAAGAAAGGCTATTCCATTACAGCTTGGAACGTTGTCGGAATAGACAGTGATGTAAGATATTGAAGAAAGCAGGGGAGATTCAATTGCTAGCTGCTCGGGACTCGAGGGTGGGGTAAGGTGTGAGATTATGATTTTTTATAATTAATTTTTATAATTAAATAATATATATTATGAATTAATTAGATTATGATAAAAATATTAGTTAATATTAACTAAAGTTTATATTATATTGAGATATTTTAGGGGATGTTCTTGATGGAAGGAATTATCTTAATAATTTACCTTAGACCCTTTATTCTCGCCTATAAAAAGATATGACCTTTTTAAAATCTAAACGTGGTGTGATGTGTGTGTGAGCCGCAATACGCTACATAACAGTTCTTGAGAGAGATTACGGTTATTCTCTCAATCTCCCTAAATATCATCAATAACAGTGATTTTGTGAAAGAATAGGAAGAGAGAAATAAATCTATATTTATTCTAGTTCTCCTTACAGATCAATATCTCGATGATATTCAGATCTGTAGGCGATGTTCTTGAAGATCTAATTGGATCTATTCAGATAGCATCTAAAGGTATGCATCGTAAACAGATCTAATATTTTTTATTTCAAATCATGACATAAATTTTTTTCCCATAATAGTTTATATAATTATTATTTTTATGCTTACAATTTGTATCAGAGCATAGGTTTTTTAGATAAAAAATATTAGATCTATTATTTTAGTTTATGATGCATAGATCTGAATATTTGATTGATCTGTATTCCTATCTGTTACGTTTAATCGTTTGCTTGCGAACGATCTTGATGGTTGTTGTGCATCGTAGAAAAGACGTAGCAATCTCGTTGTATTTTGGCCGGATTTGCCTACGACAACACCGAGTGTGCGCACAGGCAGCAACGACAGCCACACTGCCGACGGCCCAGGCCATGCGCCGGGTTAGTCGTGCGTAGGTGGCAGCTATATCAAGTGGCGGTCGCGCGCGAGTTTGCCACAAGCGGTTGACTGCAATCGCATCAAGAGGCGACCGCGTCCCAATGGTTTGCAGGTCAGTGCGGCGTTCGGCGCCACAACCAGGTTGGCACGTGACGAGTGAGGGAAGAAGTTAGGGTATTATTTCTACAATTTCTAGAAATTTTATTTCTCTATCTAAAATTGATGAGTTAGGATATTGTGTTTTTTTTTTGTAATGGTAAACTCAGCATATTTTATGATTCAATAAAAGTTGGTTCTGGAATTCTGTGTAATGGTTTATACAGAATTAATTTGAATCTTGAATTTACAAATACATTATTAACCTTACAATCAAGTAGTGAAATGAAACGTAATTCTAATAATAAAAGATTTTCTATATTGTGGCATAGACATTTGGGGCATATCTCAAAGGAAAGAATTAAAAGATAAGTAAATAATAATATTTTAAAAAAAATTAGAATTCATTTATTTTGATATTTGCATAGATTGCATTAAAAGAAAGCAAACTAAGTATACAAAGAAAAATGTCATAAGAAGTAAAGAATTTCTTGAAATTATTCATACTGATATCTGTGGACCACTCCATATTCCTTGTTTTAGTGGAGAAAAATATTTCATCACATTTTAGATGACCTATCTAATACATGAAAAGTCTCAAGTCGTTGACATTCTTGAAGTGTACATATAAATAAAGTCGAGAGACAATTACATATAAAAGTTAAAATTATCAGATCTGATAGGGGTGGTCAATTTTATGACAGATATGATGAATCCGATCAGAATATTGATCATTTTGCTAGATTCTTAGAACAACAATGTATTTGTGCTTAATATGCATTACTAGGTATGCCACAGTAGAACGGTGTTACTGAAAGATGAAATCGTACTCTTATAGATATAGTTAGGAGCATGATGAGTTATTCCTCTGTACTTGAGTCAATATGGGGTGATGCTCTTAAGATAACTATGTATATCCTGAATGCGATTCCTAGTAAGTCAGTTTCATCAACTCCATTTGAGTTATGGACTAGTAGGAAACCCAGTTTGAGATATTTACATATTTGGGTGTCTCCTGGAGAGATAAGAGTATTCAATCCACATGAAAAGAAATTGAATCCAAGAATAATTTTTAGATATTTTATTAGTTACCCAGAAAGATCCAAGGGATGTAGATTTTATTGCTCTAATTAAAATATGAGGATAGTAGAATATGGTAATGAAAAATTCTTAGAAAATGGTGAAATCAGTGGGAGTCAAAAGTCTCAAAGGATTAATTCTGATATTAAGGAGATTCAGACTACTTTTGTATTATCCCCTATTCGAGAAATTATTGTTCCTCAAATTAATAAGAGAATTAATGAGGGTGAACAACAAAATAACATTGATGAATTCTCATATGATGTTAATGTCACCGCTGATAGTCTTGTAGAATAATCACAATTGATAGATTTGAGAAGATCTCAAAGGAAAAGGAAATATGCCATTTCTGATTATTATGTGATATATTTACAAGAATTAGATTTTGATATAGGAATGAAAAGAGACCCCTTATCGTTTTCACAAGCCATAGAAAGTAATGATTCTGAAAAATGGTATGATGCAATGAAAAAGAAGTTAAAATCAATGAACCAGAATGGTGTTTGGGAACTCGTTAAATTGCCCAATAATTATAAAAGAGTCAGTTGTAAATAGGTCTTTAAAACTAAATGCGACTCGGTAGGTAATATCGAATGATATAAAGCAAGACTCGTGACCAAAGGTTTTTCTCAAAAAGAAGGCATTGACTACTATTAAACCTTTTCTCCAGTTTCTCGAAATGACTCATTGAGGATCATCATGGCATTAATAGCTCATTATAATCTTGAGTTATATTAAATGGATGTGAACACAATATTTCTGAATAGGGATCTAGATGAGAAAATCTATATGGAACAATATCAAGGATTCATTGAAAAGGAAAAGGAAAGTTGGGTTTGCAAACTTAAGAAATCCATTTATGACCTTAAAAAAGCTTCTAGATAATGATATATAAAGTTTCATGATACCATTACTTCCTTCAGATTTAAAGAAAATATTATTGATCAGTGTATATATCTGAAGGTTAGTGAGAGTAAGTTTATTATATTAGTTATATATGTGAATGATATATTGCTTGCCAATAGTGATCTTGATACCATTACTTCCTTTGGATTTAAGGAAAATACTATTGATCAGTGTATATATTTGAAGGTTAGTTGGAGTAAATTTATTATATTGGTTCCATATGTAGATGATATATTACTTGCTAGCAGGGATCTTGGTTTGTTGCACGAAACCAAAATATTTCTCAACAAGAACTTTAAAATAGTTGATATGAATGAGGCATCCTATGTTATTGACATTGAGATATTCAGATACAGATCTCAATATTTGTTAGGACTATCTCAGAAATGTTATATTAATCGTATCTTAGAGAGGTTTAATATGTAGCTTTGCAAAGTCAATAATACACCTATTACTAGAGGTGAAAAATTTAGCCAAAACTAGTGCTTGAAAAATGACTTAGAAAGGAATTAAATGAAGAATATTCCTTATGGGTGCACAATTAGAAATCTATTATATGCTCAAACCTGTACAAGGCTAGATACCATATTTGCAGTTGCAATGCTATGTAGATACCAGAGTAACCCAGGAATGGAACATTGGAAAGCTGCAAAGAAAGTAATGAGATATCTGCAAGGGACAAAAGATTGTATGCTCACATATAGGAAATCAGATTAGCTTAAAGTAATGGGATATTCAAATGCTGATTTTACAAATTACGTCGATAGTAGGAAATCAACTTTAGGATTTGTGTTCATGTTGGCTAGTAGGGTAATTTCTTGGAAAAGTGTAAAACAATTACTAATTGCATCATCTATGATGGAAGCTGAATTTGTGATATGCTTTGAGACCACAAATCAAGCTTTATGACTGTAAAATTTTATCTCAGGACTTGGTGTGGTCGACTCAATTGCTAAGCCACTGAAGATAGTTTGTGATAATATTGCAGTAGTTTTCTTCTCTAAGAATGACAAGTACTCTAGTGGTCCAAGCACATTGAGATAAAGTACTTGGTGGTTAGAGAAAGAGTCCATAAATAACAAGTGTTAATTAAAAATTTGAGCACCACTATGATGATTGCTTATCCATTTACTAAAGTTTTACAGTGCAAAATATTTAAAGAACATGTTCTTAAAATGAGGCTTATGAGCAAGCCATAAAGGATATGATGATGCATGTTTAAATAGATGCTATTATTGACATTTTATTTTCATAATTAAAGTTATTTATTTCTGCTATCTTATTTGTGTTTATGTTTATATATATATATATAATTGTAGACTCAATGTCCCAGTTAAGGTTTCAAAGCAACCAGTCCCTAAAGAACCCCATATTATGTTTGAAAAGATCAGATTTAGGGAATAAAGTGGAAGAACGCTAGCTAATGAAGGAATGAATAGCCAGAGAAAAATTATAGTTCATTTTATTATATTTCTTGAGGTCATATATTATACTTACTCTTACTGCCGTAGCCTCTAGGCGTAGTGACTGGCAGTCTTTATTTCAGGTTCAAAGATACTTCTTTAATTTCTATAGAATTTGTCAAGCATTCATAGAGACCGAGAAGAGGAAGTGGATCTTGTAAACGTGGAGATTTTAGAAAAGTCTGAATAAAACGTCGTGGACTCTATTCGCCTATCTGCACCAATCTATAATGTGATTTTGTGAAAATATTTATGAATTCATTCAGTAAGAGGGTAAGCTTAGGATCTGAATTTTGCATGTTCTCCTCCTTTGATAGTTATTAGATATGTATCAAAAATTTGTCATATGTCTTATGTAGCACTTTCTCCATCCGCTGCGTTGAAACGGTAAAGATGTGACTCCTGCACTTGCCTCGCAATGTGACCCATCTCTCTTTATAATAAAACTTCATGATTAGCTTAGAAAAATTCTAGGAGATGTCACCTAATATTATGAGCCATTCAATCCCAAGCACAACTTCATAGTCATCGATGGGTAGGAGGAAAAAATTGGCTACCACTTCTTGGTCTTGTAGGAGCAATTTTACCCCTGGGCACCATTGGTCGCAATTAGGGATTCAACCGTTAGTGACCTTTACATCGAACTTATTGCAACCTTCAATTTGAAGCACTATGCGTGCAACCTTGCTGTTGAGAAAGTTATGGTGCTGCCCGTATCTATAAGAACGGTGATCGGTTGTTGTTTAATGAGTCCTCCAACTTTCATCATCTGCAAGTTGGAGTAACCGGCCAGCGCATGCACTGCATAGTTAGTCGGTTAAGAATCTTTCTCCATGGTTTCATCTTTGAGTTTGAGATCTTCTTCAAATGGTATGACATCCTCATCCTCTACTAGTTCGATGATGAGTAGCCACCCCTTTTTGCAATGATATTCTCGGCTCAACGGTTCATCACAATGCTAACACAACCCCATGGCTGATTGTTCACAAAACTTTTCTCTTGTTAATTTTTTTAATGCAGGAGCTTGGATGGCAATAAAGGGGGCTGAAGGCTTTGGCACGGCTGAAGAGGAAGTGACCCTTGTCCTTAGCACTTCGTGGTTCAGTCATTCTTCTTGGATTCTTGTGAAGGAAATCGTTGCCACAAGAGTGTATGGTTGCTGCACCTTTATTTCTCCTCAAATTTTTAACTTTAGGCCTTCAATAAAAGTCTCTAAAAGTTACTTTTCAGACCAATCTATAGTTTGGTTAGATAAATATTCAAACATTATTTAGTATTCTTGTATTGTAGAGGTTTGACGAATCTTCATTAATTGTCCATCGATGTAATTGAAATCGATTAGTCCGAAGTGATTTAGTAGTCATTCCTTGAATCACTGCTAAGAAAGACCTCCATGGGTGTGCTCAAACTAATTAAACCACTGAATAGCATCACCCTCGAGGTGGATGGCAGCAATCTCTGCCTGTGTAGCATCGGTAGTTCGACAGAACCAAAAACAGTACTCCACGCACGAGATCCATCTGATCGGGTCTCCTTCTTCCCATATAGGGAAGTCAACCTTCATGCATAGATTATTTGGATCAGGAATGATGTGACCATACTCTTGAGTATTATCTCGTCGATCTGAAGTTTCTCCTTGTTGTGATTTTCTCAGGCTCGATGGTTGGCCCATACTAAATTCGATGAAAAGGGATCAGATCTTCTCCTCCATGCAGCTTTCAAATGCTTTAAACTTTGCATTGATAGCCTCCTCTGATGCTATGGTGTAGGCCTCTAAATTTATAATATTGAGGTCCTTTTTCTGTTGTCGAGTTAGTGGCATGAGAATTTTTGGAGATGAGGTGGCCAGTTAGATGGGTAGATCAGGTAGATGGAAGTAGGCTACGATTAGGACTTATCGAGGAGGTTGTTTAGGATCAGTCTAGGGTATGGTTTGGAAGGATTCTTAGTAAGTATGGTAGGGTCTGAGGATGAGAGAAAGAGAGTCCAAAAACCCACAAAAGATAGCACTAAAATCTGATGGTATTCAATTAAGAAAGGGCTATTTACGTGCTGTCCTGCCGAACAGAATTTACGTCGGATAAACACTAAATTCTTGACATAATTTCTGAAAAAAAACCCAAGTAAAATATCAGCAAATAAGTTTGACAAAATTTTGGTAGCATAATGGTAGGAAAGTGGATGAAAAGATGGAAGGCAGATTCTTCATCATAAAATTCTAGTAATGTGCGGCGAGGAATTGCAGCACTATATATCTGGTTTCAGAAGGAATTTTTTCTAGAGATCAATCTTAGATGAAAGTTAAGATGATATATGAATTTGTCCAAAAGTTTCAACCAAAAAAGATGAGCAAAAGTTTGATTTCAAGATGCAATAATCGGCTAAATTTTTTCTGCAGTGTTTCTCCTGCGCAACAATGATAACATTTGTGATGGTAGAATTTTACAGCAAGAAAAATATAGAAAAACTCCTCCAATGTGTAAGGCAAAGGAATAGCAGTAGAAAATAGGCATGGGTGATAAAAATATACTAGATGTCCAATTTCAAATGTAGGGGGCAGTAGTAGATTGATTTGATCTGTGGCTTAGGGATGACGGTGGAGGCGCGTGTTACAGTAATTGTAGGAATTGCTTGGAAGGGTGTGGGCAACAGAGATGGCAGCAAGGGCAGCAGGAACACTACTCTGATACTAGATAATAGAACCTAGAGTGAGTTCTATAGATTTTGATTTTTGAGGGGGATCAACTCTTGGAACACTATAGGGGTTCCTCCCTCCTAGAACTTGGCACAAGGCTGAATAAAAGATGATTCTTGCTTATTGCAAAGAGGTGGAGGCTACAAGCTTATATAGGGCTCAAAACCTAGCCCTAGAGGGGTGCTTCTTAAGTGAATTCTCTCTTTTGCCCCTCCTATAGTCGTCCTACCTAAATAAAGGGGACGACGGCCTAAGTGGCTATACAAGCCATGCCCCTCTGTTAGAAACCCTAATCGACCAGCCCAATAAAAGGGGGGGGGGGACAGCTAGGAAGCCCTAAGGCCCCAAAATAAACCATGGTCACACTTCTTTATAGGATAGTAGTGACTGGGTGGGGTTTGATTACAATCTCACAAGGTTCTTATTGATTACTTCTAGGGTAATTAGGACTCAACCCTGCTTGAGTCCTATCAAGTGGCTGATGACCAAATCTTGAAGTGCGACTGAAAGTGCTCGTGGGTGAGATTGATTTTACAGGGCTAAGAAATTGTTACTGACTTTTTCCTTCTCCCAGTCAACGATTATGATGTAGTGCTCAATATCAAATGGTTATCCATGTTAGGTGATGTTTCTTAAAATTTTTTAAAATTAATTATGAAATTCTTCAGCAAAGGGAAATAGGTGATACTGTGCAGGAAACGTAGGAGCGAAATGACAACAGTTTTGATACAAAATATGGTGAAGGTCCTATAAACAAATGTACAGTGGCTTCTAAATGCAACTTCAGTAGCTACAAATGGAGTTGATGAAGATTGAAGATCCAAACATTCTCTAAATACTTGCTAAATTTTTAGATGTTTTCGTCGAACCAAACAACCTACCTCCTACCCGATTGCATGACCACTATATACCAATCCTGCAAGGAAAACCACTAGCTAATATTTGGCCATATTGCTATCCTTAGAAGGTCAAAATTGAGAAGATCGTGTAGGAGATACTTGATATAGGGACCATTCAGCCAAGTTGTAGGCCCTACTCTTCACTGGTGCTTCTTTACGCAAGAAAGACGGTATGTAGCGAATGTGCATTGACTACCGAGCTCTCAACAGCATGCGGTCAAAGATAAATATCATATTCTGGTGGTGAATGAACTGCTTAATGAATTGAAGGGAGCACGAGTCGTCACGAAGTTGGATCTACGGTCTGGATATCATCAAATTCAAGTACACAAAGAAGACATACCGAAGATTACTTTTCGGATGCATAATGGCCACTATGAATTTTTAGTAATGCCCTTTGGCCTCACCAATGCTCCCTCCAATTTTTATAACCTTATAAATGATATTTTCTGGAGTTATCTTCATAAGTTTGTGCTAGTCTTCTTCGACAATATTCTTGTTTATAGCCCTTCGCTTGAAAGCCATCTTTCTCACTTACAACTTGTTTTGACGATTCTTCGAGAGCATACTCTTTTTGTCAAATAGTCAAAATACAGCTTTTTACATAATAAGGTAGAGTATCTTTGACATATAATCTTGGAGGAAGCATAGCGGTAGATCCTTCAAAGATTGAGGCAATGCAAGGTTGGCTAATGCCTAAAAACATAATGGCACTATGGGGATTTCTTGGACTGATTGGCTACTACCATAAATTTATGAAAGATTATAGAGAGATCAGCACCCCACTTATACCCTTGATGAAAAAAGATGCTTTCGTATGGTTGGACAAAGCCTCCATAGCCTTCAATGCTCTTAAAGCTGCGATGACATCTACACCCATACTTGCATTACCTGACTTTGACAAAACGTTCATGATTGAAGCAGATACGTTGAAAGTTGGGATCGACTTCATCCTCATGCAAGAAGGCTGACCCCTTATCTACATTAGCAAAGAATTATCTCCTTCACACCTGAAGTTATCCATCTACGATAAGAAGATGCTGGCAATCGTGAATGCGGTGACAAAGTGGAGACCCTACCTAATCGGTCAATGTTTTTATATAAAGGCCGACCACAAGAGCCTAAAATATTTTTTGGAGCAAAAGATTTCATCCACTGAATAACAAAAATAGGTAACAAAATTACTTGTGTATGATTATAAAATAACCTAAAAAAGGGGAAAGAGAATGTAGCTGTAGATGCGCTCTCCCAACTACCCGAGCAAGCTGAATTTTTGGTCATCTCGCTTTCGATCAATGACCTCTTTAATGACATTAGAAAAGAATGGCGAGATGATCCAAAGATTTGGGAGACCATCAAAAAATTAGAGAAAGAACTAGGCTCCGTGACACATTATAATTGGGATTCGAAGGACTTATGGTATAAAGGATATATAGTGCTAGTGCCTAATTCTCCTTACATAAATACCATCCTACAAGAGATGCTTTCCTCACCAACAGCTGGACACTATGGATTTCTTCAAACTTACAAGAGGATTAAATAAAATTTCTATTAGAAAGGGACGAAGAACTCCATTGTTGAATTTGTAGCATGGTGCGACACGTGCCAACGACATAAAGGCAAAACAGTGGCAAGCCCTGGGAAGCTACAACCTCTACCCATCTGTTAGAACCCTTGCGGATTCTAAGCATGGGTTATAGAGATCAGCCCTCCTTGGAACTCTATAGGGATCATCTCTCCTTGGTAGTTAACCATAATGGCTGAAAAAGATTGATCTATTACTTGACAAAAGAGGTGGCAGCTACATGCTTTATATAGGGTCTTCAAACCTCAATTCCTAATAGGGCTCCTACTTCAACTAAACCAAGCCTCATACTAAACCAAGATTCCAACTCCTAATCTTACTCTTAACCAACACTAGAGACAGTCTCATCTAAGTGAAACTCCTCCTCTCTCTAACCCTAGTCGACTTCCCCTCATCATGGTGAGTGGCCTATTGGGTTGATTACAAGTTTGACTTGGTTGACTCCGACCCGAATCCAACTCCGACTCCAATTCAATCGAATCCTAACCCTACTAGAATTGGGCTAATTTTTATAAATGACTCAAATCTCCTCTTAGACAACCTAATGTCAGGTCTAGGTTGGCCAATAAAGTCCAATCTAAGGACTCAACTCAATCGACTAGGACCCGACTCAGTTGGGGTCCTAACATGCCCGCCCTCTTCAAATCAGTCTTGTCCTCAAGGTTGAGACTCCATGACTTCAGATCCTGATCTGCAACTCCTTATGAGGCCTCTATAGTAGGCGTATCATACTCTTGTGGTCCAGTATCAATATAGCATCTGAATGGTGATGCGTCACGATCTTACGATCCCATGTAATCTCCAATTGGAACTTGGCCTCTTCATCAACTTGGGTATAGGTGGATGGGCCTGGGTAGAGTAGTCCCCTCTAACCTTCCACTTGAGGTCGGACACATAGAGGATCAAGTGTACTTTTGAATCGACATGTAGATTCGATCCATAGGGCACAACTCCAACGTGTTCTCCAATTTTGTAGGGTCCAATGTAACAAGGAGACCACTTCCTCATGGCTCAAGTTTTTATGGATTCCTACTGGTAGGGCTAAAGATGAAGGAAGACTTGGTCTTTAAAGTAAATATCCTCTTGCTCTGATGTTTGTCAAGCAGCTGCTTCTTTCTTGCATGGGCTGTCGTGTAGTTGTTCTTTAATATTAGCCAAGTTTCCCTACGAGATGGTGGCTGCCTTCTAATAAGGTCCATGGTGATGTGAGCCTAATCTGAGTCTAGAGTGAGGAGAAGCTATAATTTCCCTGGGCTTATCTTTGTCTCTCCTTTGCATTGTTGACATGTATCATGCCAAGCCTCAATTTTAGCAATGATCTCCTCATTGTAGATTGAGAGCCTTGGGTTTGGTGAAGAGCGAGCTTTGATGTAGATTAGGGGTTGGCCATCTTTCATGAGGGTGGTGTCGATCCCAACTTTTGATGTGTCTGCTACAATCACAAACATTTGGTCACGATATAGTATTGATGTAGATGGTATCATGGCCATAAGGGCTATAGTTCTACTCTTTCTTCATAGTGAGAGAGGCGATGATCTTGCTGTAGTGGTTGGATATGTTTAGTATAAGGGTCTTTATGTTTTGTTGAGTCTCGCAATTTATCCCTCTCTTACTCTAGTACTATTGCTAGATGAGCTCGATCTTCTTACGGCCGTCGGTAGTGGGACAAGGATCATTAATAGGGAAGGCTTTGAGCATCATGGTCCGCTCCTGAGAGAGGTCATGAAAGTTGCCCAAGATCTAGGAGTGTCACATCAGAAACCATAGCTGATTCGGCTGGATGTAGCACGTTAAGAAGAGTTTGTCCTTGTAGAAAAAGATGTAGAACTTATGGAGGCAAAGTGCTGCTGAGGGGCAATATCGCATCTAAATGACTTGTATATCCAATGTCTCCTGGACAATCCTCTCAGATTCGGCTTTCTAAAGGTGTGAATAGCAATATGGCCGAATATGGGCTGGTGGTTCCTCCTGCAAAATCAGATTTGGAGGTCATGTAGTCGGCTTGATTTTGTGGAGGTGCATGAAATTTCGGCAAGCTTCTCCAAGCGTTGTGTCGAGATCATCATTACTTCGCTCCTACGTTTCCCATATAAGGTCACTTGTTCTCCCTTTGTTAGGATCAATTGGCACGGGATGTGTGAATTAGTGCAAGTGTAAATCAACATTTTAAAGAAAATTTTTCATTGGAGTAAAACCATAAATCGAAAGCGTATCTTGAACTTGAAGGCGAGTAAGTATATGTTTTAAAAACATAATCGAATGATGATGCTTTTGCTTTTCTAATTACGAACAATTGTAAGTAGTAAAGGAAGCAAGTAAGAAACACTTACAATTTATAATGGTTCGATCTTAACCTTGGCCCACGTCTACATCCCGATCCTCCTCCTTAAGATACACCGGCGTCCACTATTGATCTCTTTTGAGTGAAGATCAAACCCTTAGAACATAAGCATACAAAGGAGACTCTTTATAAGAATTTTCTTAACTCTAAACTCACTCCCTTCCTCTTTTCTTTTTCTTACAATTCACATAAGTTTTTCATAAAGATTTAATCCATAAAATTATTGTATAGATTGTAAGAAAACTTGAGATATTTATAGGCCCCAAATAGCTTTAGAATTTGGACACAAAATTTAAACGTATCTAGAAAATCTAGGTATGGGCAGTTCACCCGCTAGCGGCGACAATGCAACCACAGAAAGCACCCTGAAAATAGGGTACGGGCAATTTAACCACTAACCTGGGCAGTTCAGCTATCGTCAACCGCTCGAAAACCTGGGCGATGTCGGTACAATTACCGCTCACTGGTGGTTCAGCTATCAGAATTTTTGGAAAAGTGGTTCCCTCCACTTTTCGAATTTTGACTTGAATCTTAAGTTGACCAATTTCCTGGTCAACTAATTGAGCTCGACCTGAGCTCAATCCAACCCCATAATAGATCCGATTGCCTCATTGAGTTGATTTGGATTTCTTCCAAATCAAACTCAATTAGGACTCAATCCATAACTACAGCTCAATAATTATAACCATAATGACCATCAAGCTAAACAATGATCTAATTCCCGATAATCTAGCAGCCTCTGATATTCTTGCGATGAGTTCTATGATCATCTTCTAGGGATCCCCTAGCGTGTTCCCAACGAGCTTCCCAATCGCTTTGGCGAACTCCCGACGTGTTCCACTGCATCGTCCGAACCTTGGCCCGATGCCCAAGCTTGATCCTAGGTCAATGTCTGGTCTGTAACTCCTTTTCCCATCATGGTTAAACCTATACGATGCTAACTATGACTTAATTAATTATAATCATGATTAATAAATCTACTTGAAAACCTTTCCAACTCCCGACTAGCCTTTCGGTTACCCTTGACAATCTTCCGACGAGTCTCGATCTTCTTCCGGTGAACTCCCATTGTGCTATCTTGGCTAGCTCTTGATACCCTCTGCGAGCTCCTGACGCAGTCTAGGTGAGTTCCCAACTGCATCATCCTCACTTCGGCATGATGCCTGGACTTGACTCTAGCTAAACCTTTGATTATAATATTCTTACTTAATATAGTTAATCTTGCATCAATCAACTCTAACAACCTTGTTAGATCAATAACCATCAATTGATTTCATCATCAAAATGTGAGATTCAACAATCTCTCCCTTTTTTATGATGATAATCAATTGATGACAAGAGTTAATCCAAACTCCCCCTAAATCCATACCACAATAAAGAAAACTTAAATTCAAGAAAATGGTACTCTTGAATTTAAGTATCTTGAGACAATCAATATTTCAAGCAAATCAAAATTTACATCAAGTTATTAAAGCATGAATTTCAAAAAAAATATTATACATCAATATCCAAGTATGTACATCAATATCCATATGTCATCAATATTCATTTCTCCCCCTTTGTCATCAACAAAAAGGTGAAATGTATAGTTAATGATTTTAAAGCACATGATGACATTACTCCCCCTTAATAAAACCGAATATGTATTATAGAATTTTTTATCCCCTTTGTGAATAATGAGGAGAGCAACAAGGGAGAAGTTGTGAAAACATTGCATCATTAAGAAGAGATCTTAATAAATTTCAAAAAGAATATTGAGATAAGCTTAAAAGTCCAAGTTGAAACTATTTTAATCACATCATATGCAATACATCATATTATCATAAAATCATGAGTGTTGCATGCATTATTCCAAAAAATCATCATTACATGCACGATCATCATACATGATTTCACATCATCATACCTTCTCCCCCTTTATTATCAACAAAAAAGAAGAGGTGTAATTAGCAAGTTTTTTAGATATGAAGGCTTAGCAATTTAGCAAATTTTTCATCATTTTAGAACATGCAAGTTAATGAGTTCTTTCTTCTCTTTTGAGAAGTGCAAGCTAGCAAATTTTTGCTTCATTTACAATGTTCAAGCTAGCAATTTTACATCATGCAAGCTAAGAAGTTAGCAAATGTTACTTCTCTTTGAAGTATGAAGGCTAGCATGTTTTTGAGAATGTGAGATTAAGCAATTATTCTTTTGAGATTTGCAAGATAGCATTTCTTGCTTCTCTTTTGAGATGAGCAAGCTAGCAAGTTTTGCTCCCCATTTGTCATTATCAAAAGGAAGGGATGATTACAATAGTACAAAACTTTTTTCATTACATCATTTTTCAAATCATCACATGAAATATATTAAGAAAAATTAACATAGTAATGAGATTTACAATTCATAAAGACAAATTATGAAAATCAAGAGACAAATCATAGGAGAAACAAATAAAATATGTTGCTTCATGCATAAGAAATCTCTAGTTATCAAGATCATGATTTATATAAAAATCACCTTTTAAATAATACAAGAATATATAATAAGATATTTTGATTCATAAAAGATTTCAAGTTATAATTCCAAGAAATCAAAATCACGATATAGGTAAAAACTTATTCAATTTCAAATAATCAAAATCATCAAAATCACATTCAAGTGATTCAAATTGAAATAAATAGACTTATCAATCTCTTGAAATACTAGCGATTTCCTTTCTCCCCATTATCATTGTAAATAAAAAGGAAGAAAAAAAAGGAGGGGGTTTTGAAAAGCATCATATCACAAAAATAATTAATTTTATAGATGTAAATTATGAAATCAAGAGCTACCCATGTAATTTAGTTCATCTTATGTAAATTTCAAGCAAGATAGCAAATCAATCAAATCATGCATTTTGAAGATTATCTCATATAAATTTTGATAATAAGCATCAAGAATTCCAAAAAAAAATATGATAGTAAATCAAGCTCAAATTGTAAATCAAGTATTTTGCATGCATTTAGAAAGTTCTAATTTTCTTCTAAGCAATTGTTCCGCATTCAATGGTCGGGTCGGGTCGGGTCGGGATTGTGAGCTCGTAATTATTTGTAATTGCATGAAGAGGCGCGATGAGAGCGTAGAGGTGATAGCGGGACCCACGATGTCGTGGTGGAAGATCATGACGCATGGTGATGCGATGAGGATCCGATATAACTGATGATGATAAGATCAATGATTACAGGGCATGAAGATGCGTCGATACACACATAGATCCTATTATGAGTGATTAGGCCTATTGGCTTGGGCTTAACATGACATATTAAGAGACCTATACAAAACAAAAACCTCTCCTACGATAATATTAAGTCGGTAAGCGTGAGGCAATAGGATTGACCCACGTGGCCTTCCATCATTATAGGAAGAAATTAAATCATGATATAGGTTGAGTTGGTCGAGTCCCTCGAGGCTCACCTATCTACATGATCGAGTTCTTGCCTATGACATATATATGTCACCGGTGACCTGAGGATATGGTATGACTTGGTTGAGCAGTCGAGAGCATATTCATCAAATCAGACTCATCTTGTAACGATGGTGATGACTTAACTGAACTTCATGGTTGGTCAAGCAGTCGAGACCATAATGATTCGAAGGCCAAATATAACAGGAATCATAAGGAGTTGTGATTGGTAAGAGTTGCCTACCTTTTGGGCTTAGTGTAATTGGTCGAGTCTCTCGAGTTTGCACTATGATGCCGTTTGGATCCCGATCCCCACTAGGAGTCTACTGGAGACTTCTGTCTCACGTGTCGAGGGTGTCGCATAATTCACTAGGAATATAGTGAGAGTACATTAAGATAGAAGTTCATGTCTTAATTAGTCTTTTCTATAAAATCTACATGTTATTTATGTGTGCTATATCTTGTTTGTCAGAAACATGTTGCTCACAAACCCCTTGCATGGTATACTTGATGCCAACTACCTCGCTAGTCCAAACTACATAACTTAGCTCGTAATTTGAGAATTGTTCTCATGGTGGAGAAAATTGTGTACGTCGTCCTTGATACAATTATGCCCACACTAGAAGAAGGCACAAGTGAGGATGAGATCGCTCACTATGTGAAGTATATAAATGATTCTACATTGACAAGATATTACATATTAGCCTCCATGTTGTTGAATCTTAGATTTTGATGATAAAATCAATTGATGGATTATTAATCTAACAGAATTGTTAGAGTTGATTGATGCAGGATTAATTACGACAAAAGAATTATTACAATCAAGATTGGCTAAGGTCAAGTCTATGCATCAAGTTGATGCAGTTAGGAACTTACCAGGAGTGCATCAAGAGCTCGCCAAGGGTATCAGGAGCTTGCTAGGATGACACAAGGAAGTTCGCCAGAAGAAGACCAAGACTCACCGAAAGATTGTCAGGGTTAGCTGAAAAGCTTGTCGGGAGTTTGGATGGTCTTGTAATGAATGTTTGACAATTATGATTGTATTTAATTAAGTCGTAATTAGCATCATACTGTACTAACTATGACAAGAGCAATGAAGTTATAACCAGATGATGGGCCAAGATCAAGCTTGAGCATCGGGCCGGGGTTCAAACAATGTAGTGGGATCTCGCCGAAGTTTGCTAGGAGATTTGCCGAAAGGATCAGGAAGCTTGCTAGGAACACATCGGGAGATCGCCAAAAGAAGACCGGATGACTTGTCGTAAGAATGCCGGAGGCTATCAGATTGGTGGGAGTTAGGTCTTGATTATCTCGATTGGTCATTAAGTGTTAGGGTTTTTGAGTCATAGTTAGGGTTTGAGTCCAAATTGAGTCAGAATTAGAAAGAATCCAAATCAACTCAATAAGGTAATCGGGTCCACTATTGAGGTTTCATTGAGCTCAGGTTGCACTCAATTGGTTGACCAAAGGTTTAGTCAACATTAGGTTCAAGCCAAAATTTGAAAAGTGGAGGGAACCACTTTGCAAAAATTTCGACAAGTAAACCACCGATGAGCAGCGGGTGTACCGCCATTGCCCAGGTTTTCAGGCGGCTGACCCGCCCAGGCTGTGCAGTTGAACCACCCGTACCTAGGAATCTGGGTGCTTTGGGTGGCTAACCCGCCCAGGGCCGGTAGGTAAATCGCCCGTACCCTGGTGTTCGGGCGGCTGAGTCACTCAGGTTGGTGGGTAAATCACCCATACCTGAATTTTTCGAATATGTTTGATTCTTGGCTCCAAAAATCTGAAGCAACTTAGGACCTATAAATACTCCAAGTATTCTTGCATTCCATACAACACTTCTAAGAAAAAAATTCTGTGAAAAACTATGTGAAGTTTAAGAAAAAAAAAGGGTAAGGGAGAGAGGTTAGAGTTATAAATCTTATCTCCCTTGTAAGCTCAAGTGTAATGGTTTGGTTTTTACCCAAAAAAGATTGGTAGTGGATGCCGGTATGCCTCAAGAAGGAGAACTCGAAAGTGGACGTAGGCCTTTGGCGCCGAACTACTATAAAAATTGTGAGTGGTTCTTTGCTTTCATTGCTTATATATTTCTTGTATTGAAGCTTTCGATTTATCTCAACTCTTAGAAATCAAAGTTTTTCATGATAAGTTCCTTCCTTCAAATGTTACTTTATCTTTCTGATTTGATTATTAACTTAGCAAATTTTTCTTTTTCACTAAGAATGAAAAGCTTCGGTTTCCCTATCTCGGTTTGATTGGAAAGATTTTATTTAGAAAGAAACTTTACACTTACAATAATTCACCACCCACCCCCCCCCCCTCCTCCTCTTTTAGTACCAATTGATCCTAACAATTAGTATTAGAGCCTCAGTTTTTCTTATTTAGTTTAACACCCAAAAGAAATGGCTATTATTTGCTTTCAAGAGGGTTTTTCTATCGTTCGTCCTCCCATATTCAATGAGATTGACTATACTTATTTGAAAACCCGAATGAGAGTTTTTTTACTTTCTTTAGACCTTGATTTATGGACTGTCATTGAAAATGGATTTGAAAAGTCTTTTCTTCCAATGAACAATTGGAATGATTTGGAGAAAAGGACATTCTCTTTAAATGCAAAGGCTATGAATGCCTTTCTTTATGCTCTTGATAAGAATGAGTTTAATTGTGTTTTCGCTTGTGATTCGGCTTTCAATATTTAGCATATTTTGAAAATCACATATGAAAGCATAATTAATATAAATAAATCAATGAATAAAATATCTTATAAAATAGACTTGAAGAACAACTTCCAAAGAACAGGAATGAATTTGAACTGAGAACATATGACTCCTCGAGTGATGAGGACCTTAAACTTTTGACAAATGAACTGAAAAAATTAATGAACTTGAACCTTAAAAATAATGTAAAGATGGATAAAACCTCTTGCTATGAATGCAAGAAGTCGAGGAGCTCTGAAGATGAAATGTATAACCAAGAAGTGGAGAACCTCGCTCTTATGGCCATCGAAGATGAGGTTAGTGAGTCTTTAAATATTTACTTTTCTAAATTATTGAACATGTTTCATGATCTGTTTCATGAGTTAGAAAATTTAGTAAATCATTTAAACTGCTTAAGATTGATCATGAATTACTAGTTAGTGGACTTGATGAAATGCATGACTCACTAGTATCACACAACAATACATACTCTAAATGTAAGATACTAGATAGTGTTAAAAAAGAAAACATCATGCTTAAATCAATACTAAAATATTTCAAATAGGAAACAAATCTCTAAATATGATCCTTTCCAATAAGGGTCATATTAATAGTAGAAATAACATAGGCTTTGTTGGTAATGTTAAACAAAAGCCAACCATTTTTACAAAAGAACCTAAATTAAATGTGTTATCAAAAATCAAGTGTAATTGTTGTGGTAGATTAGGATATAAAACCTATATCTATCCATTTAAAAATTATAGTCTACATAAACAACCTTAAGCCATTAGAAAAAATGGGAATAACATACCATGAAGGACCCAAACTCAAATGGGTACCTAAATCAAAACCTCATATAATATAAAGTTGCATCCTAACAAGGCTAGGAGCACTAAGTAATGTTTTAAAAGTATATGCTCAAGACAAATGACTTGAGATCTAATACTCTTTCAAAGCTCACTAGCCTAAGTAAATAATAAGAAAAATTTATTGAAAATAGCTAATCATTCTATAATTAATCTTGATGATGCATAGCTAGAGCATGCTAAAATCAGAAAGAAGAAAGTATAGTTAACTTAAATAAAAGTCATATGTATGAAAGAAAGATTTTAATGATAATTATTGTATTGATGTGTATTAACTTGTATTGATGATTTATGTTATTTATGAACCTAAAAATCAAATATGAAATCATCTTTCTTTAAAAGAAAAACTTATTGATAACATGATAGAATATTCCAACTTGCAAAAATCATTGGATTTAAAATGAATCAAAGCTTTTGTTTGAAAATAATTTGCAATGATCATAATAAATTTTTTTTTTGAATTTAAATGCCAATGCATTCTTGAAAGAAATTTCAAAAGAAGGATAATTCTTCTTGAAAGAATATTTATCCCATGAATCCTTCAACAAAGATAAAATGATATATTTATTGTTGAATCTCTTCAACTACAAAAATAAATAGAAAACTTTAGCTATTTTCTTTTGGAAAACAATCTATAATAACTTTATTGAAATTTTCTGAAAAGTGATTTTTGATGATAATTTTGGATAAGTTTTCAAATGATTTTATTTTAAAAAAGATTAACGAATCGATTATATTATTTTTATTACTCTCTTGAACTATGAAAATGATTTTGATGATTTGATGATTTGAACTTGGATAAGTTATTATCATGATTTTTGGCAAGTTTAGAAAATAAAACTTGAAAATGTTATTATGAACCATCTTTTTGAAAACTTAAAGTTTCATATATACAAATCAAAATCTTCTACTTTTTCTTCCTTAAAATTAACTAATGATCTTGATATCTATAATATGATATCTTTTTGACTCTTCTTTGATCTCTTAAGATTCTATTTTATTATTAAGAGGAGATTTATTAAATTAAATCGTGTGTTTTGGTATTCATGAATGTCTTTTGATATTAATATATTTCTTGATGTGATTTATTTTAAAACTCATGAATGACATAACTTATCACCAAAATTAGTATTTCTTAAATTTGTGATAAGTTAAAAATTGAAAGAAATTTGTATTATCATGAATATTTTCTTAATTTCTTGACTTGACTTATACGTTATGGGAATCATATTATTGATCTCTATGATTTTCTCCTTTTTAATGAAAAGGAGATTTATGATCTTAACAATAATAATTGAAATTTTTATCAAGATCATTATTTTTTTTATTTTTGGATGAATTATTATTATCCCCTAAGATTCATTTTTATTATTTACAAAAAAGGGGAAAAAAACTTATTGAATGGAATCATATCTTTTGATATTCAAAAATTTGATTTTATCTTTAATGACATGATTTCCTTATACTTTTGGGAGTATTTTGAACATGGATGTAAAGAAGTTATGTAATCATATTTATTTCTTTACAATAACAAAAAGTGATAGATAAAAATATCAATATGTCTAGAAGCAAATTGGATATGATAACATTGAATGAAAATCAATTTGCTTAGAAGAAAATATAGAATAGTAAATTTTCTAAATACATACGAAATGCGAGCTTGATTTACTATTTTTCTTTAGATTTCTTAGACTTTATAAATTGGAGATCTTATCAAAATTTGCATGCTAAATCAATAATTTGCTTGATTTGCTACCTTGCTTAAAATTTGCATAAGACAAATTAAAATACATAAGTAGCTATTGATTTTTTAATTTCGGTATAAAATTTACATTTTTAAAATTGAGTATTTTTGTAATATGATATTTTTTATTTCTCTACCTTGATTCTACCTTCTTGCTTACACAAAGTGGAGAAAGAAAATCACTAGCATTTTAAAAGATTAATAAGACTATTAATATCATTTTGAATCTTTTGAAATTGATTTTGATAATTTTGAATGAGTTCTTTACCTATATTATGATTTTGATTTATTGGAATTATAACTTGAAAACTTTTATAAATCAAATCTCTTATATCTTCTTGTATTATTTAAAAGAAGATTTTTGCATAAATCATGATCTTGACAACTTGAGAATTATTATGCATGAATCAAGATATTATATGATTTGTTTCTTGATATTCACAATTTATTTTTATAAATTGAATATCTCATCAGCATGCTAATTGTTCTTGATATATTTCATGTGATGATTAGTATATTTCTTGATATATTTATTGAAAAATAATGAAATGGGAAAAGTTTTGCACTATTGTAGCCATCCCCTCTTTTTGACAATGACAAAGGGGGAGCAAAACTTGTTAGCTTATAAAATTACTAGCTTGAATAATACAAAGGAAACAAATATTTGCTAGCTTACACTTCTCAAAAGAGAAGAATGAATTCACTAGCTTATATGTTCTAAAGTAAATGAAAAATTTGTTAAATTGCTAAGCTTTCTATATATCAAAAACTTGCTAATTGCACTTCTCATTTTGTTGATGACAAAGAGGGAGAAGATATAATTATGTGAAATCATGTATAATGATCATGTCATGAACATAAAGATAATGATTTATTATTTTTTAGATTTATTTGCTATATTTTATTGAAATTAACATGAGAAAATTTTGTTGAGCTCATATTCGAAATTTTATATATACAAGATTGATAATATAGATTTCATGAAATGAAGCCTTTTTGTGATAATATTTTTTAAAAAACTTTCTCCATGATTTTATCTTATTGTTTTAAAAAAAATTACATGAAGATGCGCCACAATTGAAATTTACAAGAGATAATTTTTTATATCAAGAGATGATTTATGCTACATTTGAAATATATAAGTAATCTTTAAATCTCTTGAACTTTTGAGCTCATCTTAGTATTACTTTTAAAATTTATTAAGAACTCTTCTCGATGATGAAATGATTCAACAACACCTCCCTTATTTATCTCCTTATTAAAGGGGAAGAAAATTTTATAATGCATATACTAAGGGGAGTAATGTCATCATATGCTTTGAAATTATTAGCTATATTTTACCTTTTTATTGTTGACAAAGGGGGAGGAATATATATTGATGACATGTGATATTAATTAATAAATACATTGATAACACATGATTTTGTTGAAAAATATGAATATGAATTGATATATCTTGGATATGGATATGAGTGCATAATTCCAATTATGATTTGATGACTTGATGAAATTTATGATTTGATTACTTTATATAAATTCGTGTTGAAATTTGCATAGAATGTTGATAACTTGAATTTAAGAGTGTGTGCTTCTCTTAAATTTAAGTGGTATAGATTTAGGAGGAGTTAGGATTAACTCCTGTCATAAATTGATTATCATTATCAAAAGGGGGAGATTGTAGAATCTTATATTTTGATGATGAAATCAATTAATCGATTATTGATCTAACAGGATTGTTAGAGTTGATTAATGCAGGATTAATTATGACAGAAGGATTATTACAATCAGGATTAGCCAAGGTCAAGTCCATGCATCGAGTTGATGCGGTTGGGAACTTGCCAAGAGTGCGTTGGGAGCTGGCCAAGGGTATTGGGAGCGTACTAGGATAGCGTAAGGGAGTAACCAGAAGAAGACTGAGACTCACTGAAAAGATTATCGAGGGTAGCTGAAAAGCATGTCAGGAGTTGAGATGGTCTTGTAATGTATGTTTGGTAATTATGATTATATTTAATTAAGTCATAATTTGTATCGTACAAGACTAACTATGATAGGAGCAATGGAGTTACAATCAGATGATGGGCCAAAATCAAGCTTGAGCATCGAGTCGGGGTTCGAACGATGTAATGGGACCTCGTCGAAGTTCACTAGGAGATTCACCGAAGGGATCAAGAAGCTAGCTCGGAATACGTCGGGAGATCGTCGAAAGAAGATCGGATGATTTACAGCAAGAATGTCGGAGGCTGCCAGATTGGTGTGAGTTAGGCCTTGATTATCTTGATTGGTCATTAAGTGTTGTAATCATTGAGTCGTAGTTAGGGTTTGAGTCCAAATTGAGTTAGATTTGGAAGGAATCCAAATCAACTCAATACGACAATCTGGTCCACTATTAGGGTTTGATTGAGCTTAGATTGAGCTCAATTGGTTGACCAAAGTATTAGTCAACATCAGATTCAAGCTAGAATTTGAAAAGTGGAGGGAACCACTTTTGTAAAAATTTCGACAGGTAAATCGCCGTTGAGCAACGGGTGTACTGCCACTACCGCCCTGGTTTTCAGGCGGCTGACGACGGGTGACCTACCCAGGCTAGGTGATTGAAGGAATCTGGGTACTTTGGATAGTTGACCCGCCTAGGGCCGGTGGGTAAACCGCCCGTACCCTAGTGTTCAGGCGACTGAGCTGCTCAGGTCGATATGCCCGTACTCAGATTTTCTAGATACATTTGAGTTTTGATTCCAAAAATCTGAGGCAACTTGGGGCCTATAAATACCCCAAGTATTCTTGCATTCCACACAATACTTCTAAGGAAAAATTTTTATGAAAAACCTGTGTGAAGTGTAAGAAAAAGAAAAGGGGTAAGAGAGAGCTTAGAGTTATAAATCTTATCTCCCTTGTAAGCTCAAGTGTAAGGGTTTGGTCTTCACCCAAAGAAGATCAGTAGTAGATGCCGGTGTACCTCAGGAAAGAGGACTCAAGAGTGGACGTAGGCCTTTGGCGCTGAACCTCTATAAAAATTGTGAGTGGTTCTTTTCTTTCATTGCTTACATATTTCTTGTATTGAAGCTTTTGATTTATCTTAACTCTTAGAAAGCAAAGTTTTTCACGATAAGTTCCTTCCTTCAAATGTTGCTTATCTTTATGATTTGATTATTAACTTAGCAACTTTTCTTTGTTCACTCAATCATTTCACTAAAAATGAAAAACTTTAATTTTCTTATCTTGGTTTAATCGAAAAGATTTCATTTATAATGAAAATTTACACTTGCACTGATTCACCCTCCCCCCCTTTCTTAGTGCCAATTGATCCTAATATATGACTCTTGAGTTACATAGGCGACATGAGAGCATGGATGCAGATTCTATCCTTCTTTATCTCCACTAGCAATTTGAGAAATAGGCAAGAACTCAAAGATATGAGATATCTAAGAGACTCTTCCAAGCAAGGATGACAAAAGGGACATCGGTGAGAACCATATCTTGAAGATGATCGAGTGGATCGAGAAACTCACAAGTCTAGGAATAGTCCTAGAGGATAACCTATGTGCTGATCTTATACTTCAGTCCCTACCAGATTCCTTTTCACAGTTCATTATTAACTTTCATATGAACAAGCTTAAGGTGATTCTACTTGAGCTCCTCAATATGTATAGGAAGCTGAGAGCACCATCAAGAAAGAGAAGTGAGTTCTCTATATTAGTGAGACCAATAAGAAAAGGAAGGCTAATAAAACCCTTAAGAAAGGGAAGGGCAAAGAAAGACTGGGTTAAGCAAATGTTGCTAAGAAATACCCGATAAAGGACAAAGAACTATGATCAAGATGGACATTAGAAGAGGAACTATAAGGATTATTTTACAGATAAGGTGAAATAGAAGCTTAGAAAAGCTTCAAGTATATTCATGATCTATCTTCACTTATCAGATTTTCATGATAACATATGGGTATTGGATACTGAGAGTGCTTATCATATCTGTAATTCATTGCAGGTTTTGGTAAGACCTAGGAGATTGGCCAAAGGCGAGATGGACATCAAGATGGGAAATAGAGCAAGAGTTGCTGCAGTTACTATTGGGTAGGTCATCCTATATCTACTTGATCTAGCTATTATTGCATTAGATGCATGCTATTTTGTTCCCTCTATTATCAAAAATATTATTTCCATCTCTTATTTGATAATTAGTGGATATAAATTAGTTTTTAAAAATAATAGCTGTTCAATAATTATGGATGATGAGATCATCACTAGAGGGAGCCTGATAAGTGGCTTATATGTGTTACACATTTCTCCATACATCATGAATATAAATATGTCTAAGAGGAAAAGAGATGAGGTGAACAATTGATACTTATGGCATTGTAAGCTAGGTCATATACATGAGGGAAGGATTCAAAAGTTGTTGAAAGACAGATACTTAGATCGATTTGACTATGAGTCATATGTAACTTATGAAGTTTGCCTTCGTGGAAAGATAACCAACTCTTCTTTTAGTGAAACTGAAGAGAGAGCCATTGCGTTATTGGAACTCATACATAGTAATGTATATGGTCTCATGTCGACTCAGACTATAGATGGTTACTCATACTTCATTATATTCACTGATGATTTCTTTAGGTATGAATATGTGTACTTAATGAAGTATAAGTTTGAGGTTTTTGATAAATTTAGGGAATATAAGAATGAGGTAGAGAACCAAATTGGAAAAAGTATTAAGACTCTTCGATCAGATCGAGAAGGAGAGTACTTGAGTACGGAGTTCATCCATTTCTTCAAGGACAATGAGATTTCATCTCAGTGGACACCTCCTTGTACACTTTAGCTCTATGATGTATCAGAAAGGAGGAACCACATACTTTTAAACATGGTTTGATCCATAATGATTTTCACTAACCTACCCATCTCATTCTGGGGAAATGCCCTAGAGACTATAGCTTACCTTCTGAATAGAGTTCCATCAAAGTCGATAGTGTTTACACCATATGAGATATAGAAAGGAAAGAAGCTTGATCTTAAAGTGGTTAAGATTTGGGGTTGTCTTACCCACGTTAAAAGACACAATCTCGATAAGTTGGAATCAAGGATAGAACGGTGCACATTTGTGGGATACCCTAAGGAGACTTTACGGTATTATTTCTATTATCCCGAGGACCGAAAGGTCTTTGTTGCCAAAAGAGCTATATTTCTTAAGAAGGAACACATTCTTGGTGGAGATAGTGGGAAATAAACTTGAGTGAGGTTAGAAAACCTAGCTCAAGCACCATTCCAGAGTTCGAGTCTGTTCAGGTACCTAGTACACAAGTTCCAACTTTGCATAGGTCTAGCAAAGTATCTTACCCTCCTGAAAAATATGTGGGACATATTAGTAGAGAGGACTCTTAGGATGTTGATCTTCAGACCTATGAGAAGGCTATTATGAGTATAAACTTCGGGAAGTGGCAAGAAGCCATGAATTCTGAGATGAATTCCATATACTCTAATAAGGTTTGGAACCTTGTTGATGCACTTAAGGGTATTGCACCTATCGGGTGCAAGTGGATCTTTAAGAAGAAGATCAAAGTGGATGAAAATGTGGAGACCTATAAGGCAAGACTAGTAGCTAAAGGATATCATTAAAGACAAGGAGTTGACTATAACGAAACCTTTTCACCTGTAGTCATGCTTAAATCTATTATTATTCTTTTGGCCATTGCAATACACTATGACTATGAGATTTGACAGATGGATGTGAAAACGATATACCTCAATGGCAATCTTTAGGTGGAGGTGTATATGATATAACCAGAGAGTCGAGATAAAGTCTGCAGATTGCTTAAATCCATTTATGGATTAAAGCAAGTTTCCCAAAGTTAGAATATAAGATTTGATGAGGTGATCAGATCTTATGACTTCATTAAGAATGAAGACGAGCTTTATATATACAGGAAGGTAAGTAGGAGTGTTATCAACTTCTTGGTGTTGTATGTGGATGACATCATAATAATTGGGAATGATATAAGAATAATCTCTATAGTAAAGGCTTGGCTATCCAGAAACTTCTCCATAAATGACTTAGGAGAAGCATCCTATATTTTAGGGATCTGGATCTATAGAGATATATCTAAGAGGATACTTGGCTTATCCCAATCCAGGTACATAGACTTTGTTCTTAAAAGGTTTGGCATGGAGAATTCCAAAAGAGGTCTCATACCGATGAGATATGAAATCACTTTCTAGGAGTATGTCCCCAAAGACTCCTGAAGAAAGGGCAAACATGGATAAGATATCTTATGCCTCAACGATAGGGTCTATCATGTATGTTATACTATGTACCAGGCCTGATATAGTGTATGCTCTGAGTGTCATGAGTAGATATTAGGCAGATCCAGGTTTGGAACACTGGAAGACAATAAAGTGTATCCTTAAGTACATGAGAAAGATTAAGGATCTTTTACTAGTATATAAAGGAGGTAGCCTCTAGGTTTAGGGATACACAGACTCGAGTTTCTAGTCCAACATTGATGATAGCAAGTCGAACTCATGGTATATTTTCACCCTGAATGAAGGAGCAATAAGTTGGAAGAGTTCCAAGCAAGATACTACTGCTGACTTAACCACAGAGGCAGAATAATAACTATAGCAGAAGCAGCAAAATAAAGGATGTGGATAAAGAAGTTCATTAGGGATTGGGAGCCATACCAAGCTGCATGGAGTTGATTCTCATATAATGTGATAGTGACAGAGTGGTAATTCTAGCAAGGGAACCTAGGTCTCATTAAAATTATTCTGAGGAGGTTTTACTTAATTAGAGAGATCATAGTATGAAAAGATATAGTAATAGAAAGAGTTTTATTCGAAGATAATATTGTAGATCTATTGATGAACCCACTAGCTCAAATTATATTTGAGCGTCACAGGGATTTGATACGGATCAGACACATTAGTGATTGCCTTTAGGTCAAGTGGGAGACTATTGATTACATATGCCCTACAAGCCAATCACATGAGTGATGGCACGTATGATACGCTACACGATCTTTTTGCTTATGATTATTATTGACATATTCTCACACTATATTGTATGTTGTATATATATATTGTAATATCCCTGGTTCTGTGCAATGAGAATCAAATCATGAAGAGATCATGATAATAAGATTGATTCACCTTTACACACATATCCTAAATAATCCTGGTCATAGGCTACTCGAGAGGGACATCGAGATAGTTGGACATACTAGTGTACTATATACCCGTCTATATGATGGAGGCGACTGGTCTCATAGCCACATGTGAAGACACTAAGAATATAGTATATGTGTTCATTGGAGAATTGGTTCACTGATTGATCCGCTTATGAAATATTGTATGGTTAATGATACCTAATATCAGACAGCAATTCCATGATCCCGGTTGTGTATCTGGTCCTCAGTCTTGAGACACAAAGGATGCCTTATTTGAGTACTAATTTCTTTAACTCCAGACTTACAGGTTTGAAAAGTTCTAAATCTAGTACAATTGATTATCTGGATTAGTAGCCAACTTTATGAAGGTAATTGAGTGTCAATAAAGGATCATCCACTCTTAGTATCATGAGAGGAATATCTCATATATGCTTGCTTAGATAAATCCCTGACCAAGGTCATTTGGATTGAGAGAGAAGGAGTTCTCCAGGGGAATCCGATTAGAACGAGACTATAACAAAATTTGTATATAACTTGACAGTATCATATCCAATATACGGTCTCTGGGATATTAGTTGGATAAAGAATTCTAGATACACAGTAATTGTGGATAGATAAGTCTAATAAATTTGATCCCCCTGTACCATCTAGGGACTATGATATAGTGGCCTAGTACGTCCATAGTCGATGAGTCGAGTGAATTATTATAGGGATAATAATTCACTATATCAGAAAGAGTTCTAATGGGAGTGACTCATGGCCAGCTTGGTATCAGGCCTAGAGGGTTACACACATATGGTGGATGCTTTAGCGAATAGAGGATTAGATAGAGATCCAATTAGCCCTTATTCTCATTAGATGAGACCTTATACTAGAGGCTCCTTGCTTGAGACCCAATTAGAGGCCTAAGGAGATTATTGGATAGAGATCCAATAATGTAATGTTAGTGGGTTATTGGATGGAGATTCAACACTCATTAAGGCAAAAACCCTAGGGTTTTTTGGTGGCTCTCTATAAATAGGAGGGAGGTTCATGATTGATAGGCTACAACTTTAGCTATCCCCTCCTATTCTCCTCCCTCTCTCTATGCAAGAGTTGCAAGATCAGATTGAAGGAGTTACACTGCAGAGATCCATCGTATAGATAACACTAGAGAGGAAGACGCTTGACTTCCTTCATCCTCTCTATCTGGATCTGGAATACAGGGATATGTGATCTCCTTAAGTAACCAATCTATCACATGACATGATTTTCTTAGTTTTTATGACTTTTTCGTGACCTAATCTTTTGCATGACAATGTGATCTACATGAAAAACTGGTTTTATTTTGATTTCTATTGCACATGCGATGCTCCCACTGAGGTTTCCCAATAGATTGGTGGCCCAGAAAGGTGATGGATCAAGGGTAGATGGCTACCGTTTGAGGCTAATAGGTTATTATTTTTGGTTGCTATTGGGGTTGTGGTATGGAGCGATTGTAGGGGCTGTATAGGGGGTATGATGACTGAGGGTTAAGGTTAGAGGATGGCTTAAGGTTATTGTTGATGACAATAAAAAAGTTAGTAGAGATCGAGTGTAGATACAGTAAGTAGTATCGAAGGTAGTGTAGCATAATTTTTTCATCAAAGAGGGTGCTGTTAATGCTACTATTTGGGGCTATTGTAGAGGCTGTAAGGGGGGTTTTGGTGATAGAGGTTTAGGGTTAGAGGGGTGTCTTAGGGTGGTTATTGATGGTAGCAACCAGTTTGGTAGGGATTGGAGGCTGAAAGGGTGATGGATCAAGGTTACGGTTTAGGGTTAAGAGCTTATGGTTTAGGGTGCTTGTTAGTGCTACGATTTGAGGGTGTTGTGAAGGTTGGAAAGGATTTCGGTAGTAGTGGTTTCAGGCTAGAAAGGGATGTTTAGGGTTGTTGTTGGGGGCAGCAACTGGTTTGGTGTGGTTGCGATAAGAAGTGCCTAGGAACAAGGTTGCTGTTTGGGCTACAATTTACATTATTGTTTGGGTCGACAATAGAGATTAAAAGTGGGCTATGATAGTTGCGTCTTAAAGATAGAGGGGTGCCTTAGGGTTGATGTGGGTGGCAGCAACAAATTCAGTAAAGATTAGAAGTGTATGCAGTAAGAAACATCGAAAAGTATGGTAGTAGAATTTTTTATCGAAAGACAACAATTTTATAATGAAAGTTTCAACAATATTGCAGTAGTATTTTGAGGAATATGGCAGTATGAAATCAACAAGGATAGCAACAATATATATGATAGTGATATGGCAGCTACAAATTCTATAAGATTGGGTGGTCTATGTGGTGGGAAAGATCGAAAAGATACAACGACAGAATTTTATAATAGTTCAATAGAAAGTTTTTGGCGGTTCATCAAAGATTAAAAGAAAAATTTGGGGAGAATCCACTGGTAAGAAAGCAAGCTGATGTAAAATATAAAGATGAATATGGCAGCAAGACCAAAGATATGATAACAAATACATGGCTAAAATTTTGCAACATAATTTTTGTCATAAAGATGATAACTTTTCGATTAAGAGTTTTTGCAGTGAGCAATTTTTTGCAGCAAGACAAGGAGAATGCAACATATTACAGCAAGGAATAGATGATGTCGAAAGCTAAGTTAATGCAAAATATGGAGAAGAGCAAGATATCGGCAAGAATAAAGTATTCGGTTGAAAACTGCGTCAACGATGGAGATCGTTGCAACATTTTTTTCTTTTTGTTTTTGTAGCAAACATAGCAAGATAAACATAGCAAATTTTGATAAGGAGGATATAATGAATTGCAGGAAAGTAGATGTAGCTATTTCTTTTGGTTTTTTGGATAGAAAATTACAATAGTAGTAAGGTGGATACCAGAACCTGATGCAATTTTGGTGGAGGCTGCAAATGATGTTTTTGCGGTAGTGGTGATGATGGTAGAGTCGGCGATGATCACGAAAATTGTGAGAATTGCTTAGGAGATGGTGGATGAAGATAGTGGCGGCTATGGAAGGGCAGCGAGGTGCTATGAACACTGCTTTGACATCAAGTGATAGAACCCTTGTGAATTCTAAGCTTGGGGTTAATCTCTATAGGGTATCAACCATCCTTGGAATTCTATGGGGGTTCCTCCCTCCTTGGTAGTCAACCATAATGGCTGAAAAAGATTGATCTATTGCTTGGCAAAAGAAGTGGTAGTTGCCTGCTTTATATAGAGTCTTCAAACCCTAATTCCTAATAGGACTCCTATTTTAACTAAACCAAGACTCCTACTTTAACTAAACCAAGACTCCTACTAAACCAAGACTCCAACTCCTAATCTAACTCTTAACTAACCCTAGAGAAAGTCTCATCTAAGTGAAGCTCCTCCTTTCTTTAACCCTAGCCGACTTCCTCTCATCAAGGTGGGTGATCCATTGAGTTGATTACAAGCTTGACTTAAATGACTCCGACCTAAATCCAACTCCAACTCCACTTTAGCCGAATCCTAACTCTACTAGGATTTGGGCTGATTTATTACAATTGACTCAAATCTCCCCCTAGTCGACCTAATGTCAGGCCTAGGTTTGCCAATAAAGTCCAATCTAAGGACTTAACTCAATCGACTAGGACACGACTCAACTGGGATCCTAACACTATCCTAGACTTAGTATAATAGACTGATATCTCGATGGACTTCATCGAATGGCTGTGCTCATCCCAAGGAAAAGGTCTAATCCTAATTGTGGTCGATCAGCTCACTAAATATGCTCACTTTTGTATCATCTGTAACCTTTATACCGCTACTAGCATTGCTCGGATCTTCATGGATAATATTATAAAACTACATGAGATGCCTAGATCTATTGTGAGATCGTGAAAGGGTATTCACCAGCAAATTTTGGACATAACTCTTTTAGTTACAGGGCACCAAATTAAAGATAAGCATAATATACCACTCACAGACCAATGGTCTGACTGAAGTGGTAAATAGATGCTTAGAGACCTACCTCATATGCTTCACCATGGACTAGCTAAAAGAGTGGTCGAGGTGGCTCCCTTGGGCCGAGTGATGGTATAACACAACTTAGCATTCCTCAACAAAATATACTCTTTTTGAAGTCGTGTATGGTTGAATCCCAAAATATATAATTGGCTCATCTAAAGTAGATCAGGTTGACAGGGAACTCATCGATAGGGATAAAACTCTATAATTTTTGAAGGATAATCTCTCGATGGCCCAAGAAAGGATGAAGCAGTAGTACAACATGCACAAAAGTGAAAGAGTTCTCGACGGGAGATTGGGTCCTCCTTTGGCTCTCGCCATATAAGTAGACATTCACTAACACCAGAGCATCCATAAAGCTATCACCCCACTTTTATGGGCCCTACCAAATTATAGAGTGCATTAGAGCAGTGACATACAAGCTGGACCTACCTGTAGACTCCAAGATCCATTTAGTTTTCCACATATCATGTCTAAAACTCAAGCTTAGAGAGAATGAGGTGGTCGAGAGTCGCCTATCAGACACTACTGCCTATGGAGAGATCTAAATCTAGTCGAAGGCAATATTAATGGATCGTGATGCGTCGATAACGTTTGACTACTAAGGTGCTAGTATAATGGACAAGTCTACCCATTGAAGATGCCATGTGGGAGCTCTATGAAGATTTGAAGATCATATTCTCAAAGTTCATGGAGCCTCAACCTCGAGAACAAGGCTGATTTAAAGACGGTGGGTCTGTTAGGACCCTAGCTAGGTCAAGTCCTAAGTTCACTGAGTTATGATGTCAATAAAACCTTGAGGCATGTAATAAATCCTAAATCAACCGCCGCCCACCTTATTTGAAACGGTCGGTTAGGATTAGGGAGGAGTCTTCATGGAGTAGGAGTCTTCTAGCCGCTACCCCCTCCTATTAGGGAAGGTTTGGCTAGGGTTTTGGAGTAGGAGTTTCACTAGGAGTTAGAGTCTTCCATTAGAGTTAGGATTTTGAGCCCTATATAAGCATTTGTAGCCATCCCCTATAGAGTTCCAAGGAGGGTTGATCCCTATAGAGATCAAAACCAGCCCTAGAATCCTGCGGGGTTCTAACAACATCAACTTCGAAAGAAATCCTACATAAGGATACATCCTTTCTTATTCGGAATAATTTTAAAAGGGAAAGGTCTACTACACTTTTTATTAAACATTTTAAAAATAATTTTCTTATTATCAAATTTATGTTGATGACATTATTTATTGTTCTACAAACGAATCTTTATGTGAATGCGAATCAGTTGCCAAGAGTCCAAGCCAATAATTTAAAATAAGTTTGATGAGTGAATTGATAGTTTTCCTAGGATTATAAATCAAGCAACTATATGATAAAATTTTTATTAGTTAAACTAAGTATAATTTAGATCTATTAAAATGATTTCATATGGATAGTGCTAAGACTATCAACACACCAATGAGCATTTCTACAAAATTAAATTTGGACAATGGATAAGAATGTTTTGATCAAAAGACTTATAGAGGTATAATAGGAAGTTTATTATATCTTATTGCAACTAGACCTAATATAATGTTTAGTATTGGGCATTGTGTAAGGTTTCAGTCCAATCCTAAATAATCTTATTATAAAGCAGTTAAAAGAAACTATCAGATCCTTAAAAGGAACTTCTAATCTAGAATTATATATCCAAAGTCTGAAAATTTTGATTTGATTCCTTATGCTGATGTTGACTTTACAGGATGTATAATAGATAGAAAAAATACCTCTAAAACCTGTCAGTTCCTAGGTCATGCAATTGTTTCTTATTCTTCCAAGAAGTAAAACTTTGTCGCTTTATCTACAGTCGAAGTTGAATATATTGCAACAGTTGCATGTTGTATATAGGTTATATGGATGAAAAATACTTTAAAAGATTATGGACTTTGCTTGCAAAATATTCCTATAAAGTGTGACAATACCAATGCAATATGCTTGTCAAAAAATCATATTCAACATTTACGAATAAAACATATTGATATTAGACATCATTTTATTAGGGACTATATAATTAATCATGACATATCCTTAGAGTCCATTGATGAAAAACATCAGCTAGTAGATATCTTTACTAAACTACTAAGTGAAGAATAATTTAATTCTATTAGAAGATAATTAGGCATGTTGAGTGTTTCAAATATATGATATCTTACTAATTCTTTTAATATGATTCTTCCTTTTACTAAAGAGAAACTTTTCTAAACAAATCATGTTCTTTTACTTGACTTATCGATATTTATTTTATACGAATCAAGATCTTTTACTATTTGTTCTCCTATAATTCTTTATTTTTACTAAAAAGGAGATTCATCCTAATGAATCATTTTCTTGATTTCTTGATGTGAGATTTATTTCATATGAGTCTTTTGTATTCATGACTTATGTACCCCATCATCAATTGACCTCTCAGAACTTCAACTTATCTTCAATATGATTATGCTTAATATGATTTCAAGGTAGTTGTACAATTGACACATGGATGTAGATAAAAAGAAGTAGTACCATGATACCATGATATTCTTCTCTTCTTTTTTATAATGACAAAGGGGGAGAAATAAATAGTAGCTTGTATATTTTTGTTGATGATAAAGGGAGAGAAGTAATGGTAACTATTTGATGATGTGGTAATTATGTTAAACAAGGAGAAGTATACTGTACTTTGATGATGTAGACATATTATAATGATGTTTTAACTTATGATGTTTATAATGATGCTTGAGAATTACATTAAAATTATGTATATGATATGTGCAATAATTATTTTGATATTTTAACTATGCATATGATGTATGGAATGATTATTTTGATATTTTAATTAAAATTATGTATATAAATTTTGCAATGATTACTATTAAAATTCACTAAGATTTATGAATAAAATTATTTTGACTTGAACTAAAAGATTTACACTGAAAGATTATTAATTTATGACTTGGAGATTATTATATTTCAAAATAGCATATAGATAAGGGGTGTTGAATCTCGAATTTTGATGATGAAATCAATTGATGAGTGTTTGATCTAACAAAACTGTTAGAGTTAATTGATGCAGAATTAACTATAATAGAGAAATTATTATAATCAAAGTTTTGGCCAGAGTCAAGTCTAAGCATCGGGCCGGGGTTCAGATGATGCGGTTGGGAACTCGCTTTGAGTGCATCTGGAGCTTATCGAGGGTATCGAGAGCTTGCCAGGATAGCGCAAGAGAGGATATTGGAAGAAGATCGAGACTCATCAGAAGATTATCGGGGGTCTTGAAATGGATTTGTGGTCATATTGATTGTAATTAATCAAGTTGTAGTTAGCATCATGCAGGTCTAACTACAATAGAGCAATTGGGTTACAACCAGATGATGGGCCAAGATCAAGCTTGGATATCGGGCTGGGGTTTGGACGATGTAGTGGGACCTCATTGGGATTGGGAAGCTCGCTGGGAACATGCCAAGAGATCATCGGAAGAAGACCAAAAAACTCACCACAAGAATAGTAGAGGTTATCAAATTGGCGGGAGTTAGGTCTTGGTTTAGCTTGTGGGTCATTAAGAGTTGTAATCATTTAGTCATAGTTAGGGATTGATTCCTAATTGAGTTGGATTTGGATGAAATATAAATCAACTCAATAAGGCAATTGGGTCCACTATGGGGTTTGTCGAGCTTAGGTTGAGCTCAATTAGTTAACCAAAGAATTGGTCAACATCAAGTTTAAGCCAAAATTTGAAAAGTGGAGGGAACCACTTTTCTAGATATTCTGGTGGGTAAATTGTTGGTGAGCGATAGTTAGACTACCAGTATCCTCGAAATAGGGCAGCTGTTAGAGCTATCAATGGCTGAACCGTCCAAGACGGGTGGCTAAACCACCTACACCAAGTTTTTGTGTGGCTTACCTGCCTAGGACGGATGGGTAAATCACTTGTACCTGGTTTTTAGGTGGCTGAACCGCCCGTACCCAGATTTTTTTAGTATGTTTGAATTTTGGCTCTAAAATTCTGAGTCATTTGGGTCTATAAATACCCTAAGTTTTCTTGCATTATATACAACAATTTTGGGGATTATATTCTGTAAAGAAGTTGTGTGTATATTGTAAGAAAAAGAAAAGGGAAAGGGAGAGAGCTTAGAGTTAGAAAATTCCTGAAGTCTCTCTTGTAAGCAAAGTGTAAGAGTTTGTTCTTCATCCAAAGAAGATCGATAGTGGACGCCGATGTGCCTCAAGGAGGGGGACTCAGGAGTGGACGCAGGCCCGTTGATGTCGAACCACTATAATTGTGAGTGTTTTATTCTTGTTGCATTTACTAGTAATAATTGTTGAGTTCTCAATCGTTTTGAACTAAACATCATTAGATGCTTCTGATTTTTACTTACTCTTTGAAAGCGAAGTTTCAAGTCAAGCATTTCCCTTTCACATTGCTTATCTTTCGGGTTTACCTGTTCTTTCTTAAATAACTTTTAAGCAAGTAACTTAGTAATCTTCTTTTAATCACTTGCTTTACTTGAACAAAAAGCTTCAGATCTTTCTATCTTGCTTCAAGCCAAAAGCTTTTTGTTAAAACTAGAATTTCAACTTGTACTAATTCACACCCCCCCACCCTATTAGTGCCAATTGATCCTAACAATTGGTATCAGAGCCACATTTTTCTCATTTGATTTAACACCCAAGAGAAACGATTTTTTTCGACTTTTAAGAGGGTTTTTCTATCGTTTCTCCTTCCATGTTTAATGGGATGGACTATACTTATTGGATAACTTGAATATAGTTTTCTTGCTTTCCTTGAACCTTGATGCTTTGTGCTCTTAACAACAATGAGTTTAATCATGTTTCCGCTTGTGATTCAACTTTCGATATTTGGCATACATTGAAAATCATATATGAAAAGTACAACTAATCTAAATGAATTATTAAATAAAAATACTTTTAAAAATGAATAAGAAGAATACCTTCCTAAGAATTTGACATTGAGAATTCAAGAACACCTTCCAAAGAACATAAAGGAATATGAATTGAGAAGAACATATGACTCTTTGAGTGAAATCTTGAGTGATGAAGACTTTGAACCTTTGACACATAAACTGGATAAATTAATGAACATGAACTTTAAAAATGATCTTAAAATAGAAAAATCTCTTACTATGAACATAAGAAGTCAAGGCGCTCCGAAGATGAAGTGCACAACCAAGAAGTGGAGAATCTCGTGCTTATACTAATCGAAGATGAGATTAGTGATTCATTAAGTGTTTCTTTTTTGGAGTTATTAAATATGTTCCACGATTTGTTTGATGAGTTTAAAAAAATTAACAAATCTTTTAAGTTACTTAATAATAATCATGATTTGTCAGTTAATAGACTTAATGAAATGCATGATTCATTAGTATCACATAATCCATGTTCTAAATGTGATATGCTAGATAATGTTAAAGAAGAGAATATCATGCTTAAGATAATAATAGAAAATTTTAAAATGAGAAACAAATTCTTAAATATGATCCTTGCCAATAAATGTCATATTAATAGAAGGAATGACATAGGTTTTGTTGGTAACATTCAACAAAAACCAATATTTTTGTTAAATGACCTACCTTAAATTTCCCATCCAAAATCAAATATAATTTTTGTGAAAAATTAGGACATAAAGCCTACAAATATCTATTTAAAAATATAGTCCACATAAATTAATTTAGGTTCCTAAAGGAACAATAAACAACCTTAAGCCATTGGAGACAATGGGAAGAACATATCATAGAAAACTCAAACTCAAATGGGTACATAAATCAAAACCTCCTATAATATAAAATTGCCTCCTAACAAGTCTAGGAACACTAAGTAATATTTTGAAAGTAGATGCTCTTTCAAAGCTCACTAGCCTAAGTAATAACAAAAATTATTGAAATAAAATTATTGGTAATGAATCTTTGGATAACTCATTAATCTTGATTGCTCTAACTTTGACATGCTAGTATAAAAATGAATTAGAAACTTTATCTAAACTCAAATTTATGAAAGAAATATTTTTATGAGAGGTTCAAAATCATTGGCATGAATAGTTGTTGATTTAAATGCAATGGCTATCATTGAATGACTTAAGTATTAAAGTATTTTTGGCTATATTAAAGTATTTTTGGCTAACTAAAATATCTTTATTGAATGATTGATTTAAATGTTACATGATTTAAATGCTATGATTATGTAAAGGTTGCATGATAAATGATTATTGTTGAATGATAAAATTTGAGCATAGAACAATATAGAAAAGGGAGAGAAAAATCATGCTTCATTTTCTAGTGATTTTGAAAAATTATATTGATCATGAAAACTACATGTTTTATGATAAAGAAACAAAATGTTAGATTTAAATCTAATGTTTAAGATAAATCCTTTGTATGCTTTTAAGAAACAGTAATGCATATCTTGATGATTTTCATATTACTTTTTTATTTTGATTAAAGATGTTTTATGTTCAATGAAATCATGCTTAATAATTTAATGATGCATAGTGATCATACTTAATAAGTTTATGTGTTAAAATTATGCATGATAATATTTGTGATTTATGGCTTATTGATATTTATCATAATAATGTTTTTAAAAAATTTTAGTGATGATGCATGTTTTTATTTAGCTTAAAAAACAAAGGCTTATTTGTATGAAATAAAAAGGAAATACATTTTTCTTGAAAATTTTTTTATCTTATAAAATTTTCAAAAATAGATTAATGAGTCAACTATGTTATGTTTTATGAATCTCTTGAACTATGAAAGTGATTTTGATGGTTTGATGATTTGAACTTGAATAAGTTATTATCATGATTTTTGGCAAGTTTAGAAAATAGAACTTAAAATATTTACGTAAATACTTTGATTATTAACTTTATATAGACTTCCTAATTGCTATGACAATGATTAAGGGAGAGACAAAAGTGATATTTTGTAACAACGAATTTAAATATAAAAAACCTTCATTGGATGAGGAGCGATTTACTAAAAAAAAATTAAAATTTTAAATACATGACATTGGCATGATTGGATTTCTATTGTCCTTGAAATTTTGAATACATAAAATTTCCTGATTACTTTTATTGAAATTCACAAACAATAAGGAGAGGTAAACTTACTAATTTAAATAATGTATTTTGGTACTTAAAGATTTCATTTTATAACATGATCTCTTTGTACTTTTGGGAGTAATTTGAATATGAACGTTAAGAATAAATTATACAATCATATTTCTTTCTTGACAATGCCAAAAGGTGGGAGATAAAATTATCAATATAGTTAGAAGCAAATTGGATATGATAACATTAAATGAGATATAATTTACTTAGAAAAGAATTTTAAATTTTAAATTTTAAATTTTCTAAATACATGTAAAATGCAAGCAAATCATGCTTGAAATTTGTCTAAGATAAATTAAATTGTATGGGTAGCTCTTGATTTTTTTTGAATTTTTGAATTTATATTTATAAAATTTACATCTATAACATTGAGTATTTTTATGATGTTTTTCACTTCTCCACATTGATTCTACCTTTTTGTTCATACAAAGTGGAGAAAGAAAATCACTAACATATCAAGAGACCGATAAGTCTATTAATTTTATTTTGAATCTCTTAAAAGTGATTTTGATTGAATGAGTTTTTTTACCTATATCATAATTTTGATTCTTCAGAATTATAACTTGAAATCCTTTATGAATCAAAATCTCTTATTATATATTCTTGTATTATTTAAAAAGAGATTTTTTATATAAATCATGATTTTGGCAACTTGAGATTTCTTATGCATGAATCAAGATATTTTATTTGTTTCTCCTATGATTTGTTTCTTGATATTCATAATTTGTCTTCCTAAATTGAATATATCATCACCATGTTAATTTTTCTTGATATATTTCATGTGATAATTTGAAAAATGATATAATGGAAAAGTTTTATACTATTGTAACCATCCCTTCTTTTTGATAATGATAAAGAGGGAGCAAAACTTGCTAGCTTGCTCATCTTAAAAGAGAAGCATGAAGTGTTATCTCAAGAGAAGCAAAAATTTTGTTTAACCTCATACTTCAAAAAAAAAAAACATACTAAGAGAAGTAACATTTGCCAACTTGTTAGCTTACATAATGTAAAATTGCTAGCTTGAACATTACAAAGGAAGCAAAAATTGCTAGCTTACACTTGTCAAAAGAGAAGAAAGAACTCACTAGCTTGCATGTTCTAAAGTGATAAAAATTTTACTAAGTTGCTAAACTTTCATACATCAAAAAACTTGCTAATTGCACTTCTCTTTTTTTTTGATGACAAAAGGGGAAAAGATATGATGATATGAAATCATGTATGATGATGATACATGTTGATTTTGAAAATATATATAATGATTTGGAATAATAATCATGATTTTATTATGATGATCTGATGTATTACATATGATGTAATTAAAATAGTTTCAACTTGGACTTTTGAGCTTATCTTAATATTCTCTTTGAAATTTATTAAGAGCTCTTCTTAATGATGCTTTCACAACTCCTTTCTTGTTTCTTTCTTTATTAATCATGAAGGGGATGAAAATTCTATAATGTATATTTTAATTTACTAAGGGGGAGTAATGTTATCATGTGCTTTAAAATTATTAGCTATGCATTTCACCTTTTTGTTGATGACAAAGGGGGAGAAATATATATTGACGACACATGGTATTCATACATTGATGACACATGATATTTGTGATATAATTAGAAATCTTGGATATTGATGCATAATTCTTTTTGAAATTCATTATTCGATGACTTGATTCAAATTCTTATTGAAATTTTCTTAGAATATGATTTGTTTTATGATACTTCAATTCAAGATGGTGTGATTCTCTTGAATTAAGCTTTCTTTATTGAAGCATGGATTTAGGGGAAGTTAGGATTAACTCTGGTCATCAATTGAATGTCATCATCAAAAAGGGAGAGATTATTAAATCTCGAATTTTGATGATAACATCAATTGATGAGTGTTTGATCTAACAAGGTTGTTGAGTTGATTAATGCAGGATCAACTATGACAGAGATATTATTAAAATCAAAATTTTGACCAGAGTCAAGTCCAAGCATCGGGCCAAGGTTCCGACGATACAGTTGGGAACTCACTTGGAGTACGTCGGGAGCTTGTCAAGGGTATCAGGAGCTTGCTAGGATGGCGTAAGGGAGTTTGCCAGAAGTAGACCGAGACTCACTGGAAGATTGTCGAGGGTAGCCGAAAGGCTTGCTAAGAGTTGGGTAGGTCTTTAAATGGATTTGTGGCCATGTTGATTGTAATTAATCAAGTTATAGTTAGCATCGTGCAGGTCTAACAACGATAGAGCAATTGAGTTACAACTAGATGATGGGCCAAGATCAAGCTTGGGCATCGGGCCGGGGTTAGGATGATGCAGTTGGACCTCGTCGGGAGTTCGCTAGGAGATTCACCGTATGGATCGGAAAGCTCGCTGGGAACATACTGGAAGATCACTTGAAGAAGACCAAAAGACTCATCGTAAGAATGTCGGATGCTATTGGATTTATGGAAGTTAGGTCTTGGTTTAGACTGTTGGTCATTAAGAGGTAATCATTTAGTCGATTGAGTTCTAATTGAGTTAGATTTAGATGAAATTCAAATCAACTCAATAAGGCAACCGGGTCCACTATGCTATTTGATTGAGCTCAGGTTGTGCTCAATTAGTTAACCAAAGAATTGGTTAATATCAAGTTCAAGCTGGAATTCAAAAAGTGAAAAGTGGAGGAAACCACTTTTCCAGAGATTTCGACGGGTAAACTACCGGTGAGCGATGGTTGGACCGCCCATACCCTAGAAACAGGGTGGTTATCAGCACTATCAGTAGCTGAACCAGCCAAGATGGGTGGGTAAACTACCCGTACTAGGTTTTCAGGTGGCTGAACTGCCCGTACTAGGTTTTTGGGCAGCTAAACTACTTGGCGTCAGTAGGTGAACCGCTCGTACCCGAATTTTTAGGTATATTTGAATTTTGACTCCAAAATTCTGAAGCTTATTTGGAGCTATAAATACCCCAAGTTTTTTTATATTCTATACAATAATTTTGGAGATTATATTCTGTAAAAAAATTATATGTATTGTAAGAAAAAGAAAAGGAGAAGGGAGAGAGCTTAGAGTTAGAAAATTCTTAAAGTCTCCCTTGTAAGTAAAGTGTAAGGGTTTGTTCTTCATCTAAAAAGATTACTAGTGGACGTCGGTGTGCCTCAAGGAGGAGAACTCGAGAGTGGACATAGGCCCATTGGTACCAAACCACTATAATTATGAGTGTTTTATTTTTATTGCATTTACTACTTACAATTGTCGAGTTCTCAATCATTTTGAACTAAATGTCATTAGACGCTTCTGATTTTTACTTACTCTTTGAAAGCGAAGTTCAAGTCAATTATCTCTCTTCGATGTTGCTTATCTTTCAGGTTTGCTTGTTCTATCTTAAGTAACTTTTAATCAAGTAACTTAGTAATCTTCTTTTAATCACTCACTTATTTTACATGAACGAAAAGCTTCAGATCTTTCTAACTTGCTTCAAGCCAAAAGCTTTATGTTGAAACGAGAATTTTAACTTGCAATAATTCACCACCCCACAAACCCTCTTAGTGCGAATTGATCCTAACAAGGGGTGCTTGGTTAAGTCTTGTCATTAATTGGTTATCATAAAAAAAAAGGGGCTGAATGTTGAAGACTAAATTTTGATGATGAAATCAATTATGAGTTTATGGACTAATATGTTATAGAGATAAGTGATACAAGAAAAGCTTTGATCATGAACTCAAACCATCAAAGAGCAAATTGTCGAAGTAGGAGAATTAGATGTTGTGCCAGATAAGTATCATGTAGAAAATTGGATGTCGTGCTAAAAGAATGGTCGACGTGTCAAAGATTGGACTTCGTGCCATAAGTTGAGCATCATGTCGTAAGGATCGAATATTATGCCAAAAGATCAGATGTTATGGGAATGTTAACATTGATATATCGGATAATATGCTGAAGGGAAGAACGATATGCCGGAGGTTCGGACGAAGTATTGGATGATTGGATGACATGACGGAATGCTAGATAATGTGTTGAAAGCTTCGTGATTGTGCTAGAAATGTGGTTGGATTGTTTATGTCTTGATCGAGGTCTTTTGGGGATAAATTATGTTAGTATTGGGCCAAAACTGTGCAACTCCTTGAGAAACCTATTAGGCTTGAACCAGGACCAAGTTGAGCTCATTAGAAGGTGAAATTAGTGGCCTTGAGTAGGCCTAGGTGGTGGTACCACCTATAAAATTAATAGCCACTATTTTGTGCCTATCAATGTAGTCAACTATGGTACACCTATGTAGGCAATGGTACCACTTGGGGCAGTAGTAGTACTGCCTGAAATTTAAATTTTACGATAGTAGTACTGCCCAAAAGTCCAAAATTATGGCATCAAAAGTTGCGACTACAGGATCATCTAAATCCTAAAATTTTTTATGATTTGAATTTTTTAGCTCCATGTTGAAGCCATTTGAAACTATAAATACCCCCACCAAGGCTTGGATTGGAGTAATAATAAGTTATGAAGTTTGTAAGGGTTATAGCTTTCTTTGAGTATTGTTTGAGTCTCTTCCTCTCCCTCTAATTTTGAAGTGATTCTCAATTGTAGGAGGTGTGAGATCTTTTGTCAATGAGTGTGGAAATTCTCTCTTTAGCCTATTAAAAAGGAGAAGAATTGTAACAATGGTAGTTGATTTTCGCTCGTTAGAAAAAAGATCGGTAGTAAAAGCCAATCATCTCGAGGGAAGAGAAATTGGGAGTAGACGTAGGTCGAGACGATCAAACCACTATAAATCGATTTGTATTATTTCTCTTTCCCTGATTTGTTGTTGTATTTTGATTTACTTTCTCATAACCCTTACTCACTCTTTTGATCGAAGTTTTAAAATTGATTAAATTTGCTATAGCACTAATTCACCCCCTCTCTTAGTGTCATTATTATCCTAACACTAATAGATCCAATCTTATTGAGTATTGGATCTTCATCAAAGTACCCGAACATATTGGACACTGGATCTCTATCCAATTATCCCTAACTTGTTAGAATTCAGATCTCTATCAAAAGATCCACTCTAATCCCTTATTGGGTTTCACCTAATGAATCCAATAATATAGGTGCTGGTTACAGGTGCCCCGCAAGCACGTGAGTGATGACACATGTGACACGCTGCATAATCTTTTTACATTATAATTATTAGCATATCCTCACATTATATTATCTATTAAATATATATATATTGTGATGTCCTTAGTGTTATGCAATGGGAATTGGATCGTGATGAGATCACGATAATGAGACTGATTCGTCTTTAAACACAGATCCTAAATAATCCCTATCATAGGTTGCTAAAGAGGGACATCAAGATAACCGGATAGACCGGTGTACTGTATATCTATCTATTTCATAGAGGTAACTGGTCTCACAGCCACTTGTGTGGAGAAACCAAGGATACAGTGCAGGTGCTCATTGAAGAATGAGTTCACTAATTGATCCGCTTATGGAATACTAGATAGTTAATGATAACTATCGTCATATAGTGGTTCCATAGTCCTAATTGTGTATCTGATATTTCTTTCATTAATACCAAACTTATAGATTCGGAAAGTTTCAGATCTGATACAAATAGTTATTGGGATTGGTAGCTAATCTTACGAAGATAATTGAGTGTCATAAGAGGATTATCCACTCTCGGTATCATAAGAGAAATATCTCATGTGTTATCATTTAGACAAATCCTCGGTCCGGATCATTCGAATTGAGAGAGGAGTTCTTCGGGAGAATCCTATTAGAGCGATACTCCGACATATTTCGTATGTGGTTTGACGGAACCATGCCTAATATATGGTCTTTAGGATATTCGATAGATGATGAACTATTGATACATAGTAACTAAGGTTAGATAAGTCCAATGGATAAATAAGATCCCCACTACCATTTGGAGACTATAGCGTAGAGGCCTAGTATGTCCATAGTCGATGAGTCAAGTCAATTGTTATGAGATAACAATTCATAGGGTCAAAAGGAGTTCTAGCTGGAAGGACTCATGACCAGCACGATATTGGGCTTAGAGGGTCACACATATATGGTGGATCTTCAGCGAATAGAGGATTAGATATAAGTTATCTAATTAGATCCTGTTCTTATTAGATGAGACCTAATATTGATAGACTCCTAGCATAAGACCTAGTTAGAAGCCAATTGAAATTATTGGATAGAGATTTAATAATATAAGATTAGTAGATAATTGGATAAAGATCCAATACCTACCCACTAAGGCAGGATTCCTAAGGTTTTTGGCGGCTCTCTACAATAGGAGGAAGGGGCGGCACATAGTTGTATCTTTGGCTGCTCCCTCCTATTCTCCTACTCTCCCTCACCTTCTCAACTGACCAGCCCCTCTCTGGTGTGAGAGAGCAACGAAGAAGATAGAGGATCTTCTTTCATATTCATTGTGAGAAGCTGCATAAGAGTTACAAGATTTGTGGCTTCAATTAGAGTATCGCTGTAGCGATCCATTCGTATGGATATCGCTGGAGAGGAGGACGTTTGACCTCCTTCATCCTCTTCATCACGATCTAAAATTTAAGGATATATAATCTCTTAAGGTAAATAATCTTTCATATACTATAATTTTTATTTTTATGATTTTTCATGCACCAATCTTTGCATGATAATTTGATCTACATGGGAAACTATTTTTGTTTTGATCTTCTATTGTGTATGTGATGCACCCACTTGGTTTCCCAATAGTGGTATCAAAACCAAGATTGTTCATGTAAAAGATTAATTTTAAATTATGTGTAATGAGATTAATATGTATAAATCATTTTCTGTATGCCTTGTTGTGATTTTTCATGGTTAGATCTAAACATCACCTTTTCTCATTGTAAAAAGGTGTTGTCGAGAGGTGCTTTAAGGTTCTTTGAAGTCAAAATTGTTTACACAAAGAAGGGGGAAAAGGGTAGCAACTATTGCTGCCCTACAGCAACCAAAAGCTGCAAGGCCTAGAGCAATAGCCTCTCAGCCATGGCAGTAGCAGCCTCCCATACAACCAGGAGTCCTGGATCCATTGACAACCCTAGCAACTAGGGTTTCTTGGCCACCAGAGGTAACTCTATGGCCAGGGTTCCCTAGCCACAAGGGGTTATTTAGGTGGCTAAGGTTGGCTAATCGCCCATGGCAGATTATAACCATAGGGATGGCTGCAAAAGAGTTCATTGGGGGCTAGGGTTTCCTGGCCTCCGAAGCTTCCCTATAGTTCGGGAATCCTAGTTGAAGGAGACTCCTAACAGTTAGGGTTTCCTAGCCGCACAAGGAGTCTATACTTGCCATAATAGGAACCCTATGGTAGGGTATCTAAAAATTTTCAAAAATAATTAATTAAATAATTTAATTAATTATTTATTATGTAGTAATCCTACCTAGTGATGTATACCTGTGATGTATGATGTGCATGGATGATCATGAGCCATGTGATGTGTGTACATATGATTATTATTATTATTAGGGTCTACAAGCTTTTGTTTTCTCATTTATTGTCGGGTCTGCGTGCTTGTGATTATTTTATAATTATATAAATAGGTGTGGCAGGAGCATGGAGGTGACAACGGGACCCATGATGTTGTAACGGGAGATCACGATGTCATGACGGGAGATCACGATGCATGGTGATGTGACAAGGATCCAACAGAACCGATGATAATGAGATGAATGATCATAGGACATGAAGATACACTGATGTACACATAGATCCTATTGTGAGTGATTAGGTCCATTGGCTCGGGCTTATTCATATTAAGTGATGGCTCATAATTATCCCATATGACTTACATATGTGATATATATTATACACCTACTAGATATATATATATATGTATATATATATATATATATATATATATATATATATATATATATATATATATATATATATATATATATATATATACATACATGTGATGTAGATATATATTAAATATATATATGTGTGACATGATATATTAGGAGATCGTTACAAAATAAAAACCTCTCCTATGATAATATTAAGTCGGTGAGCATGAGATAATAAGATTGACCCTGTGGCCTTCCATCATTACAGGAAGAAATTGAATCGTGACATATGTTGAGTTGGTCGAGTCACTCGAGGCTCACATATCTACGTGATCAAGATCTTCCCTATGATATAGAGATGTCACTAGTGACTTGAGGATATGATATGCTTAATCGAGTCACTCGAGAGCATATCATCAAATTAGACTCATCTTGTATTGATGGTGATAACTTAAGTAAACTTCATGGTTGGTCGAGCAATCGAGATTATGATGTTTCGACAGTCAAACATGATAGGAATTATAAGGGGTTGTGATTGGCAATAGTTGTTTACCTTTTGGGCTTAGTGAAATTGGTCAAGTCACTCGAGGTTACACTAGGATACCAATTGGATCTCAGTCTCTACTAGAAGTCTATTGAAGACTTTCATTTTACGTGTCGAGGGTGTTACGTAATTCGTTAGAAAAATTAGTGAGAGTAAATTAAGATAAAAGTCCATATCTTAATTAGCTTTTCTGTAAAATCTGCATGTTATTTATTTATACTATATCTTGTGTGTCAAAAATATACCGTTCGCAAACCCCCTACATGGCATACTTGATGCCAACCGCTTTACTAGTCCAAACTATACAGATTGGCTCCACAATTTAAGAATTATTCTTACGATGGAGAATATCACGGCTCCACAATCTTTGATACTATTATGTTAACACTAGAAGAAGGGGCAAGCAACAATGAGATTACTTGCTACATGACTCTTGAGTTATAGAAGCAACATTAGAGCATCCAATTTCATCCTTCTTCATCTTTACCAGCTATTTGAGGAATAGGGAAGAACTTAAATATATGAGATATCTAAGATGATAGAGTGGATCGAGAAACTCACTATTCTAGGAATATGTTAACCTGTGCCTTGATCTTTTATACTTCAGTCCCTACCAAATTCTTTTTCTCACTTCATCATAAATTTTAATAAGAGAAAGTTTGACTCTACTTAAGCTACTCAATATGTTGAGGAAAGCTGAGAGTACCATTAAGAAAGAGAAACCAGTTCTCTATATTGGTGAGACCAAGAAGAAAAGGAAGGCTAGTAAGATCCTTAAGAAGGGCAAAAGAAAAGAAAGAACGAGTAAGGCAAAGGTTAATAAGAAAGACCTAGCAAAGGACAAAAGACAATGCTTCCACTATGGCTAAGACGGACACTGTAAGAGGAACTATAAGGATTACCTTGCAGAGACAAGGCAAAATAAAAGCTTGGAGAAGCTTCAGTATATATTCATAATTAGTCTCTACTTGTTAGATTTTCATGATAACACATGGGTATTCGATACCGGGAGTGTTTATTATATCTGTAATACGTTGTAGGTTCGGGCAAAACCTAGGAAATTGGCCAAAGGCGAGATGGACCTCAAGATGGGCAATAGAACAAGAGTTGCTACATTTACTATTGGAGAGGTCACCCTACATCTGCCTAGTGGAGCCATCATTGCATTGGATGCATGCTATTTTGTTCCTTCTATTATCAAAAATATTATTTTTATTTTTTATTTGATAATTAGTGGATCTAAATTAGTTTTTAAGGATAATAGTTGTTCAATAATTTTGGATGATGAGATCATCACTAAAAGGACTATGATATTAATGTAAATATATCTAAGAGGAAACGAGATAAGGTGAACAATATATACCTATGGCATTGTAGGCTAGGTCATATCCATAAGAGAATGATACAAGTTAGATATCTCTTTATATATTATGAATGTAAATATGTCTAAAAGGAAATGAGATGAGGTGAACAATACATACTTGTGACATTGTAGGCCAGGTCATATCCAAAAGAGAATGATTCAAAGGTTACTAAAAGATGAATACTTAGATCCATTTAACTATGAATTGTATGCAAGTAGAAAGATGACCAACTATCCATTTAGTGGAACTAAAGAGAGTCACTAAGCTGCTATAACTTATAAATAGTGATGTATGTGGTCCCATGTTGATTCAGGCTATAGTTTGTTACTCATACTTTATTATATCCACTAATAATTTCTCTAGGTATGGACACATGTACTTAATGAAGTATAAGCCTAAGGCCTTTAAAAAATTCAGCGAATATAAGGATGAAGTAGAGAATCATATTGGAAAGAGTATTAGGACTTTTTGATCAGATTGAGGAGCAAAGTACTTGAGTACATAGTTTACCCATTTTCTTAGGGACCATAGGATTTTATCCAAGTGGACACATTCTTATACACCTAAACTCAATGGTATATCAAAAAGGAGGAATCACATGCTATTAGATATGGTGTAGTCCATAATGAGTTTCACTGACATACTCGTCTTATTCTGAGGATATGCCCTAGAGACCGTAGCTTACCTTCTGAATAGAGTATCCTGAAAGTCAATAGTGTCTACACCATATGAGATATGAAAAGAAAAGAAGCCTGATCTTAAGGTGGTTAAGATTTGGTGCTATTCTGCCCATGTTAAAAGACATAACCCCAATAAGTTGAAATCAAGGATGGAATGGTGCATGTTTATAAGATACCTTAAGGAGACTTTGGGGTATTATTTTTATCATCCCAAAGAGATAGAAGGTCTTTATTACCAAGAGAGCTGTGTTTCTTGATAAGAAACATATTCATGGTAGAAACAGTGGGAATGAGATAGAGTTGAGCGAGGTTAGAGAACCTAGCTCAAGCATCATTCTAGAGTTTGAGTTTATTTAGGTACCTAACACATAAGTTTCAACTTTACATAGATCTAGCAGAGTATCTCACCCTCCTAAAAGATATGTGAGACATATAATAGAGATGACTCTCAGAATGTTGATCCTTAGATCTACGAGAAAGCTATTATGAGTATAGACTCCGGGAAGTGGTAAGAAGCCATGAATTATGAGATAGATTTCATGTACTCAAACAAGGTTTAAAACCTTTTGGATGCACCTGAGGATATCATACCCATCGACTGCAAATAGATCTTTAAAAAGAAAGTCTGAGTAAATCAAAAGATGGAGACCTATAAGGCAAGGCTGCTGGCTAGAGGTTATCGTGAAATGCAAGGAGTTGACTATGATAGAACCTTCTCACCTGTAGCAATGCTAAAGTCCATCAAAACTCTTTTGGCTATTGCAGTATACTATGATTATGAGATCTGATAAATGGATTTAAAAATCACATTCCTCAATAGCAACATCAGGGAATAGGTGTATATGATACAACCAATGAGATTCGAATCTAAAGAGAGTCCAGATAAGCAGGTTGCTCAGATCTATTTATGGACTGAAGCAAGCTTAATGAAGTTAGAACATAATATTTGATGAGGCGATCAGATCTTATGACTTTGTTAAGAATGAAGATGAACCTTTTGTGCACAGAAAGATTAGTAGGAGCACTATTACCTTATTGGTATTATATGTGGATGACATCCTAATTATTAGAAATGATGTAGGAATGCTCTCCATGGTAAAAGTCTTAGTTATCTAGAAATTTCTCTATAAAGGACTTAGAGGAAGTATCTTATATTTTGGGGATCCGAATCTATAGAAAATAGATCCAAGAGGATGCTTAACTTGTCCTAGTCTAGGTACATAGACTTCATTTTCAAAAAGTTTGGTATGGAGAATTCCAAGAGAAGTCTCATACCAATGAAACATGGAATATTACTTTCTATGAGTATGTCCTCAAATACTCCTAAAGAAAGAACAGACATGGATTTGATACCCTATGTCTCAACGATAGGGTTTATCATGTATGTTATGCTATGTACTAAGCCGGATATAGCACATGCTCTTAGTCACGAGCAAGTATCAAGTGATCCAGGTTTGGAATAGTAGAAGGTAATAAAATATATCCTTAAGTATTTAAGAAGAACTATCTTTTACTAGCATATGGAGAAGGTAGCCTCCAAATTGAGGGCTACACGGACTCAAGTTTTTAGTCCAACGTAAGTTGAACTTGAGGTTTATTTTCATCCTAAATAGAGGAGTAGTAAGTTGGAAGAGTTCTAAGTAAGACACTTCTGTTGACTTGACTACAAAGGCCGAATACATTATTGTAGCAGAGGCAACAAAGGAAGGGGCATGGATGAAATTCATAAGGGATTTGGGAGTTGTATCGAGTAATGTAGAGCTGATTCCCATATACTATGATAATAACAGTGATCACTCAAGCAAAGGAACCTATGTCTCATCAAAAGTCTAAGCATATTTTGAGAGATTATAGCCCGAGAAGATATAGCAATGGAAAGAGTTTCATCCGAATATAACATTACAGATCCATTGATAATGTCATTGGCTCAAACTATATTTGAGCGTCACGTGTGTCTGATGGGGATCAAGCATATAGTTGATTGGCTTTATGTCAAGTAGGAGATTGCTGGTTACAAGTGCCTTGCAAACCAATCACATGAGTGATGATACATATGACACACTGCATATTTTTTTATATTATAATTATTGATATATTCTTATATTGTATTATAGGTTGAATATATATATTGTGATGTCCTTGGTTCTATGTAATAGGAATCAAATCATAATAAGATTATAATAATGAGGTTGATTCGTATTTAAACACAGATTACAAATAATCCTTGTCATAGGTTGCTTGAGAGGGATATCGAGAAAATTAGATAAACTGGTGTACTATATACCCATCCATTTAATAGAGGCAGCTAGTCTCATAGCCACTTGTGTGGAGACATTAAAGATATAGTGTAGGTAGTCATTAGAAAATGAGTTCACTGATTGATTCTCTTATGGAATGCTAGATGGTTAATGATACTTATTATCAGACAACGATTCTATAGTCCTAGTTGTGTGCTTGGTCCTTACATGAGACACCAAGGATGTCTTATTTGAGTACTCCTTTCTTTAGTACCGTACTTACAGGTTTAGAAAGTTTCAAATCTAATATAAGTTATCAGGATTGGTAGATAACCTAACGAAGATAATTGAGTGTAAATAGAGGATCATCCACTTTTGGTATTGTGAGAGAAATATCTTGTGTATTATCATTCAGACAAATCCTCGATCGAGGTCATACATATTGAGAAAGAAGTTCTCCGGGAAAATCCGATTAGAGCGATATTCAGATAGATTTCGTATGTGGTCTGTGGTGGTTATAGGTGCCCTATAAGCCAATCACGTAAATGATGGCACGTGTGATATGCTACGCAATCATTTTGCTTATGATTATTACTGATATATTTTTATATTATATTATCTATTGCATATATATATATATATATATATTGTGATGTCCTTGGTTCTATGCAATGGGAATTGAATCGTGATGAGATCACGCTAATGAGATCAATTCACCTTTAAACGCAGATCCTAAATAAATCCGGTTATAGGTTACTCGAGAGGGACATCGAGATAATCGGATAGACCGATGTACTATATATCCATCTATATAATAGAGATGGCTAGTCTCATAGCCACTTATGTGGAGACACTAAGGATATAGTACAGGGTGCTTATTAGAGAATGAGTTCACTAATTGATCCGCTTATAGAATGTTATATGATTAATGATACCTAATGTCATACAGTGATTACATAGTCCTAATTGTATGTCTGGTCCTTAGACTTGAGACACCAATGATACTTTATTTGAGTACTCTTTTCTTTGACGTCGAACTTACAGGTTTGAAAAGTTCTAAATTTGGTACAACCGGTTATCGGGATTGGTAATCAACCTTACAAAGGTAATTGAGTGTCAATAAAGGATCATCCACTCTCTATATCATGAGAGGAATATCTCATGTGTGCTTGCTCCAATAAATCCCTGGCCAGAGTCATTCGGATTGAGAGAGGAGTTCTTTAGGAGAATCTGATTATAGCGAGACTCAAATGGATTCGGTATATGGCCTGATAGTCCCATGTCCAATATACAATCTCTAGGATATTAGTTAGATAAGAGACTATAGATACATGATAATTATGGACAAACATGTTTGATGGATTTGATCCTCCTATACTGTTTAGGGACTATGACGCAATGGCATGTACGTTCATATTCGATGAGTTGATTGAATTATTATGGAGATAATAATTCAATATATCAGAAGGAGTTCTGATGGGAGTGACTCATGATCAGCTCGGTAGCATAAAGGGTCACACATATATGGTGGATGTTTCAGCGAATAAAGGATCGGATAGAGATCCAATTGGCCCATTTTCTACATTAGATGAGATCATACACTAATGGACTCCTTACATAAGGCACAATTAGAGACCAAAGAAGATTATTGGATAAAGATCCAATAATGCAAGGTTAGTGGGTAATTGGATAAAGATCCAATACCCATTAAGACAAGACCCATAGGGTTTTTGGTGGCTCTCTATAAATAGGAGGGGAGGCACATAGTTGATAGGTTGCATCTTTGGCTGCCCCCTCCTATTCTCCTCGCTCTATCTATGCAAGAGTTGCAAGACCTGGGATTGCTATTGGAAGAGTATCACTACAGTGATCCATCGTGTGGATACCACTAGAGAGGAAGACGCTTGACCTCCTCCCATCCTCTCTATCTGGATATGGAAAAATAGGGATATACGATCTCCCTAGGTAAATAATCTCTCACACGACATGGTTTTTTGATTTTATTACGGTTTTCTCACAACCCAATCTTTTGCCTGATGATTTGATATACACGAGAAACCTATTTTGTTTTCATTTTCGCTGCACATGTGATGCTCCCGCTTAGTTTCCTAATAGCCTGACAGTACTATGCCTAATATACAGTCTAAGATATTAGATTAATGAGGGACTATAGAAACATAGTACTAAGGATAGATAGGTCAAATGGATAAGATCCTCTATACCATCTAGGTATTGTGGCATAATGGCCTAGTATGTCTATAGTCGATGAGTCGAGTGAATTGTTATGAGATAATAATTCATAGGGTCAGAAAGAGTTTTGCTAGGAAGGACTCATGGCCAGCTTGGTATTAGGCCTAAAGTGTCACACACATTTGGTGGATGCTTCAGTGAATATATGATTATATATGAGTTATCCAATTAGCTCATGTTCTTATTAGATGAGACCTAACATTGATGGGCTCCCTATATGAGGCCTAGGTAGAGACCATTTTGTTATGATCAATTGGCATTAAGAGGGGGTGGGGGGGGTTGAATTAGTACAAATGTAAATTTTAGATTTAGATGAAAACTTTTTTATTAAACTAAGATATGAAATCTGAAGCTTTTCATTCTTAGTGAAACGAGTGAGTGATTGAAAGAAAGTTGTTAGGTTAATAAGCAAACCGGCAAGATAAGAACATTTGAACGAAAGAACTTATCGTGAAAACTTTGATTTCAAGGAGTTAAGTTAAATTCGAAGCATTAATACAAGAATATATAAGCAATCGAAAGCAAAGAAGCACTCATAATTTTTATAGTGGTTCGGTGTCAAAGGCCTACGTCCACTCCTGAATCCTTCTTGAGGCACATCGGCGTCCACTACCAATCTTCTTTGGGTGAAGATCAAACCCTTACACTTTGCTTACAAGGGAAACTTGAGAAAATTTCTAACTCTAATATCACTCCCTTTCCTTTTCTTTTTCTTACAAATCACACATAATTTCTTCTTTACAGAATTTAATTTCTCAAAAAGAGTTGTTGTGATGCAAGAATACTTGGAGTATTTATAGACCCCAAGTAGCTTAAGAAATTGGAGCAAAAAATCAAACATACTCAGAAAAATCAGGCGTGGGCAGTTTACCCGCCAACCAAGGTGGCTCAACCGCCCGAACACTAGGGTATGGGCGGTTTACCCACCGACCCTAGGTGAATCAACCACTTAAAGTACCCAGATTCCTGGGCATGGGCGGTTCAACTGCCCAGCTTAGATGGGTCAGTCGCCATCAGCCGTCCGAAAACCTAGGCGGTGGTAGTACACCCACCACTCATCGACGGTTTACCCGTTATAATTTCTGGAAACGTGGTTCCCTCCACTTTTGGAATTTCAGCTTGAACCTGATGTTGACCAACCCTCTAGTCAACAAATTGAGCTCAACCTGAGCTCAATCAAACCTCAATAGTGGACCCGATTGCCTTATTAAGTTGATTTGGATTCTTTCTAAATCTAACTCAATTTGGACTAAAACCCTAATTATGACTCAGTGATTACAACACTTAATGACCAATCAAGATAATTAAGACCTAATTCCCGCCAATCCAGCAGCCTCCGACATTCTTGTGGTGAGTCTTCTGGTCTTCTTTCGGTGATCTCCTGACTTGTTCCCAGCAAGCTTCCCGACCCCTTCGGCGAATCTCCTAGCGAACTTCAGGGAAATCCCACTACATTGTCTGAACCCAACCTGATGCCCAAGCTTGATCTTGGCCCATCATCTGGTTGTAACTTCATTGCTTCTATCATAGTTAGACTTGCACGATGCTAATTATAACTTAATTAAATACAATCATGATTGTCAAACATCCATTACAAGACCATCTCAACTCCCAACAAGTTTTTGGGCTACCCTCGACAAACTTCTAGTGAGTCATGGTCTTCTTCTGGCGAATCCCTTGCGCCATCCTGGCAAACTCCCGAAACCCTCGGCGAGCTCTCGACGCACTCGTGACGAGTTCCCAACAACATCGACTCGATGCATGGACTTGACCTTAGCCAATCATAATTGTAATAATTTTTCTGTCGTAATTAATCCTATATCAATTAATTTCTAACAATCCATGTTAGATCAATAACTCATCAATTGATTTCATCATCAAAATCTAAGATTCAACAATCTTCCCCTTTTTTATGATAACAATCAATTGATGACAAGAGTTAATCCTAACTCCCCCTAGATCTATGCCACTTAATTTAATAGAATCACACATTCTTAAATTCAAGCAATCAATATTTTATGTAAATTTTAACATAAATTTTACATCAAGTCATCAAATCATAATTAAAAAGGAATTAAGCATCTATATCCAAGATGTCCTATTCATGTCCTTATCTAAGATATCCATGTATTTCAACATGATCATATGTCATTAATGTATTCATCATGTGTCATCAATATATATTTCTCCTCCTTTGTCATCAACAAAAAGGTGAAATATAGCTAATAATTTCAAAGCAGACATTACTCCCCCTTAGTATATGCATTATAAAATTTTCTTTCCCTTTAATAAGGAGAAAAATAAGGGAGTTGTTGTTGAATCATTTCATCATGGAGAAGAGCTCTTAATAAATTTTAAAAGCAATACTAAGACGAGCTGAAAAGTTCAAGAGATTTAAATATTATTTATGTATTTCAAATGTAGCAAAAGTCATCTCTTGATATAAAAAATTATCTCTTGTAATTTTTTTTGGAAAACAATAAGATAAAATCATGGAGAATGTTTTAAAAAAAATGTTATCATAAAAAAGCTTCATTTCATAAAATCTATATTAGTAATTTATATATTTTCATGATTTAATATTTCTATATCTCAACCTCAATCTTATATATATATAATTTCAAATATTAGCTCAACAAATTTTTCTCATGTAAATTTCAAGAAAATGTAGTAAATAAATCTGAATAATAACAAATCATTTATCTTTATGTAGATTATCACCATTACATGCATGATTATCATACATAATTTCACATCATTATATCTTCTCCCTTTTTGTCATCAACAAAAGGAGAAGTATAATTAGCAAGTTTTTGATATATGAAAGCTAGTGAATTCATTTTTTGATATATGAAAGCTAGTGAATTCATTCTTCTCTTTTGAGAAGTGCAAGCTAGCAAATTATTTGCTTCATTTGTATTGTTCAAGCTGTAAGCTAACAAGTTTTGCTCTCCCTTTGTCATTGTCAAAAATAAAGGATGGTTAGAATAGTGTAAAACTTTTCCCATTACATCATTTTTCAAGACATAAATTAAGAAATATATCAATCATCACATGAAATATATCAAGAAAAATTAACATGGTAATGAGATATTCAATTTATAAAAAGAAATTGTGAATATCAAGAGACAAGTCATAGGATAAACAAATAAAATCTCTTGATTTATCCATAAGAAATCTTAAGTTGTCAGGTTCATAATTTGTATAAAAATTACCTTTTAAATAATACGAAGACACATAACAAAAAATTTTAATTCATAAAAGATTTCAAGTTATAATTCTAAGAAATCAAAACCACGATATAGATAAATCACTCATTCAATTTCAAAATCACTTTCAAGAGAATCAAAATATAATTAATAGACTTATTAGTCTCTTGAAATGCTAGTGACTTCCTTTCTTCACATGTGTGAGCAAGAAGGTAGAATTAAAGTAGAGAAATAAAAAATATCATATCACAAAAATACTCAATTTTAAAGATGTAAATTTTATAGATGTGAATTTTGAAATTAAGCTCAAAACTTCAAGATATTCAAGGAGATTCAATAGTTTAAGTGCTACTCATGCATTTAAAATCATCTTATGTAATTTCAAGTATAGCAAAAAATCATATATTGTAAATTTTAATGAAAAGCATTAAAACTTTCATAAGGTATAGATCAAGCTCAAATTGTAAATCATGTATTTTGCATGCATTTAAAAAATTCTAAATTTTCTTCTATGCAAATTGTTTCTCATTCAAGGTTATCATATCCAATTCACTTCTAATCATATTAATAATTTTATCTCTCCCATTTTTTGTTATTGTCAAGAAAGAAATATGATGGTATAATTTCTTCTTAGCATTCATATTCAAATTACGCCAAAAAGTACAAGAAAATCATGTCATTAAAAATAAAATCAAATTTTTTGAACATCAAATGACATAATTTCATTTAATAAGTTTTTTTCCTCTTTTTTTTGTGAATAATAAAATGAGTCTTAGGGGATAATCTCAATTCATCCAAGATAAATCTTTTTAATAAAAAAGAATGATCTTGATAATAATTTCAATTGATATTGTTAAGATTATAAATTATATTTTATTTAAAAGAGAAAATTATAGAGATCAAGAACGTGATTCCTATAACATATAAGTCAAAGTCAAGAAATTAAGGGAATATTCATTATAATATAAATCTCTTTCAATTTTCAACTTATCACAAATTTACAAAATACTAATTTTGGTGATAAGTTATGTCATTCATGAGTTTTAAAATAAATCATGACAAGATAAATATTGATATCAAAAGATATTCATAAATATTAAAGACGATTTAGTTTAATAAATCTCTTCTTAGATGATAAAATATAATCATAAGAGAACAAAGAAGAGTCTTCATCTAATAGATATATCATATTATAGATATCAAGATCACGAGTTAATTTTAAGAAAGAAAAAAGTAGAAGATCTTGATTTATATATATGAAACTTCAAGTTTTCAAGAATATGCTTCATAAGAAGATTTTAAAGTTTCATTTTCTAAACTTACCAAAATCATGATAATAATTTATTCAAATTTAAATCATCAAATCATCAAAATCACTTTCATAGGATAAAAGAGTCATAAAAATAACATAATCGATTCATTAATCTCTTTTTAAAATAAAATTATTTGAAAACTTATCCAAAATTATCAAAAATAACTTTTCAAAAATTTTCAATAAAATCATCATAGATAGTTTTCCAAAAAAAAATAGCTAAAATTTTCTATTTATTTTTGTAGTTAAAGAGATTCAACAATAAATGTATCATTTTATCTTTGTTGAAGGATTCATGGTAAATATTCTTTCAAGAAGAATTATCCTTCTTTTGAAATTTATTTCAAGAATGTATTGGCATTTAAATTCAAAAAAGAAATTTTATTATGATCATTGTAAAAATATTTTCAAACAAAAACTTTGATTTATTTTAAATTCAATGATTTTTGGACTTAGTGTAGTGAGTTACCATCCTCATTTCATTCTCATTAAATATATTTTTAATTTACAAAAATACTAGACAATGAAGCATAATTTTTCTCTCCCTTTTCTATATTATTTTATGTTAAAATTATATCATTCAACACGATTATTTAATCATATCAATTCAATCATTTAAATCAATCATTCCATAGACTTTGTCAATATTTGAACCATTTAACAATAGTCTTTACATTTAAACAAGCCAATGATTTTAGCATTTACTTAAAATATGTTCTTCAATAACTAAGGTTCTTTAGTTCTAATTCATTTTCATACTTGTATTCTCTATATGCATCATCAATATTAATTGTATAATGATAAACCATTAAAAGATTCATTATCAATAATTTTAATTCTAATAATTTTCTTATTACTACTTAGACTAGTAAGCTTGAAGGAGTGTTAGATCTTAAGTAATATGACTTGAGCATCTACTTTCAAATTATTTTTATTGCTCCTAGCCTTGTTATGAAACAACTTTATATTATAGGAGGTTTTGATTTAGATACTCATTTAACATTGGGTCCTTCATGATATGTTCTTCCCATTTTTTTTAATGGTATAAGATTGTTTATGGTTCCTTTAGGAACATAAATTAATTTACATAGACTATAATCTTTAAATAGACATTTGTAGGCTTTATGTCCTAATCTACCATAAAAATTATATTTATTTTTAGATGGCAAATTTAATGTAGGTCTTTTTGTAAAGATGGTTGGCTTTTGTTGAACATTACCAACAAAGCTTATGTCATTTCTACTATTAATATGACACTTATTGGAAAGGATTATATTTAGGGATTTGTTCCCTATTTAAAATTTTTCTAGTGTTGATTTAAGCATGATGTTTTCTTCTTTAACACTATCTAGTATCTTACATTTAGAGCATGTGTTGTTGTGTGATACTAGTGAGCCATGCATTTCATCAAGTCTACTAACTAGCAATTCATGATCATTCTTAAGTAGTTTAAATGATTTACTAAGTTTTCTAAATTTATCAAATATGTCATGCAACATGTTTAATAATTCAGAAAAAAATATTTAAATACTCACTAACCTCATCTTCAATGGCCATAAGAGTGAGGTTCTCCACTACTTAGTTGTTTACTTCATCTTTGGAGCTCCTTGGCTTCTTGCGTTCATAGTAAGAGGTTTTATCCATCTTTATATTATTTGTAAGGTTCAAGTTCGTTAATTTTTTCGGTTCATTTGTCAAAAGTTCAAGGTCCTCATCACTCGAGATTTCACTTAAGGAGTCATGTGTTCTTCTCGATTCACATTCCTTCTGATTCTTAGGAAGGTGTTCTTCTTGTTCGTTTTTAGAAGTATTTTTATTTAATGATTCATTTATATTAAATGTGCTTTTATATGTTATTCCTAATGCATGCCATATATCAAAAGCTGAATCAAAACAAAAAACCCGATCAAATTTATTTTTATCAAGGGCACAAAGCAAGGCATTCATATCCTTTGCATTTAACGAGAAAGTCTTCTTCTCCAAATCATTCCAATTGTTCATTGGAAGTGAAGACTTTTCAAATCCATTTTCAACAATAGTCCATAAATCAAGGTCTAAAAAAAGCAAGAAAACTCTCATCCAAGTTTTCTAATAAGTGTAGTCTGTCTCATTGAATATAGGAGGACGAACCATAGAAAAGCCCTCTTAAAAGCCAATAAGAGTCATTTCTCTTAGGTGTTAAACCAAATAAGCAAAATCGAGGCTCTGATACCAATTGTTAGTATCAATTTGGCACTAAGAGGAGGAGGAGGAGGAGGAGGAGGAGGAAGGGGGCGGGTGTGGGTATATTAGTGCAAATGTAAATTTTAGGCTAGATGAAAATTTTTCGATTAAACCAAGATAAGATGTCCGAAGCTTTTCGTCATTAATGAAATGAGTGAGTGATTAAAAGAAAGTTACTAAGTTAATAAGTAAACCTGAAAGATAAGTAACGTTTAAACGAAAGAACTTATTGTGAAAACTTTGCTTTCAAATAGTTGAATTAAATCGGAAGCATTAATATAAGAATATATAAGCAATTGAAAGCAAAGAAGCACTTACAATTTTTATAGTAGTTTGACGTCAAAGACCTATGTCCACTCCCGAGTCCTCCTTCTTGAGGCACACCAGCGTCCACTACCAATCTTCTTTGGGTGAAGATCAAAACTTTACCCTTTGCTTATAAGGGAGACTTGAGAAAATTTCCAACTCTAAGATCATTCCCTTTCCTTTTCATTTTCTTATAAATCACACATAATTTCTTTTCACAGAATTTAATTGCCCAAAAATAGTTGTTGTGAATGCAAGAATACTAGGAGTATTTGTAAACCCCAAGTGGTTTTAGAAATTAGTGTCAAAAATCAAATATACCCAAAAAAATCAGGTACGAGCGGTTTACCAACCGACTTGGGTGGCTCAGTCGCCCAAACACTAGGGTACGAGCGGTTTACATGTCAGCCTTGGGCGGGTCAACCGCTCAAAGTACCTAGATTCCTGGGTACGAGTGGTTTAACCCCTAGCCTGGACGGGTCAGTCATCGTCAGTCGCTCGAAAACCTAGGTAGTGATGGTACCCCATTACTCATTGATTGTTTACTTGCCGAAATTTCTAGAAAAGAGGTTTCCTCCACTTTTCAAATTCTGGCTTGAACCTGATGTTGACTAACCCTCTAGTCAACCAATTGAGCTCAACCTAAGCTCAGTTAAACCCTAATAGTGGACCCGATTGCCTTATTGAGTTGATTTGGATTCCTTCCAAATCCAACTCAATTTGGACTCAAACCCTAACTATGACTTAATGATTACAATATTTAATAACCAATCAAAATAATCAAGACCTAACTCTCGCCAATCCGGTAGCCTCCAGTATTCTTGCAGTGAGTCTTCCAGTCTTCTTTCGGTGATCTCCTGGCATGTTCCCAGTGAGCTTCCCAATCCCTAAAGCGAATCTCCTAGCGAACTTCGACGAGATCTCACTACATTGTCTGAACCCGACCCGATGCCCAAGCTTAATCTTGGCCCATTATTTGGTTGTAACTTTATTGCTTCTATTATAGTTAGACCTACATGATACTAATTATCACTTAATTAAATATAATTATAATTGCTAAACATCCATTACAAGACCATCCCAACTCCCAACAAGCTTTTCGGGTACCCCCGACAATCTTCCGGGGAGCCTCGATCTTCTTCTAGCAAACTCCCTTGTGCTATTCTGACAAACTCCCAAAACCCTCGACGAGCTCCCGACGCACTCATAACGAGTTTCCAACTGCATCGACCCAATGCATGGACTTGACATTGGCCAATCGTGATTGTAATAATCTTTCTGTCGTAATTAATCCTACATCAATCAATTTCTAACAATCTATATTAGATCAATAACCCATCAATTGATTTCATCATCAAAATCTGAAATTCAACACATTTGAGATTATTAGATAGAGATCTAATAATCCAAGATTAGTAGGTAATTAGATGAAGATATAATACCCACTAAAATAATATCTCTAGGTTTTTTTATAACTATATATAAATAGAAGATAAAGACAATACATAATTGATAGGCTACATCTTTGACTGATCCACCACAAGCAAAAAATGATCAACTTGAGTGATCGAGTGTCGAACCTGCCACAAGCAGGAGGATGCAACAGCCCTCCTAGGTTGATATTGATAGACACCATCCTTAAGTACCTAACTAATGTGATGCCGAGGAGATTGAACTCTGTGGAATCTTGCAGAAGTGTGTTGGGGGATATTTTACATAAATAATTATCTAAATACTCAGTTATTTTTAGGTTTAGGAGATTCACTCGATGAGTTAATAGTATTAAAAAGATATTGAGTTTTGTTGAACTGTTATTTTGATGATTGATGATTAAAAAAATAATTATTGAGGTATCGATCATAAATTAATTATATGTTGAATACGTGTAATAATCATGTGATCTCATGTAATATTGAAGTAACAACCATATGACATAAAATGATCGTCATGTGACACTGATATGATAGCCACTTCACGTTGTTATGTGATGATCAGATGGTAATCACGTAGTGCTGAGATAATAGCCTAATTATCCTGATTCAGTTGGTAATCACGTAGGAAGTTGTGTTGTCCCTCTTAGATTGCATTTGTGATCCTTGCTTGATAGTTAAAGCTTCACTGTAGCCTGCTGTGGTGTCCTCTGTAGATCTACAACCTGCCCAAAATAAAAAAAATCTCACTGGCTTAGAATGCAAGTCCAATACCTCGCTTACCTGAGGAGGTATCGTAACCAACTTCTACATCAAGTTTACTCCAACAATTTGCAGGTCTTTTCAGACAATTTTTAATATGACTTGTCTTAAAAAAGAATTTTGTACGTATTTAAAGTTTATCGTTCAAGCCATTGTTTTGTAAGCCTAGAGATAAAAAAGCTCACTTAACCCCATTAAATGAGAGGTCAGATCAGTCATTCTTGGCCTTCCAGAATCATCTTACTTAGAGCGTTTGCTCTATGCCAGACGAACCTTTATTTCCAAAATAAGATTAATAATCAGGATTCAAGATTCCTTAGTTTAAAGATATAAATAAATTATTTTTTAATATATAATTTAACATATCCTCCTCTTTCAAAAGTTAATAGATTATTTCATCGAAGAGGATGATCAAATAAAAATTATCGCACCCACTCTTAGTTTAATACATATTGTACATGTCGAATTAATGTGGGATGTCATATCTCCTTCATTTACATTATTACTATTATTATTGATATGAAGCAAGGCAGGTAGCTAAAGGATATCGTCAAAGACAAGGAGTTGACTATGATGAAACATTTTCACCTATATCCATGCTTAAGTCTATTAGAATTATTTAGGCCATTGCAGCATACTATGACTATGAGATCTAGCAGATGGATGTCAAAACGATATTCATCAATGGCAACCTCTAGGTGAAGGTGTATATAATACAGCTAGAGGGATTTGTATCCAAAGAGAGTCCAGATAAAGTGTGGATATGGCTTAGAATTAGTTATGGATTGAAGTAAGCTTCCCGAAGTTGAAATATAAGATTTGATGAGGTGATCAGATTGAGAGATAAGTTCTCAATATAATCCGATTAGAGTAAGACAAACTGATTCCATATGTGACCAGACAGTACCATGTCCAATATATGGTCTGCGGGATATTATTTGGATGAGGGATTATAGATACATGGTAACTGTGGATAGACAGGTCTAACTGATTCGATCCCCCTGTACCATCTGGGGACTATGGCTAGTACGTCCATAGTCGATGAGTCAAGTGAATTATTATAAGGATAATAATTCACTATATCAGAAGGAGTTCTAATGGGAGTGACTCACGGCCAGCTTGGTATCGGGCCTAGAGGGTCAGGCACATATGGTGGATGCTTCAGTGAATAGAGGATCGGATGAAGATCCAATTAGCCCATAATCTCATTAGATGAGACCCTATACTGATGTGCTCCTTACTTAAGGCCCAATTAGAGGCCTAAGGAGATTATTGGATAGAGATCCAATAATACAAGGTTCGTAGGTTATTAGATGGAGATCCAATACCCACTAAGGCAGGAGCCCTAGGGTTTTTGGTGGCTCTCTATAAATAGGAGGGGAGACTCATAGTTGATAGGCTGCAGCTTTAGCCACCATCTCCTATTCTCCTCCCTACCTCTAAGCAAGAGTTGCGAGATCATATTAGAGGAGTTTCGCTACAAAGATTCATTATGTGGATACCGCTAGAAAGGAGGACGCTTGAACTCCTTCATCTTTTCCATTCAAATCTGGAATACAGGGATATACGATCTCCCTAGATAAAATCAATCTCTCTCACATCGTGATTTAATCGATTTTTACATTTTTCTCCCAATCCCGATCTTTTGCATGATGATTTGATCTGCGTGAGAAACCGATTTTTGATTTGATTTCCATTGCGTATATGATACACCCACTAAGGTTTTCCAATAGTGATATCAGAGCCAAGGTTTTCGTGTGAAGGATTGGTTTTAAATAGCATGTGATGAGATTATATCGCGTAGAATCATTCTATGCATTCTTGCTACATTTTCATAGCAAAGGCAGCGAGGAGGAGGCGGCCCCATGCGGCCACCCACGGCCAGCGCCAAGGCCCAAGGGTCGCCCGCATGAGTAGCAGCCCACAAGGCTGAGGTTTCCTAATCGAACTGTACCAAGTGGCCTCCTGGTGACATCTCCATTGCAAAAGATTAGGGTTGTGCAAAAGATTGAGGTTTCCTATGCAGATCAAATCATCGTGCAAAAGATTAGGGTCGCGAGAAAACATAAAAAATGATAAAACCATGATATGAGAGAGATTGATTTTACCTAAGAAGATCGCATATCCTTGTATTCCAAATCCAGATGGAGAAGATGAAGGAGGTCAAGCGTCCTCCTCTCTAACGGTATCCACACGATAGATCTTTACAACAAAACTCCTCCAATCTGATCTTGCAACTCTTACTCAGAGGCAAGGAGGAGAATAGGAAGTGGTGGCTAAAGCTACAGCCTATCAACTATGAGTCTCCCCTCCTATTTATAGAGAGCCACCAAAAACCCTATGGCTCCTGCCTTAGTGGGTATTGGATCTTCATCCAATTATACGCTAACCTTGCATTATTAAATCTCTATCCAATAATCTCCTTAGGCCTCTGATTGGGCCTTAATCAAGGAGCCCGTCAGTATAGGCTCTCATCCAATGAGAATTGGGGCTAATTGGATCTCCATCCAATCCTCTATTCGCTGAAGCATCCGCCATATTATCACGGATAATAATGTAAACAAGGTGTTCGATGAAATGCTCGTATTTGTCTGTGTCCTCCGGTTTAGGTACATATCTTGTACAACAAGAAGTGGGCTTGCAGTAGGCTTAGCAGCCCTAGTTTGATTTACTTTATGGCCAAGTTTGGCTTCTAAATACAAGTGTGTCTTATAAGCACTTGTGGAAACTTCGGTCTGTAATGGACCATTATCCTTTGTGTGCAACCTCTCTGAGTTTGTAATGTCCATGGGTGTAATTTGTATTTTAGCTTTATAAAGTGTTTTGTTGAGCAGTTGCTTGTGGATCCCATGGGAATTGCTTCTTCTGGCCCGTTTTCTCTTTTTGTAAGTCTATGGGACTTTAGGAGATCTCGGGGAGGGTTGACCTTTGCAGACGGACATGCATGGGTGCCGCACAGCTTAGGCAAAATCAGCTAAGCCCGTGACAATGTGGTATCAAAGCGAGACAAGCACATGTAAAAACACTTACCATATAAACGTGGGGGACCTAGCTAGGCTGTGTGGAGAATAGCTAGCACGCGCAACCATTTGGGGGGGAAACGGACATTGAGATGTAGGGAAAGGAGTCGCTTAGATGAGCGGGCATCCTGGTTTGGCTTTCAAGGAATAGCCAACCCCTTTGCGTGAGAGGCACCACGAGGACAAGCAAGCGAAGAAGAATGCGTAGCACATAAAGATTGGGATGGTTGAGTTCGAGCTATAGCTCGACGTTGGCAACCAAACTTGACAGTGCTCGAGGCAAAATGGGGCGCTTGGTGAAAGATGAGACCGTGCAAGATGGGAGGTGTTGTGTAACGACCGAAAGAGTTGTGCAAAGCTCACAGAGGTGAGGGGAATTGCTAACTCGAAGGATTCGGAACTCATGCAAGGGCTTATACACGGATGACGGAGTGTTCGTGGCCATCCCAAGGCACGATTAGAACTCGGCGCCATGGAGCATCAGAACTTTCTCTTCGACATGGAAAGGATATGTCCGTAGGCGGCTGAAATGTGCAACAAGTTTAGCATGTTGCTAGACCTTGAAGGGTGCAGTGGAGACTGTATTAGAGAAGGGTCGCAATCTAGAAAGTACATCTGCAGGGGTAGAACAAGGCACAAGTTCAGCAAGACGGAGTAGTCCAAAGTGGATGATGGTCTCCGAAACTTCCAGTGGGAAGTATGTAAAGAGAAAAGTTGCTCCAGCAGGACAGATATCCAGGAGGGATAAGTCCTAGTTCTCTAGTGGGAGAATCATGTGCAATGGACTGCACATATTGAGGAAGAGTTCCTCAAGGCTATATCTCCACAAAGCTCAACGGACCGAGTGAGCGACGAAGAGTTGTCGCATGATCTCGAAGGAGGTAATGTATTGGTGGATGCATTTCGAGATCAAGTGGGGGAGCAATCTAAGGCAACATCATATAAAGGCACACTTAGAGTCAATGCAGAAATTGAACTCAACAGAGGGCTAACCCGTGGAATGGTGGACATGAGGGCCACTATCCACTCAATGCAAATCGAGGAGCATAGCGACTTGGGTGGAACTCGGTGAAGTATCCAAGCCACATGAAGGGAGTCGACATAGAAGATAGAACATGGAGCAGAGGCACGGAGCTTTCCTTGGACAGAGGTCAAGGGCATGAACTCTTGTAGAGGCAAGAGTGGGATCATGTCGTTCCATGGGTTCTTTATTCTGATGGGACAAGACTTATTTTGCATGGTGCCAAAGATGAAGGGAGCTTCAAGGCACATGCAAGCTACCTCAGAGATGTATTTGATGGAGTAACTAAGGTGATTCAACTTACGGAGGTAAAGTTAGGATCATGAGACCTTAGTACGGGGAAAGAGGATGCAGAGGCAGGTACTCTTGAAGAATATGCCAGTGTTGCCATTTAAGTTGTCAGGAACAAGAGGTGCATAGCAAGATTGTGTTGGTAGGGGATAGAGGCCCAAGATCCAGACAATGGTGCACCAACTCTAGCGAAGTCAGAGGACTTCAGAAGCTACTAGGCGACAGACTATCCTAGAGCTATGCTTCGTCCAGGTATGACCCAAGAGTGGGTGGACGAAGGGGAATTGCTAAGGGAGCAAACTAAAAATCAGAGATGGCAGAGGCCCTGCGATGTGTTGGCAGAGGCCACACATGGAGAAGTCGTAGTCCAAGTTCATCACACGAGAATCTATATGTAATGGAGATGTCACCAGGAGGCGACATGGTGCAACAGATTGTGGTGGAATAGTTCGTGGCAATGCAATACAGGCAATCTTGTCCCATGAGGGACAAAGATCATGCGGAGGTATGATCAGGAGTTATTGAGAGCTCCACTTTGGTGTACAACACAACAAGAAGAAGGGCTATGGATTCAAGGAGTGAATGTCATAGTACCACAGAGGCGGTCTTCGTATGTGCATCGAAGCTTGTATTGGATGAAAGCCTTAGTCATAAGCATATGGGAGCTGTATACTACCGAAGAAGAAGTCCAAGTGCAAGTACCAGTGAGTCCCATGGAGGGGGACGTGATTATGTGAATGATCAGGAGCTGTTGGGAGCTCCACTTTGGTGAACAATGCAATGACAAGAAGGACTGTGGATTCAAGGAGTGAATGCCACGGTACCGTAGAGGCGGGTCTTCCGTGTGTATGCATCGAAGCTTACATCAGATCAAAGCCTTGGTCGTCAGCATATGGGGGCTGTGTACCACCAAGAGAGTAGTCAGATTGCAAGTACCAGTGAGTCCCATGGAGGGGACTTGATTAATCGGAGTAGCTGGAGAGTTGGACTACTTCAGTGCTCACATTCGCTTAAGGGAGCCCGGCAAGTCAAAGGACAAGGCCGAGTAAGCAAACGTTGCTACCAAGGAAGCTAAAGAGAACAGACTCGGCGCGAGCCTTGCAACAAGATGGCGGAGGCCATGCATGAGAGTTGTAGTCTGTCTTTCCATCGACCAAGGAGAACTGCTAGGAGGACACAGTGGTGTCAAAGCAGGTGGTCGAAAGGGGCGAGGAAGTGATGACGAGTCCAGCAGGGCTCAGCTACCTAAAAGAAAAGCGTCAATTAGAAAGGAGGTGGACTCGGAGGAGCACCACAGTGCCACAGAGGTAGATCTACCGATTACGAAGGAAGGGATGAAGATGTAAGATAACAGATAGTAGTGCTATGGGCTTGGCAGCACCATGGTACCACAGATGTAGGACTTCCGTGAAGTCATCGATCCCTTGCTCTCATGGAGGGAGAGCATTGGTCGTAAAAGGGGTCGAGGAGGTGGAGAACGCAAAGGCAAACTCCAAGTACCAAGACAAGGCAGAAGGGCAGAGGCCAAGAAACTTCATAAGACCGATGTCGATGGGCTTCTCATCAAGATAGCCAAAATTAAGGGACTTCCGGTTGATGCATGAGTGCTCGACCAAGGAATAAAATAGACAGTACATGGTACTATACCTTTCTGCTCAAGAAGAGTAGGCGACAAAGGTGATGGAGAAGACGGTACAATCCCAAAGGTGACCAAATCTATCAAAGACTTACTCCAAGTTGGGGGACTCCAAGTTGGGGTAAACTTTTTGCTCTTTTCGGGCAAAACTTCTTGTATTCCAGAAGCTAACCCAACACAAGGAGTGTAACCACTTCAAGTGCTTCAGAAGTGTGAACAAAGAGCGGGCGAATGTTAGTAACCATCTCAATGCATGAAGTACAAACTCGAGGAGGCAAGCGAAATCGAGTAACCTTTACCTTCTCAACTCAAGAGAATGGGCGAAATCGAGTACCCTAATTCTCTTAACTCGAGGAGGTGAGCGAAACCAAGTAACCTTACCTTCTCAACTATGAAGAGAATGGGTGAAGTCAAGTATCCCAGTTCTCTTACTTATCCAAGCAGGGGAGCTCTGCACAAGTTCAGTGACCCTTCAAAGAAAGCTTATGGAAGACAATGGTTGTCAAATCCTCACCGTTGGTGATCAGTACTACTGAGAGTAGTTTTTCCACTTCATTTCCCAATTAACTAAGAGGGAGTGATGCGAACATATTTGGAAGTGACAACTAACAACGGAAGAAGGTTCAATGGGCAAACATTATGGAGAAAGGACCTTAAAAACTTCAAAGTCTGCGAGGCGATGCTCGTTAAAGCTCCAACAAGCATCTACCCAGTTTAAGCAATATGAGTATACTGCGATACTGGCGCATAATAAGGCAGGTCTTTTCCTTCATCAGAGGGATCCGTGAGAACCAACAAGGATCAACACAACTCAGCCAACCCCACACCAGATTCAGTTATTGGTGAGTTGAAGCAGCATGGTGGATTAGAGTTCGACTACTCAACAATAGCGGCGGAGAGCGGTTAAGAGCCAAAGGGGCGTGTTGCAGCCAAAGCAGAAGATTAAAGATTCAGCAAAATGCAAGGAGATGCAGCGTCTAAAATGGTTTCGATAAGGACGTCGAAGGAATAAGTGGGGGAGAATGTCACGGACAATAATGTAAACAAGGTGTTCGATGAAATGCTCATATTTGTCTGTGTCCTTCAGTTTAGGTACATATCTTGTACAACAAGAATTGGGCTTGCAGTAGGCTTAGCACCTCTAGTTTGATTTGCTTTATGGCCAAGTTTGGCTTGTAAATACAAGTGTGTCCTATAAGCACTTGTGGGAACTTCGGTCTGTAATGGACCATTATCCTTTATGTGCAACCTCTCTGAGTTTGTAATGTCCATGGGTGTAATTTGTATTTTGACTTTATAAAGTGTTTTCTTAAGCAGTTGCTTGTGGATCTCGTGGGAATTGCTTTTTCTGGCCCGTTTTCTCTTTTTGTAAGTCTATGGGACTTTAGGAGATCTCGGGGAGGGCTGACCTTTGCGGACGGACACGCATGGGTGCCGCACGGCTTAGACAAAATCAGCTAAGCCCGTGACAATATGCATGTGACCCTCTAGGCCTGATACCGAGCTGGTCGTGAGTCACTCCCATCAGAACTCCTTCTGGTATAGTGAATTATTATCCCCATAATAATTCACTCGACTCATCAACTATAGACGTACTAGGCCACTACGCCATAGTCCCTAAACGGTACAAAGGAATCGAATCCCTCGAACTTATCTGTCCACAGTTACCATGTATCTATAATCCCTCATCCAAATAATATCCTAGAGATTATATATTGGATATGGTACTGTCAGGTCACATACGAAATCAGTTTATCTCGCTCTAATCAGATTCTACTAGAGAACTCATTCTCTCTCAATCCGAATGACCCTGGCCAGGGATTTATCTTAGTAAGTATATATAAGATATTCCTCTTTGATATCGAGAGTGGATGATTCTCTATTGATACTCAATTGCCTTTGTAAGGTTGACTACAAATCCCGATAACCAGTTGTACCAGATCTGGAGATTTCCAAACCTGTAAGTCTGACATCAAAGAAAATAGTACTTATATAAGGCATCCTTGGTGTCTCAAGTCTAAGGACCAGATATACAATTGGGACTGTGAATCACTATCTGACATTAGGTATTATTAATCATACAACATTCCATAAGCGGATCAATCAGTGAACTCATTCTCTAATGAGCACCTGTACTATATCCTTAGTGTCTCCACACAAGTGGCTATGAGACCAGCCGCCTCCATCAAATGGATGGATATATAGTACATCGATCTGTTCAGTTATCTTAATATCCCTCTTGAGTAACCTATGATCGAGATTATTTAGGATCTGTGTTTAAAGGTGAATCAATCTCACTATCGTGACCTCATCACGATCCGACTCCTATTACATAGAACCAAGGACATCAAAATATATATGTAATAGATAATGTGAGAATATGTCAATATTAATCATAAGCAAATACAGCATGTCACACGTGCTATCACTCGTGTGATTGGCTTGCAGGGTACTTGTAATCAGTAATCTTCCACTTGACCAAAAGTCAATCACCTATGTGTCTGATCTCCATTAGACACCTGTGATGCTCAAATATAATCTGAGCCAACGACTTCGTTAGTGGATCTGCAATATTATCTTTGGATGTAACTCTTTCTGTTGCTATATCTTTTCGGATCATGATTGCTCTAATCAGAAGGAACCTCCTCAGAACAATTATGTTGAGACCTAAGTTCCTTCGTTAGAGTAACCACCGTATTGTTGTCACAATATATGGGAGTCAGCTCCACGCTGCTTGGTATGACTCCCAAATCCTTGATGAACTTCTTCATCTAAACCCCTTAGTTTGTTGCTTTTGCTACAGTAATATATTCCGCCTCTATAGTCGAGTCAGTAGTAGTATCTTGCATAGAACTCTTCCAACTTACTGCTCCTCTATTCAGGGTGAAAACAAACCCTGAATTTGACTTGCTATTATCAATATTGGACTGAAAACTCAAGTCCATGTAGCCCTCAACCTGGAGGCTACCTTCTCCATATATCAGTAAAAGATCTTTCGTATTTCTTAAGTACCTAAAGATACACTTTACTGCCTTCTAGTGTTCTAAACTGAGATCTACCTGATACCTGTACGTGACAGTCAGTACATAGCATCATATACATAATAAACCCTATCGCTGAGGCATAAGGTATCTTATCTATGTCTACCCTTTCTTTAGGAGTCTTTGGGGATATACTCCTAGAAAGTGATATTCCATGTCTTATTAGTATGAGACCTCTCTTGGAATTCTCCATGCCAAACCTTTTGATAATGGAGTCTATGCACCTTGACTAGGATAAGCCAAGCATCCTTTTGGATCTATCTCTATAGATCCGGATCCCCAAAATATAGGATGCTTCTCCTAAGTCTTTCATGGAGAAGTCTCTGGAGAGCCAAGCCTTTACTGTGGAGAGTATTCCAACATCATTTCCAATGATTAGGATGTTATCCACATATAGCACCAAGAAGATGATATTACTTTCACTTACCTTCCTGTACACACAAGGCTCATCTTCATTCTTAACAAAGTCATAAAATATGATCACCTCATCAAATCTTATGTTCCAACTTCAGGAAGCTTGCTTCAATCTATAAATGGATCTAAGAAACCTGCACACTTTATCTGGACTCTCTTTGGATATAAATCCCTATGGTTGTATCATATACACCTTCTCCTAGAGGTTGCCATTAAGAAATGTCATTTTGACATCCATCTGCCAGATCTCATAGTCATCGTGTGCTGCAATAGCCAAAATAATTCTGATGGACTTAAGCATGGCTACAGGTGAAAAGGTTTCATCATAGTCAACTCTTTGTCTTTGACGATATCCTTTAGCTACCAGCATTGCTTTATAGGTCTCTACCTTTCCATCCACTCTGATCTTCTTCTTGGAGATCCATTTGCAGCCGATGTATACAATACCCTCATGTGCATCCACAAGGTTCCAAACCTTATTAGAGGACATGGAATCCATCTCAGTATTCATGGCTTCTTATCACTTCCCGGAGTCTATACTCATAATAGCCTTATCGTAGGTCTAAGGATCAACATCCTGAGAGTCATCTCCACTGATATGTCCTACATATCTTTAAGGAGGGTGAAATACTCTACTAGACTTACATAAAGTTAGAATTTGTGTGTTAGGTACCTGAACAGACTCGGGCTCTGGAATGGTGCTTAAGCTAGGTTCTCCAACCTTGCTCAATTCTATCTTGCTCCCACTGTTTCCACTAAGAATATATTCCTTCTCAATGAACACGGCTCTCTTGGCAAAAAAGACCTTTCAATCCTCAGGGTGATAGAAATAATACCCATAAGTTTCCTTTGAGTATCCCATGAATGTGCACCTTTCTGTCCTTGATTCCAACTTATTGGGGTTGTATCTTCTTACATGGGCAGGACATCCCTAAATCTAAACAATCTTAAGATCGAGCTTCTTTTCTTTTTATATCTCATATGGTGTAGATACTACTGACTTTGATAGAACTCTGTCCAGAAGGTAAGTTGCGGTCTCTAGGGCATACCCCCAGAATGAGATGGGTAGGTCAGCGAAACTCGTCATGGACCGTACCATGTCTAACAGTGTGTGATTCCTCCTTTCTGATACACCATTGAGCTGAGGTGTATAAAGAAGTGTCCACCGGGATAGAATCCTATTGTCCCCGAGGAAATGGGTGAACTCCATACTTAAGTACTCTCCTCCTCGATCTAATCGAAGAGTCCTAATACTCATTCCAATTTGGTTCTCTACCTCATTTTTATATTCCCTAAATTTCTTGAAGGCATCAGATTTGTACCTCATTAAGTACATGTGTCCATACCTAGAGAAATTATCAGTGAATATAATGAAGTATGAGTAAACACCTATAGCTTGAGTCGACATGGGACAACATACATCACTATGTATGAGTTCCAATAACTCGGTGGCTCTCTCTCCAGTTCCACTAAAAGGAGAGTTTGTCATCTTCCTATGAAGGCAAGGTTCACAAGTTGTATATGTCTTATAATCAAATAGATCTAAGTATCCATCTTTCAGCAACTTTTGAATCCTTCTCTCATGTATATGACCTAGCCTGCAATGTCATAGGTATGCATTATTCACCTCATCTCTTTTCCTCTTAGGCATATTTATATTCATGGTATATGGAGAAGTGTCTAACACATATAAACCATTTATAAGGGTCCCTCTAGTGATGATCTCATCATCCATAATTATTGAACAATTATTATTCTCAAAAACTAATTTATACCACTAATTATTAAACAAGAGATAGAAATAATATTTTTGATAATAGAGGGAACAAAATCATGCATCTGATGCAATAATAGCTCCACCAAATAGATGTAGGGTCCCTCTCCAATAACAACTCTTGCTCTATTGCCCATCTTGAGGTCCATCTTGCCTCTAGCCAATCTCTTAGGTCTTGCCAGAACCTACGATAAATTGTCGATATGATAAACACTCCCGATATCCAATACCCATGTGTTATCATAGAAATCTGACAAGTGGAGACTGATCATGAATATACCTGAAGCTTCTCTAAGCTTTTATTTCGCCTTCTCTACAAGATAGTCCTTACAGTTCCTCTTCTAATGCCCGTCTTGGCCTTAATGGAAGCACTGTCCTTTGTCCTTTGCCAAGTCTTTCTAGGCAACCTTTGCCTTACCTAGTCTTTCTTTGCCCTTGCCCTTCTTTAGGGTCTTACTAGCCTTTCTTTTCCTATTGGTCTCACCAATATAGAGAACTGACTTCTCTTTCTTACTGGTACTCTCAGCTCCCCTCAATATATTGAGGAGCTCAGGTAGAGTCACCTCAAATTTGTTCATAGTAAAGTTAATAATGAATAGTGAAAAGGAATCTAGTAAGGACTGAAATATAAGATCAACATAAAGGTTATCCTCTAGGACTATCTATATACTTCACAAAGTGAGCCGCTCTCCTCCTCGCTTATCCTTTCCTCCAGCATGGGCACAATTATGTTAAGGACATATGTGATTTTTTCTTCCATGAGAACAATTCTCTTACGTGGCATCAAGTATGCCACGTAGGGGTTTTGCAAGCGATAAGCAAGATATAGCATAAATTAAATAACATACAGATTTTACAGAAAATACTAATTAAGATATGGACTTGTATCTTAATGTACTCTCACTATTTTCTTAGTGAATCACATGACACCCTCGACACGTGAAATGAAAGTCTCTAATAGGCTCCTAGTCGGGATCGGGATCCAATTGGCATCTTAGTGCAACATCAAGGGACTCGACCAATTATACTAAGCCCAAAAGGTAGAAAACTCTTGCCAATCATAACTTCTTGTGATTCCCGTTACGTTTGACCTCTGAATCATCATAGTCTTGAGGGACTCGAGCAACCATGATATTCAGTTAAATCATCACCATCGTTACATGATGAGTCTGATTTGATGATCTGCCCTTGAGGGACTCGACCAAGCATATCATGTCCTCAGGTCATCGGTGATATCTCTATGTCGGAGGCAAGAACTTGATCATATAGATATATGAGCAAGGGACTCGACCAACTCAACCTATGTCATGATTCAATTTCTTCCTATAACGATGGAAGGCCACGTGGGTCAATCTTATTGCCTCACGCTTACCGACTTAATATTGTTGTACGAGGGGTTTTTGTTTTGTATCGGTTTCTTAATATGTCATGTCACACACATATATATTTAATATATATCTACATCGCATGTAAATATATATATACTTATATCTAGTAGGTATATAATATATCACATATGCAAGCCACACCAGATGATCAAGAGCCGTCACCTAATATGATTAAGCTCGAGCCAATGGGCCTAATCACTCATAATAGGATCTACGTATGCATTGGTGCATCTCTATGCCTTGTGATTATTGATCTCGTCATCATCGATTCCGTCAGATCGTCGCATCACCATGCGCCGTAATCCCCTACCATGGTATCGTGGGTCCCGCTGTCACCTCCACGCCCCCGTTGTGCCTCTCCATGTAATTACAAATAATTACAGGCACACAGGCCCAACGATAAACGAGAAAAACATAAGCTCGTAGGCCCCGATAATAATAATAATCACAATTACACACATCACAACACATGACTCATGATCATCCATCCACATTATATATCATATGTACATCATATCATATGTAGGATTACTAGATATATATAATAATTAATTAAACTATTTAATTAATTATTTTTCTGGAAATCAGGACATGCTCAGAATTTTCAGAATTGTCATGGGCATTTTCATAATTCTGGATGTGAGGACACTCCTCGAAATTTCTAAAATTGTTGAGGGTATTTTCATAATTCAGGATGAGAGGCTAATCCTCAAAATTTTTAGAATTATTGAGGGTATTTTTAAAATTATGTATATGAAGATAGTCCTCAAAATTTTTAAAATTTAGAGGGGCAGGATCGATCTTTTCTTAAAAGGATGCCTTAGCCCTCTCCTTATCGCACTCTGCGCCGCTACCGCTGTTGCCCCTACGCAGGCGGCAGGGCTGGCTATGGGTGGCCGCCCCTTTTGTAGGCGCATCGCGGGTAGTCGCCACTTACGTGCGTCGCCCTACACCGCCTTTGTAGCCTGCGGGCCATAGCCCACTGCCTACAGCGCCACCGCGGTTCGCCTGGTGGTGGCCTTGCATGGGTGGCCGGCCCGGCATGGGGGCTAGTCATGGCTGGCCGCCCCTCCTCCTTGCTGCCTTCACTACGAAAACACAACAAGATCATGTAGAATAATTCTACGTGATACAATCTCATCACACGCAGTTTAAAACCAATCTTTCGCACGAAAACTTGGCTTTGATACCATGGTTGGGAAATCTTAACGGGTGTATCACATGCATAGTGAAAATTAAAACAAAAAATCAGTTTCCCACATAGATCAAATCGCCGTGCAAAAGATTGGGGTTGCAAGAAAAATATAAAAATCGATAAAATCGCGATGTGAGAGAGATTGATTTTACCTAGGGAAATCGTATATCCCTGTATTCCAGATCTGGATAGAGAAGATGAAGGAGATCAAGCGTCCTCCTCTCTAGTGGTATCCACACTATGGATCTCTACAGCGAAACTCCTGCAATCTGATCTCGCAACTCTTACTCAGAAGGAGGTAGGAGAATAGGAGGTGGTGGCCAAAGTTGTAGCCTATCAACCATGAGTCTCCCCTCCTATTTATAAAGAGCCACCAAAAACCCTAGGGCTTCTGCCTTAGTGGGTATTGGATCTCCATCCAATTATTTACTAACCTTGCATTATTGGATCTCTATCCAATAATCCCCTTAGGCCTCTAATTGGGCCTTAATTAAGGATCTCATAAGTATAAGGTATCATCTAATGAGAATAGGGGCTAATTAGATCTTCATCTAATCCTTTATTCGCTGAAGCATCCACCATATGTATGTGACCCTCTAGGCTCAATACTGAGCTGGCCGTAAGTTACTCCCATCAGAACTCCTTCTGATATAGTAAATTATTATCCCCATAATAATTCACTCGACTCATCGACTATGGATGTACTAGGCCACTACGTCATAGTACCCAAACGGTACAAGGGGGATTAAATCCATTGGACCTATCTGTCCATAGTTACCATGTATCTATAATCCCTCATCCAAATAATTTTCCAGAGACCGTATATTGGACATGGTACTGTCAGGTCACATACATAATTAGTTTGTCTTGCTCTAATCAGATTTTACCAAAGAACTCTTTCTCTCTCAATTTAAATGACCATGGCCAAGGATTTGTTTGTACAAACACATATAAGATATTCCTTTTATGATACCGAGAGTGGATGATCCACTTTTGACACTCAATTACCTTTATAAGGTTGACTACCAATCCCAATAACCAGTTGTACTAGATCTGGAGCTTTCCAAACCTGTAAGTCTGGTATCAAAGAAAAGTGTACTCATATAAGGCATCCTTTGTGTCTCAAATCTAAGGACCGAATACACAACCGGGATAATAGAATCACTGTCTGACATTAGGTATCACTAACATATAATATTCTATAAGTGGATCAATCAATCAACTCATTCTCTAATGAGCACCTGTACTATATCCTTAGTGTCTCCACACAAGTAGCTATGAGACCAATCACCTCCATCATATGGATGGGTATATAGTACACCGATCTGTCCGGCTATCTCAATGTCCCTCTTGAGTAACCTATGATCGAGATTATTTAGGATTTGTGTTTAAAGGTGAATCGATCTCATTATCGTGATCTCATCACGATCTGACTCCCATTGCATAGAAACATGGGCATCACAATATATATGTAACAGATAATGTGAGAATATACCAATATTAATCATAAGCAAAAAGATCACATAGTGTGTCATACGTGTCATTACTCATGTGATTGGCTTGCAGGGCACTTGTAACCAGCAAGTTCACGGAAATACAACACATACGAAGATGTCCGGTGAGGGACATAATCATGTAGAGGTATTATTAGGAGCTATTGGGAGCTTCACTTCGATAAACATCACAACAAGAAGAAGGACTATGAATTCAAGGAGTGAATGTCATGATACCGCAAAGACAGATCTTTCGTATGTGTGCATCGAATCTTGTATTAGATGAACATCTTGGTTATCAGTATATGAGGGTTATATACCACTAAGGGAGAAGTCAGATTGTAAGTACTAGTGAGTCCCATGGAGGGGACTTGATCATACAGAGATATGATCGGAGCGGTTGGAGAGTTGGACTGCTCCAATGCTTATATTCACTTAAGATTGCCCGACAAGTCAGAGGACAAGGCCGAGTAAGTGAACGTTGCTACCAAGGAAGCTAAGGAGAATAAAATCGGTACGAGCTCTGCAACAAGATAATAGAGGCCATGCATGAGAGTTGTAATCTATCTTTCCAATGACCAAGGGAAGCTACTTAGAAAAACATAGATATGTTGAAGTAAGTGGTCGAAAGGGGCGAGGAAGTGACAATGAGTCTAGAGGGGCTCAGCTACCCAAGTGCAAAGCGTCGGTCAGAAAGGAGGTGGACTCGGAGGAGTGCCATAATGTCACAGAGGCAGATCTACTGATCACGAAGAAAGGGACACAGGTGCAATGCAACGGATAGTAGGGCCATGGGCTTGGCAGCGCCATGGTACCACAAAGGCGGGACTTCCATGGAGTCATCGATCCCTTGCTCTCATAGAGGGAGAGCATTGGTCGTAAAAGGGGTCGAGGAGGTAGAGAATGCAGAGGCAAACTCCAAGTACCAAGATAAGGTGGAAGGATAAAGACCATGGAACTTTATAAGGCCAGTGTCAATTGGTTTCTTATCAAGATATCTGAAAGTGAGGGACTTCGGGTTGATGCAGGAGTACTCGACTAAGAAACCAAGTAGGCAATACATGGTGTTGTACCTTTTCTACTCAAAGAAGTAGGCGGCAAAGACGATAGAGAAGATGGTGCAATCCTAGAGGCAACCAGAACTATCAAAAGACTTACTCCAAATTAGGGGACTCCAAGTTGGGGTAAACTTTTGCTCTTTTTGGTCAAAACTTCTTGCATTCTGGAAGTTCGATGGTAGTGGGAAGGTGAATTATAATAGCTAACTCAATGCAAGGAGTGCAAATACTTCGAGTACTTTAGAAGTATAAGCAAAGAACAAGCAAAATGCGTGTAACTAGCTCAATGCATGAAGTAAAACCTCGATAAGGCAATCAAAATCAAGTAACCTTTGCCTTCTCAACTCAACAGAATGGGCAAAACTAAGTACTCTAGTTCTCTTATCTCGGGGAAGTAGGCGAAATTAAGTAACATTGCATTCTCAACTCAAAGGGAATGGATGAAATTGAGTACCCTTGTTATCTTATTTATCCAAGCAAAGGAGCTTTGCATAAGTTTCAGGACCCTTCAAAGAAATATAATAGAAGACAAGTTGTCAACTCCTCACCAATGGTGATCAGTACTACTAAGAGTATATTGTCTGCTTCATTTCCCCACGTAATGCCAATCAAAAGCGGAAGTGATGCGAACCTACTTGGAAGTAACAATTATATTGAAGAAGAATTGATAGGCCAATTTGGGAGGAAAGACCTCAAAAACTCTAAAGTCTGTGAAGCAATGCTCGTTAAAGCTCCAACAGACATCCATCCAATTTAAGCAAACATAAGACTATTGTAAAACTGGCTCATAACAAGGAAAGTTTTTTCCTTCTTCAGAAGGATCTGTAAAAGTCTATGAGGATCAACACAACTCAGCCGATCCCACACCAGAGTCAGTCATTGGCAAGTTGAAGCAACATGGCGGATCAAAGTTCAACAACTCAACAATAGTGGCAGAGAGTAGCTGGGGAGCCAAGAGACGTGTTACAGCCAAAGCAGAAGATTGAAAATCTAGCAAAAGGTGAGGAGATGCAGTGCCTACAATGGCTTCGACGAGGAAGTCGAAGAAATAAGTGGGGGAGAATATCACGGATAAAAATATAAACAAGGTGTTTGATGTAATACTCATGTTTGTTTGTGTCCTTCGATTTTTGTACATTCTTTGTACAACAAGTAGCGGGCTTGCAATAAGCTTGGCAACCCTAGTTTGGTTAGCTTTTATGGTTGGTTTTGGCTTGTAAATAAGAGTTTTGTCATGTAGGCACTTGTGGGGACTTTGGTCTATAATAGACCTTGATCCTTTATGTGCAACCGTTCAGAGATTGTAAAGTCCATGGTTGTAATTTGTATTAGCTATATAAATTATTTTCTGAAGTGGTTGCTTGTGGATCCCATGGAAAATGCTTCCTCTAACCTATTTTCTCTTTTGTAGGTCCTAAGGGACCTTAGGAGGTTTCGAGGAGGCTGACCTTTGCGAACGGACATGTAGGGGTGTCGCATGACATAGGCAAAACTAGCTAAGTCTATGAGAGTCCACTTCCCGAATCCTCCTTCATGAGGCACATCGGCATCCACTATTGATCTATTTAGGATGAAGATCAAACCCTTACAACATTAGCTTTACAAGGGAGACTTTTTACAATAATTTTTTCAACTCTAAGCTCACTTCCTTTCCCATTTTGTTTTCTTATAATTTACATAAGTTTTTCATTGAATTTTAATCCTAGAAATTATTGTATAGAATGCAAGAAAACTTGAGATATTTATAGGCCCCGATTGGTTTTAAAAGTTGGAGCCAAAATTTAAACGTATCCGAAAAATCTAGGTACGGGCGATTCACTCGTTGGCGTCGGTAGTGCAACCATTGAAAGCACCCTGAAAATAGGGTATGGGTGTTTCAGCCACTAACCTAAGCAGTTCAGCCATCGTCAGCTGCCTGAAAACCTAGGCGGCAGTGGTACAACCATCACTCACCGGCGGTTCAACGGTCAAAATTTTCAGAAAAGTGGTTCCCTCTACTTTTTAAATTTTGACTAATTCTCTAGTCCACTAATTGAGCTCAACCTGAGCTTAATCCAACCCTATAGCAGCCCTGGTTGCCTCTTTGAGTTGATTTGGATTTCTTCCAAATCAAACTCAATTAATACTCAATCCCTAACTACAACTTAATGATTACAACCATAATGACCATCGAAGTAAACAATGCCCTAACTCTTGTAAATCCGGCAACCTCTGACATTCTTACGATGAGTCTTACAGTTTTCTTCCGATGATTTCCCAATGTGTTCCTAGCGAGCTTCCCAATCCCTTCGGCGAACTCCTGGCGATGTCCCACTACATCATCTGAACCTTGGTACGATGCCCAAACTTGATCCTAGCCCAACATCTAGCTATAACTAAATTCCTCTGTTGTAATTAGACCTGCAATACTTCCTCTAACACACATATCTTAGATTAAATACTCATCAATTGATTCTTTCTTTTTGATAATGTCAATCAATTGATGACGGGAGTTAAACCTTACTCTCCTAAATCCATGCCATAATAAGAAAAACTTAAATTCAAAAGAACTACATACTCTTGAATTCAAGTATTATGAAATAATTAATATTTCAAATATTGCAATGAAACACTCATACATCAATGAAAATTTACTTTTAAATTATCAAGTCATTAACTCATCAAGGATTTTTATGAATTTCAAAAAAATTAAAAATCTCCCCTTAAGTTATTAACTATTTTTCCCTTTTGTTTATCAATAAACAAAGAGAAATGTCCTTGTTACATAAGTCATCAACAATTTCTTCCTCTTTTTCATCAACAAAAAGGTGAAATGTAGGCTAAGGACTTTAAAGCACATTAATCTTTACTCTCCCTTTGTAAAATATAATATTAGCTATAAAGAATTTTCTTCCTCTAATAAAAAAGAAGGAAATAAAACAAGGGAGGAGTTGTAAAACATCATTAAGAAGAGCTATCAATTTTATAGATACGAATTTCAAAAAAAAATTTAGAAGATAAGCTCAAAAATCTAAGAAGATTCAAAAATTTAGGAGCTACTCATGTATTTAAAATCATCTCATGTGATTTCAAGTAAGCATAGCAAATATACCAGTAAAACATCATTTTTATGTAAATTTTATCCTTTTTTTGTGAATAGTAAGATAAAAAAAGGAGAGAGTTTTTAAGGCATTTTCACAAAAAAACTTAATATTATGAAATCAGTTCATATATTTTTATGATTTAGCATTCCAAATTCTCTTCTAACAAAATCAAATTATTCTTCATTTAAAGGTTTTGTAAAAATATCTGCTAATTGATGCTTAATGTCAATAAATTCTAAGGAGATATCTTAATAATTTACATGATCCCTTATAAAATGATGTCTAATATCAATATATTTGGTTATTGAATATTAAATAGGATTTTTAGTTAAATATATAGCACTTATGTTATCACATTTTATAGGAATATTTTTTAATTTTATTTTGTAATCTTCTAATATGTTTTTCATCCAAATGACTTGGGCAAAACATGCACTAGCTATAATGTATTCTGCTTATGTAATAGATAAAGCTACTAAATTTTATTTCTTGGAAGTCCAAGAAACAAGTGTATATCCTAAATATTGACATGTCCCGGTAGTACTCTTTCTATCTATACTGTATCCACCAAGACAAAGTTCTTTGATTTTGGATACCATAATCCTAGTTATGAGGTTCCTTTTAAATATATAAAGATCTATTTAACTGCTTTCAAATGAGAAAGTTTAGGATTAGATTGAAATCTTACACACAATCCAACACTAAACATGATATCTAGCCTAGTAGTAATTAAATATAATAAACTTCCTATCATTCATCTATAAGTTTTTTATCAAAGTTTTCTCCACCATTGTCTAAGTCCAACTTTGTAGATATGTTCATGGGAGTGTTTAATGCTTTAGCATTTTCCATCCCAAACCATTTTATCATATTCAAGGTGTATTTAGTTTAACTATAAAGATATCATCATCTAGTTATTTTATTTGTACTCCTAAGAAGAATGTTAACTCACTCATTAGGCTCATTTCTTTAACAAAAGACTCACATAAAGATTTATTTGTAGATCTAAAAATAACATAATCAACATAAATTTGAATAACCAAAAAATTATTTTTAAAATACTTAAAAAATAATATAGTATCAACCTTGCCTTTAGAAAATTTATTTGAAATAAGAAAAGAATTAAGTCTTTCATACCAAACCCTAAGGACTTATTTTAATCCATAAAGAGTTTTTGTAAGTTTGAAAATATAATTAGGAAGAATATTATTATCAAAACCAAGGGAGCAAAAGCAAGGAGCATCCTTATGGCTTAAAAATGATTATTAGGTTAGAAATGAAACTATTTAGAAATGAAACTATTTAGAAAATCACTTTTAATAACCATTTGAAATAACTTAAAATTTTTAAAAGATGCAAAAGCAAGGAGCATCCTTATGGCTTCAAGTCTAGCCACGGGAGTGAAGGTTTTATTATAATCGATTCCTTCTTCTTAGTTGAAAGCTTTGGCCACTAATCTAGTTTTGTTTCTAACCACAATACCATTTTTATCTTGCTTGTTTCTAAAGACCCACTTAGTATCAATCACTAAATGATTATTAGGTCTAGGAACAAGCTCCCAAACATCATTTATCTCAAATTGATTAAGCTCTTCATGCATTGAATTAACCCAATAATAATCTTATAGGGCCTCATCAATGCATTTTGGCTCGATTTGAGAAAGAAATACGGTATTTGTATAAAAATTCCTAAAAAAAGATCGAGTTTGAACTCCTTTTGATGTTTCTCCTATTATAAGCTCCTTAGGATGATTATTCATATACTTCCAGAAGTACCAAGATCAATTTCATTATCAAAATCAATCTTCTTAAATTTGAATAACTTATTAAAAACAACATGAATGGATTCTTCTATTACTAATGTTCTTTTATTAAAAATATGATAAGCTTTTGAAATAAAAAAATAACCTAGAAAAATGTCTTCATTGGATTTTGCATCAAAATTTTTTAAAGCATACTTCTCATTTAAAATAAAACATTTACAACCAAATATTTCAAAATAAGAAATATTAGATTTTTTATCATTCCACAAGAGTTTTAGTAAGTAATGGTCTTACAAGAACCCTATTTAAAATATAGCATGTTGTATTAACAACTTCAGCCCAAAAATATTTTAGTAGACTATATTCGTTCAATATTGTTCTAGCTATTTCTTGCAAGCTCCTATTTTTTCTTTCTACTACTCCATTTTGTTATGGATTTCGTGGAGTAGAAAAATTATGAATATACTCATTTGACTCACAAAAATTTTGAAAATCATTGTTTTAAAATTCTCCATCGTGATCACTATGTATTGAAGAAATCATATATCCTTTTTCATTTTAAACAATTTTACAAAATTTTAGAAAATATTTAAATGTATCACTTTTGTGTCAAGAAATGGGTCCAAGTATATATACTAAAATCATCCACTATAACAAATGCATATTTGCTACAACCTAAACTTGTAATGTGAATAGGTCCAAATAGATCCATATGAATCAATTGAGGTGCTTATTTGATTTTTTAACTTAAAGCTACTCTTTATTTGTTTTCCTAATTAACAAGTATCGCATACTTTGTCTTTGATAAACTTAAGATTATGTAAGCCTCTTACTAGATCTTTGGTAGAAATTTGGTTTAAATGTTTCATGCTAGCATGACCTAGTCTCTTATGCCAAGTCTAAGCATTATCATTTAAAGCTAAAAAATAAGTTTCATCATAAAATTTTTTAATATCTATGGTGTACACATTGTTGTTTCTTAAGACAATCAAAGATTTATTTTTGTGTGGCAATTCAATTATGCAAGCATTAGATTAAAATTTAATCACATATCATTTATCACATAATTGGCTAATACTATGCAAATTGTGTTTCAAGCCATCAACTAACAACACATCTTCAATTAAGAGGTTTTATGTGTTACCTATAGTTCCTTTTCCAATAATTTTTATCCTTATTGTCTCCAAAAGTGACAACTAATTTACTTAAGATAGTGAGCTTAGAAAAATAAGTTGAATCTCCGGTCATATACCTTGAGCATCCATTATCAAGATACCACTTGATGCTCCTAGCTTTAGTTTGGAGACAAACCTACAAGAAAGATATTTTTTTATTTAAGTACTTATTTTACATTGGATCATTAATAAAGAATTTTATCTTTCTTTTCTAATTGGTTTTTGTTGTAAAAAGTTCCCTTGGGAGCCCAAACTAATTTGTGTCGACTATATTTTCTAAATAGACATTTGTTTGACTTACGTCTTAATTTTTTATAAAATTTACATTTAATTTTCAGTAGCACACTTAAGGTAGGTCCTTTAACAAACATGGTTGGTGTTTATTGAATGTTACCAATAAAGCCTATACCATTTCTTATATTAATATGATGCTTATTGGTAATAATCATATTTAGGTATTTATTTCTAATTTTAGAATTTTCTAATATTGTCATAAGCATGATATTTTCTTCTTTAATGTTATCTAGCATCTCATATTTAAAACATGAGTTATGTGATACTAATGAATCATATATTTCATCAAGTCTACTAACTAACAAATCATGATCATTCTTAAGCAACTTAAAAGATTTACTAATTTTTTTAAACTCATCAGAAAAATCATGGAATATATTTAATAACTCTAAAAAAGAAATACTTAATGAATCACTAACGTCAGCTTGGATCACCATTCAAGCATAGTTAGCAACTTCTTCTTTAGAGTGGTCTTTTTCATCTGAAGAGATTGAATCATCCCAAGTGGCCGAAAGTGATTTCTTATTATGTGTCGACTTCTTCTTCGATTAAGGATATTTATTTTTTAAATATCTTGATTTTTTGCATTCATAACATATGACATTATCCCTCTTCGTTACTTTTTTGTTTTTATAGTTTTTGTTCTTCTTCATAAAGTTTTTAAACTTTCTTGATAATAGTGCAATATCATAGTCCTTATCACTTGAGGTTTCACTCAAGGAGTCATTTATCATTCGAAGTGTTAAATCCTTCGTGTTCTTTGGAATAGGTTCATCAAGCTCATCATGAGCTTTACAGTTCAACTCATATGTCATGAGTGAGCCAATAAGTTCTTTAAGAGATAAGTTATTTAAATCTTTGGCCTCTTGTATAGTGGTTACTTTATGATCTTAATTTTTAGGTAGAGATCTTAAAATTTAACTCACAAGTTCAAAATTCAAAAAATATTTTCGAAGTGCTTTAAGGCCATTGATGACATCTGTGAAATAGGTGTACATGTCTCCAATGGACTCACTTGGTTTCATTTAAAATAATTCATAATATATAAATTAAAATATTAATCTTAGATTCTTTTACTCTATTAGTCTCCTCATGTGTAGTGTGTGCCAAATATCAAAAGATGATTCATAAATGGAAATAGGATTAAACTCATTTTTATTAAGAGCATAAAATAAGGCATTCATTCATTCAAAGAAAAATTCTTCCTTTCTAAATCATTCCACTCATTCATTGATTTAGAATATTTTTCAAATCCATTCTCTACAATGTTCCATAAATTAAGGTCCAAAAAAATAAGAAAAATACACATTCTTGTCTTCCAATATATGTAATCCATCCCATTGAACATGGGAGGATGTGAAATGGAATGTTCCTCATTCATAACAAAATAAGTCATTTACTCAAGTGGTGTTAATCCAATTAGTAAGTAACATTGCTCTGATACTAATTGTTAGGATCAATTGGCACTAAGAGGGAGGGAGGGTGAATTAGTGCAAGTGTAAGTCGATGTTTTAACAAAAACTTTTCGTTTGGAGCAAAACCGCAAATCAGAAGCGTATCTTATACTTGAAGGTAAGTAGCTGTTTTAAAAACACAATCGAAAGATGGTGCTCTTGCTTTTCTAATTATGGATAATTGTAAGTAGTAAATGAAGCAAGTAAGGAATACATAAAATTTATAGTGGTTTAGCCTTAACCTTGGCCTACGTCCACTTCCTGAGTCCTCCTCGTTGAGGCACACTAGCGTTCACTATTGATCTCTTTAGTATGAAGATCAAACCTTTACAACATGAGCTTACAAGGGAGACTCTTTACAAGAATTCTTTTAACTCTAAGCTCACTCCCTTGCCCTTTTATTTTTCTTACAATTCACACAAATTTTTTATAAAATTTTAATCCTAGAAATTATTGTATAGAATGCAAGAAAACTTGAGATATTTAGGCCCTAAATGGCTTCAAAATTTAAAGTCAAAATTCAAACGTATCCGGAAAATCTGGGTATGGGCGGTTCACCCATCGGCGCCAACAGTGCAGTCGCCGAAAGCACCCTGAAAATAGGGTACGGGCGGTTTAGCCACCGACCTGGGCGATTCAACCGCCGTCAACTACATGAAAACCTAGGTGATAGCGGTACAACCACCGCTCACCAATGGTTCAATCATCGAAATTTTTGAAAAAGTGGTTCCCTCTATGTTTCGAATTTTGACTTGAACCTTAAGTTGACCAATTCTCTAGTCAACTAATTGAGCTCGACTTGAGCTCAATCCAACCACGTAGTGGACCCGGTTGCCTCATTAAGTTAATTTAGATTTTTTTCAAATTAAACTCAATTAGGATTCAATCCCTAACTATGACTCAATGATTACAACCATAATAACCATCAAGCTAAACAATGACCTAACTCTCGCCATTCCGGTAGCATCCGACATTCTTGTGGTGAGTCTTATGGTCTTCTTCTGGCGATCTCCCGGCATGTTCCCAGCGAGCTTCATGATCCCTTATGCGAACTCCTAGCGAACTCTTGATGAGGTCCCACTACATCATCCGACCCTTGACCCGATGCCCAGGCTTGATCCTAGCCCAACATCTGGTAGTAACTAAATTCCTCTATCGTAGTTAGACCTGTAATACTTCCTCTAACATACATGTTAAATTAAACACTCATAAATTGATTTCATCATCAAAATCTGAGATTCAACAAACCCTTTTCTAATTGCTTGCTGAATTTTCAGATGTCTTCGCCAAACCACATAGCCTGCCTCCTACCCAACTGGATAATCATCAAATTCTGATTCTTCCGACTAAATCACCAAAAAACACTCAGCTAAATCCTTATCCTCAACTCCAAAAAGATGAATTAAAGAGGATTAAAAATGAAATGCTTGAAATAGGGGTCATCGGGCCAAGTTGCAGCTCCTACTCTTCACCGGTGCTAGCTTTACCCGACCTCGACAAAGTGTTTGTGCTTAACACATCGGGAGCTAGAGTTTATGTTATCCATATGCAACATGGCTGACCCTTAATATGCACTGAGGCTCTTCCTACACTTCATACAATGCTTCTGATCTGTAAAGAGATACTAATTCCTATTGAATTTGAAGTTTGTCATGATACAGGTCAACAGCATGGATAGATGAAAATAGGCTTTTTTAAATTACAATTCCTATCCACCTTTAACTTAGAACGAACTCACACCATCAGAGACCTTATCAAAGGGTAGCCATTATTCCAAAAAAAGACTATGTTACTAAAGAACAATCAAGTCGCAGCCCATGTAAGAAAGAAATAAACCCCTAATAAGTACCAGAGTAGAAGAAAGATTGCTAATGAAATCGAGTTTTTGTTTATCTCCAGCCCTACCAGCAGGAAATTCGAGTCTCAAGGAAGTGGTCCTCCTGCTACTTTAGCCCTTGCAAAATTAGAGATCATAGTAGAGCCGTGACTTATGGATCTGATCGGTGCATCAATTCAAAAATACAATTGATCCTCCAAGTATCTCACTGCAAATGGAAGTTTAAAGATGATAACTCAATCCAGATTCATCCACCTAACATCCCAACTAATGAGGAGGTTCAAGTTTAGCTGATGATCATAGGATCATGATGCACCACCGTCTAGATACTACTACCCCTAATTAAGAGATACAAGATAATGCTAAACCGTCAGACCATAATAAACCTATCGTAGATACCACAATGAAGCTTCAAGGAGAACTATAAACTTGGACCCAGAGATTATGGAGCCTCAGCCTCAAGGATATGGCTGATTTGAAGAGGGTGGGTGTAATAGGATCCTAGTTGAGTCGGGTCCTAGTCAATTAAGTTGAGTCCTTAGATTGGGTCTTATTGGCCAACCTAGACCTGACATTAGATTAGGTAGGAGAAGATTTGAGTCCACTATAATAAATTAGCCCAGATCCTAATAGGATTAGGATTCGGCTGAACTAGAGTCTGATTAGGAGTCGGGGTTAGATACGAGTCAAAGTCAATTGAGTGTGCCCTAGAGAGAGTCTGATTTACTCAAATCCTTATCACAAACTACTGAAAATTTTACGTCTTTACTACTGAAATTTTAGACGTAAAATTTTACTGCAGCACCTTCTTGTTTTCCTTGATCTTGCCAAATTTTTTACTATTATATTCTTCCATGAATTTTTTTTAAATATTACCTTTTCCTTACTAGTGGATTCCCCTTGAGTTTTACTTGAATCCTTGTCAAGGACTAATGGAAAAAAATTGCATCTTCCCTACTGAAATTTTTTGACAAAAAATTTTGCTATTGTACCTTTTATCGTTCTTCTTCTCACAACCCACCAAAACCCTACCAATCTTTCTACCACCAATCACATCATATTGAGAGCACCCCTCTAGCCTTATGACGCATCCATCATAATATATTTCTAGAATCCATAGGAAACCGAAACTGTGGCCCAAACTATGGTCTTCCGTAGCCACCGAACCTTCCACTGATCCTTACCCTCCACAACCACCACTCCTACCAAACTGGTTATAGCCATCAATAACAACTCTAAGCCACCCCTCTAACCCTAAACCTCTATCACCACCCCCCCCTATAGCTTATATAACAGCCTAAACAACAGTATCAATAGCACCCCCTTCGATAAAAAATTCTACTGCACTACATTCGGTACTACTTGCTGCATCCACACTTGATCTCTACCAAATCCTTTGCTGTTATTAATAATAACCCTAAACCATTCCTCTAACCTTAAACTTTAGCCATCATCAATAGATCAATTATTTTTTAGCCTATGTGCAGAAAACCAATGTGGGAGGAACCCCTATAGAGTTCCAAGGAGGCTGATCCCCTATGGAGATCACCCCAAGCTTAGAGTCCACAAGAGTTCTGACACTTGGTATCAAAGTCTGGTTGATGCCGTTGGAAAAAATTACATCTATACTGCTAAAATTTTCTCGATAGAAAGTTTTACTAATGTACCTTTGTCGTTCTTCTTTTCCCAAACCCCCAAAACCCTACCAATCTTGCTACCACCAACCACATCGTCTTTAGGGCACCTCTCTAGCCTTAAGACACTATCATCACAACATATTTCTAAAACTCAAACAATACCTAAAACTATAGTCTAAAGCAGCGATCTATTGTAACCTATCGACACAGAATTCTACAACATTCCCTTTCGGTGTTTTTTGCTGCACTCATATATGATCCTTACCGAAATTGTTGCTGCCACCCACATCATCTTTAGGGCACCCCTCTAGCCTTAAGATGCAGCCATCGTAGCTTATTTCCATAATCCATAGCCAACCCTAACATCCCCTAGAAAATCATAGCCCAAATAACACCCTAAACGACAACTTTGATCCATCACCCTTTTGGCCACCAATCCCTACCAAACTGGTTGTTACCATCAACAACAATCCTAAGCTACCCCTCTAGCCTTAAGATGCAACCATCATAACCTATTTCTAGAATCTATAGCTAACCCAAATCATAGCCCAAACAGTGATCTTCTGTAGCCACCAAACCTTCCATTGATCCTTACCCTTTGCAGCCACCAATCGTACCACACCGGTTGCTACCATCAATAGCAACCCTAAGCCACCTCTCTAACCCTAAACTTCTATCACCAAACCCCCCTTACAGCCCCTACAGCAACTCCAAACCATAGCCCCAGTAGCAACTGTAGCAAACAATAGCCTACCGCAGCCTTTCGCCTTGAGCCATCTACCCTTTTCGGACACCAATCCACCCAACCAATCTTTACCAGTGATTCAATAGCAAGAGAATGATCTTATCACAACAAATTTAGAGTTTTACATTATGTCATCAGGAGATATATTTAGAGCTAAGTTGGAGGTGCTTGAATCACGTCTTGAATCACGCATGGAGGACAGATTATGTACCTTATTTATCGAATTCAAATTGGGTTGATCTTCGAGCCCAACAAAATTCCAACAAAGTGCAAGTTCAGAGAGGACTCCCAAAAAGGAAGTATGAACTACTGATATGATGCAGCCATGCATGAAGGTGGACTTCCCTAGATGGGAAGAAGGAGACCCAACGAGATGGATTTCATGCGTCAAACATTACTTTCGTGACCACCAAACACTGGAGGATTTAATGATGGACACCGCTATCAACCACCTCGAAAGATATGATATACGATGGTACAATTGGCTTGAATATACCTATGGAATTTCGATGTGAATACAATTCAAGAAGGCGCTACTGAACCACTTTGGGCTGACCAAGTATGAGAATATTAACGAATAACTTACCAAGATCCGACAAACCTCCACGATCCAAGAATACCAAACTAGGTTTGAGAAATTATTTTACTTTGCTCATGATTAGTCTGATAGATAATTATCAAGGATGTTCATCGAAGGACTCAAGCTAAAAATTAAATGAGAGGTTAAAGCGCAGCAACCTCAAAATGTGATGATCGTAATCTCTTTCACTCGAATCCAAGAGGAACGGCTCAACCAAAATGCTCGGAGGATGAGAACCACTCCTAGACCAGTAGTATATAAACCTCCCTCTACCCCTAACCATCCTTCGCTACTAAAAAAATTGACATTAAAGGAGCTACATGATAGATCAGTGAAGGGACTTTGTTGGTATTGTAACGAACTTTAGAGCTGCAACCATTACTACGAAAAATAAAAGATTTCCATAATAAAACCTATTGAAGAATCTAAAGAAGAGGTCTAGGGACCTAAGGAGGAGAACATAAGGAAGATCCATAATCGGTCGATTGTACGACTCAAGCTTTAACTGGCCAAACGAACCCGCAAGCAGCAAAAGTTGAAGAATATCTTAAGTCGTAGCCCGTCACCATCCTCATCAAGACTAGGAGCACCAACAACTTTATGAACAGCAAGGTTGTTGCCCAATTGATTCTCCAAAATGAAGATTATAGTAAGTTTGACATTAAGATTGCCGACGGCCAAATTTTGAAGTGCAACTAAAGATGCCCGCAGGTGAAATTATTACGGCAAGACCAAGAGATACTTGCTGATTTCTTTCTCCTTCCTTTTAATGATTATGAGGTTGTGCTTGACATCAAATGGTTGACTATGCTAGGTGATAGTCCTTAAAATTTTTTCAAATTTATCATGAAAATTTTCAGCCATGAGAAATAAGAGATCCTATGCAGGAAACGCGGGAATGACGTAATGACGATTTGCATGCAACAAACGAAAAAAGTTTTGAACAAAGTGAACAATGGCTTCCTAATTAGCTTCAGCAATATTCTATGGGGGAACCAACAAAAATTGAAGACCCAAACCTTCTCCAATCGCTTGCTAAATTTTTAGACATTTTCGTCGAACCATACAGCCTACTTTCTACCCGCCAGCATGACCATCGAATTATGATTCTCTCAGGCAAACTAGCAGCAAACACTCAGTCATGTCATTATTATCACCTCCAGAAAGCTGAAATAGAGAGAATTGAAGAAGAGATTCCTGAAATAGGGGTCATCCGGCCAAGTTGCAGCCCTTACTCTTTGCTGGTGCTAGCTTTACCTGACTTCGACAAAGTGTTTGTGATTGACACATCAGGAGCTAGAATTTGTGTTATCCACATGCAAGATGGCTAACCCTTAGTCTCCATCAGTAAAGCCCTCTCCCTATGCCACCTGGAGCTATCAATCTACGATGAGAAAATGCTGACTAATGCTAAATTTGTGGTTTAGTATGATACAAGATAACAACACAAAGAGGAGATAAAATTAAGTCCTAAAAAATTATAGCTTCTACTCCCTCCAAACTCAGATCGAGCTCAGATTATCATGGACTCTACTAAAAGGTAACCACCATTATAAACGAAAGTCTAACTACCATTAAAGAACAATCACATGTCAGCCCGCGCAAGAAAGAAACAGCTGCCCGACAAACACCAAAGTAAAAGGAAGTTTGCTATTAAAGATCGAGTCTTCCTTCATTTTTATCCCTACCAGCAGGAATTTATGAAGATTCAAGCCTCCCAAAAGTGATCTCATAGTTTCTTTGGACCCTATAAAATTGGCGATCACATTAGAGCCATAATTTATGGATCGAATTGGCACATTAATTCAAAATTATAATTGATCATCTAGGAATCTCACTGCAAATGAAAATTTAGAGAGGATAACTCAGCGCAGATCTATCCACTCAATATCAAAGTTGATGAGAAGGCTTAGGTTTAGCTAATGATTACATGGGATCGTAGGATCATGACACATCATCGTCTAGTCACTACTACTAACGCTGGACCGTATGAGTAGGATGCACCTACTATAAGAGCCACGAGGGAGCCTCATGAGGAGTTGCAGATCAGGACTTGGAGATGTGGAGCTCAATTTTGAGGACAAGACTGATTTGAAGAGGGTGGGTCTATTAGGACCCTAGCTGAGTCAGGTCCTAGTCATTTAAGTCAAGTCCTTAAATTACGCCTTGTTGGCTAACCTAGACCTGACATTTGATCAGCTAGGAGAAGATTTGAGTTTATTATAATAAATCAGCTGAAATCCTAGTAGGGTTAGGGTTCGACTGATTTGGAGTCAGTTTAAGAGTAGAAGATGGATACGAGTCAAAGTCAATTGAGTCATGAATGTAATAAACCCTAATCTAGCCACTACCCTCTAGTAAAGAAGTCCTCCTCTTAAGAGAGGTCGACTAGGGTAAGAAAGGGAGAGTCCACTTAGCTTGGACTCTCTCTAGAGTCGAATAAGAATAAAATTAAGATTTTGAGTTGGAGTTGTTAAAAGTAGGAGTTACTTCTTAGAGTTGGAGTTAGAGTTGCTGGAAGTAGGGGTTGCTTCTTAGAGTTGGAGTTAGAGTTGTTAGGAGTATTAGTCTTGAGTTGGAATCCTAATAAGAGTTAGGGTTTAGAAGCCCTATAAATAGCCTTATAATCAGCCACTTCTCATCATCAATAGATCAATATTATTTTCAGCCATTGGGCAGAAATCCTAGGAGGGAGGAACCCCTATAGAGTTCCAAGGAGACCGATCCCCTATAGAGATCACCCCAAGCTTAGAATCTACAAGGGTTCCTTCTGATATAGTGAATTATTATCCTTATAATAATTCACTCTACTCATCGACTATGGACGTACTAGGTCATTGCGTCATAGCTCTATTATGACTCTAGCTAGAGGAGTCCTAATTTAGTTTCATTAAAGAGGGCAAATATATAAATCCTAAGGGCATTCATGTAAATCCTATCTAGCCACTAATAAAGAAGTAAGGAGGCCGGCTAGGTTAGGATTAGATGGGAGGAAGATATTTTAAAGAAAAAGTAGGATGCATGTTACCCTAATTAGCCACCCCTTATCCTAGTTAAAGAGGGTTTAGTTGAGAAGGGGTTAAGTTAAAGTAGAAAAATGAAATAATAAGTAACCAACCACCCCTAGATGGGCTAGTTGGATGTTAGACTTAGAGATACATTAAGAGTTTATTTAGGAGTTGATTGAGAGTAGGAGTCTTGAAGTAGGAGTTCTCTTAGGAATTAGGGTTAGAAAGCCTATAAATAGTCATGTAATCCTTCACTTTTTATCATCAATAGAAGAGTATTTTCTGCAGCCCTTGATCAACAATTTGGAGGAGTGAACCCCTATAAAGTTCCTAGGAGGTCGATCCCCTATAGTGATCACCCCCAAGCTTAGAATCTGCTAGGGTTCTAACACTTGGTATCAGAGCAGCATTTTTGGCATCTCACTACCCTTCTACAGTCATCCATCAGCCCCCCATAGCCATCCAAAGCAATTCCTACAATTGCTTAAAGGTCGTCATCAAATTCCGTTATCATCTCCACTACTGCAGATCATCCTATGATCTCCCTATGAATTACAATAGGTTTTGGTTTCCTACCTTACTGCTGCTGCAATTTAGTTATCACTATTCAAAAAATACAAAAAGAAAATTCGTTCCTATTTGCTACATAAACTTTTCATTGCAAAGTTTCTATCTTTACGACGAAAGTTACGTCGCAGATTTCCAATCGCACACCCTAGACTATTTGATTTGTTGCTGTGTTTTTACTGATCAAATCTCTACGGAATTTTTACCATAGCTTTAAAACTTCTTATCATATTTCCCTTTATTTTCATCAAAAAATTATCAAGATAACCTACTGATCTCTTACATCCAAACTGCTGCACTTTAGACATAAAAATCTACTATCGTACTTCTTCGTGATTTTTAATTTTGCCAAACCTATTGTTGTTATTTCTTTCTATGAAATTTTTGTAACAAAGCATCTTGGATATGATTATGAAATAATTTATAAAAAGAAAAAAGAAAATATTGTTGTAGATGCGCTTTCATGACTACCCAAGCAAGTTGAATTTTTGGTCGTTTCACTTCCGACTAGCAACTTCCTTGAGGACATTAGGAGAGAATAGCAAGATGATCTAGGAACCAGTAAGATCATAAAGAAATTGGAGGAAGAACCAAGTTCCATGGCTCACTATAGTTGGGACTCAAAAGACCTATGCTATAAAGGACGCATTGTGCTTATGCCAAATTCTAGTTGCATAAAGACCATCCTTCAAGGGATACATTCCACACCCGCGATCGAGCATTTTGGGTTCCTTAGAACCTATAAAAGAATTAAGTAGAGTTTTTATTAAGAAGGGATGAAAAATATTATTGCTAAATTTGTGGCACAATATGATATGTGCCAACGATATAAAGGCGAAATAGTGGCAAGCCCCGGAAAGTTGCAACCTTTACCCATCCCAAATTCAATATGGACTGATATATCAATGGACTTCATCAAAGGGTTGCCCTCATCATAAGGAAAAGGTACAATTCTTGTTGTTGTTGATCACCTTACAAAGTATGTTCACTTTTGTGCAGTTCGTAATCCCTATACTGCTTTCAGCATTGCCCAAATCTTTATGAAAAATATTGTAAAATTACATAGAATGCCGAGATCTATTATAAGTGATCGTGATAGGATCTTCATGAGCAAATTCTAGATAGAATTATTCTAGATGCAGGGCACTAAATTGAAGATGTGTATAGCATATCACTCGTAAACCAATGGCCAAACTGAAGTGGTGAATGGATGTTTAGAGACATACTTCAAATGCTTTGCCAGTGACCGGCCAAAAGAGCGGACAAAGTGGCTCCCTTAGGTCGAGTGGTGATATAATATAACTTATCATTCATCCATGAAAATTACACTCTATGAGGCCATGTATGGTCAACCTCCTCCTGTAATCTCAAAATATGTATTGGGCACCTCTAAGATAGAATAAGTAGACAAGGAACTACATAACAGAGACAAAATATTGAAGCTATTAAAAGAAAATCTTATTGTAGTTCAAGGATGAAACAACAATATAATCGACATAAAGGCAAAAGAGAATTTGTAGTGGGAGATTGGGTATTTCTACGACTCCAATCATACAACCAAACATCGATCCAGACCAGAGCATCCATAAAGCTTTCACCTTGGTTCTATGAAGCCTACCAGATTATGGAGCACATCGAGGCAGTAGCATATAGATTGGACTTACCTGCCGACTCCCGAATCCATCCAATCTTCTATTTATCGTGCTTGAAGCTGAAATTAGGATAAAATGAGATAATTCAAAGACATTTACCTAATATGACTATCCAAGGAAAGCTCCAGACTCAGTCGAGTGCCATTATTGACTGAAGGATCATGATACGATGACGATGACCAACTACTAAAGTGCTAATACAATGGGTGAACCTTCTAGAAGAAGAGGTCACTTAGGAGAACTATCACGATTTAAAAATCAAATTTTCAGAGTTCATGGAGCACCAGCCTCGAGGATAAGGCCAATTTGGAGATGACGAGTTTGTTATGACTCTAACTAGGGGAGTCCTAATTTAGTTTCATTAAAGAGGGTAAATATATAAATTCTAAGGGCATTTATATAAATCCTATCTAGCTGACCCCTAATAAAGAAGTAAGGAGGCCTACAAGGTTAGGATTAGATGGGAGGAAGATATTTTAAGTAAAGAGTATGATGCTTGTTATCCTAATTAGCCACACCTTATCCTAATTAAAGAGAGGTTAGTTAAGGAGAGGTTAACTTAGAGTAGAAAATTCAATTAAGCAGTGAAGCATGGTCAGGTGCCTTACTCAATATACCATTATCAGTAAAGGAAGGTTGAATAATCCCTTGTTGCTAGTTGTGCCCATTATCAGTAAAGGAAGGTTGAATAACCCCCACTTTTATAGTATCCATGAGCAAAACCAGGATACAATAAGCAACCAGCCATCCCTAGATGGGTTGGTTGGAAGTTAGACTTAGAGATGCATTAGGAGTTACTTTCGGAGTTGATTGAGAGTAGGAGTCTTGAAGTAGGAGTCCTCTTAGGAATTAGGGTTAGAAGGCCTATAAATAGTCTTGTAATCCTTCACTTTTTATTATGAATAGAAGAGTATTTTCTGCAGCTTTTAAGCAGCAATTTGGAGGAGGGAACCTCTATAGAGTTCCTAGGAGGCTGATCCCTATAGTGATCACCCTCAAGCTTAGAATTCACTATGGTTCTAACAAGTTCCCAAACGGTACAAAGGGAATGAATCTATCAGACCTGTCTGTCCATAGTTACCATGTATCTATAGTCCCTTATTCAAATAATATCTTAGAGATTGTATATTGGATATGGTATTATCAGGCTACATATGGAATCCTTCTGAGTCTTGCTCTAATCGGATTCTCTCGAAGAACTCCTTCTCTCTCAACTGAATAACCCTGGCTAGGGATTTATCTGAGTAAGCATATATGAGATATTCCTCTTGTGATACCGAGAGTGGATGATCCTTTGTTGATACTCAATCTCCTTCGTAAGGTTGGCTACTAATCTCGATAATCAACTGTACCAAATCTGAAACTTTTCAAATCTATAAGTCTGGCATCAAAGAAATGAGTACTCAAACAAGGCATCCTTGGTGTCTCAAGTCTAAGGACTAGATACACAATTGGGACTATGGAATCGTTGTGTGACATTATGTATTATTAACCATATAATATTTCATAAGTGGATCAATTAGTGAACTCATTCTCTAATGAGCACCTATATTATATCCTTAGCATCTCGACACAAGTGGCCATGAGACCAGTCACCTCCATTATATGGATGGTTATATAAAGTACATTAGTATGTCTGGTTATCTTAATGTCCCTCTCGAATAACCTATGACCGAGAGTATTTAGAATCTGTGTTTAAAAGTGAATTGGTTTCATTATCGTGATATCATCATGATCCGATTCCTATTGCACAAAACCAAGGTCATCACAATATATATATACAATAAATAATATAATGTTAGAATATATCAATAATAATCATAAGCAAAAAGATCATGCAATGTGTCACATTTGTCATCACTCATGTGATTGGCTTACAGAGCACCTGTAACCTGGAGAAGGTAGCTTCCAGGTTGAGGACTACATGAACTCTGTTTCTAGTCTGACATTGATAATAGCAAGTCAAACTCAGGGTATGTATTCAGCCTAAATGGAGAAGTAGTATGCTAGAAGAGTTCCAAGTAATAAACTATTGCTGACTCGATCATAAAGGCAAAGTATATTACTGTAGTAGAAGCAACAAAGGAAAAGGGTGTGGATGAAGAAGTTTATCATGAATTTAAGGGTCATACCTAGTAGCGAGGAGTTGATTCTCATATATAGCAACACCAATAGGGTGATATCTCTAGCAAGGGAACCCAGTTCTCATTAAAATTGTTCTAAGGAGGTTCCAGCTGATTAAAGATACCATAGCCTATAAAGATGTAGTAACGAAAAGAGTTTCATCCGAAGGTAATATTATAGATCCACTAACAAAGTAGTTAGCTCGAATTGTCTTTAAGCATCACAGGGGTCTAATAGGGATGAAGCATGCAGGTGATTGATTTTAGGTCAAGTGAGAGATTACTAGTTACAAGGGCCCTACAAGCCAATCACATGAGTGATGGCATATGTGACACACTACACAGTTTCTTTACATTATTATTGTTATTGATATATTCTCATATTATAATTATCTGTTGCATATATATTATGATATATTTGGTTCCTTGCAATGGGACTCAGATTTTAATGAGATCATGATAATGAGGTTAATTTACCTTTCAACATAGATCTTGAATAATTCTAGTCAAAAGTTACTTGAGAAGGACATCGAAATAACCAGATAAGCCGGTGTACTGTATACCCGTCCATATGATAGAGGTGGCTGATCTCATAGCTGCTCATGTGGGACATTAAGGGTACAATACAGGTGCTCATTGGAGAATGAGTTCACTGATTGATTCACTCGGAATGTTGTATAGTTAATGATACCTAATGTCAGATAGCGATTCCGTAATTCCAATTATGTGCCTGGTCCTTAGACTTGAGACACTAAGGATGTCTTGTTTGAGTACTTTCTTTAATGTCGGACTTACATATTTGAAAAGTTCCAAATTTAGTACAATCGATTGGCTAGATTAGTAATCAACATTATGATGGTAATTAAATGTTACTAGAGGATCATCCACTCTTGACATTACAAGAGGAATAGAGAGATAAGTTCTCTAGGAGAATCCGATTAAAGCAGGACTCGGACGGATTCCGTATGTGGCCTGACAGTATCATGTCCAATTTACGATCTCTAGGATATTATGTGGATGAGGGACTATAGGTATACAATAACTAAGGACAGACATGTCCAATTGATTAGATCCCCAGTACCGTCTTAGGATTATAGTGCAGTGGTCTAGTATATTCATAGTCGTTAAGTTAAGTGAATTGTTATGAGATAATAATTCATTGAGTCAAAATGAGTTCTAACACATGAAACTCACGGTCAGCTCAGTATTGGGCCTAAAGAGTCATACACATATGGTCGATTATTGTAACGAGTAAAGGATTGGATATGAGTTATCCAAGTAGGCCCTATTCTTATTAGATAAGACCCAACATTGATTTGTAAGATGTCAATTTGAAGCCAATTGAGATAATTGAATAGAGATCCAATAATCCATGAGAAGTGGGTAATTGAATAGATATCCAATTATCACTAAAATAAGAATCATTAAAATTTTTGATGACTCTCTATACATAATATATGTATTCAAATATCTCCTTGAAAAAGACCCAATTAAAATTTTTGATGACTCTCTATACCGGCCTTCACACTGGCCTTCTCTGCTGGTCTGCCCGATCTACTCTCTGATGGACCTCCAGTGAGTTCATCATCCACTTCAACCACCTGAGAGAAGGTAGAACGAGAAGAACATGAGAAGGCAGCCAAACTAGGATGGACTGAGGCTACAAGGGTCTCGAATCTGGAGGATCTATCCACTTCCTCCATGTGCGGCTCCAAGTGAACCTACGCCAAAGATCGCATCGCTTGCGCCGCTGGGGATAGCATTCGTCCATGGATCAAAAGTAAGAATGGAATTAAATCATTCGTCAAATCCAAAACCAAATAAGGAGAAAAACTTTCCTCGATTTTGAAAACAATATCTCTTAAGATATACAGTGGAGGGGGCTTCTTGAGGAACTTCCCCACAAGGTTGTACACCATGGTTTCCTCTATTGCCTCACATTCTCCTTTTACCACCTGCACCATCGTCGGGCACCGTCACTCCAGCAGAAAGCAGTTGAGCATATTCCTCCTCACCCCCAATGGATGGGAGGCTAGAAGAAAGGCGCAGCACCCCATTGGCTTTGCCATTAAGCAGTGGAGCGGACAGGGGAGTTTTTATTTCAATAGAAGCATCAGACACATAAAGGTATCAACTTTTTTTTTGTTTAACTTAAAAAAGAATAGAAAGAGAATAATAATAAAAAAATAAGAAATATTTTCAATTCGTAGTGTTTTAGATTGATCTAAAAACACATATTTATAATAACAAAAGATATAATATAAATATTTTGAAATATTAAAAAAATCTATCATATCCTAATAAATCTCATCCTCATCTAATCTATATTTTTATCTTTTATTTTATCTAATCTTAACTACTTGAAGTAATCTTAACACCCTAGTTCAAATAGTTGTAACTCAAGTTATCTTTCGGAATAAAAATTTTCTTTCGTCAAAGTTTTTGTGAAGATATTAGCAAACTAATCTTCAGTGTTATAGTGGTTATCTTATGCTTTCCTCTGTTCACAGATCCTTAAAAACCCTTAATCAGACTTCTTTTATCCTTTCGCTTAGGCCTATAACTTGACATTTTTCTCCTTGGCAGCTATCTCTGAGGATCTGGTGGAGGCTTTATATTTATAGAATCGAATCCCTTTAGAAACGGTGGCTTCCTCATTTTTTATTTCTCTTAACTTTCTTCACATCCTCATAAACTTCTACCCTCACTGTATATGTTCCTTCCTTATCATCCTTAAGCCTTATCCTTTTTCCTTCCTTGTCATCTTTAAGCCTTATCCTTTCTTATGTATGCATCTCATCAACTACAAGTTTTCAATTACCATGATCTACACCATGTGAAATAGTTTGCATAGATCTACAAAAATTTAGATGATCATAACATTTATGTCATAATGTCGATTCATTAGTAAGAATAGCATGTGTTGAGAAATCTTAGATCGGCATTACATGTGTAGCAGAAAGCAAAAACAAAAACCAAATTTTCTAAAGTCAAGTACTTGGTCATTGTACAATGATTAGTACATGAGAAAATCATAAAACCAAAAATTATGTGTATTATGTGAGATATATTTACCTAGAGAGATCATATATCTTAAATTTCTAAATCCGATGGAGAGAATGAAGAAGAACTTACATGCTCTTCTCTAGCAATGATCTACACGATAGATGTTGTGATGATGCTCCTCAAATAGTTGTAGGATCTCCCTCTCCACGTGCAACACACAAGAGCTATCGGTTAAGGAGGAGAGGAGGCTAAGGAGAATAGGAGGCTAAGGAGAATAGGAGGGGCGACCACCAGAAACTCTAACCTATAAATCTTAAGGTTCCTCCTATTTATAAAGTGCATGTAGCTTAACCCTAATCGATCCTGCCTTATTTGGTATTAGATCTCTATCTAATAATCTCTTATTGACTCTTATTGGATTTCATCCATAGGATCCAATAATATATGGGCTTTGCGGATATCTAATATTCGCACCTCTATTAGTCGCAATATCTACCATATGTGTGTAACCCTCTAAGCCCAATACTGAGCTAGCCACGAGTCACTCCTGTAAAAACTCATTTTGATATTATGAATTATTATCTCCATAATAATTCACTTGAATCATCGACTATGGACGTACTAGGCTACTACGCCATAGTCCCTAGATGGTATATGGGATATAATCTTTAATATATGCTTATCCTTAGTTATTGTGTATCTATAGTCCCTCATCCATCTAATATCCTAGAGATCATATACTAGGCATGGCAACGTCAAGCTCATACGAAGTCTTATTCGAATCATGCTCTGATCGGATTCTCCCGAAGAACTACTTATCTCTTAATCTGAATGATCTTGACTAGGGATTTACTTGAGAGAGAACACATAAGATACTCCTCTCACGATACCGAGAGTGAATATTCCTCTGTTGATACTCAATTTCATTCGCAAGGTTGGTTATCTCTCCTGATAATCGATTGTACCTGATCTAGAGCTTCTAAGTTTGTAAGGCTAGTGTCAAAGAATGGAGTACTCATACAAGGCATCCTTTATCTCTTAAATCTAAGGACCATACACACAACTAGGATTAAGAAATCATTGTTTGACATCATGTAGCATTAACTATCCAGCATTCTATAAGCGAATCAATGATTGAACCTATTCTTTAATGAGCACTTGTACTATACCTTAGTGTCCCCATATGAGCAGCTATGAGACCAGTCACATCTATCATATGGATAGGTATATAGTGTACCAATTTGTTCAATTATCTCAATATCCCTTTCGGGCAACTAATGATCAGGATTAATTAAAGTATAAATTTATAGGTGAATCAGTCTCATTATCGTGATCTCATCACGATCCAATTCCCATTGTACAAATCTAAGGACATCATACTATATATGTAGACAATATAATATGATAAAATACTAATAATAACAAGCAAAAAGATTATCGTAGTATGTCACACGTGTCATCACTCACGTGATTGGCTTGTAGGGCACTTGTAACTAGTAGTCTCTCACTTAACCTAAAGTCAATCACATATATGTTTGATCTCTATCAGATCCCTACAACGCTCAAATATAATATGAGACAATGGCTTCGTCAATGAATTTATAATATTATCTTCATATGAAACTCTTTTTACTGCTATATCTCCATAAGCCATGATCTCTCTGATCAGGTGAAACCTCCTCAGAATATGCTTGGACTTCTTATGAGACTTGGGAATTAGCTCCTCACTGCTCAGTACAACTCTCAAATCTACGATGAACTTCTTCATCCAAACTCTCCCCTTTGCTGCTTCTATTGTAGTAATATATTATGCTTGTGTGGTTGAGTCAATAGTAGTATCTTGCTTAAAATTCTTCGAACTTACTGATACTCTAAAGGTGAATATATACCTTGAATTCGACTTACTATCATTTGTGTAGCCCTCAACTAAAGGCTACCTTTTTCGTATACCAGTAAAAGATCCTTGGTCCTTCTCAAGTACTTAAGGATACACTTTATTACTTTCTGTGCTTCAAGCCTGGATCCACTTGATACCTACTCATGACACTTAGAGCATTGACTATATCAGGTTTGGTATATATTAGGATCAAAGCTTGAAAAATTTATATCGGTTTGAGTATTTGTTCAATAAAGCTTAAATCTGAAAAGCATTTGAACTTAAAAGCACTCGTAGGATGATAATGATTAAGTAAAGCAATATACAAAGGCAAGTAAACAATAAAAAGGAGAAGAGAAGGCACTCTAATTTATAGTGGTTCGGTCTTGTGACCTACATCCACTCTCGATTCCTCCTCTGTTAACTAGCTTTCACTATTGTTCTTCCTTTAATGGATGAAGAACAACTACCCTCTTATAGCTCTATTCTCCTTTTATATGTTTAGGAGATAATCTTTACAATTCTCTCAGCTTTCCTTTAAATAGAAACAACACTTAGAGAAAAGAAGGGGAGCTCTCAAGAAATGATAATAGCATTTTCAGAAGTGTTTGCTTATTTTTCTTGCATCCTCAAGCAAGAATGGGTGGGGTATTTATAAACCCCAAATGGCTTCAAAAGTGGAACCAAAATTTATATTTTTGGGGATTTTTGAGGTGTTGATAGCCTCTACCCCTTGAAAACTATATTCGAGTGATATCATTGCTTGACATAGTTTTGAAGACTGTGTCTCTTCGGAGACTGTCTTCAAAGACCGTGTCTTACTTATTCTTAGGTAACTTAAATGAGCTTTTTAATAAGTTCAAATCAGCACCAATTAAGGCTTAATAATCTCTTAATTTAGTTAATAAAATTAACCCTTATTATGATGCTAACTATGACACTTAAGGCAAACAATTATAACACACAATCTTCGTTGTCCAATCATCAATTTATCTCTTGGTGAACTCCCAGCATCTTTTCGGTGAACCCTCAATGAGCTCCCAAGCTCTTCAGCAAACTCCCGATGAACTCTCAGTGTCCTTCCAGTGAACTTCTAACGAGCTCCCGATAACCTATTAATGAACTCTTGATAAACCTTCTGGCAAACCTCTAAAGAGCATTCGGCGAGCTCCTAACAACATCGCCCAAACCTCAGCTAACTTCTAGTGAACTTTCGGTGAGCTCCTAACCACATCGATGATGGAGTTAACATTAACTCTCTCTATCTATATGCCATGAATAAAATAAACTTAAATTCAAATGAACCCATCACTTTTGAATTCAAGTATAGCATTTAGACAATCTTGAAATTTTCATAATTTATTCATTCATGATACCACACATGATAAAGTTTCTAAAACACAATTTCAAACATTACAACATTCATTTCATAGATCATATCATTTGGCATCAATCATACAATATTACAGCGTTCATCTTCTCTTATGTCATCAATTATGTTATTTCTCTCTCTTTGTTATCAATAAAAAAGAGAAATGCTCAATTTATATGTGAATATTCTTAAATATTTATTATATAAAAGAATTATTTTCTCCCCCTTAAAGTATATTATACATGCATGATTAAATCATCATAACTTCTCGCCCTTTGTTATCAACAAAAAGGAGAAAAGTACAAGCAAATTTTGTCTTCTCTTTTGGGATATGCAAGTTTGTAAGTTTTTCTCACCTTTTATCATTTTCAAAAAACAAAGTGAAGGGAAGGATTCAATGGTACAAAAAAATTTCATCACATGAAAAATGAAAGATCAAGTCATGAAAAATATAAATCATTTCGACAATTCTCTCCTTCTCGAAGAGAAAACGATTTCGATTCAAAAGAAAACTCTTAAGTCATGAAAACAAGGAAACCAAGATAATGATCAAAACATATATGTAAAGAGTTCATTCATTTGGTAGATTCAACATGCCTATCTCTCTCCTAATTGATGTTTTGTATTAATAAATTCTAAAGATATATCATGGTTATTCATGTGATCTCTAATAAAATGATGCCTAAATCAATATACTTGGTTCATGAATATTGAATAAGATTTTTTGATAAGCATATTGCACTTGAGGTGTCACACTTTATAGGGATGTCTTTAAAACAAAGTCCATAATATTATAAAGTATTTTTGATCTATATTATTTGTGCACAACATGCATCTGCCATAACATATTCAGCTTCAACTATAGATAAAACGATAGTGTTTTGCTTCTTGAAAGACCAAGAGACTAGTGCATGACCTAGAAACTGACAAGTTCCAGAGGTACTTTTTCTATCTATCATATATCCTCCAAAGTCGGCATCAGCATAAGCAATCAAATTAAAATTTTTAGATTTTGGATATCATAATCCTAAATTTAAGGCTCATTTCAGGTATCTAACTATTTTTTAACTCTTTATAATGAGATTATTTAGGATTGGACTGAAATCTTACACATAGGGCAACATTAAACATAATATTTGGTCTAGTTGTAGTTAGATATAGCAAACTACCTATCATTCCTCAATAAGTTTTTTTATCAAAGCCTTCACCTTCATGTTAAATCATAGGTGTATTTATAGCTTTAGCACTATTCACGTTAAATCATTTTAACAAATCTAAAGTATACTTAGTTTAATTTATGAAAATACCATCATTTAATTGTTTAATTTGTAGTCCTAAAAAAAGATTAATTTGTCCATTAAACTCATTTGAAATCTTGGCTCATACTTTTGGTGAAAGATTCACATAAGGATTTATTAGTAGAACCAAAAATAATATCATCAACATAAATTTGAATAATAATAAAATTATTTTTAAGATACTTAATAAATAATATGGTATCGACTTTGTCTTTCAAAAAATTATTTTAAATAATAAAAGAGCTAAATCTCTCATACCAATCCTTAGGAGCTTGCTTCAATCCATAAAGAGCCTTAGACAATTTTAAAACATGATTTGAAAAAATATCATTTTCAAATCCAAGTGGTAGTTCAATATAAACTTCTTCCGAAATAAACCCATTAAGAAAATTACTTTTGACATCAATTTGAAATAATTTGAAATTTTTAAAAAAAAGTATAGGCAAGGAGCATCCTTATGACTTTAAGTCAAGCCACAGAAGTAAAAGTTTCATCATAATTAATTTTCTTCAATTCGGGAACCTCATTAAAAATAATATGGATTGAAATTTCTTAATTATTATAGTTCTTTTATTAAAGACATGATAAACTTTTGAAATTGAGGAATAACCAAGAAATATGTCTTTATCGAATTTTACATCAAACTTTCCTAATGTATCTTTTTCATTCAAAATAAAATATTTACAACTAAACACTTTGAAATATGAAGTATTTGGTTTTTTATTATTCCATAATTCATAAGAAGTTTTGGAAAGGTAATGGTCTTACGAGAACCCTATTCATAACATAGCATGTCATGTTAATGGCTTCCACTCAAAAATATTTAGGTAGGCTATGTTTGTTTAACATGGTTCTAGTCATTTCTTGTAAGCTCTTATTTTTTCTTTCCACTACTCCATTTTATTGTAGATTTTTAGGAGTAGAAAAAATATGGTTGTACCCATTTGACTCACAAAAAGTTTAAAAATCATGATTTTAAAACTCGCCACTATAATCATTACATATAAATGAAATTATAAAATCCTTTTTCGTTCTGAACAAGTTTGTAAAATTTTAAAAAATATTTAAAAAATTACTTTTTGGGCCAAGAAATAAGTCTAAGTGTATCTACTATAATCGTCTATAATAACAAACATATATTAGCTACTTCGTAAGCTTGTAGTATCAATTAGTCCAAATAAATCTATATGGATCAATTGTAGTGGCCTAGAGGTGCTTATTTGAATTTTTTATTTAAATTTTTTTTATTTATTTTCCTAGTTGACATGCATTACCAACTTTGTCTTTTACAAACTTGATATTACACATTCCTCTTACTAAATTTTTATTCAAGATTTGGTTTAATAGTTTCATGCTAGCATGTCCTGGTCTCAATGTCAAATCCATGCATTATTATTCAAAGTCGAAAATCACATTTCATTACAAAAATTTTCAATATCAATTGTATACACATTTTTATTTCTTAAGGCAATCATAGATTTATTTTTGTGTGGTATTTCGATTATACAAGTATTAGATTCAAATTTAATAATGTATCTTTTATCACACAATTGGCTAATGCTTGATAGATTATATTTCAAACCATCAACTAATAACACATCTTCAATCAAGAGGTTTGATTTATTACCTATGGTTCCTTTCCTGATGATTTTTCCCTTGTTGTCTCCGAAAGTGACAAATACTTCATTTAGGCTAGAGAGCTTAGAGAAATGAGGATCTTCGGTCATGTGCCTTGAGCATCTACTATTAATGTCTCATTTTATGCTTCTAGCCTTTGTTTGGAGACATACCTACAAGAAAGAGAGTTTTCGTTTAGGTACCCATTTGACGTTAGGTTCCTCATGAAAAGCTCTACATAATTTTACTAATGGCATCGAGTTATTTATGGTTCCTTTACGAATCTAAATTAATTTGTGTAGACTATATCTTTTAAATGAACATTTATAGACATAGTATCCAATTCTACCACAAAAATTATATTTATTTCTAGGTGAAACATATAATGTAGGTCCTTTAACGAAAATGGTTAATTTTTGTTGAGTGTTACTTATAAAGTCAATTCCTTCCTTTCTATGAATATAACCCTTATTAGCAATGATCATGTTCAAGGATTTGTTATCTATTTAAAAATTTTCTAATATTTCTTGTAATAATTTTTTTTTCTTAAGTATATATAATTCTTCACACTTAGTGCAAGAAGCTATTCTATATTCATCATACTCTTTTTTAAAAATTTTAAATTCACTAGCAAGAGAAGCATGATCTTTTTTTAATAATTTATACTTTTTACTAATTAATTTAAAATCATCAAAAAAGTTATTAAATACATTAAATAATTTATCATAAGATAAGGAAGACTCGTTTGTGTTACTTACCTTGTTAACCAATGTTATTAAAGCATAATTTGTAACTTTTTCCTTGTTGGTTGGCTCCTCGTATTCCGATGAACTTGAGTCATCCCAAGTAGCTTTGAGCATCTTTTTCTTCTTCTTTGTTAGTTTCTTCTTCACTCGGTGATATTCATTTTTGAAATGTCCTAGCTTCTTGCATTTGTAGTATATTATTGAGTCCTTTTTAAATTCACTTTTGTTCTTGGCATCTTGTTTTATTTTGGTCGTCTTTAAGAATTTCTTAAATTTTCTTATAAGAAGGGCCAAGTCATCATCATCATCACTTGAGTTCTCTCCCAAGCAATCTTCTTTGGTTCTAAGTGCTATGTCCTTTTAGTTCTTTGGAAAGCTATTCTCGAGTTCATCATGTGCTATACAGATCATTTTATAGGTCATCAAAGACCCGATTAGTTCTTTAAGAAAAAAATTATTTAGGTCATTTGCTTCTTATATTGCTATTATTTTAGGATCCCAACTTTTTGGAAGAGATCTTAATATTTTGTTAACAAGATCAAAATTAGAAAAACTTTTACCAAGCTCTTTTAGACTATTGACGACATCTGTAAAATGGGTGTACATGTCTCCAATGGTCTAACTTGGTTTTATGTGAAACAACTCATAGCTATGCACCAAAAGATTAATTTTTGACTCTTTGACTCAACTAGTGTCATTATGTGTAACTTAAAATGTATGTCAAATCTCATGTGCAGTTTTGCATATAGAAATTTGATTAAATTCATTTTTATCAAGAGCACAAAAGAAATCATTCATCGCCTTAGCACTCAAACAGAAAGTTTTCTTTTCCAAATCATTCTATTCATTTTTCAGTTTGGAAGATTTTTCAAAACCACTTTCAACAATATGCCATGAATCGAAATCCATAGAAAGTAGAAAAATTCTTATTCGAGTTTTTCAATACGTGTAGTCTGTCCCATTGAACATGGGATGACAATTGATAGAAAGTCCCTCTTGATTATCGGTAAAAGTCATCTCTCTTGGGTTTTAAGCTCTAATATCAATTGTTAGGATCAAAGCAACACTAAAAGAGCGGGGGGGGGGGGTGGTGTGGTGGGGTGGGGAGGGTGGGTTTAAATTAGTGCTTCTGAAAACTTTACGTTGGTTTGAGTATTTATTTGATAAATCCGAAAGGCATTTCCATAGGACGATAATGATTAAGTAAAGCAATATACAAAGGCAAGTAAACAATATAGAGGAGAAGAGAAGGCACACCCATTTAAAGTAGTTCGGTCTTGTGACCTACATCCACTCATGATTCCTCCTCTATTGAGGTAATCGACTTCCACTATTAATCTTCCTTCAATAGGTGAAGATCGTCTATCCTCTTATAGTTCTATTCTTCTTTTACAGGTTTAGGAGATGACCTTTAAACATCTCTATACTCTCCTTTAAATAAAAACTACACTTAAAGAAAATAAAGTGAGCTCTCAAGAAATTATAATAGTATTTTCACAAGTTTTTACTCATTTTTCTTGCATCCTCATGCAAGAATGAGTGGGGTATTTATAGGCCCCAAATGGCTTCAAAAGTGGAGCCAAAATTTAAATTTTTAAAAATTTTTGAGGTGTTGACAGTCCCTACCCCTTGGAGACTATGTTATGATGGTACCACCGCCTGACACAGTTTTGAAGATTGTGTCTCTTTAGAGACTATGTCTTCAAAGACCATGTTTGACCTATTCTTGAGTTATTGAAATGAGTTTTTTAATAAGTTCAAATCAAACCTAATTAAGGTCTAATTATCTCTTAATTAAGTTAGTAAATCTAACTCTAATTATGATGCTAACTATGACACTTAAGGTAAATAATTACAACATAATCTTTGTTGTCAGATCGTCAATTGATCTTGGTAAACTCCGAGCATCCTTTCGGTGAACCCTCGACGAGCTCCCAATCTCCTTCGGCGAACTCTTGATGAACTCCTAGCATCCTTCCGTTCCCAACAACTTATTGGCGAACTCCCTATGAACTTCCCGGTAAACCTCGGGAGAACACTCGGCAAGCTCCCAACAACATCGTCCAAATATTGGTCAACTTCTAGTGAACTTTTGATGAGCTCCCGACCACATCGTTAGAACCCCGATCGACATCTAGTGAACTCTCAATGAGCTCCCAACCACATCGTCTGAACCTTGATTGATTCTTGGTGATCTCTCGACCATATCATCTAAACCTTGGCCTACTCTTGGCGAGTTCCCGACCATATCATCTGAACCTCGACTGACTCTTGGCGAGCTCCCGACCTTGACTCTGGCCCAACGACAGATTTTTCTATAATTATTTTACCTTTTCCCAATCGTAGTTAATCATGCATCACTTATCACTAACACATAAGTTATAAACACACCAATTGGTTTCATCATCAAAATATAAGATTCAACAGTATATAACATAGTGTACATTATAGACTTTATCGTAAAGGCATAGGGTATCCTATTCATGTCTGCCTTTCTTTAGGAGTATTTAGAAATATACTCCTAGAAAGTGATATTTCATATCTCATCAGTATGAGACCTCTCTTGAAATTTTCATGCCAAACCTTTTGATAATGGTGTTTATTTACCTGGACTAAGATAAGCCAAGTATCCTCTTAGATCTATCTCTATAGATCCGAATCCTCAAAATATAGAATGTTTTTCGTAAGTCCTTTATTAAGAAGTGTCTAGATAGCCAAGCCTTAACTATAGAGAGCATTCCTACATCATCCAAGTGATCAGGATGTCATCCACATACAATTATAGGATAGTAATAGTGCTCTTACTTACCTTCCAAGACACACAAGGCTTATTTTTATTCCAAATAAAGTCATAAGATCTGATTGTCTCATCAAACCTTAGTCTATTGCAATAGCCAAAAGAATCTAAATGGAGCATGACTACACGTGAAAAGGTTTGGTTATAGTCAACACCTTGCCTTTAATGATATCCCTTAGCCACCAATCTTGCCTTATAGGTCTCTACCTTTCCATATGTTCTAATTTTCTTCTTGAAGATATATTTGTAATCGATGGATATTATACCCTCAGGTGCATTGACAAAGTTATAAACCATTTTGAAGTACATGGAATCTATCTCAGAATTTATGGTTTCTTGCCACTTTCCTGAGTCTATGCTCGTAATAGCCTCCTCATTGGTTTGAGGATCAACATCCTCAATATCCTCTTCATTGATATGTCATACATATCTCTCAGGAGGGTGTGATACTCTGCCAGACCTGCACAAAGTTGAAACTTGTGTGTCAAGTGTCTGAATAGACTTGGTCTCCAGAATGGTGCTTAAGTTAGATTCTCTAACCTCACTCAACTTATCATGCTCCCACTATATTTGCCAAGAATGTGTTTCTTCTCAAGAAACACTACCCTCTTGACAATAATAACCTTTTTGATCCTTATGGTGATAGAAATTATACCCATAAGTTTTCCTAGGGTATCCCACGAACTTACACCGTTATGTCCTTGATTCTAACTTATTGAGATTGTGTCTTCTAACGTGAGCAAGGTAGCCCTAAATCTTAACAATCTTAAGATCAGGCTTCTTTCATTTCATATCTCATATGGTGTTGCAGTCTCCAAGGCGTATCCCCATAATGAAATAAGTAGATTGACAAAACTCATCATGGACTATACAATATCTAACAACATGCGATTCCTCCTCTCTAATATACTATTGAGCTATGGTGTATAAGGAGGTGTCCATTATGATAGGATCCCATAGTTCTTGAGGAACTGGGTGAACTCTATACTCAAGTATTCTCCTATTTAATTTGATCGAAGAGTTTTAATACTCTTTCCAATCTAGTTCTCTACTTTATTCTTGTATTCCTTATATTTCTTGAAGGCTTCGAACTTGCACTTTGTCAAGTACGTGTGTCCATACTTAAAGAAATCATCAGTAAAAGTAATGAAATAGGAGTAATCACTTGTGGCGTGAATCGACATGGAGTCATAACTCAATGACTTTCTCTAGTTCCACAAAATGGAGAGTTGGTCATTTTTTTTATGAAAGCAAGGCTCACAAGTTGCATATGACTCATAGTTAAATGGATCTAAATATCCATCCTTCAGTAACTTCTGAATCTTATAACCTAATATCATAGGTATCAACTGTTCACCTCATCTCATTTCCTCTTGGACATACTCACATTCATGATATGTAGAGTAATGTCTAACATAAATAAACCATTATGCAATGTTCCTCTATTGATGATCTTTTCATCCTTAATAATTGAACAACTATTATTTCTAAAAACTAATTTATAATAATTTAATTTCAATCATGAAATAAAAATAATATTTTTAATAATAGAGGAAATAACATAACATGCATTTAATGCAGTAGTAGCTCTACCAAGTAGATGTAGAATGATATCGCTAATAGCCATAAGAACAACTCTTGCTCCATTACCCATTTGAGGTCCATCTTGCCTTTGGTAAGTCTCCTAAGCCTTGCCAAAACCTATAATAAATTGCAGATGTGATAAACACTACTTGTGTCCAATACCCATGTGTTAGCATAAGAATCTAACAAATTGAGACTGATCATGAATATACTTGAAGCTTCTCTAAGCTTTTGTTTTGCTTTTTCTACAAGGTACTCCTTGTAGTTTCTCTTTCAATCTATGTCTCTGCTAAAGTGGAAGTACCATCATTTGCCATTCATTGTGTCTTTCTTAGCAACCTTTGTCTTACCTTGTTTGCCCTTGTCCTTGCCTTTCTTAAGAAACTTTCCACCATTCCTTTTCCTTTTGGTCTCACTAATGTAGAGAATTGGTTTATCTTTCTTGACAGTGCTCTCTGCCTCCCTCAACATATTAAGGAGATTAGAGAGAGTCACCTCAAGATTGTGCATATTAAAATTCATAATGAACTGAGAAATGATATCTGATAGGACTAAAGTATAAGATCAATGCATATGTTATCATCTAGGACCATTCCTAGACCTATGAGTTTTTTGATCAACTTTATCATCTTTAGGACATGGTTCTAAACTGATAACCCCTCAGTCATCCTTGCATGGAAAAGACTCTTGGATATATCATATTATCGAGTCCTTCATTATTTCTTAAACAATTTGCGGAGATGCAAGAATATGTATTTGGCATCCATGTTTTCATGTTATCACTGTAACTCAAGAGTCATAGAAGCCAACATATAACACCGAGTTATTAAATCCTAGATTTTGATAATGAAATCAATTGATGAATATATAGACTAATATAATTTCAAGATAAGTGATGTAAGAAAAAACTTTGATCACAGACATAAACCATCATAGGGCTAATTGTTAAAGCAAGAGAATTAGACATTGGGCTAGAGAAGCATTATGTTAGATATAATCATTATTTATGAGAAAAGTTTTTCATGATAAAACTTTTACATAATCATTAATTTTGTACCTTAAAATTATTTGCTTAATATTTCACCTTTTTGTTGATGACAAAGGGGGAAAAATGACATATTGATGACATATGTAAGAAAAATGGTAAAATGAGCATTTCTTTTATTGATAAACAAAGGAGAGAAATGATTGATGACTTAAGAAAGAAAATTTTAAAATTTTTGAATTAATCAACTTAATGTTTTAGATACTAAATTTATAGACCTGTGACACCCCCTCCCCTTTATTTTTTTTCTTTCTTATTCACAAAGGGGAAGAAAATTTTTCATGAGAAAATTATGTCTCTTATCCTATTTTACTAAGGGGGAGCAATTTGCTCAAAATATTTAGATATAATCATTATTTATGAGAAAAGTTTTTCATGATAAAACTTTTATATAATCATTAATTTTGTACCTTAAAATTATTTGCTCAATATTTCACCTTTTTGTCGATGACAAAGGGGAAAAATGACATATTGATGACATATGTAAGAAAAATGGTAAAATGAGCATTTCTTTTATTGATAAACAAAGGAGAGAAATGTCGGGCCAAAGGATTGGTCGACATGCCAAAAGATAGACTTTATACCATAAGTTCGAGTATCGGGCCAAAAAGATCATGTATTTTTAGGACTTTCGATAGTACTATCGCCCGTGGCTGGCACTGATATTGCCCAAGCGGTGATGGTACCACCAAAGCTTAAATTCCCTAGCTTTGTTTGGCGATAATACCATTATAATCTAATAGTTGATATCATAGCCAATTTTTCTTAGTTGGATATAACACCCAAGTGAGATTTAATAACTTTTTTCAGCAATCAAAAGGTTTACTCTATCCCTCATTATCCTATGTTCAATGAGACAGGTTACACTTATTGGGAAACATGAATGTAAATTTTCTTATTTTCTATGAATTTTGACTTTTGGAATGTCGTTGAATGTAGTTTTCAAAATTCTTCTAAACCAATAAATGAATGGAATGATGTTTAGAAGACAACTCCTTATAAGAAGACTTTAAAAGTTTATAAAAAGGAACAAAACTAATCTTGTAAGAGAAGAATATAAAAATTAAAGTAAACCTAAAACAGATACAATAATATGTTACAAATACAAAAAGCCTGGGCACTTCAAAAATGAGCATCTACAACTAAAGAAGAAGTTGCTAACCCAAAAGAAGAAGAAAGCATTCAAGGCAATATGAGATAAATTAAGTACATCAAAAGACGAAAAGCAAATCAATGAAAAGGAATTGACAAACTATGCATGATACATCAATATCTTGTACTCATTGCTCTAAATGTGAAAAGTTAGACTCGCTCAAAAAGAAAATATATTATTGCAACAAATATTAAAAAAATTTAAAATTAAAAATAAATTATTAAATAAAATTCTTGCGAAATAAGATTGTGTTGAATCTCAAATTTTGATGATAAAATTAATTAATAATTTATCTAAACATGTGTGTTAAAGAAAATAATGCAGGTTTAACTACGATAGAGAAAATGAGTTAAAATTAGATGTTGGGCCAGAATCAACTTTGGGCATCACCCAAGGTTAGGATGATACAATGAAGCTTGCCGGGAGTTCGCTAGGAGTTCACCGAAGGAATCAGAAAGCTCATTGGGAGCACGTTGGGAGATTATAAGAAGAAAACTGTAAGACTCATCAGAAGAATGTAGGAGGTTGCTAGATTGCTAGGGGTTAGGCCGATTGTTAAACTTGATGGTATTATATGGTTGTAATTAGTGAGTCATAGCTAGGTTCGAGTCCTAATTGAGTTAAGTTTGGAAGAAATCCAAATTAACTAAGTGAGACAAACCGGGTCCACGTTTGGGTTCGGATTGAGCTCAATTTGAGCTCATTTGATTGACCTGGAAATGGGTCAACTAAAATTATAAGTCAAGAATAAAAAAGTGGAGGAATCACTTTCTCGGGATTCCTAATGGTAGTGCTGGTGGGCGACAGTCATATAGCCCAGGTCAATAGTTGTACCACCCAGGCCGATGGTTGTATTGTCGTTGCCCTATTTTCAAGGCAACTTTCGGTGGTAGTATCACCGATGCCGATGGTTGTACCGCCCGTAACTAGATTTTTCATATACGTTTGAATTTTTGGCTCCATTTTTTGAAGCCAATAGGGCTTATAAATACCCTAGGTATTCTTGCATTAAACACAAGAATTTTAGGCTAGAAAACTATGAAAAAAAGTATGCTAAAAGTGTGCAAGAAAAAGAAAGGGAGAAAGCAAAAGGGTTATAATCTTTGTAATGGTCTCCCTTGTGTGTTGTAAGTGAAATATTTGGAAGGGTTTGATCTTTACCCGAAGAAGATCAGTAATAGACTCCAAAGGCCTCAACGAAGGGGACTTGAGAAGTGGATGTAGGCCAAGTTGTGGTCGAACCACTATAAATTATGAGCATCTCTTAACTTTGCTTTTTGATTATACATGTTCTTATTTGATCTTTCCTTTAGCAAGATCATAACTTAGCTTTGTAAAAAGGTTTAATTGCTTACTTACTCAACTTGAATGAAATACTTTTGATTTCCAGTTTTCCTTCAAATAGAAGTTTTCTTTAAACTGAGATTTCAGCACTTAGCATTAATTCATCACCCTCTCCCCCTCTTAGTGCTAATTGATCCTAACAATTGGTATCAGAATAAAGTTATTCACATTAGACTAACATCTAAATGAGTAAATGGCTTTGATTGGCATGAACGAGGGATATTTCATTGCACATCTTCCTATGTTCAATAGGACGGATTACACATATTGGAAAACAAGGTACATCATTGAAAATGGCTTTGAAAAGTCTTCCAAACCAATTATCGAATAGAATGATTTGAAAAAAAAGGCTTTTTCTTAAATGCAAAAGCAATGAATGCTTTATTTTGTGCTCTTGATAAGAATAAGTTTAATCGAGTTTCTATTTGTGAAACTGCTTACAATATTTGGCACATACTTGAAATCATACACAAAGGCACTAGTAGAGTTAAAGAGTCTAAGATTAACCTTTTAGTGTATAGTTATGAATTGTTTTGAATGAAACCAAGTGAGACCATTGGAGACATGTACACCCGGTTCATGGATGTCGTCAATAGTCTAAAAGCTCTTGGTAAAAGTTTTTACATTTTAAACTTATTAGTAAGATATTAAGATCTCTTCCAAAAAGTTGGGATCCTAAAGTAACCACAATTCAAGAGGCTAAAGATCAAAATAATTTTCCTCCTGAAGAACTAATTAGATCACTTATGACTTATGAACTTAGCTGTAAAGCTCATGATGAACTTAAAGAACCCCTTCCAAAGAACAGGAAGGAATTGGTATTGAGAATTGCTGATGACTCCTCGAGTGAAATCTCGAGTGATGAGAACAATAACATTGCACTATTGATAAGAAAAATAAAAAATTATGCAAAGAACAAAAATCATAAAAATAAAAATGAACCAAAAAGGGATACCGTAATATGTTTTGAATGCAAGAAACTAGGACATTTCAAAAGTGAATGTCCACTATTGATGAAGAAGGCATTATACAAGAAGAAAGCTATGCAGCAACTTGGGATGACTCAAGCTCATCAGATGAAGAAGACCATAACAAGGAAGAGGTTACCAACTATGCTCTAATGACCATCCATGAGAAGGTAAGTGAGTCTTCCGATATATCTTTTATTAAATTACTAAATATCTTTCATAAGCTTTATGATGAATTTAGAAAAAATAACAAGTCTTATAAACTTCTTAAAAAAGAGTATGATTTACTAGTTAGTAGATTTGATCATATACATAAAGTATCACCATCATTTAGTTCATACAGTAAATGTGAAACTTTAGACGAACTTAGAAAGGAAAATATTATATTACAACAAACGTTAGAAAATTTTGAAATAGGGAATAAATCCCTGAACATGATCCTTACAAATAAGGGTCATGTTCATAGGAAAGAATACATAGGCTTTGTGGTAATAATCAACAAAGCCAACTATCTTCGTTAAAGGACCCACTCTAAACTTACTACCAAAAATTAAATATAACTTTTGTGGTAGATTAGGACATATAGCTTATAAATGTTTATTTAGAAAGTATAGTCCACATAGATTAATTTAGGTTCCTAAAGGAACCATATACAAACAAAATCTATAGTTAAATTAGGTAGAGCTCTTCATGAGGGACCCAAAGTGAAATGGGTACCTAAATTAAAATCATCTTTTTTGTAGGTTTATCTACAAACTAAGGCTAGGAACACCAAATGATATCTTGATAGTGGATACTCAAGGCACATGGCCGGATATCCAAGTTACTTTTCTAAGCTCACTGACCTAAATGAAGGAGTTGTCACCTTCGGAGACAACAACAAAAGAAAATTCATTGGGAAAGGAACCATGGGTAATAAATCAAATCTTTTGATTGAAGATATGCTATTAGTTGATGGTTTGAAACATAATCTACTTAATATTAGCCATAAAGGATTTGTTGTTAAATTTAAATCTAATGCTTATATAATTGAAATGTTATATAAAAATAAATCTTTGATTGTCTTAAGAAACAATAATATGCATACTATTAACATTGAAAGTTTTATGATGAAATATATTTTTCGACTTTAAATGATGATGCTAAATAATGCTAGCATAAAACTACTAAATCAAATCTCAACTAAAGATCTAGTAAGAGAATTACCTAGTCTTAAGTTCGTTATAGATAAAATGTGTGATACTTACCAAATAGGAAAGCAAACAAAAGGTAACTTTAAGTCAAAAAATCAAATAAGTATCTCTAGACCACTACAATTGATCCATATGGATTTCTTTAGACCAATTGATACTACAAGCTTAGGAGGAAGTAAATATATCTTTGTCTTAGTAGATGATTATAGTAGATATACTTAGACTTATTTCTTGGTACACAAAAGTGATTCCTTTAAATGTTTCTCAAAATTTTGTAAACTTGTTTAAAAATAAAAAAAGGTTTTATGATTTCATCAATATGTAGTGATAATGGTAGTAAATTTCAAAATAATGAGTTTTAAAATTTTTATGAGTCAAATAGGTATATTCATAACTTCTCTACTCCTCGAAATTCATAACAAAATAGAGAAGTAGAAAGAAAAAATAGGAGCTTACAAGAAATGGCTGGAACCATGTTAAACGAACATAGCTTACCAAAATATTTTCGGATCGAAGCTGTTAACATGGTATGCTATATTTTGAATAGGGTTCTTGTAAGATCATTACTCTTTAAAACTCCTTATGAACTATGGAATGATAAAAAACCTATTATTTTATATTTTAAAGTATTTAATTACAAATATTTTATTTTGAATGAAAATGATGCCTTAGGAAAATTTGATGTCAAATCCGATGAAGGCATCTTTCATAGTTATTCTTCTATTTTATAAACGTATCGTATATTCAATAAAAGAACTTTAGTAATTAAATAATCTATTTATATTATTTTTAATTAGATTTTTGAACTTAAAAAAATGATTTTGATGATGAATTTGATTTTGGCACTTTGAATTTAAATGACAACTCTCCTAAAAACAACTTGGATGAATCTACTTCTAAATCCCTACCTAAGGAATGGAAGTACCTAAGGAATGGAGTTTATAATAGGAGATATATCAAAAGGTGTTCAAACTCGTTCTTCTTTTTAAAAATTTTGTGCTAATGCTGCATTTTTTTTTCAAGTTGAACCAAAATACATCGATAAAGTCATAAGATATGACTATTGGGTTATTGCAATGTATGAAGAGTTAAATCAATTTGAGAGGAATGAGGTATGGGAGCTTGTTTCTAGACCTAGTGACCATTTAATATTTAATACTAAATGAGTCTTTTGAAACAAGTAAGATGAAAATGGTATCATGGTTAGAAACAAGGCTAGATTAGTGGCCAAAAGTTCTAACCAAGAAAAAAAGATCGATTATGAAGAAACCTTCACTCCTATGGCTAGATTTGAAGTAATAAGGATGCTCCTTGCCTTTGCATCTTTCAAAGATTTTAAGTTATTTCAAATTAATATTAAAAGTACTTTTCTTAATGGTTTTGAAAATAGCCTTTTTCTCAATCATGTTTTCAAACTTTCTAAAGCTCTTTATGCATTGAAACAAACCCCTTGGGCTTCGTATGAAAGGCTTAGCTCTTTCCTTATATCAAATAAGTTTTTGAAATGTAAGATTGATACTACATTAATTTTTAAGCATTTTGAAAATAATTTTCTTGTTAAAATTTAGGTTGATAATATAATTTTTGGTTTAACAAATAAATCATTATGTGAATCTTTTGCCAAGAGTATGAGCTAAGAATTTGAGATGAGACTAATGAATGAATTAACTTTTTCTTAGGATTATAAATAAAGTAATTAAAAGATAGTATCTTTATTAGTCAAACTAAGTATACCTTAGACTTGCTAAAATATTTTAGTATGGAAAATGCTAAGGTCATAAACACACCCATGAACACTTCTATAAGATTAGACTTAGATAATAAGAGAGAAAATTTTGATCAAATGACTTATAGAGAAATGATAGGTAATTTGTTGTATTTAACTAGATCAGATATAATATTTAGTATTGAATTATGTGCAAGGTTTTAATCCAATCCTAAATTTTCTCACTTTAAGACAGTTAAATGGATGTTTCGATATTTAAAAAGGACCTTTAACTTATGTTTATGGTATCCTAAATCTAAAAACTTTGATTTACTTGCTTATGCGAATACCAATTTTGGAGGGCGTAGAATATATCAAAAAATTAATATCGTGACGTCAATTTTTATGGCATGTTCTTATTTCTTGATCTTCCAAGAAACAAAACTCGGTTGCTTTATCTACTACTGAAGTTGAATATATTGCAGCTAGTTTATGTTATGCCCAAGTTATTTGGATGAAAAACACCTTAGAACATTATGAAATTTTTTAAAAAAATATCCCTATAAAATGTGACAACACAAGTGCAATATGTTTAACTAAAAATTTAGTTCAATACTCAAGAATTAAACATATTGATATTAGACATCACTTTATTAGAGATCATGTTAATAATCTTGACATATTCTTGGAATTCATTGATACCGAGCATCAATTAGCAGACATTTTTACTAAGCCATTAAATGAAGAGCAATTTGACTTTATTAGAAGAGAGTTAGGAATGTTAAACCATTAAAATGGATAATTTATTATATTTTAGATTTTTTAATTTACTTAAAATTTACATAAGATAAATTTAATTACATGAGTAGCTGTTAATTCTTCTTGGATTTCTTGGTTCTTTTTTAGCTCTCTTCTAAAATGATTCTTCTTGAAATTGACATTATAAGAATGAAATTTAAAGTTTTTTTTATAACATGAACTTTAATTATGCTTGATATAAGCTTTCCTTTGTATCCTCTATCAAAAATTATTTTGATCCATGGATCTTTTATATCCTTGATAAATATTTTTGAATTAATCACTTCCTACTTAATGTTTTAGATACTAAATTTATAGACCTGTGACACCCCCTCCCCTTTATTTTTTTTCTTTCTTATTCACAAAGGGGAAGAAAATTTTTCATGAGAAAATTATGTCTCTTGTCCTATTTTACTAAGGGGGAGCAATTTGCTTAAAATATTTAGATATAATCATTATTTATAAGAAAAGTTTTTCATGATAAAACTTTTACATAATCATTAATTTTGTACTTTAAAATTATTTGCTCAATATTTCACCTTTTTGTTGATGACAAAGGGGAAAACATGACATATTGATGACATATGTAAGAAAAATGGTAAAATGAGCATTTCTTTTATTGATAAACAAAGGAGAGAAATGATTGATGACTTAAGAAAGAAAATTTTAAATTTTTTGAATTAATCACTTCCTACTTAATGTTTTAGATACTAAATTTATAGACCTGTGACACCCCCTCCCCTTTATTTTTTTTCTTTCTTATTCACAAAGGGGAAGAAAATTTTTCATGAGAAAATTATGTCTCTTATCCTATTTTACTAAGGGGGAGCAATTTGCTTAAAATATTTAGATATAATCATTATTTATGATAAAAGTTTTTCATGATAAAACTTTTACATAATCATTAATTTTGTACCCTAAAATTATTTGCTCAATATTTCACCTTTTTGTTGATGACAAAGGGGGAAAAAAGACATATTGATGACATATGTAAAAAAAAAGGTAAAATGAGCATTTCTTTTATTGATAAACAAAGGAGAGAAATGATTAATGACTTAAGAAAGAAAATTTTAAAATTTTGTATGGCTAATACATGAATGTAATGTTATGTACTTGCAAAATCTTTGATGATTGATGACTTAAGGCAAGAATGTTTTAAATTGATGTTACATCATTTCTGAAGTTGATAAATGAATGTAATATTACATCTATTGAAATTGATGATTACATCATTTCTGAAGTTAATAAATGAATGTAATATTGCAATCATTGAAATTGATGTTACATCATTTCTGAAATTGATAAATGAATGTAATATTGCATCTATTGAAATTGATGTTATATCATTTTTGAAGTTGATAAATGAATCTGATATTGCATCTATCATAATACTTGAATTCAAGAGTATTTGGTTCTCTTGAATTTAAGTTAATTTTATTTGGATTATGGCATAGAGATATGGGGAGTTAAGAGTAACTCCCATCATCAATTGGTTTTCATTATCAAAAAGGGAAGATTGTTGAATCTCAAATTTTAATGATAAAATCAATTGATAGTATATCTAACATATGTGTTAGAGAAAGTAATTCAGGTTTAACTACAATGGAGAAAATAAGCTATAACCAGATGTTGGACTAGAATCAAGTTTAGGAATTAGGCCAAGGTTTGGACGATGTCGTGAGAGCTTATCGGGAGTTCGCTAGGAGTTCGCTAAAGGAATCGAGAAGCTCGTTGGGAACACGCTAGGAGATCATCGGAAAAAGATCGTAAGACTCATCAAAAGAATGTCGGAGATTGTAGATTGTCAGGGGTTAGGTCGATTATTAAGCTTAATGGTCTTGTATGGTTAATCAGTGAGTCGTAGTTAGGTTTGAGTCCTAATTGAGTTAAAAATTTTAAAGGAATTCAAATTAACTCAAGTGAGGCAAATCGAGTCCACGTTTGGGTTTGGATTAAGCCTAGGTTGAGCTTATTTGTTTGACTTGGAAATGGATCAACAAAAGTCGGAAAGAAAAAAGGGGGGATCACTTTTTCGGATTTCCTAGCGATAGTCTTGATGGGTGACTATCGTACCACCCAATTCTGTAGTTATATCACCTAGGTTAGTAATTGTACCACTATCACCCTATTTTCGTGGCAGCTTTTGATGATAGTACCGTCAGCACCGACGGTTATATCCCCCATACCTAAATTTTTCGAATACATTTAAATTTTTTGCTTTATTTTCTAAAACTAATTGGGGCCTATAAATACCCCAACTCTTGCATTAAGCACAAGAATTTTGGGCTAGAAAATTATGAAAAAAAAAGTACGCTAAAAGTGTGCAAGAAAAAGAAAGAGGGAAAGTGAGTGAGCAAAAGTGTTTTAATCTTTGTAAAGGTTTCCCTTGTGTGTTGTAAGTGAAATACTTGTAAGGGTTTGGTCTTCACCCGAAGAAGATCAGTAGTGGACTCCGACAGGCCTTGATGAAGGGGATTTGGGAAGTGGACATAAACCAAGTTGTGACCAAACCACTATAAATTGTGAGCGTCTCTTAACTTTGATTTTTGATTATACATATTCTTATTCGAGCTTTTCTTTAGCAAGAGCATAACTTGGCTTCGTTAAAAAGTTTTATTGCTCACTTACTAAACTTGAACGAAATGCTCCTGATTTCTAGTTTTGGTTAAAACAAAAGTTTTCTTTAAACCAAGATTTTAGCATTTGCACTAACTTACCAAATCCACCCCCCACCCCCGCCCCCCCTCCTTAGTGCTAATTGATCCTAACATATTGTGGATTTAAAGAGGAAGGTATTAGATTCACAAATAATGGTACATATCATAAGCCAACTCGATTTATAAAAGTACCCATACTACATATTCCCCCTAAAGTTAAATATAATTTTTGTGAAAGATTTATCATTATGCTTATACATGCTTTCTTTAAAATTATAGATCTCATAAATTAGTTTAGATTCCTAAAGGAATTATAAATGATTTGATGCTAAAAGTCAAAAAAGGTAAATCTAACCATGAAGGACCTAAAGTTAAATAGGTACCTAGAGCAAACATTTCTTTCTTATAGGTATGTCTACATCAAGAGCTAGGAGTAAAAGATGGTATATTGATAGTAGATGCTTAAGTCATATGACCAGAGATCTAATACAATTTTCAAAGTTCACTAGCCAAAATAGAGGATATGTCACCTTCGGAAATAATAACAAAGGAAAGATTATCGAAATTTAAAAATTTGGTAACAAATCAAATCTTGTGATTAAAGAAGTTTTGTTAATATATGGTTTAAAATAACTTATTAAGCATTAGTCAATTGTGTGATAAGGGATATAATATTAAATTTAAATCTAATACTTGTATCATAGAAATACAAAATAAGAATATTTCTATATTACTTTAAGAAGCAATAATGTAAACATTATATTGATCTTGATGATTTTTGTAATGAAACTTGCTTTTCGGTTTTAAAGGATGATGCATGGCTTTAGCATAGGAGATTAGGACATGCAAGTATTTTATAATCTCACAAATTAGAACTAAAGAACTTTAGTTCTTTTTATTTTATAGGAGTCTATCTATGTTGTTTTTAATAAATTTTTTAAAGATAAGAAAAATAATTTTGATAATGATTTTTGAATTTTATTTGAATGAGAATTCTCCTCGCTAAAGCAACTTTGATACATCTACTTCCAACGAAACCTTACCTAAGGAATGAAAGTATATAGATGCACATTCTAACGAGCTAATTATTAGGGATATATCAAAAGGTATTTAAACTTATTTTTTATTTAAAAATATTTATTCAAATATATGAATCAAGACCTTTTACTATATATTCTCTTAATTTCATTCTTTTTATTAAAGAGAAGATTTTTTAAAATAAATTATGATCTTTCACTTGACTTCTTGATATTCCTTACTTGATATATATCTTGTATGATCTTTCACTTGACTTATTGATATTTATGACTTGAGACTTATTTTATATAAATTAAGAAATTTTACTAATTATTCTCATATATTTCTTTTTTATAAAGAGAAAGTTTATTTAATCGAATCACGATACTTCACTTAACTTCTCGATATTCATTTTTTGAGATTTATTTTGTATTCATTTTCCTATGATTCTTTCTTTTTACTAATGAGTAAGAAGGAGATTCATCCAAATAAATTATGATCTTTCATTTGACTTTTCGATATTTACAACTTGAGATTTATCTTGTAAGAATTAGAAACTTTTGCTATTCGTTCTCTTATGATTCTTCTTTTTGCTAATGACTAAAAATAAGATTTAATCAAATAAATCCTGATATTTACTTCTCGATATTTATAACTTGAGATTTATTACTATTTATTCTCCTATAATTCTTTTTGCTATTTACTAAAGAAGAGATTTATCTAACAAATCATGATCTTTCACTTAACTTCTTAATGCTTACGACTTGAGATTTATGACTCTCTTGTATTTATGGCATGTGCATTTTATTTTAAAAAGGATAAGAAGTAACTCATATTTGTGTCGATAATATAACAAGAGAAATAGCGATCCATGCATGGTTTATATGTTGAATGAGGAGACTTATAACTTTTTATTAGTAGTGACTTATGCCTAATTTTTATTAGTTATTATTATTTTTAAAATTTGAAGCTTGATTGAATATTCAGGTTTGCAATGATAATATCACAATCGAATTTATCTCAACTTGAATTCAAGAGTAACATTAAAAAAGTTCTATTCTGAATTTATATTCATCAATTATTTTTTATGACGCATAGATAAGAAAAGTTTTGTTAATACCCCATCATAAATTGACCTCTCTTAACTTGAATTTATCTTCGATATAAATATCATTCACGTGATATCAAATTAGTTTTATAATTGAAATTTTGATGTAAAGGGAGATAAGTAGCACCATGATACCATGATATCTTTCTTTTCTTTTTAACGATGATAAAGGGGGAGAGAGAAAAATAGTAGCTTATACATTTTTCCTTTTTGTTATTGACAAAAGGGAAGAAGTAATAGTAAATTTTGATGACATAGCAACTATGTTGCACTCTTATATATATATCTGATGGCATTAACTTATGACATCTATTTGAGATGTGTAACTATTTTGACATTCTAACTATGGATATGATTATTTAATTAAAATTATATATACGATTCTTGTAATGATTACTATTGAAAATCAATATAATTTCTAATTAAAATTATTTCAACTTGAATTCAAAAAGTAGCATTGAAAGGTTATCATTTTTTGATTTGAGTTCATTACAATATGTCATATAGATAGGGAGAGTTTAGTTAAAACTCCACCATCAATCGGTTGTCATCATCAAAAGGAGGGTGATTGTTGAATCTCAGATTTTGATAATAAAATTAATTAATAAATTCATATACTAATATACTTTGACTAAAGGATGGACTTCATGCCATGAGTTTGGGCATTGGGTTGGAAGGATCGAGTATTACACCAAAAGATCTGATGTTGTGGAAAGTCAACATACCAATATATAGGGGTGATATGCTGAACGAAAGGATGATGCATCATAGGTTCGAACAAGTGTGGGTTGATCAGATGACATGTTGAAATACTAGACAACATGCTGATTATTTCGTGATTGTGTTAGATATGTGATTGAGTGGTTCAGACTTGATCATAGTCGTTCTGAGTCAAATTGAGTTAGTCTTAGATCGAAACTATGCCAACTTAATTTAGAGCTCATTGGGCATGAACCAGGACTGAAGTAGGCCTGTTAAAAGGCCAATTCGATGACCTGAAGTAGGCTTAGGTGGTGGTACCACCCATACAGTCAGAAAGTATTATTTTATACTTTTTAGAAATTTTAATAATAGTACCATTTGTGGCCGATGGTGATACCACCTAGGTTGATAGTGGTATCACCAGAGCCTAGATTTCTGGGCTCTGCTCAATTGTAGTATCTCCCGCACCAGCGGTGGCACCCCAATACCCCGAAAACTTAGGGATTTAAATTTTGACTCCATTTCTGAAGCCTTTGGGGGTCTATAAATACCCTACTAATGTTTTCTTGATACAAGGGTGAACAAGATCAAAATCTTGAGAATTAAAGTGTGTAAACTCTTTTCAAAGTGGTTGTCTCTTCCTCCTAGATTTTAGAAGTTATTTATTCTAAGGTATGAGATCCTTTGTAAAAGAGTTAGTATAAATATTCTCTGTTAAGTCTAGTAAAAGGAGAAGGGTTGTAACAAGGGTAGTTGGTCTTCTCCTATTGAAAAGAAGATTATTAGTGAAAGCCAATATGGATTTTTTCGATCGAATTTGATAAATTGAATCCTTTTTGCCATAGTACTAATTCACACTAACACACCACCCCGCCTCTGCGCACCCCACACACCCACACCCCCCCCCCCCTCCTCCACTCTTAGTGCTATTATGATCCTAACATGAGCGAGAGTAGAATCATCATCTATATACTTTGAATATCGAGCAAACTTTTCGTAAGGTGCTCCTACCTAAGGCTGTGGTATGATCATATCTATATACGATTTTCTTATTCTCAAGTTGCGGGGCCAATCCACATAGTTCGAACTAATGAGGTGGTTAGCATCAAGAATGTCGCATAGAGGTCTGAAGGCGATTTTTATAGAAAAATAACATACATATTTTATAGAAAAATAAATAATCAAGATATGGACTTCTATCTTGACTTGCTCCCACTAATTTTTCTAGCGAATCATGTGACACCCTTATAATGTGAAATGGAAGTATGAACCATCATTATGAGTTATACAACTCTTGTCAATCACAGCTTCATATGATTCCCATCCTTTTGGCCTCGAACTATCATAGTCTCAAGGGACTCGACCAACCATGATATTCGATTAAGTCATCACCATCATTACAAGATGAATTTGATTAGATAATATGCCACCGGGAGACTTAACTAAGTATACTATGTCATCAAGTCACAAGTGACATCTGTATGTCGTCGGCAAGATCTCGAATCACAATATAGGTGACTTGAGACTTGAGATACTTGAGCAACTTAACCTATGTTGGGATTTGATTTCTCCCTATAACGATGGAAGGCCACGTAGGTCAATCTAATTACCTCATGCTTACCGACTTAATATTATCTTACGAGGAAATTTTGATTCGGTCTCCTAATATGATGTGTCATACATATACATATTTAATGTATTTATTTATATTACATGCTAATATATATATATATACACACACACACACTTATCTAGTAGGCCTATAGCAATCACATGCATAAAGCACACTAGATGATCATGAACCAGAACCTAATGTAATCATACCCAAGCCAGTAGGCTCAATCACTTACATCACAATATATATGTATATCGGTACATCTTTATACTCGGTGATCATCCATCTCGTGATCATCAAATCTACTAGCACGCACATCTTCATGCGTAGCGATTATCCAAATTAACATCAAGGGTCCCGTTGCCACCTCTAGGCTGTCATTGTGCCTCCTCATGTAATTATAATATAATTACAGGCACGCGAGCCCGAGAATAAATGAGAAAAATGAAGTCTCACGGGCCCCAATAATAATAATCACAAACACACATCACACATTCCATGATTATCCTCCCACATCATACATCGCATGTACACATCATTATGTAGGAGTAATTGATATATAATAATAATAGTTAATTAAACCTTTTAATTAACTACTATTTATGGAATTTGGACAAAAGGATAAACCTCAAAAATTTTATATTTTAGAAGATTAGAATTGTCCTTTTTCACCCAAAACTCTAATTTCCCTTGTAGTTGTCATAATCCCTTACAACTACCACCTGTATAGTAGTGTGATGATCGCCTTCCCATAGGCATCACCTCTACAGGTGGACGCCGCCCTTGCCTGCAAGCACCTTGCGGGTAGGTGGCCATCACCTAGCTGAAGAGTTATACTTAGTCAAAAAGGAAAATGTGGTTCTACAATAAACATTAAAAAAATTCAAAATTGAAAACAAATCATTAAATATGATACTTTCTAACAAAGGTCATGTGCATAGAAAATAATGAATTAGTTTTATGAGTAGTAACACTCAACAAAAGTCGACTATATTTATTAAAGGACTCACATACATATTTCTCCTGAAAATAAATATAATTTTTATGGTAGATGTAGATATTATGCTTATAAATGTTCATTTAAAATATATTGCTGATACAACTTAGTTTGGGTTTATAAAGAAATCATAAATAACTTAATACCATAGGTAGATCTTTTTGTGAGGGACCCAAAGCTAAATGGCTACCTAAAGCAAACCCTTATTTCTTGTAGATATGTCTACAATCAAAAGCTAGGAGCCAGGGATGATACCTTAATAGTGGATGCTCAAGACACATGACAGGAGATTCAACACATTTCTCTAAGCTTATTGGCAAAAACGAATGATATGTCACTTTCGGAGACAACAACAAAGAAAAAATTATTGGCAAAGGAAATATAGGTAATAAATCAAACATCTTAATTGAAGATGTGTTATTAATAGATGGTTTAAAACATAACTTAGTAAGCATTAGTCAATTGTATAATAAGGGTTACAACATCAAATTTGAATCAAAATGCTTGCATTATAGAGATACCTCACAAAAATAGATCAATGATTGCTTTAAGGACTAATAATGTGCATACTATTGATCTTAATAATTTTTGTGATAAAACTTGATTTTTTGTTTTAAATGATGATACATAGCTTTGGCATAGGAGATTAGGTTATGAAAGTATTAAACTAATTTCATAAATTACAACTAAAGAACTTGTAAGCCTAGAATTAAATTTGTCAAAGATAAAGTTTATGATGCATGTCAACTAGGTAAATAAATAAAGAGTAGCTTTAATCTAAAATTTAAGTTAGTGCCTCTAGATCATTGCAATTAATTCATATAGATTTATTTGGACCAATTGATATCATAAGTCTAGAAGGTAGTAAATATATTTTTGTAATTATTGATGATTATAATAGATATATTTTAACATACTTCTTAGCATATAAAAGTGATTGTTTTAAATATTTTTCAAAATTTTGTAAACTAGTTCAAAATAAAAAGGGTTTTATGATTTCGTCTATTCACAGTGATCTGTGAGTAAATTTAAAAGTCATAATTTTTAAGATTTTTGTGAGTTAAATAGGTATGACCATAATTTATCTTATCCACGAAACCCATAACAAAATGGAATTGCTAAGAGAAAAAAATATGAGTTTATAAGAGATGGAAATAATCATGCTTAATGAACATATCCGACCAAAATATTTTTGGGTTGAAGCCATTAACATAATATGCTATGTCATGAACAGAGTTCTCATAAAACCACTACTTTCTAAAACTCTTTATGGATTCTAGAATAATAAAAGACCCAACATTTTATATTTTAAAGTTTTTGGTTGTAAATATTTTATTTTAAATGAAAATGATGACATACGAAAATTTAATGCAAAATCCAATGAAGGCATATTTCTTAGATATTCCTTTATTTGTAAAGCTTATTGTGTCTTTAATAAAAGAAATTTAGTTATTGAGAAATTAATCCATATTGTTTTTAATGAGTTTCCCGAATTTAAGAAAAATAATTTTGATGATGATTTTGATTTTGATACTTTAAATTTGAATAAAAATTATCCTCTCCCAAGCAACTTGGATGTATCTACTTCTAAAAAATCCTTACCCAAGGAATGGAAATATGTAGATGCTCATCCTGAGGAGCTAATTATTGAAAATACATTAAAAGATGTTCAAACTCGTTCTTCATTTAAAAATTTTTGTGCTAGTGCCACCTTTTTATTTCAAACTGAACCGAAATGCATTGACAATGCTCTAAAAGATTATTCATAGGTTTTTGTAATGCATAAGGAGTTAAATTAATTTAAGAAAAATGAGATGTGGAAACTTGTTCCTAGACCTAGTGACCATCTTATAATTGGTACTAAATGAGTCTTTGGAAACAAGCAAAATAAACCTGGTATCGTGATTCGCAACAAAGCTAGATTAATGATAAAAGGTTTTAACCAAGAAGAAGGTGTTAGGATCAAGTTGGCAGTAATAGGAGGTAGGGGAGGAGAATTAGTGCAAATGTAAAAAATTCTCGATTTGAAAAACTTGCTTAAAGTAAAGAAGAAGTCAGAAGCATTTATTAGACTTCGTTGAAAGCGAATAAGTGAGCGATTTAAAACACAATCGAAAGATGATGCTCGTGCCTTTCTTCAAATTAATGAAGAACAATTAAATGTAATAGAAAAAGCAAGAGTATAGAAGCTCATAGATTTTATAGTGATTCGACAAAACTTGACCTACGTCCACTTTTCAGTGTCCTCCTTCGTTGAGGCCTATCGGACTTCACTAAATGATCTTCTTCTACAAGTGAAGACCAAACCTCTTATAATTTCTCATTTTCACAGGTTTAGGAGAGAAACCTTTTTATAAGAGTTTCTCACTTCCCTTTGAATCACATTTACACTTGGAAGCACTCAAAAGAAGCTTTTAAATTTTACAACACTTTTCACAAGAATTTTCTTTCTTTTTTATTCACTACCTTTGCTTTTCAAAACAAGAAAACTTAGGATATTTATAGACTCCAATTGGCTTCAAAAATAGAGTCAAACTTCAGACCTTTTCGTAAATTCTGTGTACGGGCGGTACTACCACCAGTGCCGGTGATACTACCACCAAAAGTACCCTTAAAATAGAGTGATGATGGTACTATCGTTGCTTGGGGGGTACTATCGTCGACTTGGGCATTACTACCCTCGACCACCGACGGTACTACCATCAGGAATCCTGCAAAATCTACTTTTCCCATACTGTTATATACCCGACTCGTACCACTTGTTGACCCCTTTCTAGGTCAATGAAAGTACCATCTGAACTCAAATATAACCCAAAGTAGACTCAGTTGCCTCACATTGAGTTAATTTAGATTCCTTCTAAATCTAACTCAATTTGGACTCTAAATCAAATCGATACTAACTACGATATACTAAGATATACAAATGCAATCAATTTGACCAATGTGTCAAGTGACCTTCCTAACTCCCAACGATCTTCCCGATAACCTCCTATGAACTCCCGACAAGTCTCAATCATCTTCTAGTGAACCCCGGCATATTCCCAGTAAGCTCCTGATCACCTTCAGTGTGCTCTTGGTAAGCCCTCGATACCTTCGATGAGCTTCCGGCGAACTCCTAGCAAGCCCCCGATACCTTCGGCGAGCTTCTGACGAACTACCATCAAGCCCCTGATACCTTCAACAAGCTTCCGGTGACCTCCTGGTGAGTTTCCACTACATCATCCAAACCCGACCATATACTCAAACTTGACTTCGGCCCAACATTTGATTGTATTGCCTTATCATAGTTAATCTTACATCATTTATCTTTAACAGACAGGTTAGATAAAACACCTATCAATTAATTTCATTATCAAAATCAAAGATTTAATAATCTATTCTTTTTTAATGATGACAACCAATTGATGACGGGAGTTAACCTTAACTCCCCCTATGTAAACTCTATAGGATAAAACAAACTTAAATTTAAAAGAACCCAATACTTTTAAATTCAAGCATGATAACATTCATAAATATTTTAAAATTTTTAAAGCATACATCCATATAATACTTTTCCCCCTTAATTCATCAACAATCAATATATCAAAGATTTTTAAGACATACATATATACATTATAAAACAACATTAATTTCAAATAATTTTTTATTTTAAGTCATCAACCATCAATATATCAAAGATTTTTAAAACATATATTCATTCATCGTGAAACAACATTCATACATCAATTTCAAATTCTCCCCCTTAAGTCATTAATCATTAAATATTTCCATTAAATCATCAATCATTTCTTCCCCTTTGTTATCAATAAATAAGAGAAATGCCTATTTTATCATTTTCATTAATATTATATATTTGTCATCAATATACCATACCTTCCTCTTTGTCATTAACAAAAAGGTGAAATATTGAGCAAATAATTTCAAGACACATGTTCAACATATCTCCCCTTTTTTATCAACAAAATAAGAAGTATTGATTATATATTTAAACATTCAATATATGAACAATTTATTTCATTGTTCCCCTTTAGTAAAATGAGAAGTATTGATTATTTCAAAGATGAGCTCAAAAATCCAAGAAATCCAAGATCCACTTATGTATTCAACTTATGTAAATTTCAAGCAATTTAAAATTTTAAAAAATAGTAAATCATACTAATAAAATCAAATTATTCTTCATTTAATGGTTTGGTTGTTAAGATACCAATTTTCTCTCCCTTTGTGATTATTAAAACGAAATATGATGATATATTTTTTCTTTTTACATCCATATCCTAATTACGACCAGAAGTACAAAGGGATTATGCCATTAAAGATCAAATTTTAAGTACCAAAAGATATAATTTCTTTTAATAAATCCCTTCTTATTTTTTTGTAAACAATGAAATGAGTCTTAGGGGATTAAATAAACTTTATTCATCCAAGATTAATTTTAAGATATCTAATTTATTTAGATAAATCTTCTTAATAGAAAATTGATCTTGATAAAAAGTCTTAAAACTTATAATTGTTAAGATCGTAAATCTCCATTTTATTAAAAAGAAAAATCATATAGATTTAAAAATTGATTCCCATATAGAGTGAAGACAAATCAAGAGGTCAAGCGAAAGTTGATAAAAAGATTCAATTTTTATCTTATCACAATCTTAAGAAACACTAATTTGGTGACAAGGTATACTATTTATAAATACAAGTCAAGGATAAATCATGACATGAAGAATATCAAATATTGAAATCCAAATGACATGATTCAATTTGTCAAAATCTCCACTTAGATAACAAAAGTAATTTTAGGATATTAAGTAATAAGAAAGATCTTGATTTATATAAAAATAATCAAGTTACAAACATTAAGAAGTCAAAATCATGAATAGAATGAAAACTTTTTTTTGCAAGTTGCAAGGAATAAAAGATAAAAGATCTTGATTCTTATGTATGAAATTTTAAGTTATCAAGATCATGGTTCATAATGAAAAAATCTCATATTATAATTCCAAAACATCAAAAAGACAAATAATGATTCATTTGGATAATTTGCTTTAATAAGATGTAAGAATCATAATAAACTATCTTGATTTATATGAAGATATTAAGTTATAATATTCATCAAGAATCAAGATATCATGATATCGAGATATCTTGATCTGGATAATAACTTATTTAAGTTTAAATCATCAAATTTGAGATTTAAAAATATCATGAATAGATTCATCAATCTCTTATTGGAAACTCATTAAAATAGAGATTGAAAATTTTTTAAAAATACTTTCTTCTTTTAGTTTTTAAATTTATATAAGTTATTTTAAAAATGCCTTTATGTAATGTCATTTAAAGTCAAAAGTTGAGTTTCATTTGAAAGAGAAAACATCAAGATCATTCCAATAAAAATTTTCAAATAAGAGCTTTGATTTATCTTAATTTCAATTATTTTTCTTTCTTAAGTAAATCTATATATTTAGACTTAATAAATGAGTTACCATGCTCATTTCACTCTCATTTTAAAAATATTTTTATTTTTAATAAGATACTAAAAAATGAAGCATGATTTTTCTCCCTTTTTTCTATTTTATGCTAAAATTCTAATATTTAACAACAACCATTCAATAATATTTCAAGTCAATTATTCAACACTAACATTAACATGACATCATCAAGGTCATTTACAATATAAAATTTTCAAACAAGTAAAACATTTTCAAATGAAATCTTTTAGTTTATTTTCAATCCAACTATTTTTCTTTGTAAAATGAGCCTAATATGTTACAAAGAAATTTTCCTTCTCATTTAAAAAAAAATTATTGTTTCAACCACATTACAAAATAAGGTATGATTTTATATATATAATTTTTGAAGTTCAAATTCAGCATTTAATTATTCCATTCAATTTTATCTCAAAACAACATACACTCATTTAACCATTACAAATCAATACAAGCATACAAGCATAATCATCATTAAAATCTATCTTTCATAAATTTGAATATATTTGATTTTCCACTAAAAATTTCTAAAGTCTCCCCCTTTTTTATATATATTATTGTTCTAATTTATTTTTATACTAGCATGCTAAAGTTAAAGCAATCAAGATTAATTACAACAATGAATCATCCAAAGGTTCATTTTCAATAATTTTTCTTATTATTACATAGGCTAGTGAGCTTTCAAGAATGTTAGATCTCAAGTCATGTGCCTTGAGCATCAACTTCCAAGACATCATTTAGTGCTCCTAGCCTTATTATGAGACAAATTTATAGTATGGGGGGTTTTAGTTTAAGTACCCATTTGAGTTTGGGTCCCTTATGAAAGGTTCTTCCTATTTTCTCTAATGGTTTGAGGTTGTTTATGGTTCCTTTAGGAATCCAAATTAATTTATATAGACTATATTTCTTAAATAAACACTTATAGGCAAAGTGCCCATATCTACCATAAAAATTATATCTATTTTTGGGTAAAAAGTGTAATGTGGGTCTTCTAATAAGGGTAGTTGACTTTTATTGAGTATTACTCACAAAGCCAATACCTTTTCTATGAATATGACCATTATTTGTAAGGATCATGTTTAGATATTTTATTTCCTATTTTAAATTTTTTAACATTTATTTTAACATGATATTTCCCTTTTTAAGTTCTTCTAATATTTTACATTTAAAGCAAGAATTGTCTGACAGTGATGCATCATATATTTTTTCAAGTTTACTAACTAATGATGCATGCTCTTTCTTAAGTAGTTTACAGGATTTTCTAATCATTCTAAATTCATCATAAAGCTCATAAAAAATATTTGATAATTCATCAAAAGTAAATGAGACAATGGATTAATCACTTACCTTATTGTTGATGGCTATAAGAGTGAGATTCTCCACTTCATCTTGATTATGCTCTTCATCTTTAGAGCGTCTTAGCTTCTTATGTTCATAGTAAGAGGTTTTATCCAATTTAAGTTTATTATCATGATTTTTGTTCATTAATTTATCTAATTCATTTGTCAAAGGTTTAAAGTTCTCATTACTCGAGGTTGTACTCGATGAGTCATTTATTGTTCTTAGTTCTATTTTCTTCATGTTCTTTGGAATGTATAGTTCTTCTATTCTCAGCCCACGATCCTTCATGTTCTTTGGAAGGCTTTATTCTTGCATTCTTAAAGTACTTTCCTTCGTATCCTCTGGAAAGTATTGTACAAGTTTATTTTTACGGATCATTTTATTTAATGATTCATTTAATTTAGTTGTGCTTTCATATATAATTTTTAATGTATGCTATATATCAAAAATCAAATCGCAAGAAGAAACTCGATCAAACTCGTTTTTATTTAAAGCACAAAAGAAAGCATTCATTGGTTTTACATTTAAAGAAAACATTTATTTTTCATAATTATTCCAATCATTTAATATATTATATGACTTCTGAAACCATTTTCGATAATACACTATAAATCAAAATCTATCGAAATCAAGAAAATACACATTCAAAATTTTCAAGATATGTAGTCTGTCTCATTGAACATAAGAAGACTTATGTATTGACCATCGTTAATGTCATAATAAGTTATTTACTCACTTGGGTGTTAATTCAATGAGTATAACGTAGCTTTGATACCAATTGTCAGGATCAAGTTGACACTAAAAGTAAAAAATACTCTTAGTGCAAGTGTAAAAAAATACTCGATTTAAAAAATTTGCTTGAAGTAAAGAAGAAATCAAAAGCGTTTCTTAGACTTCGTTGAAAGCAAATAAGTGAGTGATTTAAAACAAAGTCAAAAGATGATGCTCGTGTCTTTTTTAAATTAATTAAGAATAATAAATGTAATATAAAAGATAATATAAGAGAAGCTAACATATTTTATAGTGGTTCATCCAAAACTTGACCTACGTCTACTTTTCAGAGTCCTGCTTCGTCGAGGCCCATCGGAGTACACTAAACAATCATCTTCCATAAGTGAAGACCAAACCTTTTATACTTTCTTCTTTTCACATGTTCAGGAGAAGACCTTTTACAAGAGTTTCTAACTTCCCTTGGACTCACTTTTATACTTGGAGGCACTCAAGGAAACTCTCAAATTTTACAACACTTTTCACAAGATTTTTTTTTTCTTTTTGCATTCACCACCCTTGCTTTTCCAAGCAAGAAAACTTGGGGTATTTATAGACCCTAATTGACTTCAAAAATAGAGCCAAAATTTAAACCTTTTTGTAAATTCAACATATGGGTGGTACTACCATCGGCGCCGAGGGTACTATCGTCGAAAGCACCCTAAAAATGAGGCAGCGATCATATTACTATTATTGGGCGGTACTACCGTTGTCCACTAGCAGTACTACCATTGAGAATCCCGCAAAAGCTACTTTTCCTATACTTTTACATACCCGACTCTTACCTCTTATTGATCCCTTTCTAGGTCAATGAAATGAGCTCAACCTGAGCTCAAATCTAACCCAAAGTGGACTCGGTTATCTCATATTGAGTTAATTTTGATTTCTTCCAAATCTAACTTAATTTGGACTCTAAACCAAATGGATGCTAACTATGATATATTAAGGCATACAAATACAATCAATTTGACCAATATGTTAAATGACCTTCCCAACTCCCGGTGATCTTCCTGGTAACCTCTGATAAAATCCTGATGAGTCTCGGTTATCTTTTGGCATTCCTAGCAAACTCCAAATCACCTTCAGCGAGCTCCCGGCGAACTCCCAATAAGCCCCCAATGCCTTCGACGAGCTTTCGACTCTCTCCTAACGAGTTCCAACTATATCGTCTGAACCTTAGCCCGATGTCAAAACTTGACTCCGGCCCAACATTTGATTATATTATCTTATCATAGTTAATCCTACATCATTCATCTCTAACACACAGGTTATATAAAATACCTATCAATTGATTTCATTATCAAAATCAAACATTCAATAAAAAGTATTAGCTATAAAGAAACATTCGCTCTTGTGGCAAGATTTGAAGCCATAAGGATATTCTTTACTTATGCATGTTGTACTAATTTTAAGTTATTTTAAATAGATGTCAAAAGTGATTTTCTTAATAGCTTTATTTATAAAGAAGTTTATGTTGAGTAACCACTCGGATTTGAGAATATTTTTTTTTCAAACCATATTTTTAAGTTATCTAAGACTTTCTATGGATTGAAGCATACCTCAAGGGCTTGGTACGAGAGGCTTAGTTCTTTCCTTATTTAAAATAATTTCTTAAAGAGCAAGGTTAATACCATATTATTTATTAAAAAAATTAAAATTATTTTCTTATTGTTCAAATTTATATTGATATTATTTTTGGTTCTACAAATGAATTTTTATGTGAATCATTTGTCAAAAGTATGAGCCAAGAATTTAAAATAAGTTTAATGGGTGAATTAATATTTTTCTTCAGATTTCAGATTAAGCAACTAAGTGATGGAACTTCTATTAGCCAAACTAAGTATGTTACAGATATATTAAAATGATTTAATATGGATAGTGCCAAGGATATTAACACACCAATGAATAGTCCTACAAAATTATAAATGGACCATGATGGAGCATATTTTGATCAAAAGACTTATTAGGGGTATAATAGGTTGTTTACTATATCTCACAGCAACTAGACCTGATATTATGTTTAGTATTAGATTTTATACTAGATTTCAATCTAATCATAAACAATCTCACTTTAAAGAAATTAAAAAGATTTTTAAATATTAAAAAATCTTAATGTAGATTATGGTATTTAAAATTTAAAAATTTGAGAGACATTCAGTACGGACTTCCACTATTGAGAGACATCTGACATCACATTGATCTTATCCCAGGGGCTATCCTACTTAACAAGGACCCTATAGAATAAGACCTAAAGAGCATGAAGAACTTCAAAGGCAAGTAGACGAGTTGGTGAAAAAGGGGCTGATTTGGGAGAGCATGAGTCCTTGTGCTATTCCAGCCTTATTGGTGAGGCGCTATCCTACTTAACAAGGACCCTATAGAATAAGTCCTAAAGAGCATGAAGAACTTCAAAGGCAAGTAGACGAGTTGGTGAAAAGGGGGCTGATTTGGGAGAGCATGAGTCCTTGTGCTATTCCAGCCTTATTGGTGCATAAAAAAGATGGTTCTTAGAGAATGTGTGTGGGCAATTGCACCATTAACAAAATCACTATTGACTATCATTTTCCCATTCCTAAGTTAGATGATTTACTTGATTAACTGTGTGATGCTTTTATTTTCTCTAAAATTGATTTGAGGAGTGGCTATCACAAAATAAGAATGAGACTTGGAGATAAGTGAAAAACAAAATTTAAAACTAGATAAGACTTATATGAATGGTTGGTTATGTCATTTAGGCTATCTAATGCTCCTAGCAATTTTATAAGATTTATGAATTATAAACTTAAGTCGTGCATTAGGACGTTTTGTTATGATTTATTTTGATGACATATTGGTGTCCAACAAAAGTGAGGAAGAATATATAAATCATTTTATGAAGATCTTTCTTATCTTGGGGCAACAAAAGCTTTATGCTAATATGAAAAAGTATGATTTTTTTACTCGTAGTATGGTACTTTTGAGATATATTATTTCAAAAAATGGAATCATGATGGATCAAAGTAAGGTAGAAGTTAGTCTTAATTGGCCAACACCTACTTCATTGCATGATGTGAGGAGTTTCCATCATTTAACTTCTTTTTATAGCATATTCATCAAGAGTTTCAGCTCGATTATTGCTCCAATCACCGAATGCTTGAAAGGTGATAATTCAAGTGGACTAATGAGACTATTAAAACTTTTAAACTATTAAAAAGAAAGGTGAATGAAGCTCCTACTTTGGTACTACCAAATTTTGACAAGATATTTGAGGTTAAATTTGATGCCTCTAATGTGGAAATTGGTATTGTTTTGAGCCAAGAAGCAAAGCTCATTACCTTTTCTAGTAAGAAGCTTAATAATACAAGGAGGAGATATTCTACTTATGATAAGAAGTTCTATGTCATTTATTGAGTTTTATCTCATTGGAGTCAGTATCTTTTTACCAAGACATTTATCCTATATTTTGATCATGAGGCATTGATGTTTATTAATCATGAGCATAAGATAAACAAGAGGCATGTAGCTTGGGTGGAGTTCTTGCAATCTTATTAACTTCATAATCAAGTACAAATCTAGTGTTCAAAATGTAGTTGCCGATGCATTGAGTATAAAATATTCTTTATTATCAACCATGGAAGTCAAGATAGTTGGATTTGAAACATTCAAATATCTCAACAAGAATGATGTGGATTTCAACTCAATATGGTAGAATTACAAATCATATTATTTTCAGTAATTTTTTTTTATCTTTGATGGTTTTCTTTTTCGAGCTAATGTCTTGTGTGTTCTATCTTGTTCTTTGCGATATGTAATTCTAATTCTGGTTAAAGCTCATGGTGGTATAGTGAGAGGACAATTTAATAGGGATAAGACTCTAGCTCTTGTTCAATCAAATTTCTATTAGCCTAAGATGTTCGAAGATGTGGAAAGACTTGTAAAGCATTGTTGAGCGTGTCATTTGGCAAAAACAAAAAGCTAAAATTCAGATTTGTACACTTTATTGCCGGTGCATAATGCTCCATGGGAGGATATGAGTCTTGATTTTGGCTTGAGACTACTAATAACTCAAAGGAATAAAGATTCTATCATAGTTGTTGTTGACAAATTCTCGAAGATGTTTTACTTTGTTCCCTACAATAAATCAAATGATGTATCTCATATTATTGATTTATACTTCAAGAAGATTATTAGATCGTATAGCATTCCAAGAACTAGGTATCTAATTAAGACTCAAAATTTTTTAGTCATTTTTGGAGAACTCTATGGAGGAAGCTGGATACATCTTTGAATTTCAATTGCTCTCATCATCCACAAACTAGTGGGCAAATAGAGGTAACAAATAGAAGCTTAGGAAACTTGCTTAGAAGCTTTGTTGGCAAGAACATTAAGCATTGAAATTTTATTCTTCCACAAATTGAGTTTGCCTACAATCGTTCCATGTATCATAGCATTGGTATGAGTCATTTTGAGGTTATTTATGGTGCTAATCCTACTAATCTTTTGAATTCAGTCCCTTATTCCATAATTAAGCAATTTAGTAGAGATGTTGATAAGAGAGCTAAGCAGATAAAGAAGTTACATGACTATGTTAAAGTAACCATTGAGAAGCAAAATAAGAAGTACATGTATGCTACCAATAAAGAAAGAAAGTATATGAGGTTTAATGTGGGTGATTTAATCTAGATTTACCAAAGGAAAGAGAGGTTTCCGCTAGGTAAATTTAGGAAATTAAAACCAAAAGCTGATGGCCCATTCAAGGCACCTAGAGAATTGATGAGAATACTTATGAGGTTGAGCTAATAAAGATTATGGGGTATTATCAATATTCAATATGGTTGATTTAAGTCTTTATCATGGTGATAAAATAAATGAAGACTCGAGGACAAGTCTTTTTTCAACCAGGGGAGATTGATATAGGAGTGCCTGATTTTCTACAATCAGCTTGTGTAGACCTTATTGATCTTATGATATTCTCTACCCCACTCAAACATAACAACTCATTAGCATATTCTTTAGATAAAGTTAAAGCTGTTTCAAGATATTTTTCTTCGTGACCAAGGAAAGCGTTAAAGGGGTTAGTTACCAGTTATAAAACATTTAGTTTGATGGTTTTATGCATGAAAGAGTTATTTCATGCACTAGTATTTATTTAGAGTTTTAGGGTTAGAAAGTTTAGAATCTGATGGTATTGGGAGAAGCTATTTGAGTACTCTTTTAAACTCTGTATCTCTTAGATAATTTATTGAGTGATGTGTTTTTTTTTTATCCTTATTTAATATCCTGATGGTGAACTCTCTATATCACTTTTTGATTTTAAAGTTGGTGGTAAAATATTTATCAATTTTATGTAAATTTTTTTAATTTATTTCTTTTCAATCTAAACTATAATATAGTAAATATAACTCGATTATGAATTTTTTTTCTTAAAAATTTCATTCATCTTCCTCAATTTTAGTATTAGACCGCCTAAATTTAGGATGAATTTGAACCAACTTACGATAGCCACCACGGTTCCCCACTCTCGTTAGAGTGGGTGAATTCTGAGTCCGGCAGACGGTTGCTCTGTTGCAGTTGTTGAGAGGAGACGTCAACCCTGATAGTCTTCGGGGGTGATTCAATCCGGCCGTGCAGCGGTGTCATCCTCATCCCACATATGCGCTTTGTATCACTATGTGTCGCGGCTTACGTGGCTGACACAGCAATAGAACATGGAACCACCAACGCTTTCTCCAATTTTAAGCAGGCGTTTCGGCGTGGTAAGCGGGATGCGGCTAAGGAAAAATAACTCTTTTTCATCGGTCTCCCGTGTCATGGGTTTTACCCATTTCCCGTAACCGCCTTATGAATGGCCGAGGATGACTGACCCAATTGCGGGGCCACATTTGATATAATCTCATCAGAGAAAGTCTACTTGGAACGGCCTCTTAGAACGACTCTCCCTCTCTTCTTCGGCAGTCGTTGCACAAGTCGCACCGTGAAGTAGAACTCTCGCAAAAAGGATTGCTAATTATTGTTATTAGCATTATTTTACCGTTTGGTTGGCTGTTTCCGTGGTTTTGAATGCATTTTAATAATTATCGGGTCAGTCAGCGGCGGTCGCCTTTCGCAATCCCCAAACAAATATTAAATCGACGAATCAAAAAGAGAAGTCGCTGCTGCTTCTGCTGCTGCTTTTGACCTTTTCCTCGTAGCGATTTTTATAGATTGCCTCTTCGATCACTATTCTCATCCCGTCGCTCCGCTCGCCTCCCTTTCTCCCGTTTTGTGGTGGCTTGAGAGATCAGACCCCAAGAAACCCTAGTAGCTTCGGAGTTGAGAACCCTAGATCATGAAGGGCAAGAAGCAATTGAGGCAGCTCAAACTCGACGTCACGGTGCAGGAAGCCCCGGTCGACAAGTTCCTGTAGGATCTTTGTTCTGCTATTTCTATTGTTTCAATTGTTGGAGATTGTGATGTGGTGTTTCGAACGGTTTTAGAGTGGTTTCTCGGTGGTGATTCGTGATTCGACTGCTAGGATGATTCTTGTTGTTCTTCTTCTTTTTTGTGGGGATTTGCTGATTGTTTTAATCGCGAGGTTCCACCATTTCTACATTGTGTTTGTTGGTTGAATGTGAGAGAAGTGGGGGTTTTGATGAATTGCAGGACCGCGAGTGGCACCTTCACAGATGGCGATCTGCGGCTGAATCAGAGAGGGCTCCGGTTGATCTCTGAAGAAACGCAATCTAGTCGGGTAAGTTTGAATTCTAGGTTGTTTTCGTTGCTTATCCAAGTTGAGCTTGTGCAAGATACATCTGGATGCATCTGGAGAAGACATATGGTTTCTGTATGAATTCGTAAAAGATTCTGAAAGAAAAAAATTGTGCTTTTGGTTTTTACTTTATTTTGTTTTTAACTGGACATTTCCTGGACGATTAATAAGATCAGATGGGGCATAAATCGGTCTATTACAGACTACCCCTGTAGTTTGACCCTATTAGCATCACTGTCCTTATACTTTAAGTTTATTTTGGGATCTCTATAGTTCTGAAAATGAAACAAATCTCTATACTTAAAAAGTTTAAATGAAACAAATAAATATAGACTACCTTTATACTTGGACCCTATTAGCATCGTGGAAGTGATTGTCAAAAAGGTATTTCAACATCCCTTTCGTTTTCAGTAATTTTATTGGCAAAAAAGGTAATTTGAATATCCAACATGCTGGAAACAGAAGGAATATTGAAATTACGTTTTTGCCCATCACTTTTCTATCGATTTAACACGTGATGTCATGCGTTGTGTTTTTTGTCAATGCAGCTAACAACGTTAGCACAAATGATGTTATTTGTTTCACTCTTAAAACTATAGGGATCCTAATGTTTTTGAAGTATAGGGACCGTGATGCTAATAGGGTCCAAATACAAGGGTTAGTATGTAATTAGCCCGCATAAATCACATTGGGAATTTTATCAAAGGATAAGCACATGATGAAAATTAAGATTATAATAGTCCTATGTGGTTATTATATATGCTACTTTTGGACTGTCGCTAACTTTGAACCAAAAATAGTTGGTGTGTACAGGCACCATATATAGGATAGCAGCAAAGAAGCATACTCTGGTTCTGTACGTACAATCAAATATTATCTGTTTATTTTACTATAGAGTTATGTTATATTACAACAATAGTTATCTCTTTCATACTCATCCACTTTCTGGACTTGCATTTTGAGTAAGTTGGACATGACAATGTGCAGCCACCAGATTCTGAAGACCTGGAGTTCTCGAGGGGAGACCTTGAGGTCATTAAGGTTATCGGAAAGGGAAGTGGAGGAATTGTTCAACTTGTGCGGCACAAGTGGCATGGAACATTTTATGCCCTAAAGGTAGATAGTTGGTAGTGGTACTTTATTTTTAATACATCTGCATCATCGTCATCCAACTTTTTCCCATCAATAACATTAGTCATAAAAAAAACTTAAATCAAGATGGCTTTATGAAAGATATGCAAAATTTTAACTCGATATCAGTTCTTCTAAGATTCTAGAGAGTTTCTAAATAAAACTAATTTATGAGACATGATCAATTGGTAATGCTAAAAACGGCAATTTGGTATTTGGAAAACCATAATTGTTATAGTTGCAGTTTAAGCTCATGTAGGCACAACTTAACTCTCTGAAGTTTTATTAAAAATGGAAAATAGCCTATAAAGAGTGGTGAGATTCTTGTTGTATGTTAAATTGATCATCCCAATTGCTAAAATGACCCAATCAACCAATTAAATGAGAATTCTTTTGTTAATATAAGTGAAGCAAAGTTATGTTTGATATGTTTCTTTAAGAAGGCGTAGATGAAATATCTATTTTCTGCATATTCTTTTTGAAAGTTATTGTTAGGACCTTAGCTAAGTCGGGTCCATCTATTCAGGATGAGTTATGTTAGTCAGAGTCAGTTATAGGTTAGGTGAACTTTATCAAGTCAGTTATAAGTTGTTAGAGTTGGTTTTTATCTTCGGTTGAGACAAAGTCAATTATTATTTTCAGTTAGGAGTTTATCAAGTTAGTTAAGAGTCAAAGATTAGTGGGACTCTTGGCAGAGCCCTATAAATAAGGTTGTGACTCTTTTATAGGAATCATTGAAGCAGTCTTAGTTTTAGCCAAAAGGCAAAACTCTAGGAGGCAGATCCCCTCGAAGTGATCTAGGAGGCTCGATCTCCTCAAAGAGATTGTTTATCCCCCTTTCCACCTTCTTCCTCCACGATAGAACCTTAGGATTCTATCAATTGGTATCAGAGCATCGATAGAAACCTTTGGGGTTCTATCATTTGGTATCAGAGCATCGATCCTCGGCGATCCTGCTGTGATTCTGTAGCTGCTCTTCTTGTCATCATCGTCGCCATCACTATCGTCGTCAACGTCGTCGTCACCGCCATCGTCGTCATATCTGCTACCTTGCTGCAATAAAAAAAAAAAGAAAAGAGAGAGAAGAAAAAAGAAGCTGCAACCACCCCTCCTTTCTCCTCATCTTCCAAAAAGAAAAAAAAGAAACAGAAAGAAAAGAGAGAGAGGGAAGAAGAAGAAGAAGAAAGGGCCCCGCACCTTCCCCCTTCTTCCTCCTTACCTACCTGCTGCTAGCCACCTTGTCGCCTGTCTCGCTGCTCTCCCACCACCGTAGCCCTCGTCGGACCCCACTGCCTCCTTCTCTTCCCAGCCACCGTCTCCTCTCCTCATCAACCGTCAGCAGCCCAACCCCTCGCCACTATCGCCACCGTCGCCTCCTCTCCTCCTGCCTTGCGACCGCCTGCCGCCAACCGCCGCCATCGTCTTCCCATCTTCCTTACGTAAAGCCGCCACCATCCTTGTTGCCGCTTATCGCCTCACGTGCTCCGCCGCACCCGTCGCTTTCTCCGTGCCTCCACGCCGCCCGGCCATTGGTAGTGCACACCCAGTCGCTAGACCTCGCTATCGCCTCCTCTCAGCTGCGACAAGAACATTGTTGCACGCCTCCCAACCATGCTCTCCCGCACTCACGGAACCTATTGCCTTTTCTTCCCTCGCCATGACCACGCCTCTTCTTCTCTTCCTAGCCGCTTCTACCACAGCCAAGCCCTCCTCCTCTGTCGTAGCCTTGATCTCCTCTTCTTCATCAGCGCCGGACAACCGCTGCCATCTTCCCTCGCAGCCACAGCCGCCCCCATCTGTAGCGCTCGCACCTTGCTTCCTTTCCCGTTGTAGCCACCGCAACCTCCTCCTTAATCTCCCACATCGCCTCACACACCTCGCCTCCTCCTTGCTGTCCTCGCTATCGCAGCCGCAGCCGCAACCGCTTTCAACCACACCCCTATCGCTGCACCTCCTTGCTACCACCGCTTCATCCTGTTGCTGCCACCTAGCCAAGTTCCAATAGCCGCATCCATCTTTCTCTCCTCCCATTGCTTGTACATCGACAATCTCGTTGCGACTAAGTCCGACCACATCTATGACGCAAACTCATGCCCTGACTCGACAGCAAAAAAGAAAAAAAAAAGAAAAAAAGAAAAAAAGACTTGAACATCACTGATCTACAATTCTACATGATGACTACAGATGATGCACTAGATGCAAGAAGACAGATTTCAAGAGCTCCTTCGCGAAATTAGAAGAAGCCGATCAGAGAGTCCCAAGAAAACTCAACATGGTGAAAGTTTCAAAGGGAGTCGATCTAAAATGTATGATCAGGGGCAGGACACAGGATACACACGCATGAGGGTGGAGTTTCCCAGATGGGAAGATGGAACCCCGAATGACTAGATTTGACGTGTTGAAATTTTTTTCGTTTTTACAGGACTCCGGAGGAATCCAAGGTGGATATCGCCTCCATTCAACTTGAAGGAGACATGATCCAATGGTATGATTTGTACGAGACCTATCACAGAGTCCCTTCGTGGGGACAGTTCAAGAGAGATCTCCTGATTCGCTTCGGATCATCGGAATGCAAGAACATTAATGGACAGCTTGCCAAAATCCGCTATACTTCCACAATACATGAGTACCAGAGCAGATTTGAGTGCCTATCGAACCAAACCCGAGATTGGTCCGAGATACAATTGGTGAGAAAATTTATTGAGGGACTTAATCCTGAGATTCAGTGCGAAGTTAAAGCTCGCCATTCTTGCACCATGATAGCAGCCATATCATTTGTCAGTAAATATGAAGAAAAAATCATTATGGACATTCGTTGAAACAAAAGCTTCAATAGACAAGACTTTAATGTGGTTAACATAGACAATCACAAACAAGAGCAGCTTCTGATAGTTGAGCCAATTAAGGAGGAAATAAAAACTGACAATGTGGAACCCAAATATGAAGGTCATGATAAACTTCTGATGATTGAACCAGTAAGGAGGAATAAAAAATTGATAATGTGGAGTTCGATCACGAAGGCTATGCCAAATCTGAAGATAAGACTACTAATAGGCAAATCCTAATTTGTGATAAAAGGTGCTCAAAGGTAAAACAACTATTTGTCTGGCGATCCTCAAAAGAAGATATGGTACTACCACTAGCCATCAGATGAAAAGGATTCTCCAGAAGACTACAATGACAACTGCACAAGAAGACCAAACCATTGCTTACACTAAGTGGAGACCCTATTTAATCGATCAAAGAGTTGTGATACGTGACAAATATTGAAGTGCTCCCGAAATCTGATACTGCTCAGCCTTGAGGACAAGGCTGATTTGAAGTGGGCGGGTTTATTAGGACCCTAGCTAAGTCGGGTCCATTTATTCAGGATGAGTCATGTTAGTCAGAGTTAGTTATGGGTCGGGTGTACCTTATTAAGTCAGTTATAAGTTGTTAGAGTTGGTTTTTATCTTCGGTTGAGACAAAGTCAGTTATTATTTTCAGTTAGGATTTTATCAAGTTAGTTAAGAGTCAAAGATTAGTGGGACTCTTGGCAGAGCCCTATAAATAAGGTTGTAACTCTTTTATAGGAATCAATGAATAAGTCTTAGTTTTAGCCAAAAGGCAAAACCCTAGGAGGCAGATCCCCTCGAAGTGATCTAGGAGGCCCGATCCCCTCGAAGAGATCGTTTATCCCCCCTTCCATCTTCTTCCTCCACGATAGAACCCTAGGGTTCTATTAGTTATATTGATATGTGATACGAGTGTGATTGAGGTATCATTTCTGTTATAATTGTAAGAGCCTCTAATGGGTTTCCTACAACTATAGGTTCATGCTAAGGGTCCATTTCTTTTCATATTTTGATGACAAATGAAATTACTAGTCAATTATACTGATTGTTGGGAGTTCAATTGGGATAAATTATAAGCTTGAGTTATGGAGACATTTTTGAAACTAAGGACTTCCAGAGTAAGTACAATTAAGATCTGAAGTGCGACTTCATGCTAGGAGAAGAATAGTTAAGATGACAAGTCAAGAATAGTTACTTTTATTCAGTAGGATAGAAAGACATTATTCATAAAGTGAAAGTTCAAAGCAAGGTTTTTCTTACCAAGCGGTAAGACTCGTACTGCCCGGTACATACCGGTCCAGCAGTTGACTGGTACGCGGACCGGCCGTTATCGGGTGGTACCGCTAAGATCGGCCGTCGACGGTTGATTTCGGCCATCGACGGTAGATTTTCGCCGTCGATGGTCGATTTCCGCCATCTACGATCGATTTAAGGAGAAATTGACCGTCGACGGTCGATTGAGGAAGAAAAAGGAAAGAAGAAGAAGAGGAAAAGAAGAAGAAGAAGAAGAAGAAGAGTCGGAGAAGTACCTCCGCCCGGGGGTCGCACGCGAGCCATCGCCACCACGCCGCGTCGCCGCACGGTGATTTTTTTCCCACGCGAGAGAGTTCGAGCGCGCCATTATTTTTAATATATTTTAATAATATATTATATAATATTATATTATAAAAATATTATAATATATTTAATATATCGGGTGATATGCACTATGCGTACCACCCGGTACGGGTACCGACAAAATGTTGGCACATCGGTACGGACCGGTATGTCAATTCTTGGTTCAAAGTGAAGAGGGGCATCATGAGAAATGTGTGATCATTGTTGCCTATAAGATTGAAAGATATTTTTGTAGGATTGTGTAAGGCTAGCATGCTCTATGGTCTAGAACGTTGGATAAATAGAAAAAAGAACATGTACATATGGTCAGCTTTGCTAATATGAGGATACTTTGGTCAATATTTGGGGTTATTAAAATTGGAATAAAAAATGTTTACATTTAACCATAAAAGTGGTTTCCACAAAGGATAAAATAAGGAAGAATATTTAAGACGATATGAACATAATCACGAGAATTATAGAGGATTCAATCAAACAAGATGAGGTGATTTAGATTAATGGTGTGATTTGAAATAGTAAAAGGAGATTTCAGTTTTTCTTAAAAAACTTACTAGTGATGTTGCCTTAAACAAAGCTCAATGATGAAAAATTTCTGGGAGACATTCCCAAACAGTTGAGGTATTGTGACTTGTTATTTTATGTTTTTGAATTTTGTTTCACTTGACAACAGAAAGGGTCAAAGATTAGTGGTGATAAAGGGGATGTTAAGATTTGGTTCAGTTGCTCTTCTTTCTGTTGTCATTTCCTCTTACAAGTTACAATCATCTTTTGTTTTGTCCAAAAATCTTGATGACTTTTATATTATGTATTCTGGAACTTATTTTGATGTACCAAGGAGCAATAACATATAATTTTATGTTAATTTAACACAGACACCATGTGCATCTGCTTAGTTTATGTTTCATTGCAACTTGATGTTTTTATTCTATCCTTTCTGTCAAAATTCATAGCCAAATACTTTAGCAACAGCCTTATATGTTACATCTCTCTTACACAGATTATCTTTTACTTTTAGTTAGAGATATCTGTTTACCACTATTAGGATCACAGAATTTGCTATCTGTTGTTTGCCTGAATTTCTCTTGCTCAGAAATTCAGTATCTAACTAAGGCTTTGTATATTTTTTCCTTGTTGAGTTGACATCTGTAGAAGTTGAGAGGACAACAATTGTTTTTATTTCAGGGAATTCAGATGTGTATTCAGGAGACAGTTCGTAAACAAATTGTGCAAGAACTTAAAATAAATAAAGCCTCACAGTGCCCACACGTTGTTGTTTGTTACCATTCTTTCTACCACAATGGTGTTATTTCTCTGGTGCTTGAGTACATGGATCGTGGATCACTTGCAGATATTATAAAGCAAGTCAAAACAATTCTTGAGCCATATCTAGCAGTTGTCTGTATGCAGGCATGAATAACTACTGGATCATCAATTTGGATTATCAAATGTAGGCAAGGCCTTGTTGGACATTCATCAATGACATTGTTTTTATGCATGTTTAGGTTCTGAAGGGTTTAGTATATCTACACCATGAAAGACATGTAATTCATAGAGATATAAAGCCATCAAACTTGTTGGTAAATCACAGAGGCGAAGTAAAGATAACTGATTTTGGTGTAAGTGCAGTGCTTGCCAGCTCCATGGGTCAGCGAGATACATTTGTAGGCACATATAATTATATGGCGGTATGTTGAACTTCCATCCTTGTATATCTGATCGCTGTGCATTTGGCTGTTTTACTTTTCTAAAATCTTTCTAGATGTGTTTGATACATTCTGAACCTTGAGGCACCAAGTAGATTGATAATTTGTTTGCATTCCTAGCCTGAACGAATCAGTGGAAGTTCATATGACTATAAAAGTGATATTTGGAGTTTGGGCTTGGTAATACTCGAGTGTGCAATTGGCCATTTTCCTTATACATCACTAGAATACGAAGGAAGTTTGAGCTTTTATGAACTTCTAGAGGCTATTGTGGATCAGCCACCACCTTTTGCTCCACCAGATCAATTCTCCCCAGAGTTCTGTTCGTTCATATCAGCTAGGTGTGCCCTAAACCCTCTTGTGGAATTTTTTGGTATTTTCTGTAATATATCTTAGTCAAATAGGTGTGTGTGCTCTCTCTTTTTATGTCTAAGGTAGCACATGATACATTTATTCTTTCTATGAAAAAATCATTTTCTCTACCTAGGTATGTTGGTGTCATATGAAACTTAATGCCTTCGTACTTCAATTTCTTAATTTCATTGGCTTTGTTTTGGTCTCTGTTTGTTTAACTCAACCATTTACTTTCCTTTTACAAATGTTGATAGCTCTTATTTGGATATTATTTCTGATTTGTTTCTGAATGTCTTATTGTTGTCAGTTATTCTACATAATAAGATGAAAATGAAAAGAAACCTGTTTTATCATTGTTCATGGTTAAAGCACTCTGAAACCACATAGGAAATGGTTTCAAGTAGTGACTCTCGTAGAAGTTCATTTCACATGCACCAGGCAGGTTAATTTATCTGCTGCCTGCTTGTAGAAAAATTAACTAAATTTCTGATATACCTTAGCTTTTGAATTCTGTTCTATTATGCAGATTATGTGGTGATAAATAGACAAAAATCAATCTGATCTTTGATCAATTTGCTCTCTGTTGGCATTGCAACGATCCATGTTTCTGTGAGAATATTTTTTTTTATAGACTTCAAGAGATCCACGGAAATCTTACCTTTCTTTAAACAGCATTACAAGCTAAGGGTGGTCATCAAGCATATTGCTCATATAATTATCTACTGTTGGTTTCAGTTGCTCGTTTGGTTGTCCATTTACCACCTTTCCATGATCTTTGATTGTTTCAGCTCCAACTGATGTCGCTCATGATAATAGTATTATTTTGGTTCATACTGTTTCTCCTGACTGTTGGATCATGAACTACAGCAAATTGTTGAATAGTGATCATCATCTTGAATTATAGGCTGATGTCTTCAGCATACTTATCATTCTTTTTAGCCTATATGTAGAAAGGAGTACTCTATTGATTCATTTGATTAAGAGAGTATTACAGAATCTGTAGGGTTAAAAATTTGACAAATAAAGAAGCTTAAGCTTGTTAAATCAGGAAACTAATCTCCTGGAAGAATCAACAACTAATATTTACATAATAAGATAATCTCCTTGGAATCAAGAAAATATCTTCTTCAAAATTGGTAAAGTAATTTCCTCACAAAAGAGGAGATACTCTCCACAAATCAAAATCAACACTCCCGCTCAAGCTGGTGAGTAAATATTTTTCATTCTCAGCTTGCTAGTAATATCTTGAAATGAACAGCTTAGACGGCCTTAGTTAGGATATTAGCAAGTTGTCTATTTGTGGATACATAGGAAATATAGATCAATCTGTTATTTAACTTTTCTTTAATAAAATGTTGATCCACTTCAATATGTTTTGTTCGTTCATGATGAATTGGATAATATGCAATGCTGATAGTTGACTTATTATTGCAATATAATTTCACATTTCCTTCCCATCTTACTCCTAAATCAAGGATGATTTTCAACCCCAGTAACTCACAAATACCATGTGCCATGGCTCTGAATTCCGCTTCTACCCTAGATTGAGCAACTATTGGCCGCTTCTTGCATCTCCATATCACCAAGCTTCCTCCTATGATGGTAAGATATCTAGAAGTTGATCTTCGATCAACTACTGATCCAGCCCAAGCTGCATTGATGTAGGCTTCTACACTCAACTGCCCATTTCTTTTAAATAAGATGCGCTTTCCTAGAGTGGACTCCAAGAATTTTATGAACAACCTCCAAATGAACCTCTTTAGGACAATGCATGAATTGACTTATTATACAAAATTACAAACTACACAGGTAGTATCAGGTCTTATATGAGACAAATAGATGTGCTTCCCAATAGGTCTTTGGAATCTCCTCTTGCAGATGATATAACATATTTTGGCATCCACTCCATGGGACACCTCGGATGCCACTGGGACCTGGCGCGACGTTCCGAAGTCAATGTGGCACATCGAGCCAACTCAGCACCCCAAATCTGAGATAAGATAGCCGCCTGCCACCCACATTGGTAGCCCTTCGCATCGACTCTGCTCGAGGTTGTACGAGACGACGTAGCCTCATACTAGGATACTCGGGAAGCAAGGAGCAGCACGAAACGAAACAAGACCGGGCAGGTAAGACGACGTCTGCATCCAGCATATGGGTCGACTGCCTGAGGCACTAGCGGGCATTAAACACCTACGAATGGTGACGTCGTTGATCATTAAACAACTACGTATGTTAACACAAGGCAACAGGTATAAAAGTCACCCCTAGGAACAGTAACAGGGGTTCGGACCTCTCCCACTTATACACTGCAACTCTCTCAACTCCAGCTTGGACTAACTTAAGCATCAGAGGGTTCGAGTCGGGAAAGCCCCCTCCTGACTCTGACCTTTCTACAGGCACGCGGTGGACAGCTCAAGGAGTGACCTACAGCCTCCACCTGGTAGCCTCCGAACATGCAGTCAATTCGGTCTTGGTCCGAGAAGATCGGATGTGCAACAACCCATCTATTACTCTAGCAATGTCCTGAACGGACCTGAAGAGCGGTACCCGCTGATTTAAAAGTTGGTGTTGGCTCTCATACAGGCAGTCAAGAAGCTATGCCCCTACTTCCAAGCCCATACAATAAGGGTGGTAACCGACCAGCCACTTTTCTAAATTCTCTCCAACTTTAATATGTCAGGCGAAATGTTCAGGTGGTCGGTTGAGCTCGGTGAATTCGACCCGAGGAAAGCTATTAAGGCGTAAGCGCTCGTAAAAAATTCATTTCCAAGCTGACCCCCTCCGCGGACAACGTCCTCGGAAGTGCCGAGCAGAGATGGACCTTATATGTCGACGGGTTGGCCAATGTCGAAAGAGGGGGAGCAAGTCTCGTTTTGAAGGGATCCGACTGTCAGCTATGCAAGCACGCACTCCACTTTGAATTCAAAGCTACTAACAACGAAGCCGACTACGAGGCACTGGCGTTGGGGCTTTGCCCTGTCACGAACGGTCATCGCGCACCCGCAGCATCTTCCCTCAACGAACCGTTTGTCACTTTTTCATTCTTGTACCAGTGATTTAAATAGGCGCTCTGGCGCTCGCCTAAGCGCTTGGGCGAGGTGAGGCGAGGCGAGGCGAGGCTTGAGTACCTCGCTCGATCTCCGGTGCGTTTCAAAGAGGCGTCGCTGGCGCCACCTGAGCCGAGGCGCTGGGCGCTTCGGACGAGCGTCCGGGTGAAACAATACGACCACGGTCGTTCACGTTAGTTGGTTCAATCAAACCAACTAAAAAGCCTAGTTCGGTCGTTCGTGTTAGTTGGTTCAATCGAACCAACTAACGCAACAACATATACTTCAATCCTAATCTTCTCGTCTGGGATTACGCCGCTGACATCTTGCCGCTACTTTTATTTTCGTCGTCGTCGTTGCTCTTCGCCACCTTCTGCTGTTGCTTCTCTTTGCCAAAATCACTGCAGTTGTTGGTCTTCACCGCCGTCGCTGCTCTTCGTCACCGTCGCTGCTGCCGCTTGCCGCCATCGCTGTCATTGTCGCTCCTCTCGCTCTCGCTCAGGTCTGCTTGTTGCCTCGTTTCTACTACTCTCCGCTGTCAGCTTTCGCTCTCTGTTAGCGCCTCGCCTCGTCTCTACTCATCGCTATTGTTAACTTAGTGTTAATACAGTTAACTTAGTGTTAACAGAACACTGCTAACACTAAGTTAACAGTAGAGAACACTAAAAATCTGGTGTAACCCTATTTTCTTCCCAAGCAGACTTCTCGGGTAGTGAACACTTAAAAATATATAGTACACTATTAACTTATTGTTAACAGTGTACTAAATATTATATATATATTTTTATAGATTTATTAATTACATTATATATATTTTTTATTTTAGTGTCTCGCTTCGCTCGGGTGAGCACCTAGCGCCTTAGGCATTTTGGGACCCTGGCGTCTTTTGGCGCCTAGCGCATTTTAAATCACTGTCTTGTAAGATGTTTGACAGCTTATTTTGTCTTAGTTTTATGTGGTTTTTCTTGAGAAATATAAGCAGAAACAGTTTGTAACTCTGCAGTACGATCGCTCACCTCGCCAGGTGGCATAACGTTGGATGTGGCTTTGGTATATTATTGGTCGTTGAACATTCTTCACAATTTGAGCTTGTCTTCGCGCCCAACACTCGATGAATTATTGTTTGTGGACTTGTGACTATTCGTTCAACCTTCTAAAGTTTTTTTTCGCTCCTTTCTCTCATTTCTTTCTTGTACTCAAGGTGTTTGTTGAATTGCTTGTAAAGCTTCCCTCTTCGCTAGACGTCGAGACTTGTTCGTTACTCGTTTTCAAACTAATCAACCTTCTATTTTACAGGTCCTTCGGGACCTGCACAAGGTTGCATCTAGGTTGGCTCGTTGTGGGCAATCCCAATTAAGTCTGAGACATTAGCACAAGGGTGCTTTATAACTTAGGGAATTCTAGCTAAGTTCGTAACTTGGGTGCATGGGTGTCGCATGACTTAGGAAAATTTAATTAAGTCCGTCGACAGTGCGGTATCAGAGCAGGCAAGCAATTCGAACAAACAACGAAGAAGTTTCGCAATCTCGCCATGGCGAAGCATCGTGGTGAATCGAGCAAGATAGGGCAAGCCGGACCTTTGCCCCAAGTAGCCTTAGGTGGGTTGCAAGTGCAAACTCGCTTTCAAGCTATTGGAGCCGCTCATAAGGAGCGTGACAGCGAACAAGACGAGCGAGAAATTGGGTATTCTCCGCGAGTCGAGGAAGCACAATTTTGAGCGCCAACTGGGAAAAGAAGTCACAAGGAGAGGCTTACAATGGTGAAAACTCGTCTTGATGTTCTTGAAGCGAGTTTGGAGGAGCTACACCAAGGTCAACGAAGGCTCCTCAGGGTAGAGAGCTCGCAAGAAGAAGGTGAATCTCAAATCGACAAGGTTGAGTCCCTAGTTGACCAACTGACGAAAGACACTAAAGACTCTGTGCAACATCTGTATGAAGTTGTGGCGGAACTCATGTCCAAGGTGACATTGCTCACGAGGACTTAATGTGGGAGGGAGCAACACCCGCGTTATGCCGCCACAAAGCTTGAGGGTGCCTAAGCCGTATTGCTATGGGGGTGCCAGAGATGCCAAAGAGCTTGAAAATTTTTTGTTTGACATGGAACAATATTTTCGTGCTACGAGGCCCGACTCTGAAGAAACTAAAGTTTCGATAGCAATAATGTATCTGAATGGAGATGCAAAATTTTGATGGCAAACCCGTTGGGAAGAGATCCAACAAGGCCGGTGTCGAGTGGACACATGGGAGGACTTGAAGCGAGAGTTGAGAACTCAGTTTCTATCCGAGAACACAGAGTTCGTTACAAGAAGGAAAGCTGAGACAACTCCGCCAAAGTACTTCTATTTGGGACCATGTGAAGTAATTTTCTGTATTAATGATGGAAATCCAGGACATATCCTAGAAGGATAAATTGTTCAGCTTCCTCGATGGCCTGAAGCCGTGGGCACAATAGGATTGCAATAGAGGAATGTCACTCGACGTGGTTTGGGCAATTGCGGCTGCAGAAAGGTTCATTGACTTTGTTTCTGAAGAGGACTCGGGGAAGAAGAAACAATCCTCAGGAAGAAACAATATTCTCGAGCGAAGGAGTCCGAGACAAACAAAGGAGGAATTTCCACAACGGACCAATCTCAAAAGATAAGGCCTTGAAACTTGGCAGATGCTTCTTGTGCGGAGGATTGCACATGGTGAGGGAGTGCCCACAAAAATAAGCACTCAATGCTTTAATTGCATCAATCCACCCCCATAAATCGGATAAGGGCAAGGCCGTCACCCTTAATTTGAGCAATTAAAAATTCACTAGCAACGAGGAGTCGTAAGGGTCTCGAATGGGAACAATGCGTTTGTTTAATGCGTTGCGGATCAAGTGGGAGAGAACACGAAGACAAAGCCATAGAAGGCAGGGCGTAGCGAGTTGATGTATGTGGACATCAAGCTTAATGGCCGAACAACCCATACAATGGTGGACATGGGCGTTACCCGTAATTTTATTTCCGATCGAGAACCAAGGCAACTTGGGCTTAAGTTAGAGAAGAACCCAAGTGTATGAAGGTTGTGAACTCGGAGGCTCAGGATCTCGAGGTTGGCAAAGAGGGTCCCTATCAAGATCGGAACGTGGAGCGGGAGCATAAACATTATGGTGGTACCATTGGATGACTTTCAAGTGATTCTTAGAATGGAGTTCATGCACACGACTAAGTTGGTGCCAATGTCGTTCCTAAACTTCCTATGCCTAATGGGAGGTGACAACCCCTGTGTGGTTCTAGTTTCTTGGGGAGGAACCAAGGACCCACAATAAATATCGACGTTGCAATTGAAGAAAGGGGCACGAATAGACAAATTAACTTTTGTGGCTATTGTAAAGCTAGAGCCCCTAGATGGGGAGGCCATTCATGAACTTGCTGTGTTGGCAAACGCTCTGAAGGAGTTCACAGACGTCATGTCACCCGAGTTGCCAAAAACTTTTCCATCGCGAAGAGGCGTGGATTATCATATTGTGCTGGAGCCGGGAATAAAGCTTCCAGCGAGACCACCATATTACATGGCCTCTCCAGAGTTGGCAGAACTCAGAAAGTAGTTAGATGAACTACTAAGCGGTGGTCTCATTCGGAGCTCAAAAGCATCATTCTGTCACAGACAAAAATATAAATAAGGTGTTCGACGTAATGCTCATGTTTGTCCGTGTCCATCAGTTTTTGTACATACTTTATACAACAAGTAACGGGCTTGCAGTAGGCTTGACAGCCCTCGTTTGATTAGCTTTTATGGCCGGTTTCGACTTGTAAATGAGAGTCGTGTCATGTGGACACTTGTGGGGACTTCGGTCTGTAATGGACCTTGATCCTTTGTGTGCAATCGTTCAGAGTTTGTAAAGTCCATGGTTGTAATTTGTATTGGCTATATAAAGTGTTTTCTAAAGTAGTTGCTTGTGTATCCCGTGGGAAATGTTTCCTCTAATCCGTTTTCTCTTTTGTAAGTCCTAAGAAACCCTAGGAGGTTTCGGGGAGGTTGACCTTTGCAGACGGACACATAAGGGTGCCGCATGACTTAGGCAAAACATGCTAAGTTCGTGACAGATGGTATTAGAGCGGGACAAGGACATGTAGAAACACTTGCCATGCAAATGTGGGGGACCTAGCTGGGCTACGTGAAGGGTAGCCATCACGCGCGATTGTTTGGGAGAAACAGACATGGAGATGTAGGGAAAGGAGTCGCTTAGAGGAGCGGGCACCCTTGATTGACATTCAGAGGAATGACCAACCCTTTACGCGAGAGGTACTATGAGGACAAGCAAGCTAGTAAGAATGCGTAGCGCACAAAGGTTAGAATGGCTGAGTTCGAGCTATAACCTGATATTGGCAACCAAACTTAACGGTTCTCAAGGCAAGCAGGGCGCTTGGCAAGAGATGAGATTGTGCAAAGTGGGATGTATTGCGCAACGACGAAAAGAGTTATAAAAAGCTCACAGAGGTGAGGGGAATTGCTAACTCGAAGAATTCGGTACTTATATAAGGGCTTGTATGCGAACGATGGAGTGTTCGTGGCCATTCCATAGCGACCGGAACTCAGCTCCATGGAGCATTGAAACTTTCTCTTCGGCATAGAAAAGATACGTCCGTAGGAGACTGAAGTGTGTAACAAGTTTAACACGTTGCTAGGCCTTGAAGGGTGCAACGGGGTTGTATTGGTGAAGATTCACCATCTAGCAAGCGCATTTACGGGGGGTAGAACAATGCACAGATTGTTCAGTAAGACGGAGTAGTCCAAGGGGATGGTGGTCTCTGAAACTTCTAGAGGGAAGAATATAAAGTGGAAAGTTGCTCTAACAGGATAAATATTCAAGAGGGATAAGTCCTGGTTCTCCAGAGAAAGGATCATATGTAGTGGACTGTACATGTTGAAGAAGAATACCTTAAGACAATATCTCTACAAAGCTCAACGGATCGAGCAAGCAGCGAGGAGTCGTTGCATGATCTCGAATGAGGTAATGCATTCGTGGATTACAAGATCAAGTGGGGGACTGACCATGACAACATCATACGAAGGCACACTTAGAGTCGATGTGAAAATCAGACTCAACGGAAGGCTGACCTGTGGAGTGGTGGGCGCGAGGGTCACGATTAACTCAATGTAAATCTTGGGTGGATCTTAGTGAAGTATCCAGGCCGTATGAAGGGAGTCGATGTAGAAGATGAAACATGGAGCGGAGGCACAAAACTTTTCTTGGACAAAGATCAAGGACATGAACTCTTGTAGAGGCAAGAGTGAGATCATGTCATTCTATGGGTTCTTCATTCAGACTCATCTTGCATGGTGCCAAAGATGAAGGGAGCTTCGAGGCATATGCACCTTGTCTCAGAGATGCATTTGACGGAGGAACTAAGGTGATTCAACTTGTGGAGGTAAAGTTATTATCATAAGGCCTTAGCATGGGGCAAGAGGACACAGAGGCGGGGTACTCTTGAAGAATATGCCATAGTGCTGCCATTCGGGTTGTCACGGAGAAAACGGTGCACAGCGGAGATTGTGCTTGTGGGGGATAAAGGCTCAGGATCCAGACAATGATGTACCAATTTCAGCAAAGTCGGTGGATTTCGGGAGCTACTAGGCGATAGATTGTCCTAGAGCGATGCTTCGTCTGGGTGTGACCCAAGAATGGGTGGGCGAAGGTGAATTGCCAAAAGGAGTGAACACAATCGGAGGTGGCTTAGGCCCTACGACCTGTTGGTAGAGGCCACATATGGAGAGATCGTAGTCCAAGTTCATCACACAAGAATTTGAATGCAATGAAAATGTCACCAGGAGGCGACATGGTGTAGCGGATCGTTGTGGAATAGTTCGGGGCAATACAACACACGCGGGAAACGTCCCGTGAGGAATGAGATCATGCGGAGGTATGATCAGGAGCTACAGGGAGCTCCACTTCGTTGAACAACACAACAAAAGGGCTATGGATTCAAGGAGTGAATGCTATAGTATCGTAGCGGCGGGTCTTCCGTGTGTGCGCATCGAATCTTGCATTGGATGAAAGCCTTGGTCATCAGCATATGGGGGTTGTGTACCACTGGGGGAGTATTCTGAGTGCAAATATCAGTGCGTCCCATGGGGGGACTTGATCATATAGAGGCATGATTGGAGCAACTGGAGAACTGGACTGCTTCAGTGCTCACATTCACTTAAGGGAGTCCGACAAGTTAGAGGACAAGGCCGATTAAGCGAATGTTGCTACCAAGGAAGCTAAGGAGAACATAATCGACGCAAGCCCTGCAACAAGATGACGGAGGTCATGCATAGGAGTTGCAGTCTGTCTTTCTATCAACCAAGGGAAACCGCTCAGAGAACACAAGGGTGTTGAAGTGGGCGGTCGACAGGGACGTGGAAGCGATGACGAGTCCTGAGGGGCTCAACTACCCAAAAACAAAGCGTCGGTCAGAAAGGAGGTGGACTCGGAGGAGTGCCACGGTGTCGTAAAGGCAAATCTACCGATCGTGAAGAAAGGGACGCAGATACAAGACAACATATAGTAGGGCCATGGGCTTGGTAGCGTCATGGTACCGTAGGCGGGAATTCCGTGGAGTCATCGATCCCTTGCTCTCATGGAGGGAGAGCGTTGGTCGTAAAGGGGGGGGGTGGAGAATCAGGCAAACTCAAGTACCAAGGGCGGAGGCTAGAGAACTTCATAAGACTGGTGTCAACGGGCTTCTTATCACGATAGCCGAAAGTGGAGGACTTCGGATTGATGCAAGAGTGCTTGACCAAGGAACGAAGTAGGCAGTACATGGTGTTATACCTTTTCTACTCAGAGGAGTAGGCGACAAAGATGATGGAGAAGATGGTACAACCCTAAAGGCGACCAAAATTATTAAAGACTTGCTCTAAGTTGTGGTGAAAGTTTGCTCTTTTAGGGCAAAACTTCTTGCATTTCGGAAGTTTATGGCAGAGAGAAGACGAATCATAGTAGCTAATCAATGCAAGAAGTGTAAACACTTAGGGTGCTTCGGAAGTGTGAGCAAAGAGCGGGCGAAGACTAGTGACCAACTCGATGCATGAAGTACAACCTCGAGGAGGCGGGCGAGTCAAGTAACTTTGCCTTCTCAACTCCTAAGAAAATGGGCGAAACTGAGTACCCTGGTTCTCTTATTTATCTAGCAAAGGAGCTCTGCACAAGTTTAAAGACCTTTCGAGGAAACCTAATGGAAGACAACAGTTGTCAAGTCAACACCAATGGTGATCAATGCTACTAAGAGTAGATTGTCCGTTTTATTTCCTAATAGACAATCGAAAGCGGAAGTGATGCGAACCTACTTGGAAATGACAACTAAGTTAAAGAAGAATTGATGAGCAAATTTTGTAAAGGAAGGACCTCAAAAATTTTAAAGCCTGCGAGGCGATGCTCGTTTAAGCTCCAACAAGCATCCACCCAGTTTAAGCGGCATGAGACGTTTGAGCTACTGTCGCAAAACAAGGTAAGTCTTTTTCCTTTATCAAAAGGATCCGCAAGAATCAACAAGGATTAGCACAACTCAGTCAACTCAGTCACACAAGAGTTAGCCATTGGTGAGTTGAAGCAGCACGGCGGATCAGAGTTCGACTACTCAACAACAACCGTGGAGAGCAGCTGGAAGCCAAGAGGTGTGTTGCAACCAGAGTAGAAGATTAAAGATTCAGCAAAAGGCGAGGAGATGTAGCATCTGTGGCGTCTTCGACGAGGACGTCGAAGGAATAAGTGGGGGGAGAATGTCACAGACAAAAATATAAACAAGGTGTTCGATATAATGCTCATGTTTGTCTGTGTCCTTTAGTTTTTGTACGTACTTTGTATAGCAAGTAGTGGGCTTGCAATAGGCTTGGCAGCCCTCATTTGGTTAGCTTTCATGGCTGGTTGTAAATGAGAGTCGTGTCTTGTGGACACTTGTGGGGACTTTGGTCTGTAACGGACCTTGATCCTTTGTGTGCAACCGTTCAGAGCTTGTAAAGTCCATGGTTGTAATATGTATTGGCTATATAAAGTGTTTGCTAAAGTGGTTGCTTGTGGATCCCGTGGGAAATATTTCCTCTAACCCGTTTTCTCTTTTGTAGGTCCTAAGGGATCTTAGGAGGTTTCTGGGAGGCTGACCTTTGCGGACGAACACGTAAGGGTGCCGCACGACTTATGCAAAACTAGCTAAGTTCGTGATAATTCGGAGCTCCAGTCCTCTTTCAAAAGAAACAAGATGGGAGCTTCAATTATGCGTCCGATTATCGAGCCCTCAACAAGGTGACAGTAAAGAACAAATATCCCACTCCACTCATCGCAGATTTGTTTGATAAATTGGGCAAGACAAAGTACTTATCCAAATTTGACCTTCAGTCAAGGTATTGGTAGGTGTGCATTGCAGAAGGCGACAGAGCGAAGACTACCTATCTGATTAGGTATGGAGTGTTCGAGTTCTTGGTGATGCCTTTCGGCTTAACCAACGCTCCGGCCACATTCTGCACTCTAATGAACCAGCTATTCAAGGAGTATTTAGATAAGTTTGTTGTCAATCTACTTAGATGATATCGTCTTCTACAGCCAAACGCTCGAGGAGCATATCGAGCACCTTCGAACAATTTTCAAAGTTCTCAGGGAGAATACTTTGTTCGTGAAGAGGAAGAAGTGCTACTTTGCTCAGATAGAGATTATGTTCTTGGGGCATCGAATCGATGACGGTTCCATTCGAATGGACAAATCTAAGGTGCAAGTTATGACATAATGGCAAACACCAAAGAAGGTACCAGAGTTGAGATCCTTAATTTCGTCTACTATTATCGGCGCTTTATAGCTAGATATTCGAAGCGCACAGCTCTACTGACGGAGTTGTTGAAGGAGCAATCTTGGAGATGGTCGAATAAATGCCAAGCAGCATTTCAAGACCTAAAGACTGTTATGTTGGAAGAATCGGTACTCAAATTGTTGGGCTATGGGAAGTCCTTTGAAATCTATATAGATGCTTTAGACTTGCTGTTGGGGGAGTACTTATACAAGAGGATCACCCAATGGCCTATGAGAGTCGCAAGTTTAACGAGATTGAGCGGTGATATCTGGTGCACGAGAAGAAGATGATGGTGGTGATCCATAGTCTACGAGTTTGGCGACACTACCTTCTCGAAGCGCGACTTGTACTAAGGACGAACAACATTGCATTGAATTACTTTCAAACTAAAAAAAAACTCATAAAGCAAGCCCGATGGCAGGACTTCCTAGCTGAGTTTGATATGGTAATGGATGAAGGAGATTCTCTATTACAAGTAGGATTGAGCACTATTGACTGACTCGGTCATTGCCTGACGGCTCTCGGTAGTACTCGAGCCTTAGCGAGCCGAAACTACGCCACAAATCATTCAGTCAACCTCTCCTTCGGTGCCTTGCGCGTAGAAGCAGAAACAGTGCTGGCCGAGGTTCACGAGGGCATCTGTGGAGAACACATCACTGGCCAAACTTTGGCATTCAAAATCCTCAAGCAAGGCTACTTTTGGTCTACCATGCATTGGGACGCCATGGCCTATGTACAACGGTGCTCGCAATGCTAGAAGCATGCTCGGGTACAACATTAACTCGCCTTGACTCTGATCGCCTACGCGTGGCCCTTCATGCAATGTAAAATGGACCTTCATGGTGCCTTCTCCCTAACCTTGAGACAACAGAGGTTCATCATAGTTGGCGTAGATTATTTTACCAAATGGGTCAAGGCGGAACCCTTGACATCTTTAACAGAAACACAAGTCGAAGGGTTCGTGTGGAAAAATATCATTATATGATTCGACATCCTGAAGGCCATCATCCTCGATAATGGGGCTCAATTCAACAACTTGAAGTTCAAGGGGTTCTGCTAGGGCTACAAAATCTAGTTGAGGTTTAGCTCGGTAGTGCACCCAGACCAACGGCCTAGCCAAAATTACCAACCGAGTGATACTTGAGGGCCTCAAGAGAAGGGTCGACAGAGCGCACAACGTATGGGTCGACAAACTCTTGAGCATCCTATGGGCATCCCGAACTATGCCAAAGACTACCACAAGTGAGTTCCCCCTTAGTCTGGCATTCGGGACCGAAGTAGTACTATCGGCCGAGGTGGTTTTCTCGACCTTCCGGGTCGAAAACTATGAAGAAGGCATCTTGGAGGAAGGGCTTCGAGCAAACCTCGACCTTGTCAAGGAATGAAGGGTCGAGGCACACCTTCGGGCCTTGGCATACAAGAATGCCGTGGCAAGACTTTACAATCGGAAGGTGCACCCTCGGCTGATCAAGGTCGGAGACCTAGTTATGTAGAGAGCTGAGGTTAGTGACCCGACCTAATCCCGGGTCAAGCTAGCACCAAACTGGAGGGACCTTACCGGGTCACCGACATGGTCCATGACGGGACTTATCTTCTTGCCACACGAGAAGGAGCCCAATTGCCTATAGAACATAGCATATATCTAACCTGAAAAAGTTCTACGTTTAAGATAGAGCTCACGACACTCGGCCTTATCGGGTTAGGCGGAGAGCCGTCCATTTGTCCAGCCAGTCCGATCATACCTCTGTATGATCAAGTCTCCCCCATGAGACTTGCTGGTACTTGCACTTGGAATTCTCCCTAGGTGATACACAACCCCCATATGCTGATGACCAAGGCTTTTATCCAATGCAAGATTCGATACGCACATACGGAACACACCGCTGCGGTATCATGACATTCACTCCTTGAATCCATAGCCTTTCTTGCCGTTATGTTGTTCACCGAAGTGGAGCTCCCAATAGCTCCTGATCATACCTCCGCATGATCATGTCCCTCACGTGATGCCTCCGTAGGTGTTGCATTGCCTAGAACTATTCCACCACTATCCGCTGCACTATGTTGCCTCCTGGTGACATCTCTCCCACCAGCATAATTTCCACTGCGTATCACTTTCTTCGTGACAACTCGAATGACAGCACTGTGGCATATTCTTTAAGAGTACCCGCCTCTGTGTCCTCTTGCCCTGTGCTAAGGCCTTTTGATCCAATTTTGCCTCCGCAAGTTGAATCACCTTAGTTCCTCCTTCAAATGTATCTCTGAGACAAGATGCTTATGCCTTGAAGCTCCCTTCGTCTTTGGCATTATGCAAGATGAGTCCGCTCCATCAAAATTGAGAACCTATGGAACAACATGATCCCACTCTTGCCTCTGCAAGAGTTTATGTCCTTGACCTCTGTCCAAGGAAAGCTCCGTACCTCTGCTTCATGTTTTATCTTCTATATCGACTTCCTTCATGTGGCTTGGACACTTCACCAAGTTCCACCCAAGGTGCTCTGCTTGCAGTGAGTTGATGGTGGCCCTCACGCCCACCAGTCCACGGGTCAGCCCTTCGTTGAGTCCGATTTTCACATCGACTCTAAGTGTGCCTTCGTATGATGTTGCGATGGTCGCTCTCCCACTTGATATCGCAATGCATCCACCAATGCTTTATCTTATTCGAGATCATGCAACTCTCCTCGCTGCTCGCTCGATTCGTTGAGCTTTGCAAAGATATTATCTTGAGGTACTCTTCCTCAACATGTGCAGTTCGCTGCACATGATTCTCCTCTGGATAACCGGGACCTATCCCTCTTGGATATCTGTCATGTTGGAGTAACTTTCCTCTTTGCATTCTTCCCTCTGGAAGTTTCGGAGACCACCGTCCCTTTGGACTACTCTGTCTTACTGAACAATCTGTGCATGGTCTGCCCCCGTAAATACGCTTGCTAGATTGTGACTCTTCGCTAATTCAACCCCCGTTGCACCCTTCAAGGCCTTGCAACGTATTGAACTTGTTGCACACTTCAGTCTCCTGCGGACATATCCTTTCCATGCCGAAGAGAAAGTTTCAATGCTCCATGACGCCGAGTTCCGGTCGCCTTGGGATGGTCACAAACACTCCATCGTCCACATACAAGCCCTTGCATGAATACTAAATTCTTCGAGTTAGCAATTCCCTTAATTTCTGTGAGCTTTGCATAACTCTTTCGGTCGTTGCGCAACACATCCCACTTTGCACGGTCTCATCTTTTACCAAGCGCCCGCTTGTCTTGAGCACCATCAAGTTTAGTTACGAACGTCGAGCCATAGCTCTAACTCAACCATCTCAGCCTTTGTGCGCTATGCATTCTTTCTAGCTTACTTGTCCTCGTGGTGCCTCTTGCGCAAAGGGCTGGCCATTCCTCTGAATGCCAATCAAGGATGCTCGCTCCTCTGAGTGACTCCTTTCCCTACATCTCCATGTCTGTTTCTCCCAAACAATCTGGTTGCCCTCCACGCAGCCCAGCTAGGTCCTCCACGTTTGCATGATAAGTGTTTCTGGATATGCTTGTCCCACTTTGATACCTTCTGTCACGAACTTAGCTAGTTTTGCCTAAGTCGTGCGGCATCCTTATGTGTCCGTCTGCAAGGTCAGCCTCCCCGAAACCTCCTATGGTCCCTTAGGACCTAAAGAGAAAACAGGTTAGAGGAAGTACTTCCCACGAGATCCACAAGCAACTACTTTAGCAAACACTTTATATAGCCAATACAAATTATAACCATGGACTTTACAAGTTACGGGCGGTTGCACACAAAGGATCAAGGTCCATTATAGACCGAAGTTCCCACAAGTGTCCACATGACACGACTCTCATTTACAAACCGAAACCGGGCATGAAAGCTAACCAAACGAGCAAACTTCATTACTTGCTCTAGCATGTACAAGCGAGCGACACGGATAAACATGAGCATTACGTCGAACACCTTGTTTATATTTTTGTTCGTGACAGCGCGGGGAGAAGAACGAGGCAACGTTGCCGCGCAGTTCCTTTTCTTTCTTCCGACGGGCGGTTCTACTTCTTTCTCCCGGTACGGGAGATGTTTCGTCTCCTTGCGAGGAGACGAGGCGACGTCGCCTCGGTTTTTCTATATTATATTAATATTTATATTATTATTATATTAATATTATATTATAAAATATTATAATTTATTATAATATATCAAGTGGTATGAACTATGCATATCGCAAGATGCATGCCGGACCATCTGGATAAACTCGATCGTCGATGTGAGATGCGGAGAACCTTGCTTGAGAATATTTGAGTAAGCGAATTCTCGAGGATTGTTTCTTCTTCCCCGAGTCCTCCGAAGAAACAAAGTCAGTGACCCTTTCTGCTACTGCAATTACCCCGACTATGTCGGTGACATTTCTTCGATTCAGTTCCTGTTGCCACTACGGACTAGGCGCTGCATTCCAAAGTCAACGTGGTACATCGAGCCAACTCAACACCATAAATCCGAGGCAAGACAGTCGCTTGTCACCTACGCGGGCAACCCTCGCAGACTACTTCGAGGTCATGCAGGCAAGATAGCCTCGTCTTAATCTACTCAAGCGATGGCGGTGCGAATGGAATAAGACCGGCGGTCGACGCCTGCGCCCAGCGTTTGGGCCGATCGCCTGAGGCATTGGTGGGCATTAAACACTTGCATACGGTGATCCCAACATTCATTAAACACCTGCATATGGTGATGCCGATGTTCATTAAATAGCTAGGTAGGTTAACACAAGGCAACAAGTATAAAAGCCACCCCCAAGAATAGTACCAAGGGGTCGGGCCTCTCGTACTTATATACTGCAACTCTCCCAATTCTAGCTCGGAGGACTAATTTAAGCATCAGAGGTGTCGAGTCAAGAAAGCTCCCTCCTAACTCTGACCCATGTGTAGGCACTCGACGAACAGCTCAAGGAGTAATCTACAGCCTCCACCTGGGATGGTCTCTTTATTGGGCTGGTCGGCTAGGGTTTTCCTCAGCTAGGTTGGCTATAGGAGGGCAAAGGGATAATTTTACTTAGGCAAGCACCCCATGGCTAGGGTTAAATAGAACCTTATATAATGATGTAGCCGCCCTCTCTCTTTTATCAAGCAAGATTAATCTTTTATTAAGCCTTGTGCCAAGTTCTAGGAGGGAGGAACTCCTATAGCAAGATTTTGATCCCCCTCAGAGATCAAAATCTATATAGCTCCTTCTGGGGTTCTGTTATCTGGTATCAGAGCAGCATTCCTGCTGCTCTTGTTGCCATCTTTGCCGCCTCCACCTTCCCAAGCAATTCCCACGATTGCTGCGACATGCGCCTCCACCTCCACCCAAGTCGTAGATCAAATCAATCTGCTGCTACGCCCTACGTTTGAAATTGGAGATCTGGTATATTTTCATCACCCACGCCTATTTGCTACTGCTATTGGCAAAGATTCGGCAAACCTCTATAATACACGAATACCAAATAAGGTTTGAACGTTTATCTAACAAAACTGTGTATTGGTCTGAATGTTTATCTAACAAAACTGCGTCACGGGCTACTACCAGAAATTCATGAAAGATTATGGCAAGATCAGTGCCCCACTCACGTCCCTACTAAAGAAAGACTCCTTATGGTTAGATAAAGCTTCCACAGCCTTTGAACCACTCAAGGTAGCCATGACGACGACGTTGGTCCTAGCACTGCCCGATTTCAACCGCACCTTTGTGATTGAGGCCGACGCGTCTGGAGTTGGAATTGGGGCTATTTTAATGCAAGATGGCCGACCTCTTGCTTATACCAGCAAGGCTTTGTCTCCCTCCTATCTTAAAATGTCTATGTATGATAAAGAAATGTTTGCCATCAAACACACTGTCACGAAGTGGAGACCCTACTTCATCGGTTGATGCTTCCAGATTAAGACCGACCACCGAAGCCTCAAGTATTTTTTGGAGCAGAAAATATCTTCCCCAGAGCAACAACGATGGGTAACTAAACTTCTTGGCTTTGATTATGAAATTATTTATCTCGGCTACCGGGACAAGCCGAAATTTCAACTATCTCCCATCCATCCACCAACTTACTCAAAGACATTAGAGAGGAGTGGAATAGCGACCCAGAAACCCGAGGCATCATAGAAAAATTGGAGAAGAATTCAGGTTCCATGGGCCGCTACACTTGGGATTCGAAGGACCTGCGTTACAAGACCGAATTGTGATTATTGTTTCTTCCCCTTATATCAAAATTATTTTGCATGAGTTGCACTCTTCACCTTCAGCAGGGCACTTTGGATTTCTGAGAACATATAAGAGAGTGAAGCAAAATTTCTTTTGGAGAGGCATGAAAAGATCGATTTATGATTATGTATCTAAATGTGATGTATGTCAGCAGCAAAAAGGTAAAACGGTGGCAAGTCCGAGAAAACTACAACCACTACCTATATTGCAAGTCTGGGAAAACTACAACCACTACCTATACCAGACTCAGCATAAACTGACATCTCCATGGACTTCATCGAAGGGCTGCCACCATCTCAAGGTTAAAGGACGATCCTTGTGCTCATTTCTGTGCTGTGAGACATCCTTATACCGTTGCTAGTATTGCTCAACTCTTTGTGGAAAATATTATAAAATTGCATGGGATGCCAAGGTTGATTATGAGCAACCGTGATAGAGTGTTTACAAGTAAATTTTGGACCAAGCTCTTCCAACTACAAGGCACCCAATTGAAGAGGAGCACAACCTATCATCCACAGACGGACGACCAAACAGAAGTGGTGAACAGATGCCCCGAGACTTACGGTGCTTCACCAGTGACTGGCCCAAAGAGTGGACAAGGTGACTTCCTTGGGCCGAATGGTGGTACAACACAACTTATCATCAATCAATTAAATGTACCCCCTATGAGGCATTGTATGGCCAATCGCCCCTTGTAATACCTAAATATGTAATTGGTGCGGCCAAAGTGGATCAGGTCGACCAAAACTTAATTGACAGGGACAAGCTTCTACAGCTGTTGAAAGACAACCTAACTGCTGCCCAAGCCTGTATGAAGCAACAAGCAGACACTCACCGGAGCGAGCGAGAATTTACGGTAGGAGATTAGGTCTACCTTCGCCTACAAACATACAAGCGATTGCCAATCAACACCAGAGCGTCGATGAAGCTATCTCCACGATTCTATGGACCATATTAGATTTTGGAGCGTATTGGGGTCGTGGCATATAAATTAAAGCTCCCAGATGACGCTAAGATCCATCCCATCTTCTATGTATCCTTGCTAAAGCCGAAATTGGGAGAACATGAGTTAGCTCAGACTCAACTACCGAGCACTACTAATGATGGCGAGATTCAAGCTCAACCTGAAGCTATACTTGATCGGAGGATTGTGATGCGCTGTCGACGCCCTTTAACTAAAGTACTCGTGAAGTGGAATAATTTACCATCCGAAGATGCAATATGGGAGTCTTATGAGGAGCTGAAGACCCAATTCCCAAAGTTTATGGACCCTCAGACAAGGCTGATTCAAAGAGGGCGGGCTTGATAAGCGGGCTTGATAGGACTCCAGCAGGGTTGAATCATAATCACCCTAGAAGTGGTCCATAAAAACCCTGTGGGATTGTAATAAAATCCTACCTAGCCACTTCTATCCTATAAAGAAGTGTGGCTAGGGTTTAGATTGGTGCCTTAGGGCTTAGTGGCCGCCGCCCCCTTTATTGGTCGGCCAAGGTTTCCATCTGCTAGGTCGGTTATAGGAGGGCAAAGGGGTAATTTTACTTAGGCAAGCACCCCATGGGCTAGGCTTTAGAACCCTATATAATAATGTAGCCGCCCTCTCTCTTTTATCAAGTAAGATTAATTTTTTATTCAGCCTTGTGCTGAGTTCTAGGAGGGAGGAACCCCTATAGCGTTCAAAGGGTTTGATCCTCCTCAAAGATCAAAATCTATAGAGCTCCTTCTGGGGTTCTATCAAGCCACCAACAAGTGTGAAACCCATTATGAAGGAATTTCAAGACGTACTGGAAGAGATTCCACATGACCTTCCACCTTTGAGAGACATTTAACATCACATTGATCTTATTCCGGGGGCTGTCCTACTTAACAAGACAGCCTACAGAATAAGTCCCAAGGAACATGAAGAACCTCAAAGGCAAGTAGGTGAGTTGGTGAAAAAGGGGTTGAATCGGGAAAGCATGAGTCCTTGTGCGGTTCTAGCCTTGTTGGTGCCTAAGAAGGATGGTTCTTGGAGAATGTGTGTAGATGATTTACTAAATCACAATCGACTATCGTTTTCTAATTCTAAGGTTAGATGATTTACTAAATCAATTGTATGGTGCTTCGATTTTCTCTAAAATTGATTTGAGTGGCTATCACCAAATAAGAATGAGGCCTGAAGATGAGTGAAAAATAATATTTAAAACTAGAGAAGGCTTATATGAATGGTTGGTTATGCTATTTGGGTTATCTAATGCTCCTAGCACTTTCATGAGATTTATGAATCTTATACTTAAACCGTTCATTGGTACTTTTGTTGTAGTTTACTTTGATGACATATTGGTGTACATCAAGAATGAGGAAGAGCATATGAATCATCTTAAGAAGAACTTTCTTATTTTGAGACAGCAAAAGGTTTATGCTAATCTTAAGAAGTGTGAATTTTTTACTCCTAGTGTGGTATTTTTGGGATATGTTGTTTCCAAAAATGGAATCATGATCGATCAAAGTAAGGTAGAAGCTATTCTTAATTGGCCAACACTTGCTTCATTGCATGATGTGAGGAGTTTCCATGGTTTAACTTCCCTTTACAGAAGATTCATCAGGGTTTTCACTACCTTTCTTTTTAATCACCGAATGTCTGGAATGTGATAAATTCAAGTGGATTAACGAGACTGATGAAACTTTTAAGCTATTAAAAAGAAAGATAGTCAAAGCTCCTATTTTGGTACTACCCAATTTTGATAAGATGTTTGAGGTTGAATATGATGCATCCGATGTGGGAATTGGTGCTGTTTTGAGGCAAGAAGCAAAGCCCATTGCCTTTCCTAGTGAGAAGCTGAATGATACAATGAGATATTCTACCTATGACAAGGAGTTCTATCCCATTTATCGAGTTTTATCTCATTGGAGTCAATATCTTCTTGTCAAGCCATTTGTCCTATATTCTGATTATGAGGCATTAAAGTTTATTAATCACCAGCACAAACTAAACAAAAGACATGCAGCTTGGGTGGAGTTCTTGTAATCTTATAACTTTATAATTAAGCACAAATCTGGTGTTCAAAACGTAGTTGCTGATGCATTGACCAGAAAACATTCTTTGTTAACAGTCATGGAATTTAAGGTGCTTGGATTTTAGACATTCATGGATTTCGGCTCAATATGGCAGAATTGCAAATCAGGTTCTTTTCAGCAATTCTTTGATGGTTTTCTTTTTTGAGCTAATGCCTTGTGTGTTCCATCTTGTTCTTTGAGACATGTAATTCTGGCTGAAGCTCATGGTGGTGTTTTGGGAGAACATTTTGGTAGGATAAGACTCTAGTTCTTGTTGAATTAAATTTCTATTGGCCTAAGATGTTCAGAGATGTGGAGAGACTTGTAAAGCAATGTCGAGTGTGTTATTCGGCAAAAACAAGAAGCCAAAATTCAGGTTTGTACACTCCATTGTCAGTGCCTAATGTTCCATGGGAGGATGTGAGTCTTGATTTTATCTTGGGACTGCTAAGAACTCAAAGGAATAAAGATTCTATCATGGTTGTTGTTGACAGATTCTCGAAGATATCTCAGTTTGTTCCCTACAATAAAACAAATGATGCATCTCATATTGTTAATTTGTACTTTAAGGAGATTGTTAGATTAAATGATATTCTAAGAACTATGTTGTCTGATCGAGACTCAAAATTTCCTACCCATTTTTGAAGAACTCTATGGAAGAAGCTAGGTACATCTTTGAATTTCAGTAGCTCATCCACAAACTGATGGGCAAATAGAGATAATAAATAGAAGCTTGGGAAACTTGATTGGAAGCTATGTTGGCAAGAATATTAAGCAGTGAGATCTTATTCTTCTTCCATAAATCGAGTTTGCCTATAATCATTTCCTGCATCATAGTGTTGGTAAGAGTCCTTTTGAGGTTGTTTATGGTGCTAATTCTGCTGGTCGTTTAGACTTAATTCCTCATTCTACAACTAAGCAATTTAGTGGAGATACTGACGAGAGGGCTAAGCAGATAAAGAAGTTGCATGAGAGTGTTAAAGCAACCGTTAAGAAGCAAAATGAGAGTTACATGCAAGCTGACAACAAACACAGAAAGCATATAGAGTTTAATATGGGTGACTTAGTTTGGATTTATCTAAGGAGAGGTTACCACCAAACAAATTTGGAAAATTAAAATCAAAGGCTGATGGATCATTCAATGTGTTTAAGAGAATTGGCAGGAATGCTTATGAGATCGAGCTACCTGAAGATTATGGGGTGTTCTTAACATTCAATGTGGTTGATTTAAGTCCTTGAGGACAAGTTTTTTTTTAACCAGGGGAGATTGGCATGGGTGTGCGTAATTTGTTACAATTAGCACATGTGGATCTTGCTAATCCTATAATATTTTGTATAGTTCACAATGTTGTTTCATAGTCTTTAACCCAGCTCACTCAAATATGATAGCTCATGAGCATATTCCTTAGACAAAGTTAAAGCTATTTCAAGGTGCATTCCTTCATGACTAAGGAATGCATTAAAGGGGTTAGTTACCAGCTGTAAAGCATTTAGTTTCATAGTTTTCTATGCATTAAGGGTTGTTTCATGCACTAATACTTATTTTAGTGTTCTAGGGCTACAAAGAATGAGGGGATGCCTCGTCTCCCCACGCGAGGAGAAGGGAGAACGAGGCGATGCCTCATCTCTCCAAATTTTTTAATATATATTATATTTATATTTATATTATATTATATTATATAATATTATTATAATATATTGAGCTGTATGCACTATGCATACCACTCAGTATCGGGTACCATACTGTACCGAGATAAACTTGGTACACCGGCGCGGACCGATACAACAAACCTTGGTTTAGAATATGATCATATTGGCAGAAGTTCTTTGAGGTTTCTCTTAAACTCTTTATCACTTGGATGCTTCCTGAGTGGTGAGTCTTTTGTTACAGTTCTGTATTCTTGTTTAATATCCTTGGGGTGGTGAATTTTCTATCTATATCTCTTTATGATTTTAAACTTGGTGGTGAACTATTTATCGATTTTATGAAAGTTCTATCTGGAGTTTATTTCTTTTCAATCCGAACGATATTCTAGCAGATACAACTTGATTATCGGTTTCTCTTTTTTTTTTAATTCCATTCCTTTTTCTCCCTTCCCCGGTATCAAAACAGCAAAATATAGGCATCTTTGCTTGGTATTGGTCCAATTTAGTGCCTAAACTTTCCTTTTCCTTTTATAAAAGTGGACACAAATTAGGACCATACCAAATAGTTTTGACCACTGAGTCTGAAGGAGGGATGAATATTTTTGTAGCTCACTATGGAATGGTTTGGGTTGAAGAAGGCAAGAAAGAAAGGAATTTTGGGGCAACAAAGAAAAAGTGCTTTCTGACCTTGTATCAAATAGGCTCTGATACTATGTAGAAAGGTATTCTATTGATTCATTTGATTAAGAGAGTACTACAAAATTCATAATGTTACAAATTTGACGAATAAAGAAACTAAATCATACAAAATCAGGAAACTAATCTCTTGAAAAATACGAAACTAATATTTACAGAATCAGGAAGATAATCTCCTTGGAATCAAGAAAATATCTTCTTCGAAATCGGGAAAGTAATTTTCTCACAAAAGAGGAAATTATATCCACAAATCAAGACTACCTTGTGAAGATCAGATATTACTTTTCAAGTGAAAGGAATAATCCATGGTTTCACCATTTTCATGACATGGAGTCATGCCTGATATATAATGTGTAACAAGTCATTCAAAATTTATATATGAACTCTCATAGTATAGAGGTGATGCCTTGGTTTCTGTGTAGAGTTTCCTCCTTGTGATCCCAGTTGCCAAGATTTGTGTTCTGAAAACAGTTTCTTTTCTGTAGGAATAAGATTGGTGGGAGCTTTTCGCATTTTTCATCCCTTGTAAACTCTCCAAGAGTTTGGAACCATAGTATTATTTGTTACATGTCCTAATCAAACCTGAGCAACTTGTTCAGTAAATTTTATCATTTTTCTTGTTTGGAACTGTAATGATCTCTAGGGGGTGTGTATCAGCACCTCAAAGGCATTGATATTCCTTTTATTATCATCTTTTTTACCATGGTCCTCACTCAGTCTAATGTCTTTCAGAGATGAGGATAGAGACAATCAGATTGCTGGACTATAGGCTTTAAGTCGTTGGAGCCTTTTCTTGCTGGAGCTTAAAGTTTAAAACTCTTTTTGAGAACATGGGTATTTTGCAGTAAAGAGAATATTCATGGTTTTCTCATTTTGGTGGTACAGAAAGAAAGCCCCTCTTTGTAGATAGCTAAGATGTGATGCAATGACTCATTGTGTTGTTCCATTTAGTCACATAAATATCACTAGATTAAGTCCATGAATCTCTTTGAACGGTTTCATATTATGTACATCAAGATTAAGAGTCTGTTGGATCTCTTTCGGATATTGCTATGGTATGTAATTACTTGTGTTCTGAATTTCTGTTATTACAAGAGTATGACTTTGTGGATTTTCAGATCGGAATATCTTCTGCTCTTAACTGATTTTTCAGTTGTTTAGGGCATTGCCTATGGGCAAACACTATTAATCTGAGGTTGGCTTTGGACAAAATTGCATGTAGATAAAGCGAAAAATTGGAGAGACTACATAACTTTTATATTTGATAGTTGTTAGATTTGGTGACATATTGACCAAGTGAAGCTACGGACAATGATGCAACTATTCAGACCAGTTTACAGACAACTGATCTAATTTAGGAAAATAGTGATCCAGGCTTGGTCCAGACGAAATTATCCTGTTGACATTCTGTACAAGGTTGGTGAGGCTTATTCTTTTTTATAATAATCGTGATCAAAGCTCTTTGGAGTTATTAACTTAATTACCATTTACCAAAACATCTGAATGTTCCGTAGTTAGACTGTGCAGTTCCCAACATAACCCACTTTGAATTGTATAGACTAAAATGCCTTGGCCAATTACTGTGTAGACAAAGGCATCCTGGTTCAAAATCTTTACTTTATGAAAAGAACTTCTCCTTTGGTTTTTTTCGCTTTCTTTTTTAACTTTTGGCCTTCGGTGACAATATGTTTTACATCCTTGCCAGATATTTATGTTGAATTGTATGCTCAAGTTGTGTCTACTTTGCTCGATTCTCTTTCTATTGTAATTTCGAAATTCATAATTTGTTCTGACATCTCAAAATTTTCCCCTTGAATTGAACAATAACAATTTAATCATGAAGTTCCCTAATTCCTTTGCAGCATACAGAAAGATCCTAAACAGCGGTTGTCATCCTTGGAGCTTCTGGTTAGTGGTTTTGTTTTTCCTTTTCTATAGTACTCTAATGACGGAAATATTAATGTGTTCTTGCCGATTCAGAGTCATCCATTCATCAAAAAATTTGTGGACAAGGATATTGATCTGGCGATCCTCGTTGGCAGCTTAGATCCTCCTGTAAATTTATCCGAGTGATGTTTGGTTCTGTTATGATTCCTGCTGTATCTGTACAATCACAATTTGGGTTTGAGGTCTTGCAACCTGAGTCTGGGGCCCTGCAGCTAATTGACTTTCCTGCTTTAATCATGGTATAACTTGGCTGGCTGAGTCGCATGTAAAGAATATACGTGAGTTGCCACATGTGCATCTTCCTCTTTGAAGGAGCTATCTAAACCCATGCTCTGTATCTGAATCTTATCCAGTAACATCGAGAGTCGAGATTCATCACCAATCCATAAATTTGAATTTTCTGGTCCATGACTGATGAGTTGTGCAGGAGGCCTACTAGACTTATCCCGTGGAGAACTCAATGGAACAAACTTATTGACATTTACTCTTAAGAATCATTCTTGATCTTATGCAGATGGCTTCAATATATAGAATATAAATATATATGATATGTTAATCTATGATCAGATTACTGAATAGATTGTGAAAATGAATCTGGTTACATATGCGTTGGTTTTTCTTTTCATTTCGGCAATTTTTAATGCACCTTTAGTGGAACTTTGTTTCTCTCAGATGGAATTTATCTACATGCTATATTTGTTTTCCTTAGCGAACATGTAAGATGATGCCATTTCTGATGACACAATCTACCCCATTATTTAGACGATTATTCACTGATGCCTGATGTTAGTTGGTTACATGTAGCATGAGATTTGCTGGTTTGCAGACATCCAAATGGAGTTTCACCAGGCCCTTAAAGTAGGCTTATCAGGAGTGGATGGATATTCCTATCATCTGAACTCTTTTTATGGTGTTGGAATCTTATCTCAGATGATTCATATGATCATTATCATGGTTTAAGAAGTGTCTGGGCTGATAGATTAAAGAACTAGTTTTTTCTCTCTGGAAAGGATCATTCAATCTGATCAGCTCTTGCAATTGAGAGTTATGCAGTTCAAGCCATGTTTTCAAGAGTTAAATCCAAGCCAATGTCTCAAGTTGGATCTGGTCAGAAACACTGCCTTGGTAAGCTGAAGCACGGTGAAGATTTCCGAACTTCTACGGACCATGTATAGTTTATAGGCATAGTAAATCATGCTTCAATATGCTCACACAGTGATATTAATGACACTATCGCAATAGAATGGTACGGAGCGAGAAGAGAGAGAGAAATATCAAAATCATGCTTGAGGACCGGGTGGCACCGTTTTGAAGGGCCCCACCGTCGGAACAGTCTACAAAATTGGTGTTACGGGAGAGAGAGAGAGAGTTCAAAGTCATGCTTGAGGACCTGGTGGCACCGTTTTGAAGGGCCCCACCGTCGGAACAGTCAAAACTCACGAGCTACAAAATTGGTGTTAGTCTATTGTTGTGGTACAAACTTTCGCCTGGCCACCTTCTCATTTCATTTACGGAGGCGTAAGAAAGGGAACTTTTCTTGGTCACTTTATTGTAATAACTAGAGAGGGCAACACGTTGGGTGTAATAAATACGTAAATTTTGTGTACACATGCAACGAACTATATTCAAATTCGATGATGATGAAATAGACTTGGGATATAAAAAAAGTTACACATATCGTAATCTCCAAATATGATAACAAATAGGGGGTAATCTAAACTTTCTGTTTTATTCGAATTTGAATCCAAATACCAACAAACTTTATTGGGACTTGATCCTAAACTTGAATCAATGAATTTTCGAGAAAAAAATTTATTTTTTTAGACCTTTTCATATAGGTGTTCCGTTTTCGTATTTTTGAAAGGAGTCTCCTATTTGTCATAATTCTTAAAATACTTCTCTAACAATACAACTTGAGCAGTATCTAAGTATATATTATTGATCGTTTCATAAGGTAAAGGGACACCTTATTGATTATCCATAACTGGATTAATCTAATTCCTTAACTATAATATATTTGTAAACACTATAAATCTGTTTTAAAACACTACAAACGACAGATATAGAAATATCTTTATTTGATTATTTTTATTTTTAAATTAATAAATTTATAACGTGAATTTTTTTTTCGTATATGAGTTTTTTCTATTAGACTTTAAGTCTTTTTCTTGATTATAGTATTTTTAAATAAGCATATAATGTTTTGGTGGAGGTGTCCAAAACACTATAAGTCTACTTAAAAACATTGAAACTAATCCTATAAATCTTATACATAAGGGACTAGATTGATAAATCTTATACATAATATCTAATCACAGAAATTATGACAAATAGTGAACATCATCCTTTGAAAAATATGAAAAGGGACACCTTCACGGAAAAGATAAAAAAGTGAAGCTTTTCCTAAGAATTCACTGAACTTGAATCACGCATTTATTTTTTTATTCATAGGTATAAAAACTATATTATTATATGAAAAATTTTAATGCTAGATACTGAAATCATATTATGAAAGATAAAAGATTATAGATAAAAGATTATGATTGCATATCTTTTGATATTATTTAGAAAATTTTTATTTGATCTATAAGCACATCATCGTCAGATTTGAAAGGAACAATAATGTCGATTTATATGGAGAATTTGATTCATCTTCTCCTTTTCTTTCTATAACTTGTTATCACGTCATGTGATATATTGAGACCCTAGGAAGTTCTATCTATTTATAGATAAGAGCAGAGAGTTCTCATCAGGATATCTCCTGAGTAATTCAACCATAATTAAATTTTCTTTCTATTGACTGATAATTATATAATCACATCTATAATATATAGATAGGATTACATAATCTAACATTCTCTTACTTGGCCTAGTAATTAACAAGATATAAAAATTATTCATAATTAAAATAAATAAAATAAAAAAGTTATTTAAAAATAATTTTACTTAATTAGACTTTAAAATTTTGAAAAATATATTTTACACATATGTATGAATTTTATAAAATAGACCAACAAGTCCAATAAATATAATAAATAATATTAAGTCTAACTATCAATAAGAATCATAACGATTATATACCGTTAATAATATACTTCTTTCTATGTACCACAATACTTTTAGTCCTTTCAAATATAATCCAAAATAACTCCTATAATTTGTCTTGTTAAGAAATCCTATTATACATATTCAACCAAAATATTTAAATATATAAATGTAAATAGGATAGTAGAAATAAATATTTTTAATTACATAAATAAGAATATCAATTATAATATCTACTCAAACATATATCACCATATCTTTTATGGGTTGCTCAAAGAAATAATATTAAGAATATTTTTTCAAAAATAATTTAGATTGTAAGACCTTAGTAAATGGATTAATATTAATATAGTGGAACTCAAGTTCTTAATTATCATTAATTATTTATGAACTCTTTTCTTGGACTATCAAGTATATTATTTTATAATATATAGAATTGCTAGAGTACTTGTCATTTTTTAACAAGAAAAGTATTATGATATATCATAAAGTATCTTCAACGATTTAATAATTGAGTTTGACTATACAAGTCCTGAGATAAAATTTATAAAATATGTCATATTTTATAAAATTTACAAAATTTACAATAGTTGCATCAAAGTATGCTACAAAACAATTAATATTATTAATAATGTAATAATACATTGATTTATATTTTTTCTATAAATTATCCCTCCAACTAATATAGATAATAAACATAAAGTAGATTTTCTACTATCACGGTAATTTACAAAATTAGCATATGAAATATTATCATTTTAAATTGATCTAATTTCATATATATGAGTCTATTATCCTTTGTTCATTCTAGATAACTTATTACTTTCTTTATAATTTGTTAGTGTTTAATTTTTGAGTAACTCTAATATCTATCTAGTATTATAACTACAAAATTGATATACGGTATAAGCTTGAGTATATAATAGAATTCTAATTGCTTTGATTAAAATTTTTATTTATCCCATTTGCTAAATAAAGCTACATACTAAATCTCTCCAATACTCAATTAAGATATCTTTTCTTATATAGTCATAGCAATTATTTAGATCAATCCATGAATATCTCATTCATAATAGTCATATTAAAATTCTTGATGAGAAATATCTTGGTTTTGTATGATAAACCAATATCACTATTAATAAGTAAAAATTTATTTATATATAAAATCAATATAATAAAATAGCTCTAATTGACCTTTAGATATAAATATTTTCACTAAGATTATTCTTAAATCTAAAGAAAATAATAGTATTATGAACTTTATATACCATTGTCTAAAAGCTTGTTTAAGATTATGAATGAATTTTTTATATTTGCATACCAAATTTTACATTTTCTTTTGTAATTCATTTAGGTCAATATAATAAACTAGCTTTAATTGACCTTTAGATATAAATATTTTCACTAATATTATTATTAAATCTAAAGAAAATAATAGTATTATGAACTTTATATACAATTGTCTAAAAGCTTGTTTTTAGATTATGAATGAATTTATTAAATTTGCATACCAAATTTTACGTTTCTTTTTTTCTTTGTAAATCATTTAGGTTAATTTTTTAAATTTTCTTATTCAAAATTTTATTCAGAAAAGTTATTTTTACATCTCAAAATCATAATGCATCACTAATGATGATTCTTAATGAGTTCATTTAAAAAAAATAAAAGAAATATTATATTATGATCGATGCATTCTTTATCAGTAGAACCTTTGATCATAAGTCCAACTTTGTCCTTTGAGTTATACTTAATCTTAAATATGTTAGATTATCCAATTATATTTAATTAGGTAAAATATATTATAGATCTGATTAGATTCTAATAATGGTTATTATCAATAAGAAGAAAGTCCAATTATGATAGAATTTCTTAGGTGATGACCATGATGGGAGGGACTCTCCTAATTACTTCTCATAAACTCTCCACTCTTACCTATAATTAGATAAAATCTCCTACGGACTAAAAATATAATATGTGAAGATGTGGATATATGATGTTATTGAGAGATTATGAATATTCTCTTGTCTTCCATTAATTATGTGAGCCAATCATTGAGATAGTATAGTTCTTCTCTCATCTTCTCTTATCCCTAATTTATTGATCATAGTAGTCGATAGGAAGAGAGGAGAAGGTAACTCTAGTTTTCCTTGTAGATCGATATCATTGTGATTTTTGAATTCGAGGATGGTGCCCTTGCAAATCAAATAAATGTTTTTCTAGATGGCATAAAAATATATGCATTATAAATTTGATTTATTATTATTTTATTTTAATTTTGATATTAAAGTTTTTTTTTGCATAACAGTAATATACTATGATTTTTTGTACTTACAATTTGTATGAGAGCTAAATTTTTTAAAATTAAATACCTTAGATATGTTGGTTTTTGATTTATGATGCTTGAATTAATTATTTATATTATCGATCTACCTTTCTATTTAATTTGTCTTGCCACTAGCTTACAGGTGATGGGAGGTTCCTTGCATTAGATCAATGGACCACCCGCAGTCTTTGATGATCGCCAGCCCTATGGTGGTTGCACTGGCTGCACAATGCCAATGCATATGGTGGTATAGTAGCATCGTTGCATATGGTGATAGTAGTGGCTGCACAGCACCACTACTACATGTGATCGCTAAGAAAGTTGCAATAATGATGGTATGGGGACATATGCTAGCTATGGATAGTTGTGCAAGGCGGCGCGTGTGTAGGATGACAATAGCAAGCGGCCGCACACCACAGTGGCCAAGCAAGTGGCGGTCATGCACCGCATTGGTCGTGCACCATGTTGATCACACAAGTGACAACGGCCACACAGGTGACGGTCACATGCCTCATACAATAGAATTAGGGTTCTGATTTTGAAACTTATAGTTTTACAAATCTCATTAATTCTATTTTACATCCTTTTGATAGTTGGTGAAAATCAACTCAGCAACCATACACCCCAATAGCTAAAGAGCTACGATACATATGGAATACCAATTGACACCCTTCAACGAATTAAAATAAGATGGATCATTCAAGATTGAAGTAAGAGAAATTATTCTAATCACTTTATCAAAGAGAAAAAATGATAAATGATTACAACAGTACTTTGATTCTCATAAACGTCACAACCTAAAAAGTTTGATAAGTTAAAAGGGAAAGCAAATATTTAGGGTTTTTGAATGCCATAAGCAGAAAAGCTTGATAAGTTTCAAAGTTCATGCAAAAACTTAAAAATAAACACTCATCGGTGTTGGAAGATGATTATATTTCTTTAGGCTATTCTTTACAAAGAGAGTTAGCCTTGTTTATATAGAGCAAGGCAAGATACAAAGAGAATGAACTAATTAAATACATTAAATAACATTCAGATTCTCAATTTATGAATATAGATCATCAAGAATTTTACCTTGAGAAATCTAAAATAAAATTATCCATAATTCCAAATATGGTCCACTATGGCTGAATGACCTTTATTATTCAAAAAATGGATTAAATTTTCTAATTCCTTCAAGGCTTGATTTTCTCTTCATGGTATGGACTTATCTTAATCATGTTGATCTTTTTTTGGCTCTTCTTGCATCCATGAGACTTTGACCAAATCTTGACTAGCTTATTCCTTCCAATAAATAAATTATGACTTCTTTCATCTTTTTAGCTATAGCTCTTATTATAAGTCATTCATGAATAACAAGAGGGTCCTTGACAGATTTATGATTAACTAATTGGGTCATATCATTCCCCCTTTCATCGAAAGGATTCGTCCTTGAATCAGTGCCTTCATTACCTATATCGAACAAAGATAAATAAAAAACATTGAAGGTTGTACTGATATTGCCATACTCACCTGGTAGTTCTAGCTTGTATGTATTGTTATTGATTCTCTGAAAGACTTAAAATAAACCATCTTCTCTTGGCATTAGTTTAGACTTCCTTTGGCTATGAAATATTTCCTTCCTTAAGTGTAGCCAAACCTAATCACTAGGTTTAAATACTACTTGCTTTCGGCCTTTGTTATGTTATTTCTCATATTGTAGAGTTTTCTTTTCGATTTGTGTTCGGACTCTTTCATGCAATGCTTTGACAAAATCAGCTTTTTGATGACCATCTAAATTATCTTTTCCAAAAGTAATGGTAGAAATCCATAGGAGTCAATGGACTGAACTCGTACACAACTTCAAATGGGGAAGCATGCACACTTCTGTTATAAGCAAACTCGACATGTGGCAAACATTCCTCTCAATTCTTTAAATTCCTTTGAATTATAGCCCTCAAAAGCATTGATAAAGTTCTTTTTACTACCTCTGTTTGTCCATTTGTTTGTGGACGATAAGTGATTGAATACAATAGCCTTGTACCCAACTTGCTCCAAATTATTTTCTAAAATAGGCTATTGGAATTTCACATCTCTATCACTCATAATTATCCTTGAAATTTCATGTAATATCATAATTTCTTTGAAGAACAACACTACAACATATGTTGCATCATCTGTTTTATGGCAAGAAATGAAATGTGTCATCTTGCTAAACCTATCAACAACAACAAAAATAGAATCTCTCCCTCCTTTTGACCTAGGTAAACCCAAAACAAAGTCCATGGATATATCAACCCAAGGCTCACTAGGTATAGGAAGAGGAGTATACAACCCATGAGGCATTAATTAGCTTGTTTACAAGTATTACATTTCTCACACAATCTATCAATATCTCTTTTCATGTGTGGCAAAAAAAAATGATCATTTAACACATCTAAAGTTTTTCTGATCTCAAAATGCCCTATTAAACTTCTACTATGTGCCTCTCTCACAAGTAATTCTCTTATTGAACATTGAGGAATACACAACTTGTTTCCTTTGAAAAGAAAACCTTCATGCTTGAAAAAATTATCAAAACCCCATTTCTCACATGCCCCATAAACATTAGCAAAATCATAGTCAGAATTATATAAATCTTGAATATACTCAAAACCCAATAATTTTGCATCAAGTTTAGAAATTAGAGCATACCTTCTAGAAAGAGTATCGGTAATTACATTTTCCTTACCTTGTTTGTACTTGATGATGTATGGAAAGGATTTAATAAACTTCACCTATTTTGTATGCCTGCGACTTAGCTTTCCTTGTCCTTTGAGATATTTTAAGGACTCATGATTGATATGTATAATAAATTTTTTGTACCAAAGATAGTGCTGTCATGTCTCTAATACTCTTACCAAAGTGTAAAACTCATTGTCATATGTCGGGTAGTTAAGACTTGCTCCACTTAGCTTCTAACTAAAGAATGCAATGGGTTTGCTTTTTTGAATTAAGACTCCTTCAATATCTATCCCACTCGCATCACGCTCGATCTCAAAAGTTTTAGCAAAGTTAGGTAAAGCAAGCAAAGGTGTTGATCTAAGTTTATCTTTAAATAAATTAAAAGCATCATCTTGTTCTTTACCCTACCTAAATCCCACATTCTTTTTTATGCATTCAGTTAATGGTGCAATAATTATAGAAAAATCCTTAATGAATCTTCTATAAAAGCTAGTAAATCATGAAAACTTTTAACATCACTACACTAGTGGGTTTTGGCCATTCCCTAATTATTTTTTCTTTTTCTTAATCAACATGTATTCCTTTATCATTAACATAACTAAGAAAAGTAATTTCATTAGTGCAGAAAGTGCATTTCTTTATATTAGCATATAACTTTTCTTTCTTAAGCACATCAAAAACAACTTTTTAAATATGCTACATGTTCATCCAAACTTTTACTATACACAAGTATATCATCAAAATAAACAACGATAAACTTTCCAATATAACCATGCAAAACATAATTCATCAATCTCATGAAAGTACTAGGTGCGTTAGTTAGGCTAAAAGACATTACCAACCATTCATATAAACCATGTTTAGTTTTGAAAGCAGTTTTCCATTCATCACCCTCATTCATTCTTATTTGATGATATCCACATTTTAAATCAATTTTTAAAAACACACAAGAACCATGCAATTCATCTAACATGTCATTTGACCTAGGAAAATGATGTTGATACTTTACCATGATTTTGTTGATGGATATGCAATCAGCACATATTTTTTAAGATCCATCTTTTTTTGGTACTAACAAAATAGGAACTGCACATGGACTCATGTTTTCTCGCATACAACCCTTTTTCATAAGCTCACTTACTTTTGGATTTCCTTGGTCTCTTTAGGTTTGCATCTATATGCTGGCTTATTTGGTATGCTTGCACCCGGAATGAAATCTACTTGATGCTCAATTCCTCTAATTGGTGGCAAACCATTTGGTACTTCTTCTGAAAAAAGATCATCATTTTCCTGCAAAAGATCAACAATAACACTAGGTAATTTTTTGTTAATTTCATTAGATGCAATCAAAATGTCCTTGTACATAAGTATTGGTTGCCTCATGGTTAAGATTTTCTTTATATCACTCATTTTGGCATAAGCACTCATTTTTTCTTTCTCTCATGTCTTCCTTGTTTTCTCCCCCCTTGTGTTTCCCAACACTCTTGTTTTTACCACTCAACTTACATTTTTTTCTTTTTTCTCTCTTTCTTGCTCCCTCTCTAAAGTTTTGGTTAATGAAGATTCAAGCTCCTCAAACTATTGTTTTATGCGCTTCTGGTCTTAAAAAATGGTCGTTGGAGGCAAAGGTCCAAGTTGATATTTTTGTCTATCCAAGATTAAAGAATAATGATTCTTGAACCCATCATGTGTTACCCTTCGATCATATTGCTATAGTCTCCCTAATAATAGGTGACCAACATACATAGGTACCACATCACACCAAACTTCATCCTTACATCTACCAATTGAGAAAGAAATTAACACTCGTTAATTTACCTTTACCACAATCATTGTAACTTGTAAGATTTTGGATGTTTGATAGTAGGTAATTTCAGTTTCTCCACGAGCAAAGTACTTGTCACATTGTACAACTTCCACAATGAACAATTATGTTACACAATTTGTTAGCAATCAAACAATGAGTGTGAAACATATTCTCACAATGTTCATCATTTTTATTTTGCAAAGTGTGTGTTGGAACAACTAAAATTTCACCTTTAGCATACTCTACATCACTAGCATCCTCTAATGATGGAGGGTCATCAGTATCCTCTTTCTCACTTGCATATTTCATAATCTCATCCTTCATAATTATAACTCTCTTATTAGGACATTCACGTGCCATATATCCATGCCCAAGGCACTTTAAACACTTAATGTCTTTAGTTTAATTCAGTTGATTCTCACCTTTACCCTTATTGCCTAATTCAATTTTACCTTTAGTTTCACTAATTTTAGGCTTAACAATGGGTTTATCATCCTTTTTTACTCTAATTCAATTTCCAAAAAGAAGAAGAAACCGAATAAGGTTTTGAATCATACCTTATGTCTTTTCCTTTGAGTTGCCTCTCAATCTTCATGGCCACATTTACCATGTCTTCAATCTCCACATAGTGTTGTAACTCCACAAGATCAGCAATGTTCTTGTTTAATCCACTAAAAAATTGAGCCATGGTGGCCTCACAGTCTTCCTCCACATTAGCTCTTATCATGGTTATCTCCATCTCCTTGTAATATTCCTCAACACTCATAGAACTTTATGTCAAAGTTTGTAGTCATTGATGCAAATCCCTATAGTAATGGCTCTAGGGACAAATCTCCTCCTCAAGATTTATTTTATCTCGAACCAAGTCTCCATAGTTCTTTCACCATTTCTACATCTGTCTTTATACAATTGATCCCACTAAACAATAGTATAATCACAAAATTCAACGGTGGCTAATTTTACCTTTTTTTCTTCAGAGTAGTTGTGGCATTCAAAGATCAACTCCACTTTTTGTTCCCACTCCAAATGAGCATCTGGATTATTCTTCACTTGAAAAGAAGGAATTTTTATTTTGATACTGCCAATGTTTCTGTTCACACCATCAAAATGTCATCTCCTACTTTGTCTCCTAGGATTAACTTCTTAAGTAATTAGAGTAACTTGGTCATCATCCATGTCTTCTACTCCATCATATTCATTATTGACAAAGATTACTTGTCTCCCATGCCGTGGTCTTCCTTGTAATCTACTAATTGCATCATCATGCCTTTCTAGATTATTTCTTACATTCTCTATTATTTTGAACATACATTCAAATTGTTGCTGTATTGCTTGAACCAAAAGATCATTTGATGTAGAACTCATTTTTTTTTCTTTAGACATGTTAAAGTCTGAAAAAATAAAATTAGAACAACCTCACCAATACTCTCTCAAGTGTCTCACTCAAGATTTGGCTTTTCTCGATACTGATCTCACCACTCTTGCCTTACCTCTCTTATTTTGTTCTTTGGGTTCTTAAATGAAACTAAGGTACCTAAACAAATAATTTAAATTATGGCAATTCAAGGATAGTGAAATTGGATATGTATAAAAGCAGAAAAAAAGGAGAGGCCAATTTAAAGGTGTACGTATTATACTTTGATCATTCAAGAATTAAAATTAAAATATCAAATGAACAGAAAAAAAAAATGGAATTGAAGAGAGATTTCCAAATCAGAACAAGATTGAATTCTATAATTTGTAAGAATTTCTTGAATCCATAATTCTGATATTTTACTTACAAAAGAAAAGATCTTTTCTTTTTTTACCTTTGATTTTCTCTCTCTTTTTTTATTTTCACTCTTTTTTTTCTTTTGTCCTTTACTTTTCTCTCTTTTTTTTGACTTTCTAATTTTTTTCTTTTCTTTTTTTTATACTATAAATTATAGATAAACAAAGAAGAAGAATAAGAACACAACAATGAAAGAAGCATACTAATTATACCTATGATGCTGAAGAGAAAAGGAAAAGCTAAAAGAGAGCAAATAAATGGATATGCAAACCTTAAACTTGAGCCGAGCTCCGATACCAAAATGATGGAAATCATCAACTCAACAACTATACACTCCAATAGCTAAAAAGCTATGATACATATGGAATGCAAATTGACACCCTCCAACGAATTGAAACAATTATAGCTAAAGAGCCGAGTTCAAGATTGAAGTAAGAGGAACTATTCTAATGACTTTATTAAAGAGAAAAATGATAAAAGGTTAGAACAATACTTTAATTTCCCTTTTAACTTATTAAACTTTTTAGTTTATGGTGTTTATGGGAATCAAAGTGCTGCACTAATCTTTTATCATTTTTTTCTTTGATAAAATGATTAAAATAGTTCCTCTTACTTCAATCTTGAATGATCTGTCTTATTTCAATTCATTGAAGGGTGTTAATTTACATTTCATATATACCATAGCTCTTTAGATATTGGGGTGTATGATGTTGAGTTGATGATTTCCACCAATAGTTTTATCCTTTAAAAACTCTATAATTCTATTTATATCTTATAGAAAAATAAAATTTTACCCATAAGAATTAATTACTTTTTATTTATATCCTCAATTATAAAATTGATCAATATGATTTATTTTTAATTAAATATTATGATTGAATCCGACCATGACTATATTTTGACTAAATGATTGGATTTAGTTTCGATCAATCAAGTTTTGATCAAATATTGAAAAAGTTTAATTTTTGATCAATTTTGACTTCGATCAATTTTTATTTTTTGACTTACTTAATTAGACTAATATTTAGCATAATTAAATAAGATTTATTAGTCTAATTTAAAATTTTATATAAAATAAAGATAAATATATTATGGTCTTCTTTTATAGTTTCATCATATAACAAATTTTTGCATGTTATAATTAAACTACAATTATTGTTTTAGGCATTTGTTTAATTATTCACATGTATATCCTTAAATATTAAGAAATTATATTTATTTCCATATAATGGTATGATTTATATATTCTTATAATTACAGTTATCATATGAGTTTTTGTTTATGCAAATTAATATTCAATTGATTTGTAGCTTGTTAGATTCTCAAGATTACAGTTACTTAGTATTCATTGACTTTGTAGCTAGTTAGCATTTAATTTTTGAGTAACTCTAATATCTATCTAGTATTATAACTACAAAATTGATATCTGGTATAAGTTTGAGCATATAATAAAATTCTAGCTACATATATACCTAGTATCTGGACTTCTTTTTCAAGTCATTTTAAAATACTTGCTTTGACTAAAATTTTTATTTTTCCCATTTGCTAAATAAAGCTATATACTAAATCTCTTTTAAACTCCATCAAGATATCTTTTCTTATATAGTCATAGCAATTATTGAGATCAATTCATGAATATCTAAATTTTGATAATATAAATTGGCTCATTCATAATAATCATCTTAAAATTATTAATGAGAAATATCTTGGTTTTGTATGATAAACCAAGATCACTATTAATAAATAAAATTTTATCTATATATAAAATCAATATAATAAACTAGCTCTAGTTGACCTTTAGATATCAATATTTTTACTAAGATTATTCTTAAACCTAAACAAAATAATAGTATTATGAACTTTATATACCATTGTCTAAAAGCTTGTTTAAGATTATGAATGAATTTCTTAAGTGCACATACCAAATTGTGCATTTCTTTTTTTTCTTTGTAAATAATTTAGGTCAATATAATAAACTAGCTCTAATTGACCTTTAGATATAAATATTTTCACCAAGATTATTCTTAAATCTAAAGAAAATAATGGTATTATGAACTTTACATTTTTTCTTTATAAATCATTTAGGTTAATTCTTATAAATTTTCTTATCTAAAATTTTATTCAGAAAAGTTATTTTTACATCTCAAAATCGTAGTGAGTCATTAATAATGTTATGATGATTCTTAATGAGTTCATTTAAAAAAAAACTAAAAGGAATATCTTATTATGATCGATGCATTCTTTATCAGTAAAACATTTGATCATAAGTCCAACTTTATATTATTTGATGTTGTTCTTTAAGTCATGTTTAGTCTTAAATATGTTAGATTATCTAACCATATTTAATTAGGTAAGATATATTATAAATTTGATTGGATTCTGACAATGGTTATCATCAATAAGAAGAAAGTCTAATTATGATACAATTCCTTAGGTGATGATGATGATGGGAGGGACTCTCTTAATTACTTACCCTAGTCTCTCCACTCTCATATATAAATAGATAAAATCTCCTATAGATTAAAAATATAATTTGTGAAGACATGGATGTGTGATATTATTGAGAGATTATGAATCTTCTTTTGTCTCCCCTTAATCACGTGAGCCAATCATTGAGGTAGTACAGTTCTTCTCTCATCTTCTCTTATTCCTGATTTATTGATCATAGTAGTCCTATGAAGGATAGGAAGAGATAAGAAGTTAATGCTAGTTTTCCTTATAGATTGATATCACTGCGATTTTCAGATTAGAGGATAGTGCCATTGCAAATCAAATAAATTTTTTTCTACATGGTATCGAAATATATGCATTATAAATTTGATTTTTTATTTTTTATTTTAATTTTGATATTATAGTTTTTTTGCATAACAGTAATATACTATGATTTTTTTGTACTTACAACTGGTACCAGAGCTTAATTTTCTAAAATCAAATACCTTAGATCTGTTGATTTTTTATTTATGATGCTTGAATGAATTATTTATATTATCGATCTACCTTTCTATTTAATTTGTCTTGCCATTAGCTTACGAATGATGGGAGGTTCATTGCATTAGATAAATGGAACACCTTTGATAGTTTAATGTCGATAAAAGTATTGTTGATATCGTAGTCTATGATGATCGCTAGCCCTATGGCGGTTGCACTGGCTGCACAACGCTAATATATACTGCGATATAGTAGCATCATTGCATATGGTGATAGTAGTGGTTACACAACACCACTACTACATGTGATCACTAAGACAGTTGCAACAATGATAGTATGGCGACATCTGCTAGCTATGGATAGTTGTACAAGGCTGCTTATGTACATGACAATAATAGCAAGCTACCGCACACCGCGGTGGCCAAGTAGGTAGCGATCATGCACTGTATTGGGCATGCACCATGTTGATCGCACAAACGATAACGACCACACATACGACATTTACATGCCTCGTGCAACAGAATTAGGGTTCTAATTTTGAAAATTATAGTTTTACAAATCTCATTAATTCTAGTTTACATCCTTTTGATAGTTCTACCCATCAGAAACTCTATAATTCTACTTATTTATGTCCTTTTGATACTTCTGCTTATCTATTTTACATCCTTTTGATAGTTCTACCCTTTAAATAATATAATTTTACCTTAAGAAATAATAATTTTTTATTTATGTCCTCAATTATAAAATTAATTAATATGTTTTATTTTAATTAAATATTAGATTAAATCTGACCATGACTATATTTTGACTAAATGATTGGATTTAGTTTTGATCAATCAAGTTTTGATCAATATTAAAAAAGTTTAATTTTTTATCAATTTTGACTTTGTTCAATTTTTATTTTTTTGACTTACTTAATTAGGCTAATGTTTAGCCTAATTAAATAAGATTTATTGATCTAATTAAAATTTTTATATAAAATAAAAATAAATATAAATTATGGTCTTCTTTTATAATTTCATCATATAACAAATTTTTGCATGTTATAATTAAACTCCAATTATTGTTTTTAGGTATTTGTTTAGTTATTCACATGTATATCCTTAAATATTTAGAAATTATATTTATTTTCATATAAAGGTATATTCTCATGATTACAGTTATAGATGAGTTTTTGTTTATAAAAATTAATATTCGATTGATTTGTAGCTTCTTAGATTCCCATAATTACAGTTATCTAGTATTCATTAACTTTGTAGCTAGTTAGCATTTAATTTTTGATTAACTCTAATATTGATAACTGTCTAGCTAGTTACCTAGTACTATAACTACAAAATTGATAACTGGAATAGGCTTGAGCATATAATAGAATTCTAGCTACATATATACCTAGTATCCATACTTCTTTTTCAAGTCATTTTAAAATACTTACTTTGATTAAAATTTTTATTTTTCCCATTTGCTAAATAAAGCTATATACAAAATTTCTCCAATCAAGATATCTTTTCTTATATCCATAGTAATTATTTAGATAATTTATAAATATCTCAATTCTAATAACATAAATTGACTCATTTATAATAGTCATCTTAAAATTCTTGATGAGGAATATCCTAGTTTTGTATGATAAACCAAAAAAGATCACTATTAAAATTTTATCTATAGATAAAATCAATATAATAAACTAGCTCTAATTATCCTTTAGATATAAATGTTTTCACTAAGATTATTCTTAAATCTAAAGAAAATAATAGTATTATGAACTTTATATACCATTGTCTATAAACTTGTTTAAGATTATGAATGAATTTTTTAAATTCGCATACCATATTTTACATTTCTTTTTTTTTCTTTGTAAATCATTTAGGTCAATATAATAAACTGGCTCTAATTGACCTTTAGATATAAATATTTTTACTAAAATTATTCTTAAATCTAAAGAAAATAATAGTATTATGAATTTTATATACAATTGTCTGAAAGCTTATTTAAGATTATGAATGAATTTCTTAAATTCACATACCAAATTTTATATTTCTTTTTTTCTTTATAAATCATTTAGGTTAATTCTTATAATTTTTCTTTTCCAAAATTTTATTCAAAAAAGTTATTTTTACATCTCAAAATCATAATAAGTTACTAATGTTATGATGATTCTTAATGAGTTCATTTAAAAAAAAATAAAAGGAATATCTTATTATGATCGATGCATTCTTTATTAGTAAAACCTTTGATCATACGTCCAACTTTATATCATTTGATATTGTCTTTCGAGTCATGTTTAATCTTAAATATGTTATATTATCTAATCATATTTAATTAGGTAAGATATATTATAGATCTAATTGGATTCTGATAATAGTTATCATCAATAAGAAGAAAGTTCAATTATGATATGATTCCTTAGGTGATGACCATGATGGGAGGGACTCTCTTAACTACTAGACTCTCCACTCTCACCTATAAATAGACAAAATCTCCTACGAACTAAAAATATAATTTATGGAGACATGGATATGTGACATTATTGATATATTATGAATCTTCTCTTGTCTCCCCTTAATCACGTGAGCCAATCATTGAGATAATACAGTTCTTCTCTCATATTCTCTTATCCCTAATTTATCGATCATAGTGGTCTTGTGAATGATAAGAAGAGAGGAGAAGGTAAGTCTAATTTTCCTTATAGATCGATATTATTATGATTTTCGGATTCGAGGGTGGTGCCCTTGCAAATCAAATACATGTTTTTCTGGATGGCATCAAAATATATACATTATAAATTTGATTTATTATTTATTATTTTAATTTTGATATTTTATTTTTTGTATAATAGTAATATATTATGGGTTTTTGTACTTACAATGGACCTTAGATATGTATGTTTTTTATTTATGATGCTTGAATGAATTATGTGTATTGTCGATCTACCTTTCTATTTAATCTGTCTTGCTACTAGCTTATGAGCGATGGGAGGTTCCTTGCATTAGATCAATGGACTAAGTGTGATAGCTTGCTGTTGATAATAGTATTGTTGATGACCACAGTCTTTAATGGTCGCCAACCCACAGTGGTTGCACTGGCTACATAGTGCTAATGCGTATGGTGGTATAATAGCACCGTTGCATATGGTGATAGTAGTGACTTCACAACACCACTACCACATGCGATCACTAAGATAGTTGCAACAATGATGGGATGGTGGCATTTGTTGACTATGGATAGTTATGCAAGGCGACACATGTGCATGACGATAATAGCAAGTAGTCACACCGTGGTGGCCAAGTAGGTGGTAGTCACGTATCACATTGGTCGTGCACCATGTTGATTACACAGGCGACGACGGCCATGCAAGCGACGGTCACATGCCTCGTGTAACAAAATTAGGGTTCTGATTTTGAAAACTATAGTTTTACTCTTACAAATCTCATTAATTCTATTTTACATGTTTTTGATAGTTCTGCCCTTCAAAAACTCTATAATTCTACTTATATCCTATAAAAAATATAATTATTTAAATATTATGATGGAATCTGACCATGACTATATTTTGACTACATGACTGGATTTAGTTTCGATCAATCATGTTCTGATCAAATATTTAAAAAGTTTAATTTTTGATCAATTTTGACTTTAATCAATTTTTATTTTTTGACTTACTTCATTGGGCTAATGTTTAGCCTAATTAAATAAGATTGATTGGTCTAATGTAAAATTTTATATGAAATAAAAATAAACATAAATTATGGTCTTCTTTTATAGTTTCATCATAAAACAAATTTTTTCATATGATAATTAAACTCTAATTATTGTTTTTAGTTATTTGTTTAGTTATTCACACGTATATCCTTAAATAATAAGAAATTATGTTTATTTTTATATAAAGGTATGATTTATATGTTCTCATGATTATAGTTATCATATGAGTTTTTGTTTATGCAAATTAATATTCGATAATTATCATGTTATTATTTCATTATTATTAGACTATTTTGGCATAAATTATATTAAAGAATACTTAGTGAACATTATTTATAACTTTTATCGTTAAGTTGTATTTGATTGCTAGCTAGCACCTATGATTATAAGCATATAGAATATAAGTTATAATAAATATTTTATCATTTATAAGACATTAGTATTTTATATTACTATATTGGTTTTGTAGCCGCTAAAGTGACTTGGGCTAATAATTTATAAAATTATATTAAAAAATAAGTCTTAAATGATATTAAGAAAATAATATTCATAATAACATATATAATTTTGAGATTTAGATTATCATAAAAGAGAATTTACTTCGAAAATTTATGTGATAGGATGAGATGATACTATTTTAAATATCCTTATAGTTTATGGTTATATACCAAACGGTAACAATTCCATAAGGATGGTAATAGTTCTCCATGTATAATTTTGAATGAATACCGGATATGTTAATATTTTACTAAAAAGTAAAATATGGATGATATCAATATTTTATTATATCTTAAAAACTCAAACCATTAATATTATTTTATATTTTATAATGGTACTTCCTTCTATACACTCTTAGGCTTCCAATATCCTTGTACTCCCTGGTTCAAATTATTCAGAATGGTTAGAGCAAGTATAATTAACACTAAGCATATTAAATCTTGACTTAGTATTATTTGTTAAAAGTCTTGTAGACTTAACTAATGAAAATATCATAGAGCAAATTAATGAAATAAATACTTGGAAAAGATCTAAAAGACTTAGCTTAATGTTTATAAGAATGACAATTGCAAGTAGCATAAAGACTTCATTACGAACTACAACTAGCCTACAAGAATATTTAAGGACTATTAAAAATAAATTTAAATATGTTGATAAGTTATTAGCTGACACATTAATGAATATGACTCAATATTATGATGACACTAGAGGGATTTCAGATCATATCCTCAATATGACTAACAAGGTTACGAAACTTAATGCATTAGGCATAAATGTTGATGTGTCTTTCCTTGTGCAGTTAGTTCATCTTTAATTCTCTTTCTCATCAGTTTGACCAATTCAAGATTCACTATAATATAAATAAGAATAAGTGGGGCTTAAATAAGCTAACTAGTATGCATATTCAAGATGAATAAAGATTAAAGTAGAAAAAATCTCATAATATTCTGACTACTATTCAAGGAGTTGATAATAAGAGAAAAAGGTTGAAGTGTCATCCATCAAATAATTTTATTGGGTCTAGAAATGTTAAAAAGACTAATGAAGAGAAAGGCATCATAGTAAAATGATTCTTTTGTAGAAAGAAAATACATGTGAAAGGGATTGCCTTAAACATAATACTTGGTTTGAAAAGAAATGTATAAACTCGACCTTTGTATATTTCAAATCAAACATTATAATAGTTCCTTATGATACTTGTGGATACATTCTGATGCTTCAATTTATATTACCAATATTATAAAGGGATTTTTTCAATCGAGAAACCAAATGAATATTGAAGATTAATCATTATGAGAAATCATCTTAAAGCGAAAGTGATATCAATGGGAACTTATCTTTTTTTTGGTAATGGTAAACTCAATATATTTAATGATTAAAGAAAAATTGGTTATGAAATTCTATATAATAGTTTTTACAAAATTAACTTGAATCTTGAGTTTACAAAGATATTAGTGACCATACAATCAAATATTGGATTGAAACATAATTTTAATAATGAAAAATCTTCTATTTTGTAGCATAGACGATTGGAGTATATCTTTAAAGTAAAGAATTGAAAGATTAGTAAATGATATCACTTTGAAAGATAGAGACAACTAATTTGATTTTTACATAGATTGCATTAAAAAAAAAGCAAACTAAGCATATAAAGAAAAATGCTATTAGAAGTAAAGAACTACTTGAGATTATTCATACTAATGTCTATAGACCACTAATATCCCCTATTTCAATGGAGAAAGATATTTTATCATATTTATAGATGATTTGTCCAAATATAGCTATGTATGTCTAATACATGAAAAATCTAAAACGTTGATATTGAATCATGATAATGAAATTAACTAATGAATTTATGAACTAATATGCTTTCAAGATAATTAATGTAGGAAAAACTTTGACATGGACTTGAACTATCAGAGGGCAATTTAACAAAGTAGACATTGGGTCGAAAAGCTTCATGTCAAAGATTGGACAACAAGCTAGAGGATTGGTCGACGCATAGTAGGAGGGACTTCATGCCATGAGTTCAAGCATCGAGTGAGAATATAGGTCGGAAGTTTAGATAAAGTGCTGGATGATCAGATGATATACTAAAATATTGGACATCGTTTTTGTAATTAAAGTGTGTTGAGAAACCTCAACGGGAGCATCACATGCGTAGCAGAAATCAAAAATAAAAAACTGGTTTCCCACGCAGATCAAATCGTTGTACAAAAGATTTGGGTCATGAGAAAGTCGCAAAAATTGATAAAACCATATTATATGATATATTAATTATCTAGGGAGATTATATATCCCTGTATTTCCATATCCAGATAGAGATGATGAAAGAGGTCAAGCATCCTCCTCTCTAGTGGTATCCACACGATGGATCTCTGTAGCAAAACTCTTCTAATCTGATCTCACAACTCATGCACAGAGGGAGGGAGGAGAATAGGAGGGGGAGGCTAAGGCTGCAGCTTATCAACCATGAGTCTCCCCTCCTATTTATAGAGAGCCACCAAAAACCCTAGGGCTCTTGCCTTAGTGGGTATTAGATCTTCATCCAACTACTTACTAACCTTACATTATTGGATCTCTATCCAATAATCTCCTTAGGCCTCTAATTCGGTCTTAATCAAGGAGCCTATTAACATAGGGTCTCATCTAATGAGAATAGGGGCTAATTGGATCTCCATTCAATCTTCAATTCACTGAAGTATCCACCATATGTGTGTGACTCTCTAGGGCCGATACTAAGTTGGCCATGAGTCACTCCCATCAGAACTCCTTCTGATATAGTGAATTATTATCTCAATAATAATTCACTCGACTATGAACATACTAAACCACTATGCCATAGTCCTTAGACGGTACAAGGAGATTAAATCCATCGTACCTATTTGTCCATCCATAGTTATCGTGTATCTATAATCCCTCATCCAACTAATATCCCAAAAATTATATATTAGACATGAGAACTCTTTCTCTCTCAATGCGAATGACATTGGCCAGGGATTTGTCTGAGCAAGCATATATAAGATATTTCTCTTGTGATACCGAGAGTGGATGATCCTCTATTAACACTTAATTACCTTCATAAGGTTGGCTACCAATCCCAATAACTAGCTGTACTCGATCTGAAACTTTTTAAACCCTAAGTCTAGCATCAAAGAAAGGAGTACTCATACAAGACATCTTTGGTGTCTCAAGTCAAAGGACCAGATACACAACTGGGACTATGAAATCATTGTCTGACATTATGTATCATTAACCATATAGCATTCCATAAGCGGATGAATGAGTGAACTCATTCTCTAATGAGCACCTGTACTATATCTCTCCACATAAGTGGTTATGAGACTAGCCACCCCCATTATATGGACGGGTATAAAGTACATCGGTCTATTCGATTATCTCGATGTCCCTCTCGAGTAACCTATGACCATGATTATTTAGGATATGTGTTTAAAAGGTGAATCAATCTCATTATCGTGATCTCATGATGATCTGATTCCTATTTCATAGAACCAAGGATATCACAATATATATGTAATATATAATATAATGTGAGAATATGCTAGTAATAATCTTAAACAAAAAGATTGCACAACATGTCACACATGCCATCACTCACGTGATTGGCTTGCAAGACACCAATAACCAACAATCTCCCACTTGACCTAAAGCCAATCACCTATGTGTCTGAACCCTATCAAAACCCTGTGATACTTAAATACAATCTGAACTAACGACTTTGATAGTGGATCTGTAATGTTATCTTCGGATGAAACTCTTTCCATTGCTATATCTTTTCAGGTCATCAGAATACTTCTGATGAGACCAGGGTTCCCTTGCTAGAGCTATCGCCTTGTTGTTGTCGCAATATATGGGAATCAGGTCCATGCTGCTTGGTATGACTCCCATATCATAATGAACTTCATCTATACCCTTTCTTTTATTGCTTTTACTGTAGTAATGTATTCTGCCTCTGTGGTCGAGTCAATAATAGTATCTTGCTTGGAACTCTTCTGGCTTACTGCTCCTCCATTCAGGGTGAAACATATCCTGAGTTTGACTTGTTAGCATCAATGTTAGACTAGAAAGTCGAGTCCGTGTAGCCCTCAGCCTGGAGGCTAGCTCCTCCATATACTAATAAAAGATCCTTAGTCCTTCTCAAGTACTTAAGGATACACTTTATTGCCTTCCAATGTTCTAAACCTAGATCTGCCTAATACCTACTTGTGACACTCAGAGCATATATTGCATCAGGCCTAGTACATAGCATACATGATAAACCTTATCGCTGAGGCACAAGGTATCTTATCCATGTTTGCCCTTTCTTCAAGAGTCTTTGGGGACATATTCCTATCATCAGTATGAGACCTCTCTTAGAATTCTTCATGCCAAACCTTTTGATAATGGAGTCTATGTACCTAGACTGGGACAAGCCAAGCATCCTCTTAGATCTATCTCTATAGATCTGGATCCCCAAAATATAGGATGCTTCCCCTAAGTCTTTCATAGAGAAGTTTCTAGATAGCCAAGTCCTTACTGTGAAGAGTATTCCTATGTCATTCCCAATTATTATAATATCATCTATATATAATACCAAGAAGGTGATAGCACTTATAGTTACCTTTCTGCATACATAAGGTTTATCTTCATTCTTAACAAAGTCAAAAGATCTGATCGTCTCATCAAATCTTATGTTTCAACTTCGGGAAGCTTGATTTAGTCTATAATGGACTTGAGCAGCCTGTACACTTTATATAGACTTTCTCTGGATACGAATCCTTCTGGCTATATCATATACACCTCTTCCTCGAGGTTGCCATTAAGGAATGTCATTTTCACATCCATCTGCCAGATCTCACAATCATAGTGTGCTGCAATGGCTAAAAGAATTATAATGGATTTATGCATGACTACAAGTGAAAAAGTTCATCATAGTCAACTCCTTGTCTTTGATGGTATCCTTTAGCTATCAGCCTTGCCTTATAGGTCTCTATTTTTTCATCTACTTCGATCTTTTTTTTGAAGATCCATTTGTAGCCAATGGGTATGATGCCATCAGGTGCATCCACAAGGTTCTAAACCTTGTTAGAATACATGAAATCCATCTCAGAATTCATAGCTTTTTGCCACTTCCCAGAGTCTATACTCATAATAGCCTCCTCGTAGGTCTAAGGATTAACATCCTGAGAGTCCTTTCTACTGATATGTCACATATATCTTTCAGGAGGGTGAGATACTCTGCTAGACCTACGCAAAGTTAGAAGTTGTGTGTTAGGTACCTGAACAGACTCAGACTCTAGAATGGTGCTTGAGCTAGGTTCTCCAACTTTGCTCAACTCTATCTTACTCCCACTATTTCCACCAAGAAAGTGCTCCTTCTCAAGGAACACAGTTCTCTTGGTAACAAAGACCTTTCGATACTCGGGATGATAGAAGTAATACCCCAAAGTCTCCTTAGTGTATCCCATAAACGTGCACTGTTTTATCCTTGATTCTAACTTATCGGGGTTGTGTCTTCTAATATGGGTAGGACAGCCTCAAATCTTAACCATCTTTAGATCAGACTTCTTTCCTTTCCATATCTCATATGGTATAGACACTACTGACTTTGATATAACTCTATTCAGAAGGTAAGCTGCGATCTCTACAGCATATCCCCAGAATGAGATAGGTAGGTCAACGAAACTCATTATAGATCGCACTATGTCTAACAGTGTGCGATTCCTCCTTTCTAATACACCATTAAGCTGAGGTATCTAAGGAGGTGTCCATTGGGATAGAATCTCATTGTCCCTAAGGAAATAGGTAAACTCTATACTCAAGTACTCTTCTCCTTGATCTGATCTAAGAGTCTTAATACTCTTTCCAATTTAGTTCTTAACTTCATTCTTATATTTCCTGAATTTCTCAAAGGCCTTAGATTTGTACTTCATCAAGTACACATATCCATACTTAGAGAAATCATTAGTGAATGTAATGAAGTATAAATAACTACCTATAGCCTAAGTCGATATGGGACCACACATATCACTACGTATGAGTTCCAATAACTCAATGACTCTCTCTCCAGTTCCACTAAAAGGAGTGTTGGTCATCTTCCCATGAAGGCAAGGTTCACAAGTTGCATATGACTCAGGATCTGAGTATCCATCTTTAAGTAACTTTTGAATCCTTCCCTTGTGTATATGACCTAGCCTACAATGCCATATGTATACATTATTCACCTTATCTCTTTTCCTCTTAAACATATTTATATTCATGATATGTGGAGAAGTGTCTAACATATATAAGTCATTTATCAATGTCTCTCCAGTGATGATCTCATCATCCATAATTATTAAATAACTATGTTATCAAAAACTAATTTATATCCACTAATTATTAAACAAGAGATACAAATAATATTTTTGATAATAACGAGAATAAAATAGTATGCATCCAATGTAATAATAGCTCCACCAGGCAGATGTAGGGTGACATTCTCAACAATAACTACAGTAACTCTTGCTCCATTACCCATCTTGAGGTCCATCTTGCCTCTGGCCAATCTCATAAGTTTTGCCAGAACCTGTCACGAATTGCATATATGATAAGCACTTCCGATATCCAATACCCATGTGTTATCATGAAAATATAACAAGTGGAGACTGATCATGAATATACCCGAAGCTTCTCCAAGCTTCTGTTTCGCCTTATCTGCAAGGTAGTTCTTATAGTTTCTCTTCCAATGCCCATCTTGGCTGTAGTGGAATCACTATCCTTTATCCTTTGCTAGGTTTTTCTTAGCAACCTTTGCCTTTCCCAATCTTCCTTTGCTCTTGCCCTTCTTAATGGGTCTTACTGGCCTTTCTTTTATTCTTGGTCTTACCAATATAGAGAACTAGCTTCTCCTTCTTGTTGGTGCTCTTAGCGTCCCTCAACATATTGAGGAGCTCAGGTAGAGTCACCTCAAACTTATTCATATTAAAGTTTAATAATAAATAGTAAAAAAAATCTAGTAGGGACTAAAGTATAAGATCAACATACATGTTATCCTTTAGACTATCTTTATACTTCACAAAGCGAGTGATCTCATCCTCGCTTGTCCTTTCCTCTTACGTGGGAACCATCATATTAAGGACATATACGATTTTCTCTTTCATAAAAATAATTTTCAAATTAGGGAGCCTTTGGACCAATGAGGCGATTGGCATCAAGTATGCCATACAGAGGTTTTGCAAGTGACAAACAAGATATAACTTAAGTAAATAACATGTAGACTTTGCACATAATACTAATTAAGATATGGACTTCTATCTTAATGTATTCTCACTATTTTCCTAGCGAATCACATGACACCCTCGACACATGAGACGGAAGTCTCTGGCACACTCCTAGCGGGGATTGAGATCCAATTAGCATCTTATTGCAATCTCGAGGGACTCGACCAACTACACTAAGCCCAAAAGGTAGACAACTCTTGTCAATCATAACTCCTTGTGATTCTCATCATGTTCAACCTCCGAATCATCATGGTCTCGACTACTCGACCAACCATGAAGTTCAGTTAAGTCATCACCATCATTACAAGATGAGTCTGATTCGATGAATATGCTCTTGATTACTCGACCAAGTCATACCATGTACTTAGGTCATTGGTGACATCTATATGTCGTAGACAAGAACTCGATCATGTAGATAGGTGAGCCTTAAGTGACTCAATCTATGTCATGATTTAATTTTTTCTATAATGATTGAAGGCTACATGGGTCAATTTTATTGCCTCACGTTTACTGATTTAATATTAACGTAGGAGGAGTTTTTTGTTTTTTATCAGTCTCCTAATATGTCTTGTTACACATATACATATTTAATATATATATCTATATCACATGCATATATATACATATGTATATGCATATACATATACATATATATATATATATATATATATCTAGTAAGTGTATAACACATCACATATGCAAGTCACACCGGATGATCATGAGCCATCAACTAATATGATTAAGCCTGAACCAATGGGCCTAATCACTCATAATAGGATCTATGTATGCATCGACATATCTTCATGCCCTGTGATCGTTGATCTTGTCATCATCGATTCCATCGGATCCTCGTCGCATCACCATGGATCGTGATCTCCCACCACAGCATCGTGGATCCCGTTGTCACCTCTACATTTTTGCCACTCCTCTTTATGTAATTATAAATAATCACAAGCACGTAAGCCCGACAATAAACAAGAAAAACAGAGGCTCATAGGTCCCAATAATAATAATAATCATAATTATACACATCACAACACATGGCTCATGATCATCCATCCACATCATACATCATATATACAGATATATAATAATTAATTAAACTATTTAATTATTTTTTAAAAAAATCAGGATATGCTCAAAATTTCTAGAATTAACAAGGTATTTTCAAAATTCTAGATAAAAGGATCATCCTCGGGATTTTTAGAATGGTTTAGGGTGTTTCGAAATTCTGTGCATAGGACATACATCAAAATTTCTCAAATTCTAAGGGATAGGATCATCCTTTTCTCAAAAGGATGCCTTAGCCCTCTTCCCTTACTTTCACTGCACCACCGTCACCGCCTATGCGCGGGCGCCTGCCGCCGGGCCACTAGAACTTTCACGGCAGCCCCCGCAAGCGCCGCTGATAGGCTAGCCACGAGCGGCAACCCCTTGCGATCCCACAGGCAGCTGCCACCCCCACGGGCTGAGATCACTCGCTTTGCCTGGTGGCAACTGCTGCCCCTGTGGGTTGGCCTTGGCAGCATCCAGCTGCCCCTTTGTAGGGGGCCTTGGTCACATCCGGCTACCCCTACAGCCGGCCTGGTAGTGGTTGATCACCCCTACAAGGGGCCTAGCCATGGCTGGCCACCCCTGCAAGGGGTCTGGTCGTGGCTAGCCACCCTTACAAGTGGCTTGGCCAGTTGCCTCCTCTTCGTTGTGTTTGCTGTAAAAATACAGCAAGAACGTGTAGAACAATTCTACGTGATTCAATCTCATCACATGTATTTTAAAATAAATATTTCACATGAAAACCTTGGCTCTAATACCATTGTTGGGAAACCTCAGTTGGAGCATCACATGCATAGCAAAAATCAAAAATCAGAAACCAATTTTCCAAGCAAATCAAATTATCATGCAAAAGATTGAGGTCATGAGAAATCTGTAAAATTCGATAAAACCATATCACATGATAGATTGATTACCTGGGGAGATCATATATCTATGTATTTCTAGGTCCAGATGGAGAGGATGAAAGAGGTCAAGCGTCCAGCAAAACTCCTCCAATCTGATCTAGCAACTTTTGTGTAGAGGGAGAGAGGAGAATAGGAGGGGGAGGCCAAGGCTACAGCCTATCAACCATGAGTCTCCCCTTCTATTTATAGAGAGTCACCAAAAACCCTAGGGCTCCTGTCTTAGTGGGTATTGGATCTTCATCCAATTGTCCACTAATCTTGTATTATTGGATCTCTATCCAATAATCTCCTTCGGCCTCTAATTGGGTCTTAAGCAAGGAGCCCATCAACATAGGGTCCTATCTAATGAGAATATGGGCTAATTGGATCTCCATCCAATCCTCTATTCGCTGAAGCATCCACCATATGTATGTGACCCTCCAGGCCTAATACTGAGCTGGCCTTAAGTCGCTCCCATCAGAACTCCTTCTGATATAGTAAATTATTATCTCCATAATAATTCACTCAACTCATTGACTATGGACGTACTAGACCACTATGCCATATTCCCTATACGGTACAGGGGATCAAATCCATTGGACCTATTTATCCCCAGTTACTATTTATCTATAATCCCTCATCTAACTAATATCCTAGAGACTATATATTGGATATGGTATTGTCAGGTCACATACGGAATCAGTTTGTCCTGCTTTAATTGAATTCTACTGGAGAACTATTTCTCTCTCAATCTGAATAACCCTGGCTAGGGATTTGTCTGAGCAAGCACATATGAGATATTTCTCTCGTGATATCGAGAGTGGATGATCCTCTATTGATACTTAATTACCTTTGTAAGGTTGGCTACCAATTTCGATAACCAACTGTATCAGATTTGAAACTTTCCAAACCTGTAAGTCTAGCATCAAATAAATGAGTACTCATACAAAGCATCCTTGGTATCTTAAGTCAAAGAACCAGATACACAACTGGGACTATTGTCACGAACGGTCGTCGCTCAACCGTAATGCCTTTGCTCCTTGAACCGTTCGTCACTTTTTCTTGCTTGTACATATGTTTGGCAGCTTGTTTTGCCTTGAGTTTACATGTTTTTACCTAAGAAATATGAGCGAAAGTAGTGTAGAAGGTTGCAGAACGATCGCCATCGCTGAGCCAAAATAGCCCAAAACAGTCCCATTTTTGGGTCTTTTTCATGTGCCACGACAACCTTTTTGAGCGGTGCGAAATGTCAGCCATTTCAGCACCTTGGAACCCCGGTGGCACCGGTGGATGGGGTTCCGGTATATGTCGCGTAGGCATTCATCGAATTGAACTTGTCTTGTGTCCGATACCTTGGGAACCATCGTTTGTGGACTTGCGACCGTTCCTACAACCCTCCAAAGTCCTGTTTCGCTCTCTTTCTCTTTTCTTCGCACTCAAGGTGTTCGATAAATTGCTTGTACTTTCGCTTGAGACGCCGGGATGTGTCCGCCGCTTCAATTAATCAACTTCTTCTTTGTAGGTCCCACGGGCCTTAAGAGGTTGTAAGAGGGCTGACCCTTTGTGGACAGGAAACGCATTGGGCGTTGTATGACTTAGGCAATCCCATAAGTCCGAATAGTGAGCAAGGTTGCTCTACGACTTAGGCAATTTCAGCTAAGTCTTGAGTGCCGCACGGCTTAGGCAAACTTTAGCTAAGCCCGTGACACTATGGAATCATTGTATGACATTAGGTATTATTAACCATATAGCATTCCATAAGCATATGAATGAGTGAACTCATTCTACAATGAGCACCTGTACTATATCCTTAGTGATTCCAGACAAGTGGCTATAAGACCAGCCGCCTCCATCATATGGACGGGTATATAGTACACTGGTTTATCCAGTTATCTCGATGTTCCTCTCGAGTAACCTATGACTGGGATTATTTAGGATTTGTGTTTAAAGGTGAATCGATCTTATTATCGTGATATCATCACAATCTGATTCCCATTGTATAGAACCAAGGACATCATAATATATATATGCTACATATAATATAATGTGAGAATATACTAGTAATAATCTTAAGCAAAATGATCGTGCAACGTGTCACAAGTGTCATCACTCACGTGATTGGCCTGCAGTGCACCTATAACCAGCAAAGTGGTTAAGCCTTGATCGTGGTTGTTTAGAGTCAAATTAAGCTGGTATGGACTAAAATCATACCAACTTAATTGGGAGCCCATTGGACCTAATGAAAGGTCAGTTTAGTGACCTTAAATTGACCTGGATGTTGGTACCACTGTTAAAACCCTAGCAGATTCTAAGCTTCAGGGTGATCACTATAGGGGATCAGCCTCCTTAGAACTTTATAGGGGTTCCTTCCTCCGAATTACTACTCAAAGGCTGCAGAAAATACTCTTCTATTCATGATAATAAATGAAGGATTATAAGGCTATTTACAGGCATTCTAACCCTATTTCCTAAAAGGACTCCTACTTCAAGACTCATACTCTCAATCAACTCCTAAAGCAACTCTTAATGCATCTCTAAGTCTAACTTCCAACTGGCCCATCTAGGGGTGGCTGGTTGTTTATTGTTTCCTATTTCTATTGTGACTCAACCCCTCCTCAACCAACCCTTCTTTAACTAGGATAAGGGGTGGTTAATTAGGGTAATATGCATCATACTCTTTCCTTAAGATATCTTCCTCCCATCTAATCCTAACCTAGCCGGCCTCCTTCTTTACTAGGGGTCGGCTAGATAGGATTTACACGAATGCTCTTAGGATTTATATATTTACCCTCTTTAATGAAACTAAGTAGGACTCCGCTAGCTAGAGTCCTAACAGACCCACCCTTGTTAAATAAGCCTTGTCCTCGAGGCTGGTGCTCCATAAATTCTAAAAATTTGATTTTTAAATCGTTATAATTCTCCTAAGTTGCCTCTTCTTCTGGAAGGTTCGCCCACTGTATTAGCACTTCAGTAGTGGGTCGTCGTCATTGTGTCATGATTTTTTGATCAATAATGGCACTCGGTTGAGTCTGGAGCTCTCCTTGGATAGTCATATCAGGTAAATATCTTTGAACTATCTCGTTCTGTCCTAATTTGAGCTTCAAGCACAACACATGGAAGACTGGATGGATTCGGGAGTCAGCGAGTAAGTCCAATCTGTATGCTCTACCCTGATGCGCTCCACAATCTGGTAGGGTCCATAGAACCATAGTGAAAGCTTCATAGATGCTCTAGTTTAGATCAATATTTGTTTGTATGGCTGGAGCTATAGAAATACCCAATCTCCCATTGCAAATTCTCTTTCACCTTTGTGTTGATCATATTGTTGTTTTATCCTTGCTTGAGCTGTAGTGAGATTGTCTTTTAATAGCTTCAGCATTGTGTCTCGGTCCTATAGTTCCCTGTCTACTTATTCTACTTTAGAGGTGCCCAATACACCCTCATGGGGTGTAATTTCATGGATGAATGATAAGTTGTATAATACTACCACTCGACTCAAGGGAGCCACTTTGTCCACTCTTTTGGTCGGTCATTGGTGAAGCATCTGAGGTATGTCTCTAATCATCTGTTTACCACTTTAGTTTGGTCATTAGTTTATGGGTGATATGTTGTACTTATCTTTAATTTAGTGCCCTGTATCTGCAATAATTTTGTCTAGAATTTGCTTATGAAGACTCTATCATGATCACTTATAGTAGATCTCGACATCCCATGTAATTTTATAATATTTTTCATAAAGGTTTGGGCAATGTTGGAAGTAGTATAGGGATTGTGAACTGCACAAAAGTGAGCATACTTTGTAAGGCGATCAACAACAACAAGAATCATACCTTTTCCTTGTGATGTAGGGTAGCCCTTTGATGAAGTCCATTGATATATCGATCCATGTTGAGTTCGGGATAGGTAAAGGTTGCAGCTTTCCGGGGCTTGCCACTGTTTCGCCTTTATGTCATTGGCATACATCACATTGTGTCACAAATTTAGCAATAATATTTTTCATCCATTCCCAATAAAAATTATTCTTAATTCTCTTATAGGTTCCAAGGAACCCAGAATGCCTGGCCGTGGGTGTGGAATGCATCTCTTGAAGGATAGTCTTTATGCAACTAAAATTTAGTACAAGTATAATGCGTTCCTTATAGCGTAGGTCTTTTGAGTCCCAAATGTAATGAGCCATGAAACTTGGTTCTTCCTCCAATTTTTTTATGATCTTACTGGTTCCTAGATCATCTTGTCATTCTCTCCTAATGTCCTCAAGGAAGTTGCTGGTCGGAAGTGAAGTAGTAAAAAATTTAGCTTGCTCGTGTAGTCGTGAAAGCACATCTACAATAATATTTTCTTTCCTCTTTTTATAAATTATTTTAAATCATATCTAAGAAACTTTGTTACCCATTTTTGCTGCTCGGGGGAAGATATCTTCTGCTCTAAGAAATATTTTAGGCTCTTATGGTCGGTCTTGATTTGGAAGCATCCATTTAGCCACCACATGCACAATCGTGAGCATCTCCTTATTATAAATAGTCATCTTAAGGTGGGAAGGAGATAAATGACAACCATCGTGCATATGCTAGGGGACGACCATCGTGCATTAACACAAGCTTCTGTAGTTGCTAAATGACAACCTAACTATCGCTTAAGCCTGCATGAAGCAACAAGCAGACACTCACCGGAGTGAGTGAGAATTTTTGATAGGAGATTGGGTCTACCTTTGCCTACAACTATACAAGTAATTGTCAATCGACACCAAAGTATTGATGAAGCTATCTCCATGATTCTATTGACCATATCAGATTTTGGAGTGTCTTAGGGCTATGGCATACAGACTAAAACTCCCAAATGATGCTAAGATCCATCCCGTCTTCCATATATCCTTGCTAAAGCTGAAATTGGGAGAACCTGAGTTGGTTTAGACTCAACTGCCGAGCACTTCTAATGACGGCAAGATTCAAGCTCAACCTGAAGCTATACTTGGTCGGAGGATTATAATGGGCTGTCGATGCCCCTTAATTGAAGTACTCATAAAGTGGAATAATTTACCATCAGAAGATGCAACGTGGGAGTCTTATATGGAGCTGAAGATCGATTCCTAGAGTTCGAACAGGGTTGAGTCCTAATCACCCTAGAAGTAGTCAATAAAAACTCTGTGGGATTGTAATAAAATCCTACCTAGCCACTTCTATCGTATAAAGAAATATGGCTAGGGTCTAAATTGGGGCCTTAGGGCTTAGTGGCCACCGCCCCCTTTACTGAGCTAGTCGGCTAGGGTTTCCCTCAGCTAGGTCGACTATAGGAGGGAAAAGGAATAATTTTACTTAGTCAAGTACCCCATAGGGTTTAGAACGCTATATAATGATGTAGATGACCCCTCTTTTTTATCAAGCATGATTAATCTTGTATTTAGTCTTGTGCCGAGTTCTAGGAGGGAGGAACCCCTATAGCATTCCAAGGGTTGATCCCCCCAGAGATCAAAATCTATAGATCTCTTTATGGGGTTTTATCATCATACCACTGGATCATGTCCCCCTTGAGGTGTATGACAATGAAGGCTTCAAGCTTGTCCTTTATGTGGGTCCTGAATTCTTCGAAGAGCACATGTAACTCATCCTCTATACGGGTCTCAAAGGTTTCAAGCTTAGCGTCAATTGCATCGTTTGAGGCTATCGCATAGGATTGAAGATCTATAATGTTTAAATCCTTCTTTTGTTGATGAGTTAGGGGTGTAGGTTGACGAATGGTGTTGGCAGCAATAGGAGAAGGTGGAAGGTCGTAGCAGCAACGATTTAGGGTTAGATGGCTGTAATAGATAGTTGTTGTTAGGGGCAGTAGCGGGTAAAGATGGCAATGATGACAATATTCTAGATGGCTGCCCTAGGGTTGCGGGTTACAGTAATAACAAGGGTGTTGGTTGCAACTGCAATAGGAGGGTGGCAGTGGCAGCAATAAGGGGCGGCACAGATGAACGTACAAGCGATATATGGAGATGGCAACAAAAATTAAGGATGGTAGCAATACACGAAGATGGCAATACCATATGAAGATGGCAGCAGCAACAGGCATTGACTGTAGATGAAGGTGGCAGTGGTAGCATAGGGGTCAAGTGTAGCAGAAGAAGATGGAGATTGCAGCAACAAGGGTAGATGAATAGCGAGACGCCAAGAATGCTAATCTAATACCATATTGATAGAACCCGAAGGTTTTTATCATAGATAGATTGATTGCTGTAGGGGATCGGCCCTCCTTGATCTCTATAGGGGATTGATGCTCCTAGGTTTCAACCACAAGATTGAAAGGAAAAGTCAATTCTTCATTAGTCTTTGAAAAGGAGAGCTACACCTATTTAGGGCTTACGAAGAGACCCCATAATCTTGGACTCCTAATAAGAGTCATACTGGAAATAGAACACCAACCTCGACTCCTACTTCTATTAGACTCCTATTTCAGTCGAATCCTACTCTATCTAGGATTTGGGCCAGTTTATTCAAATCAACTCTTAGTTGACTCAATGTCAGGTCTAGGTCGGCCAATAGGGCCCAATCAGCGGACTCGACTCAATAGACCAGGACCGAACCCTACTAGGGTCCTATCATCTATTTCGATAAAATCTCATTGTCCCTAAGGAAATGGGTGAACTCTGTACTCAAGTACTCTCCTTCTCAATCTATCAAAGAGTTTTAATATTCTTTCCAATCTGGTTTTCCACTTTATTTTTATATTCTTTAAATTTTTCAAAGGCCTCGAACTTGTACTTCATCAAGTATACATATCCATTGATAGAACCCTATAGGTTTCTATCGATGCTCTGATACCAATTGATAGAAACTTGCAAGATTCTATCATGGATGGAGATGAAAATGGGGATAAACAATCTCTTTGAGGGGATCGAAACTCCTTGATCACTTCGAGGGGATCTGCCTCCTTGATCTCTATAGGGGATCGACCATCCTAGGGTTTTGCCTATTGGCTAAAACACATACTTCTTCATTAATTGTCTCTAATAAAAGAGTTTACACCATTATTTATAGTGTTCTACTAAGAGTCCCTCCAAGCTTGGACTCAGAGTCCCACTAAACTTGGACTCTTAACTAATTGATAGACTCCTAACTGAAAATAATAATTGACTCTATCCTAATTGAAGATAATAACCAACTCTAACCAACTCATAACTGACTTGATTAGGCTCACCCTACCCAAAACTGACTCTGACTGAATATACTAACATGACTCAACTTGAATTAATTATGAACCAATGGTCCCGACCCTATTAGGATCCTATCAGACCTGCCCTCTTCAAATTAGCCTTGTCCTCAAGGCTGAGCAGCATCAAACTTTGGGAGTACTTCAGTCTAGGATATTTATCATGCATCATAACCCTTTAATCAATTAAGTAGGTTCTTCACTTGCTGTAAGCAATAGGTTGATCTTCTAGTGTAGCAGTCATTGTAGTCTTCTGAGAACCCCTTTTCATTTGATAACTAGTGGTAGTATAATATCTTCCTTTTAGGATCACCACTTCAAGTCTTCCTGGGACATCCAAAAGCAATCTACAAGTAGGCAAGGGTCCGACTATCGATGGCTATGTGTGGGTGGGCAACGAGGGCTGGCAGCAATAGAGGAAGTAGGAATGGGCGGCAACAACGAGAACTATGGCAGGGGAGGATGGCGACGGCAAGGGAGGGATAGCAATGGGTGGCAGTGGCGAGGGCTACGGTAGGGGATGACGACGCCACTACAAGGCAACAATATAAGAGGTACAACGTTAGTGTTTAGGGCGACTAAGGCTACGGTAGTGATGACGGGTGCTAAAGAGGAGGCGAGGAATGGGCGGCTGGGCAGCATTGTTGATCTTAGATGGAACTAAAGGAAACAGATGAGAGCGGTGATAACAGCAGCAGCAGCGGTAGGGGAGGAAGAGGGTCCGACGAGGGGTGGCTATGGCGATTGGGAAGAGAAGGAAGAAGGCAACGGCGAGGGTCTGGCGACCATTGGTTGTGCGCTGTCAAGGGCTAGCCGGCAGCAATGGCAGGGAGGAGAGGAAGATGGTGGCTAGGCAGCAACAACAAGGGTGACCGATGTTGCAAGAGGGTAGATACAAGAATAAAGTGAGGGTAGCAGGGGCGTTTGGTGCGGCTAATGTGGGAGAGGGTAAGAGCGGGTGGAGATAAGGCAACAGCAATGGCTACTGCGGCTGCGCAGGTTGCGGCTATGTGGACTGAAGGTAGCAGATGCGGAGGGAGGAACATAGGTGGACGACGGTAGTCCTTTGGGCTGGATGATGCTGCCGGCTTCAATCTTTTCCTTTGTTCCCCTTTTTTATTTTTTTTTGTTGATATAGCTACACCGAAGATTATGAGAAACTACAGCAATGTGGTAGGTGCAAGAATGATGATGGCGACGGCAGTGTAGATGGCAAGGGGAGAGGCTGTGGATTCATACTAGGAACACCAAGGATCACTACTCTGATATCAATTGATAGAACTTCATAGGTTTCTATCGATACTATTATACCAATTGATAGAACATCGTAGGATTCTATTATAGATGGAGATGAAAAAGAGGGATAAACGATCTCTTCGAGGGGATCGGGCCTCCTTGATCACTTCGAGGGGATCTGCCTCTATGATCTCTATAGGGGATCGACCCTCTTAGGGTTTTGCCTATTGGCTAAAACACATACTTCTTCCTTGATTGCCTTCAATAAAAAAGTTTACACCATTATTTATATATAGTATTCTACTAAGAGCCCCTCTAAGCTTGGACTCATAGTCCCACTAAACTTGGACTCTTAACTAATTGATTGACTCCTAACTAAAAATAATAACTGACTCTATCTTAACTGAAGATAATAACTAACTCTAACTAACTCATGATTGACTCGATTGGGCTCACCCAACCCATAACTAACTCCGACTGAACAGACTAACATGACTCAACTTGAATTAATTGTGAACTGATAGACCCGACCATATTAGGGTCCTATCATCCATACTTAGAGAACAGTAAATGTAATGAAATAGGAGTAAACAATTATAGCCTGACTCGACATAGGACTACATACATCACTATGTATAAGTTCTAATAACTCAGTAGCTCTTTCTCTGGTTCCAATAAAAAGGAGAGTTGGTCAACTTTCCACAAAGTCAAGGTTCGCAAGTTGCATATGGCTCATAGTCGAATGGATCTAGGTATCTATCCTTTCGGTAATTTTTAAATCCTCCCCTCGTGATGACCTAGCCTACAATGTTATAGGTATGTCTCGTTCATCTTATCTCATTTCCTCTTGGACGTACTCACATTCATGATATGTTAGAGAAGTGTCTAACACATATAAGCCATTAATCAGGGTCCCTCTTGTGATGATCTCATTATCTAAAATTATTGAACAACTATTATTCTCAAAAACTAATTTATATCTATTAATTATCAAATAAGACTTAGAAATAATATTTTTGATAATAGAGGGAATATAATAACATACATCTAATGTAATGGTAGCTCCATCAAGCAAATGTAGTGTGACCTCACTAATAGCAACTACAGCAACTTTTGTTCCATTGCCTATCTGGAGGTCAATCTCGCCTCTCGCCAGTCTCCTAGGCTTTGCTGCTAAAGCTTGCAACAAATTACAAATATAATAAGTACTACTAATATCCAATACTCATGTGCTATCATAAAAATCTAACAAATGGAGACTAATCATAAATATACCTGAAACTTCTCCAAGCTTCTGTTTTGCCTTCTATACAAGATAATCCTTGCAGTTCCTCTTCCAATACCTGTCTTTGCCATAGTGGAAGCACTGGACTTTATCCTTTACCAAGTCTTTCTTGGTAAAATTTGCCTTACCTGGTCTGCCCTTGCCCTTTTTAAGAGACTTATCAGCCTTATTTTTATTTTTGGTCTCACCAACATAGAGAACTGGCTTCTCTTTCTAGGGTAAAGTCATGTCAAGGACATACAAGATTTCTCTATCATGAGAATAATTCTCAAATTACAAAGCTAATTCATATAGTTTGGATCAATGAGGCAGTTAACATCAAGTATGCCACGTAGGGGATTTGTAAGAGACATGTTTCTAATAAACAAGTTGTAACATAAATGAATAACATGTATATTTTATTAAAAATTAATAATTTAGATATAAACTTCTATCTTAATCTACTCCCACTATTTTCTGAATAAATCACACAACAACCCCGGCACTTGAAACGGAAGTCTATGGCAAACTTCTAGTGGGGATCGAGATCCAATTAATGTCTTAGTGCAACCTCGAGTGACTCGACCAATTATACTAAGCCCAAAGAGGTAGGCAACTTTTGTTAATCATAATTCCTTGTGATTATCGTCATGTTCGACCTCAAAATCATCATAGTCTCGACTACTCAACCAACCATGAAATTTAGTTAAGTCATCACCATTGTTACAAGATGAGTCTAATTTGTTGATATGCCCTTGAGTGATTCGACCAAACATACCATATCCATAGGTTACCGGTGACATCTCTATATCGTAGGCAAGATCTCGATCACCTAAATAAGTGAGCCTCGAGTAACTCGACCAACTCAACCTATGTCATAATATAATTTCTTCCTATAATAATAGAAAGCCACGTGGGTCAACCTTATAGTCTCACGCTCACCGACTTAATATTATCGTAGGAGGAGTTTTTATTTTGTATCGGTCTCCTAATATATTATGTCACACACATATATATTTAATATATATCTACATCACATACAAATAATATATATGTGTGTATTGGCGCATCTCCATGCCTTATGATCGTCTTTCTCATAATCACCAGCTCCGTCGGATCTTCGGTACATCACCATATGCATGCGTCGCGATTGCCCGCCATGACATCATGGATCCCGCTGACACCTCCATGCTCCCGTTACGCCTTTGCATATAATTACAACATAGTCACAAGCATGAAGGCCTGATAGTAAACAACAAAAACGGAGGCTCCAAGCCCCAATAATAATAATAATCATATTTATATACATCACAACATATCGCTAATGATCATCCGTCCATATCATACTGTTTGGATCAATTGGCACTAAGAGGGGTGGGAGAGGGTGAATTAATGCAAGTGTAAAAATTTTGGTTTAAGGAAAACTTTTGTTTCAAATACAATCGAGAAATCAGAAGCATTTCTTGAAATTAGAATACGTAAGTGAACCAAACTTAAAATTGAAAATTCTGATTTAGCTAATGAATGCAAAAATTTAGTAAAGAGAGATACACTTACAGTTTATAGTGGTTCGGCCAAAAACTTGGCTTACATCCACTTTTTTTTTGGTAAGTTAAAATATTTAATAAACGACTCTGCTGGGGATCGAACCCGGCTTATGTCCACTTCTCGATATTAAATCTTGGATGTTGATGATGAAATCAATTGATGAGTATTTAGTCTAATATGTGTGTGTTAGAGGAAGTATTGTTGGTCTAACTATAATGGAGGAATTGAGTTACAGCCAAATGTTGGGCCAAGATCAAGCTTGGGCATCGGGCCAAGATTTGGACGATGCAGTGGGACCTCATCGGGAGTTCACCAAAAAGATCGGGAAGCTCACTGGGAACACGTTGGGAGATCACCAGAAGAAGACCACAAGACTCACCGCAAGAATATCGGAGGCTGTTGGATTGGCAAGAGGTAGGTCATTGTTTGGCTTGATGGTCATTATAGTTATAATCATTAAGTTGTAGTTAGGGACCGAGTCCTAATTGAGTTTGATTTGGAAGAAATCCAAATAAACTAAATGAGTCAACCAGGTCCACTAAGGGATTTGATTGAGCTTAAGTTGAGCTCAATTAGTTGACCAAGAAATTGGTTAACATAAGGTTCAAGTCGGAATTCGACGGTTGTATTGTGGTTTTCGGGTGGCTGACGACAATTGAATCTCCTAAGATGATGCCTAAACTGCCTGTACCCTGATTTTATGGTGCTTTCAGTAGTTCCATACCCAAATTTTCTAGATATATTTGAATTTTGACTCCAAATTCTAAAGTCATTTGCGGCCTATAAATATCCCAAGTTTTCTTTCATTCTATACAATAATTTTTTAGATTAAATCTCTATGAAAAACTTATATGAATTATAAGAAAAAGAAAATGGGAAGGGAGTGAGCTTAGAGTTAAAAAAATTCTTATAAGGAGTCTCTCTTGTAAGCTTATGTTGTAAGGGTTTGATTCTCACCCTAAAGAGATCAATAGTGGACATCGGTATTCTTTAAGGAGGAGGACTCAGGAAGTTGACATAGGCCAAGGTTAAGGCCAAACCACTATAAACTGTAGGTGTTCCTTACTTGCTTTATTTACTACTTACAATTGTTTGTAATTAGAAAAGCAAGAGTATCATCTTTCGATTGTGTTTTTAAAATATATACTTACTCGCCTTCAAGTTCAAGATATACTTCTGATTTGTGGTTTTGCTCTAAATGAAAAGTTTTCATTAAAATGTCAATTTATACTTGCACTAATTTACCCCTCCCCCCCCATTGGATTAACACCCACTTAAGTAAATGACTTATTTTGGCATGAAAGAGGGATATTCCATTTTATGTCCTCACATGTTCAATGGGACGAATTGCATATATTGGCAGACAAGGATGCATATTTTTCTCATTTCTTTGGACCTCGATTTATCGAACATTGTAGAGAATGGATTTGAAAAATCTTTCAAACCAATGAATGAGTAGAATAATTTAGAAAAAAAGAATTTTTCTTTGAATAAAGGCTATAAATGTCTTATTTTATGCTCTTGACAAGAATGAGTTTAATGATATTTTTGTTTGTGAATCATCTTTTGATATTTGGCACATACTAGAAATCACACACAAGGGGACTAGTAGAATAAAATAATCTAATGTTAATATTTTAGTTTATAATTATGAGTTGTTTCTATTGGGAAATCTCAGTGGGTGCATCACAAGTATAGCGAAAATCAAAACAAAAACTAGTTTCTCATGCAAATAAAATCATCGTGCAAAATATTGGGGTTACAAGAAAAACACAAAAACTGATAAAACTATGATATGTGAGAGATTAATTTTACCTAAGGAGATCGTATATTCCTATATTCCAGATCTGGATGGAGTAGATGAAGGAGGTCAAGCATCCTCGTCTCTAGTGGTATCCACACGATGGATCTCTGCAGTGAAACTCCTCCAAACTGATCTCGCAACTCTTATACAAAGGGAGGGAGGAGAATAGGAGGTAGTGGCTAAAGCTGCAGCCTATCAACCATAAGTCTCACCTCCTATTTATAGAGAGCCACCAAAATTCCTAGGGCTCCTGCCTTATATTGGATCTCCATCCAATAACCCACTAACCTTGCATTATTGGATCTCTATTCAATAATCTCCTTAGGCCTCTAATTGGGCCTTAAGTAAGGAGCCCATCGGCATAGGGTCTCATCTAATGAGAATAGGGGCTAATTGGATCTCCATCCAATCCTCTATTCATTGAAGCATCCACAATATGTGTTACCCTCTAGGTCCGATACCGAGCTGGTCGTGAGTCACTCCCATCAAAACTCCTTCTGATCGACTTATCGGCTATGGACGTACTAGGCCACTATGCCATAGTTCCTAGACGGTACAGGGGGAACGAATCTATCAGACCTGTCTATCTATAGTTACCGTATATCTATAATCTGTCATCCAACTAATATCCTAAAGACTGTATATTGAACATGGCACTATCAAGTCATATACGGAATCTATCAGAGTCTCGCTCTAATCGGATTCTTTTAGAGAACTCTTTCTCTCTTAATCCGAATGACCCTGGCCAAGGATTTGTCTGAGCAAGCATATATGAGATATTCCTCTTGTGATACCGAGAGTGGATGATCCTCTATTGACACACAATTACCTTAGTAAAATTGGCTACCAATCCCGATAACTAGTTATACTAGATCTAGAACTTTCCAAACCTGTAAGTCTGGCGTCAAAAAAAGGAGTACTCATACAAGGATCATTGGTGTCTCAAGTCTAAGGACTAGATATACAACTAGGACTATGGAATCACTGTCTGACATTAGGTATCATTAACCATACAACATTCCATAAGCAGATCAATTAGTGAACTCATTCTCCAATGAGCACCTGTACTATATCCTTAGTGTCTCCACATAAGTGGCTATAAGACTAGTCGCCTCCATCATATGGACAGGTATATAGTACACCGATCTGTCCAGTTATCTCAATGTCCTTCTTAAGTAACATTTGACCGTGATTATTTAGGATCTATTTTTAAAGGTGAATCGATCTCATTAAAGTGATCTCATCACGATCCGATTCCTATTACACAGAACCAAGGATATTATAATATATATAATAAATAATATAATATGAGAATATGTCAATATTAATCATAAGCAAAAAGATTACGGAATCGCTGTCTGACATTAAGTATTATTAACCATACAGCATTCCATAAGGAGATCAATTAGTGAACTCATTCTCCAATGAGCACTTGTACTATATCCTTAGTGTCTCCACATAAGTGGCTATAAGACTAGTCGCCTCCATCATATGGACAGGTATATAGTACACCGATCTGTCCAGTTATCTCAATGTCCCTCTTGAGTAACCTTTGATCGTGATTATTTAGGATCTATTTTTAAAGGTGAATCGATCTCATTAAAGTGATCTCATCACGATCCGATTCCTATTGCACAGAACCAAGGATATTATAATATATATGTAATAAATAATATAATATGAGAATATGTCAATATTAATCATAAGCAAAAATATTACGCAACGTGTCATACGTGCCATCACTCACGTGATTAGCTTGCAAAACACTTGTAACCAGCAATCTCCCACCTGACCAAAAGCTAATCACCTATATATCTGATCCTTATCAAACCCTTGTGACACTCAAATACAATCAATCTGAGCTAGCGGTTTCGTCAGTGGATCTGCAATATTATCTTCGGATGGAACTCTTTCCATTGCTATATCTTTACGGGTCATGATCGCTCTAATCAGATGGAACCTCTTCAGAATAATTCTGATAAGACCTGGGTTCCCTTGCTAGAGTTATCACCCTATCATTGTCTCAATCAATATATAGGATAGCTCTACGCTACTTGGTATGACTCCCAAATCTTTGATGAACTTCTTCATCCATACCCCTTCCTTTGCTGGTTCTGTTGCAGTAATGTATTTCACCTCTATGGTCGAGTCAGCAGTAGTATCTTGCTTGGAACTCTTTCAGCTTACTGCTCCTCCATTCAAGATGAAAACATACCCTGAATTTGACTTGCTATCATCAATGTCGGACTAAAAACTCGAGTCTGTGTAGCCCTCACTTGGAGGCTACCTCCTCTATATACTAGTAAAAGATCCTTAGTCCTTCCCAAGTACTTAAGGATACACTTTACTGCCTTCCAGTATTCTAAACCTGAATCTGCCTGATACCTACTCGTGACACTCAGAGCATGTGCTATATCAGGCCTAGTACATAGCATTACATATATGATAGACCCTATCGTTGAGCCATAAGGTATCTTATCCATGTCTGCCCTTTCTTCAGGAGTTTTTGGAGACATACTCCTAGAAAGTGATATTCCATGTCTTATCGGTATAAGACCTCTCTTTGAATTCTCCATGCCAAACCTTTTGATAATGGAGTCTATGTACCTAGATTGGGATAAGCCAAGCATCCTTTTGGATCTATCTCTATAGATCTGGATCCCCAAAATATATGATGCTTCTCGTAAGTCTTTCATGGAGAAGTTTCTAGATAGCCAAGCCTTTACTATGGAGAGCATTCCTATATCATTCCCAATGATTAGGATATCATCCACATATAGCACGAAGAAGGTGATAGCGCTCTCACTTACCTTCCTTTATACACAAGGCTCATCTTCATTCTTAACAAAGTCATAAGATTTGATCACCTCATCAAATCTTATGTTCTAACTTCAGGAAGCTTGCTTCAATCCATAAATGGATGTAAGTAACCTGCATACTTTATCTGGACTCTCTTTGGATACGAATCTCTATAATTGTATCATATACATCTCCTCCTTGAGGTCGCCATTGAGAAATATCATTTTGACATTCATCTACCAGATCTCATAGTCCTAATGTGTTGTAATGGCCAAAATAATCCTAATAGACTTAAGCATGGTTACAGGTAAAAGGGTTTTATCATTGTCAACTCCTTATCTTTGATGATACCTTTTAGCTACTAGCCTTGCTTTATAGGTCTCTACCTTTTCATTGACTCCGATCTTCTTTTTGAAGATCCATTTGCAGCCGTTGGGTACAATACCCTCAGGTGCATCCACAAGGTTCCAAACCTTATTAGAGTATATGGAATCCATCTTAGAATTCATGACTTCTTGTCACTTCCCGGAGTCTATACTCATAATAGCCTCCTCGTAGGTCTGAGGATCAATATCCTGAGAGTCATCTCCACTGATATGTCCCACATATCTTTCAGGAGGGTGAGATACTCTGCTAGTCCTATGCAAAGTTGGAACTTATGTGTTAGGTACCTGAACAAACTCGGGCTCTGGAATGGTGCTAGGTTCTCTAACCTCGCTCAATTCTATCTTGCTCCCATTATTTCCACCAAGAATGCATTCCTTTTCAAGGAGCACAGCTCTCTTAGCAATAAAGACCTTTCAGTTCTCGAGATGATAGAAATAATATCCTAAAGTCTCCTTAGGGTATCCCATGAATGTGCACCATCCAGTCCTTGATTCCAACTTGTCAGGGTTGTATCTTCTAACGTGGGTAGGACAGCCCCAAACCTTAACCACCTTAAGATCAGACTTATTTCCTTTTCATATCTCATATAGTGTAGACACTACCGACTTTGATGAAACTCTGTTCAGAAAGTAAGCTGTGATCTCTAGGGTGTACCTCCAAAATGAGACGGGTAGGTCAACGAAACTTATCATGGACCACACCATGTCTAATAGCATGTGATTCCTCCTTTCTGATACACCATTGAGTTGAGGTATATAAGCAAGTGTCCACTGGGATAGAATCCCATTATCCCTGAGGAAATGGGTGAACTCTGTACTCAAGTACTCTCCTCCTTGATCTGATCGAAGAGTTTTAATACTCTTTCCAATTTAGTTCTCCACCTCATTCTTATATTCTCCGAATTTCTCAAAGGCCTCATATTTATACTTTATCAAGTACATATGTCCATACCTAGAGAAATCATCAGTGAATGTAATGAAGCATGAGTAACCACCTATAGCCTGAGTCAACATGGGACTACATATATCACTATATATGAGTTTCAATAACTCAGTGGCTCTCTCTCCAGTTCCACTAAAAGAAGAGTTGGTCATTTTTCCACGAAGGCAAGGTTCGTAAGTTGCATATGACTCATAGTCAAATGGATCTAAGAATCCATCATTTAGCAACTTTTGAATCCTTCCCTCATGTATATGACCTAGCCTACAATGTCATAAGTATGCATTTTTCACCTCATCTCTTTTCTTCTTAGACATATTTATATTCATGATATGTGGAGAAGTGTCTAACACATATAAGCCATTTATAAGTGTCCCTCTAGTAATGATCTTATCATCCATAATTATTGAATAACTATTATTCTCAAAAACTAATTTATATCCACTAATTGTCAAACAAGAAATAAAAATAATATTTTTGATAATAGAAGGAATAAAATAGCATGCATCTAATGCAATAATAGCTCCACAAGGCAGATGCAGGATGCCCCCCCCCCCCTAATAGCAACTATAGCAACTCTTGTTCCATTGCCCATTTTGAGGTCTATCTCGCCTCTAGCAAGTCTCCTAGGTCTTATTAGAACTTACAACGAATTACAGATATATGATAAGCACTCCCAGTATCCAATACTTATGTGTTATCATAAAAATCTGACAAGTGAAGATTTATCATGAATATACCTGAAGCTTCTCTAAGCTTCTGTTTCGCCTTATCTGCAAGGTAGTCCTTACAGTTCCTCTTCCAATTCCTATCTTGGCCATAGTGGAAGTATTGTCTTTTGTCCTTTGCCAGGTCTTTCTTGGCAACCTTTGTCTTACCCGATCTTTCTTTGCCCTTGCCCTTCTTAAGGGTCTTACTAGTATTCCTTTTCCTATTAGGCTCACCAATATAGAGAACTGACTTCTGTTTCTTAATGGTACTCTTAGCTTCCCTCAACATATTGAGGAGCTCAAGTAGAGTCATCTCAAACTTGTTCATATTAAAGTTAATAATGAACTGTGAAAAGGAATCTGATAGGGACTGAAGTATAAGATCAACATACAAGTTATCCTTTAGGACTATCTTTATACTTCACAAAGCGAGCGATCTCATCCTCACTTGTCTTTTCCTCCAGTGTGGGCACAATCATATTAAGGACATATATGATTTTCTCTTTCGTGAGAATAATTTTCAAATTACGGAGCCTTTGGACCAATGAGGCAGTTGGCATTAAATATACCACATACGCGTTTTACAAGCGACAAATATATAACATGCAAATTTTATAGAAAGTACTAATTAAGATATGGACTTTTATCTTAATATACTCTCACTATTTTCCTAGCGAATCATGCGACACCCTCGACAAGTGAGACGAAAGTCTCCGGCAGACTCCTAGTGGGGATCGAGATCCAATTGGCATCTTAGTGCAATCTTGAGGGACTCAACCAACTACACTAAGCCCAAAAGATAGACAACTATTGTCAATCATAACTCCTTGTGATTCCCGTCATGTTCGGCCTCTGAGTCATCATGGTCTCGACTGCTCGACCAACCATGAAGTTCAGTTAAGTCATCACCATCATTACAAGATCAGTCTGATTCAATGAATATGCTCTCGATTACTCGACCAAGTCATACCATGTCCTCATGTTACCAGTGACATATATATGTCATAGGCAAGAACTCGATCACGTAGATAGGTGAGTCTTGAGTGACTCGACCAACTCAACCTATGTCTGTTGGCATAAAAATTATAATCATGCAAACTATTATGTGAAAAAAACTATTATGCCAGGATTGAAATCAAATAATACTAGATCTGTTTACGATGCATACCTTTAGATGCCATCTGATTGAGATCCAATTAGATCTTCAAGAGCACCGCCCGTCGGATTTGAATAATATCGAATATCGATCTGCAAGAAGAACTAGAATAGATCTAGACCACTTCTCCTCTCTTCCTATCCTTTCACAGGACCACCTTAATTGATGATTTTGGGAGATCAAGAGGATAACCGTAATCTCTTGATCTATATCAAGAGGATAATTGTAATCTCTTGATCTATTCACCCCTTTGTCGTTCTTTGTTATGTCGTGCCTTTTTCGAGTCGTGCCTTGGGTTTATAGTAGGTCCTGTCTATTATAGGCGAGAGCAAAGGGTCTAGGATAAGTTATTAGGAGAGTTCCTTCCATCAAGGGCATCCCCTAAAATATCCCAATATAATATAGACTTTATGTAATATTGGCTAATATCTTTTATCAGAATCTAAATAATCCATAATATATCTTATTCAATTAATAAAGGGCCACAAATCTTACATTCTCCTACTTGGCCCATTAATTGATAAGATATAAAAGATATCCAAAATCAAAATAAACAAAACAAAATTTATTTGAAAATAATTTTATATAATTGGATTCTGAAAATTTTGAAAAGCATTTTATACATGGTCATGATTTTAAAAATAAGCCAATAAGTCCAATAAGCATAATAATACTATATTCAGTCCAACTATCAATGTAAGTTATAGCGGTTGTATGTCATCAATGTCACACTTCCTTCTATGTACTACAACACTGTTAGTCTTTCCTTATATAGTTTATAATAACCCTTGTAATTTGTCTTGTCAAGATAATCATGTTTCTTGCATTCAACCATAATATGTATAAACATAAACACAAAAAAGATAGCAGAAATAAATAACTTTAATTATGTAAAAAAAATGTCAATAATAGCATCCACTTAAACATGCATTACCATATCCTTTATGGCTTGTTCACAAGCCCCATTCTAAGAACATGTTCTTTAAATATTTTACACTGCAAAGCTTTAGTAAATGGATCAACAATCATCATAATGGTGCTCAAATTTTCAATTGACACTTATTATTTTTGGACTCTTTCTCTAACCGCCAAGTACTTTATCTTAATGTGCTTGGAACCACCAGAGTACTTACCATTCTTAGAGAAGAAAATTGTCGCAGTATTATCATAAAATATCTTCAGCGGCTTGGCAATTGAGTCGACCACACCAAGTCCTGAGATAAAATTTCGCAGCCATAAAGCTTGATTTGTAGCCTCAAAGCATGTCACAAATTTAGCTTCCATCGTAGATGATGCAATAAGTGATTATTTTACACTTTTCTATGAAATTGCCCCACCAGCCAGCACGAACACAAATCCTGAAGTGGATTTCCTGCTATCGAGGTAATTTGTAAAATCAACATCTGAATATCTCGTTACTTCAAGCTGATCTGACTTCCTATATGTGAGCATATAATCTTTTGTCCCTTGTAGATATCTCATTACTTTCTTTACAGCTTTCCAATGTTCCATTCCTGGGTTACTCGGGTATCTACCTAGCATTGCCATCGCAAAACTGATATCTGCCCTTGTACAGGTTTGAGCATATAATAGACTTCCAATTACGCACCCATAAAGAATATTCTTCATTATGGGTACTGGTTTTGGCTAAATTTTTCTCCTCTAGTACTAGGTGTATCATTAGCTTTACAAAGCTACATATTAAACTTTTCTAAGTCATTCTTCAGGCACTGGTTTTGGTTAAATGTTTCTCCTCTAGTAATAGGTGTATCATTGGCTTTACAAAGCTACATATTAAACCTTTCCAAAATATAATTAATATAATTTTTCTGAGACAATCCTAACAAACCTTAAGATATGTCCCTGAATATCTCAATGCCAATAACATAGGATGCCTCGTTCATATCAATCATCTTAAAGTTCTTGTTGAGAAATATCTTAGTTTCATGCAATAAACCAAGATCACTACTGGCAAACAATATATCATCCACATATAAGACTAATATAATAAACTTACTCCCACTAACCTTCAGATATATACACTGATCAACAGTATTTTCTTTAAATTCGAAGGAAGTAATGGTATCATGAAACTTTATATATCATTGTCTGGAAGCTTGTTTAAGGCCATAAATAGATTTCTTAAGTTTATAAGCCCAACTTTCCTTTCCCTTTTCTATTAATCCTTCAGGTTATTCCATATAGATTTTCTCATCTAAATCCCTATTCAAAAATGTTGTTTTCACATCCATCTGATGTAACTCAGGATCAATATGAGCTACTAATGCCATGATGATTCTCAATGAGTCCTTTCGAGAAACTGGAGAGAATGCCTCATGGTAGTCAATGCCCTCTTTTTGAGAAAAACCTTTGGCTACAAGTCTGGCTTTATATCGTTCGATATTACCTACCGAGTGACGTTTAGTCTTAAAGACTCATTTATAACTGACTCTTTTACAATTATTGGACAACTCAACGAGTTCCCAGACACCATTTTGATCCATTGATTTTTAACTCGTCTTTCATTGTATCATGCCATTTTTCAGAATCATTACTTTCTATGGCTTGTGAAAATGATAAGGGGTCTCTTTTCATTCCTATATCAAAATCTAATTCTTGTAGATATACCACATAATCATCAGAAATGACATGTTTCCTTTTTCTTTGAGATCTTCTCAAATCTGTCAATTGTGATTGTTCTACAAGACTATCAGCGGTGACATCAATATCATGTGAGAATTCATCAATGTTATTTTGTTGTTCACCCTCATCAATTCTCTCATTGATTTGAGGAACAATAATTTCTTGAATAGGGGATAATATAGGAGAAGAAGCCTAAATCTCCTCAATATCAAAATTAATCTTTCGAGACTTTTGACTCCCATTGATTTCACTATTTTCTAGAAATTTTGCATTACCAGATTCTAGTATCCTCATATTATGATTAGGGCAACAAAATCTATATCCCTTGGATCTTTCTGGGTAATCAATAAAATATCCAAAAATTGTTCTTGGATCTAATTTCTTTTCATGTGGATTGAATACTCTTATCTCAGCAGGACACCCCCAAATATGTAAATGTCTCAAATTGGGTTTTCTACTAGTCTATAACTCAAATGGAGTTGATGGAACTGATTTACTAGGAACCCTGTTCAGGATATACATAGCTATCCTAAAAGCATCACCCTACATTGACTCGGGTACAAAGGAATAACTCATCATACTCCTAACCATATCCATAAGAGTACGATTTCACCTTTCAGCAACACCGTTCTACTGTAGCACACCTGGTAATACATATTGAGTACAAATACCCCGCTGTTCTAGGAATCTAGCAAAAGGACCAATAGTCTGACCAGATTCATCATATCTGCCATAAAATTCACCACCCCTATCAGATTTGATAATTTTAACTTTTCTATCTAATTATCTCTCGACCTCATTTATATACACTTCAAGAATTATCAACGACCTAAGACTTTTCATGTATTAGATAAATATAGCCATATCTGAATAGGTTATCTATAAATGTGATGAAATACCTTTCTTCACTAAAACAAGGAATATGGCCACAGATATCAGTATGAATAATTTCAAGAAGTTCTTTACTTCTTGTGGCATTTTTCTTTGTATGCTTAGTTTGCTTTCCTTTAATGCAATCTATGCAAACATCAAAATCAGTGAAGTCTAAATTTTTTAAAATATTATCCTTCACTAATCTTTCAATTCTTTCCTTGGAGACATGCCCCAAAGTTCTATGCCACAATATAGAAGATCTTTCATTATTGGAATTATGTTTTATTCCAATACTTGATTGCAGGGTCAATAATGTATTTACAAACTTAAGATTCAAATTAATTCTGTATAAACCATCACACAGAATTCCAGAACCAACTTTTATTGAATCATAAAATATGCTGAGTTTACCATTATCAAAAGAAACACAATATCCTAACTCATCAATTCTAGACAAAAAAATTAAATTTCTAGAAATTATAGGAACAAATCTTTCAGATCCATCAGATGACCCGTCTCTAGGTGTAAGCGATAAGTCCCTATTGATACCACTTTTGCTTTGAGATGATTTTCCATAATTATGAATCTTTTATATTCTTTTAGTTTTTGGATTGAAAGGAATCCCTACATATTATTAGTAATATGAGTTGAAGTACCAGAATCAATCCACCATATATTAGAAGGAACTTCTGCAATGTTTGATTCAAAACATACAAAGGTTGAGTTTATACCTTTCTTTTTGAACCAAGTCCTACGTTTAATGCAATCCTTCTTTACATGTCCTTTCTTGCCACAAAAGAAGTACTTTACTGTAATAGCTTTCTTTTTAATAGTTAGTCTAACACGTCCAGACCCAGTAAATTTCTTTGATGGATGATGCTTTGATTTTCTTTTCTTATTACCAACTCCTTGAGTAGTTGTCAGTATATTATACGAACTTTCTTGCTTTAATCTTAATTCTTCTTGAACACACATACTAGTTAACTCATTCAAGTCCCACTTATCCTTATTTGTATTGTAGTGAATCTTGAATGGGCCAAACTGAGAAGGAAGAGAATTACGAATGAACTGCACAAGGAAAGATTCATCAACATTCATTCCCAATGCCTTAAGTTTGACAGCTTTGTCAGCCATATTGAAGATGTGATCCTAAATTCCTCGAGTACCATCATACTGAGTTATAGTCAGTTCTTTCATTAATGTGCCAGCTAACAACTTATCAGCAGATTTAAATCTGTCTTCAATAAACTTTAAATATTCACTTGCGCTAGATGCAACCGGTAATGAAGTCTTTATATTATTTGTAATTATCATCCTTATGAACATTAAACTGAGCCTATCAGATCTTTCCTAAGCCTTCATTTCATTGACTTGTTCCATAATACTTTTATCAGTTAATTCTGTGGGCTTTTCAACAAGCAATGCCAAATCAAGATCTAGTACGCCCAGTGTAAATTGCACGTACTCTAACCATTCTGAATAATTTGATCCAGAGAGTACAAGGACACTAGAAGCATGAGAATGTATGGACGGAATACCACTGCAGAATATAAAATAACATTAATGCTTTGAGTTTTACCAAAATATGATGAACTATTGATATCATCAATATTTAACCTTTGGGTAAAAATATTAACATATCTCGTGTTCACACAAGATCATTTATGGAGGACTGATATCATCCTTGTGGAATAGTTTTGCTACCTTTGGGTATATAATTCTAAACTGCAAGGATATCTAAAACAGTATCATCCTATCTCATCACATAATTATTTGAAATAGATTATCCTTTAGGATTATCTAAATCTCCTAATTATGTATGTAATTTTGAATATTATTTCTTTGATGTCATTGAGGACTTATTCCTTAATATAATTTTATAAATTATTGATCTAGGCCACTTTGGTGACTACAAGACCAATGTAGTAATACAAAATATAAATTAAATTATCCTATGAATGATAAGACTTTAATTGTATTTCATATCCTATAAGCCTACCATCCCAAGCTACTTTGGCAGCTACCGGTTAGGTATAACTTAAGGAGATGAACTACAAATAATATTCATCAAGTTCATTTTAAACTAATTTATGTCGAGACAATTTAATAATAGGATAACAATCATAATAATTATTAAACACTTAATCAGTAGAAAAAAACTCATATGATAACTATAATCATGATAAAACATAAATCATGCATTTATGTGAAAAGTAAATATTATTTCATAATTACTAATATTTACATTTAAATAATTGAATAAATATCCAAAAACCAATAATTAGATTTAACATAAATAATTAATAATTTATATGAGAAAACTATAAAGAAATAATAATTTATATTTTTAACCCATTAATTTTATTTAATTGGAGAAGCCCATAAGTCCAATTTAATAAATTAATTAAAAATAAAATATAATCATTGAATAATAAAAAATATAATCATAATTAAATTTATTAGATTATATATTTATCAATTTTATAATTGAGAGAATAACCAAAATTTCTCAATTTTATAATGATAGAACTATAATTCTAAAAAAAATATATAAAAGAATTATATATATTTTTAAGATTATAGGATTAATAAATCATAAGGGTAAAACTGAAAATAATCCTATTCACTCGAAGGGTAAAACTATAATTTCGATGAATGGTAAAACTGTAATTTGATTAAGAAGAAAAGAAAAACCCTACTCTCTTCTCTTCTTCTGTCGCCGCCACTACCGCCGCCTGTGCGATTGCTAGCGTCTGCTGCATGACCGCTAGTGGCGGCCGACCGCGATCTGGCACGCCTGGGTCACAAGGTCGTCGACCACTAGGATGCACCATATACCGTTGTCGTTGCTCAGGTGAGGCCGCTTGCGCGACCTGCGACGCGACTACTTGCGCCCGCTCAAGGGGCGATCATGGCCCACGCACGCGACGTTGTTGCCGTAGGCAGATCCGGCCAAAAACGATTGAAGGGCCACATAATCTTATAATATCATGATTCAATTTCTTCCTATAACGATGGAAGGCCACGTGGGTCAATATTATTACATCACGCTTACCGACTTAATATTATCGTAGGAAAGGTTTTTGTTTTCTATTGATATCCTAATATGTTGTGTCACACACATATATATTTAATATATATCTACATCGTATGCAAATATATATATACATATATCTAATAGGTGTATAACATATCACACATGCAAGCCACACCGGATGATCATGAGCCATCACCTAATATGATTAAGCCTGAGCTAATGGGCCTAATCACTCACAATAGGATCTATGTGTGCATTGGCGCATCTCCATGCCCTATGATTGTTGATCTCGTCATCATCTGTTCTGTCAAATCCCATTGTCATATCCACGCTCCCGATGCGTCTCTTTATGTAATTACAAATAATCATAGGCACGCAGGCCCAGCAATAAACGAGAAAAACAGAGACTTGCAGGCCCCAATAATAATAATAATAATAATAATCACAATTACACACATCAAAATACATGGCTCATGATCATCCATCCACATCATACATCACATGTTCATCACATCATATGTAGGATTACCAGATATATATAATAATTAATTAAACTATTTAATTAATTATTTTTCAGAAATCAGGATATACTCAAAAGTTTTAGAATTGTCAAGGATATTTTCATAATTCTGGATGAGAGGATAGTCCTCGAAATTTTCAGAATTATTCATGGTATTATGGGAATTATGTACACGAGGACAATCCTCAAATTTTTTTAAATTTATAGGGGCAGGATCATCCTTTTCTCCAAAGGATGCCCTAACCCCTCTTACCCCTCTCTGACGGCCGCTCCTGCGTGCGACGCACGCTTGCCTGCTGGCCGCCGCTCCGCCCGGGTCGGGTCGTGGCCGGCAGCTGCCATCGCCCATAGGTGACGCACCAGAGGCGCGGCCCCTACGGTGACCGCCTTGCGCCTGCTGACCTCCCTTTAGGTGGCCCTAGCCGCAGCCGCCTTATAGGGGGCCTTGGCCACGGCCTGGCCGTGGGTGGTCGCCCTATGTGGGGGCTGGTCGTGGCTGCCCACCCCTCCTCGTTGCCTTCACTGCAAAAACACAACAATAACATGTAGAACGATTCTACGTGATTCAATCTCACCACACATAGTTTAAAACCAATCTTTTGCATGAAGACTATGGCTCTGATACTATTATTGGGAAACCTCAGCGGGTGCATCACATGCGTAGCGAAAATTAAAATAAAAACTGGTTTCCCACGTAGATTAAATCATTGTGCAAAATATTGGGATCACGAGAAAAATGTAAAAATCGATAAAACTACGATATGTGAGAGATTGATTTTACCTAGGAGATCGTGTATTTCAGATCCGGATGGAAAAGATGAAGGAGGTCAAGTGTCCTCCTCTCTAGTGGTATCCACATGATGGATCTCTGCAGCGAAACTCCTCTAATCTGATCTCGCAACTCTTGCATAGAAGGAGGGAGGAGAATAGGAAGTGTTGGCTAAAGCTGCAGCCTATCAACCATGAGTCTCCCCTCCTATTTATAGAGAGCCACCAAAAACCCTAGGGCTCCTGCCTTAGTGGGTATTGGATCTCTATCCAATAATCCACTAATCTTGCATTATTGGATCTCTATCCAATAATCTCCTTAGGCCTCTAATTGGGCCTTAAGCAAGGAGCCCATCAGCATAGGGTCTCATCTAATGAGAATAGGGGCTAATTGGATTTCCATCCAATCCTCTACTCGCTGAAGCATCCACTAATTGTGTGTGACCCTCTAGGCCTGATACCGAGCTGGCTGTAAGTCACTCCCATCAGAACTCCTTCCGATATAGTCCCCAGACGGTATAGGGGGATCGAATTTATTAGACCTGTTTATCCACAGTTATCGTATATCTATAATCTCTTATCTAACTAATATCCCAGAGACCATATATTAGACATGGTACTGTCAGATCACATACGGAATCCGTCGTAGTCTTGCTTTAATCGAATTCTCTCGGAGAACTTTTTCTCTCTCAATCTGAATGACCTTGTCCAGGGATTTATCTGAGCAAGCATATATGAGATATTCCTCTCGTGATATCGAGAGTGGATGATCCTCTATTGACACTCAATTGCCTTTGTAAGGTTGACTACCAATCCCAATAACCAGTTGTACTAGATCTAAAACTTTCCAAACCTGTAAGTCTGGCGTCAAAGAAAGGAGTACTCATACAAGACATCGTTGGTGTCTTAATTCTAAGGACCAGATACATAACTGAGATTATGGAATCACCATCTAACTTTAGGTATTATTAACTATACAGTATTCCATAAGCGAATCAATCAGTGAACTCATTCTTCAATGAGCACCTGTACTATATCCTTAGTGTCTCCACACAAGTGGCTATGAGACCAACCGCCTCCATCATATGGATGGGTATATAGTATACCGATATGTCCGATTATCTTAATGTCCCTCTTGAGTAACCTATGACTGGTATTATTTAAGATCTGTATTTAAAGGTGAATCGATCTCATTATTGTGATCTCATCATAATCTAATTCCCATTGCATAGAACCAAGGACATCATAATATATATGCAATAAATACTATAATATAAGGATATGCCAATATTAATCATAAACAAAAAGATTACGCAGTATGTCACACATGCCATCACTCACGTGATTGGCTTACAGGGCACCTATAACCAACAGTTTCTAATGAAACTAAGTGAGTCCATTAGAGACATGTACACCCATTTCATGGATGTCGTCAATGGCCTTAAAGCACTTAGAAAATATTTTTTAAATTTTAAATTTATGAGAAATTTTAAGATCTCTACCTAAAAATTGGGATCCTAAAGTAACCACTATATAAGAGGCCAAAGATTTAAATAACTTACCTCTTGAAGAACTTATTAGCTCACTCATGACATATAAACTAAACTGTAAAGCTCATGATGAGCTTAATGAATCCATTCCAACGAACAGGAAAGATGTAGCACTTCGAACAACAAATGACTCCTCAAGTGAAATCTCTAGTGATGAGGATCATAATATTGCACTATTGTCAAGAAAGTTTAAAAAAATTATGAAAAATAAAAACTATAAAAATAAAAAGGAACCGAAGAAGGACAAAGTCATATGCTATGAATGTAAAAAATCGGGGCATTTAAAAAATGAATGTCCTCAATTGAAGAAGAAGTCATCACACAAGAAGAAAGCACTTTCAACCACTTGGGATTATTTATGCTCTTCGGATGAAGAAGAGCACTCCAAAAAAGAAGTTGCTAACTATGCTCTAATGGTGATCCAAGATAAGGTTAGTGATTCATTAAGCATTTCTTCTTTGGAGTTGTTAAATATGTTACATGATTTGTCTGATGAGTTTAGAAAAATTTATAAATCTTTTAAATTGCTTAAGAATGATCATAATTTGTTAGTTAGTTGACTTGATAAAATGCATGATTCATTAGTATCACATAACCCCTGTTCTAAATGTGAGATGCTAGATAATATTAAAGAAGAAAATATCATGCTTAAGACAATATCAGAAAATTTTAAATTGGGAACCAATCCCTAAATATGATCCTTGCCAATAAGGGTCATATTAATAGAAGAAATGGTATAGGCTTTATTGGTAACATTCAACAAAAGCTAACCATGTTTGTTAAAGGACCTACCTTAAATGTGCCACCAAAAATCAAATATAATTTTTGTGAAAAATTCGGGCATAAGGCAAACAAATGTCTAATTAGAAAATATAGTCCATACTAATTAGTCTGGGTTTCTAAGATAACTTTATATAACAAAAAATGATTAGAAAAGAAAGATAAAGTTTTATATGAATGACCCAATGTAAAATGGGTACCTAAATCAAAAATATCTTTCTTATAGGTTTGTCTCCAAACTAAAGCTAACAGCACCAAGTAGTATCTTGATAGTGGATACTCAAGGTACATGACCGGTGATCCAACTTATTTTTCAAGTCTCACTAGCTTAAGTGAATGAGTTGTCACTTTCATAGACAATAACAATGGTAAAATTATATAAAAAAGAACTATAGGTAACACATCAAAACTCTTGATTGAAGATGTGTTGTTAGTTGATGGCTTGAAACATAACTTACTTAATATTATCCAATTATATGATAAAGGATATGTGGTTAAATTTCAACCTAATGCTTGCATAATTGAATTGCCACACAAAATTAAATCTTTGATTGCCTTAAGAAACAACTATGTGTACACCATAGATATTGAAAAATTTTGTGACAAAACTTATTTTTCGGCATTGAATGATGATACTTAGATTTGGCATAAGAGACTAGGTCATGCTAGTATGAAACCTTTAAACTAAATTTCTATCAAGGATCTAGTAAGAGGCTTACCTAATCTTAAGTTTATCAAGGACAAAGTATGTGATACTTGTTAATTAGGAAAACAAATAAGAGTAGCTTTAAGTTGAAAAATCAAATAAACACCTCTAAACCACTTCAACTAATCCATATGGATCTATTTGGATCAATTGACATTACAAGTTTATGTGGTAGCAAATATGTATTTGTTATGGTGGATGATTTTAGTAGATACACTTGGAGCTATCTCTTTGTATATAAAAGTGATACATTTAAATATTTTATAAAATTATTTAAAATGGAAAAGGATGTATGATTTCTTCAAAATAAAAAAGGTGGAGAATTCCAAAACAATGATTTTTAAAAGTTTTATGAATCAAATGGGTATATTCATAATTTTTCTACTCCACAACAAAATAGAGTAGTAGAAAGAAAAAATAGGAGTTTATAGGAAATAGCTAGAACAATGTTGAATGAACATAGTTTATCCAAATATTTTTAAACCGAAGCCGTTAATATGGCATACTATGTTTTAAATAGGGGTCTTGTAAGACCATTACTCACTAAAACTCCTTATTAATTATGGAATGATAAAAAAACCAATATTTCTTATTTTAAAATATTTGGTTGTAAATGTTTTATTTTAAATGAGAATGATGCTTTAGGAAAATTAGATGCAAAATCCGATGAGGGTATTTTTCTTGGTTATTCCTTGATTTTAAAAGCCTATCATATTTTTAATAAAAGAACTTTAGTAATTGAAGAATCTATTAATGTTATTTTTAATAATTTTTTAAATTTAAGATAATTGATTTTGATAATGAATTTGATCTTGGTACTTTGAATTTAAATAATAATACTCTTAAAAGTAACTTGGATAAATATACTTTCAAACCCTTGCTCAAAAAATGAAAGTATATGAATGATCATCGTAAGGAGCTTATAATAGGAGAAACATCGAGAGAAGTTCAAACTTGATCTTCTTTTAGGATTTTTTGTACAAATACTGCATTTCTTTATCAAATCGAGCCAAAGTGCATTAATGAGGCCCTAAAGGATGATTCTTGGGTTAATTCAATATATAAAAAACTTAATTAATTTGAGAGAAATGAAGTATGAGAGTTTATTCCTAGACCTAATAACTGTTTAGTGATTGGTACTAAATGGGTCTTTAGAAATAAACAAGATGAAAATGATATCATGGTTAGAAACAAAACTAGATTAGTAGCCAAAGGTTTCAACCAAGAAGAAGAAATAATTATAATGAGACCTTCGCTCTCGTGGCTAGACCTGAAGCCATAAGGATGCTCTTTGCCTTTGCATCTTTTAAAAATTTTAAGTTATTTCAAATGGATGTTAAAAGTGTTCTAAATGGTTTTATTTCTGAAGAAGTGTATGTTGAACAATCCCCCGGTTTTGAAATTAATCTTCTTCAAAATCATATTTTCAAACTTACAAAAACTCTTCATAGATTAAAACAAGTTCTTCGGGCTTGATATAAAAGACTTAGTTCTTTTTTTAGTTCAAATAAATTTTCTAAAGACAAGGTTGATACCATATTATTTTTTAAATATTTTAAAAATAATTTTCTAATTATTCAAATTTATATTGATGATATTATTTTTGAATCTACAAATAAATCTTTATGTGAGTATTTTACTAAAGAAATAAGCCAAGAATTTGAAATAACCCTAATCGGTGAGTTAACATTCTTTTTAGGATTATAAATAAAACAACTAGATGAAGATATCTTTATTAGTCAAACTAAATACACCTTGAACTTGATAAAATATTTTGGGTTGAAAAATGCTAAAGCATTAAACACTACTATGAGTACATCTATAAAGTTGGACTTAGATAATGAAGGAGAAAACTTTGATCAAAAAACTTATAGAAGAATAATAGAAAGTTTATTATATTTAACTACTACTAGACTGAATATCATGTTTAGTGTTGGATTGTGTATATTGTTTCAATCTAATCCTAAAATCTCTCATTTGAAAGTAGTTAAACTAATCTTTAGATACTTAAAAGAAATCTTAAAACTAGGATTATGGTATCCAAAATCAAAGAACTTTGACTTGATTGCTTCTTCAAATGTCGATTTTGGTGGATGTAGAATAGATAGAAAGAGTATTACCAGGACATCAATTTTTAGGAGATGTACTTGTTTCTTGGACTTCCAAGAAACAAAATTTAATAGCTTTATCTACTACGGAAGTAGAATACGTTGCAGCTAGTGCATGTTGTGCTCAAGTCATTTAGATAAAAAATACACTAGAAGATTATGAAATAAAATTAAAAATATTCATATAAAATGTGATAACACAAGTGCTATATGTTTAACCAAAAATCCTATTCAACATTCAAGAACCAAACATATTGACATTAAACATCATTTTATAAGGGATCATATAAATTGTCAAGATATCTTTCTGAAATTTATTGACACTAAGCATTAATTAGCAAATATTTTTACAAAACTTTTAAATGAAGAACAATTTGATTTTCCTAGAAGAGAACTTGGAATGCTAAATCATAAAATTATATAAATTGTTAATGTAGATTTCATGATATTAAGTTTTTTTTGTGATAATGTCTTGAAAAATCTCTTTATGTTTTTTATCTTATTGTTCACAGAAAGGGAAAAAAATTACATAAAAATGATATTTTACAGATTTATTTGCTACTCTTAATTGAAATTATATGAGCTAATTTTAAATACATGAGTAGCTCCTAAATTTTTTAATCTTCTTAGATTTTTTACTTATCTTCGAAATTTTTTTTTTAAATTCGCATCTACAAAATTGAGAGATCTTATTAATGATGTTTTACAACTCCTCCCTTATTTTTTTCCTTCTTTCTCAAAAGAGGAAGAAAATTCTTTATGGCTTATATCGTATTTTACAAAGGGGGAGCAAAGATTCATGTGTCTTAAAATCCTTAACCCTACATTTTTTTTTTTTTGTTGATGAGAAAGGGAGCAAAATAGATGTTGATGACTTATGTAACAAGGGCGTTTCTCTTTATTTATTGATAAACAAAAGGGGAAAATAGTTAATAACTTAAGGGGAGATTTTTAAAATTTTGAAATTCATAAAAATCCTTGACGAGTTGATGACTTGATAATTTAAAAGTAAATTTTTGTTGATGTATTAGTGTCTCAATGCAATCATTGAAATATTATTTGCTTGAAATATTAATTGTTTCATGATACTTGAATTCAAGAGTATGTGGTTCTCTTGAATTTAAGTTTTCCTTATTATAGCATGGATTTAGGGGGAGTATGGTTTAACTGTAATATCTATTATTTTTAAAATATTTATAATTATTTATTTTAAATTATTAATGATGATATGTTTAATAATAGATTGTTTATAAGGACCTATTTGTAAATATAAAAATTTATTTAAAAGCTTATTGCTAAGGATTAAAATGTAAAACTTAAAAGTTTGATATGAATTATGTAATATTTATATTAAGTTATAAAGAAAATACTGATGACATATGTCATTAACTAGTTTAAAATGGTGTCACTTATGCATGTTGCATAGGTGACACATAAGCACCTTACATACATGCTTGCCACCTAACAACCCATATGTTAGCTTAAACAATTAACAATTAGAGAAGAAAGGGATTTGGCTGCAATGTAAACTTGAGAAGAAGAAGAAGGAAGAGGAGAAGAAAAGATTTGGGGGGTTTTGAGATTTTGAATCAAAATCCATATTTGAGATCAAAATTGCAAAGGCAAGTGTTCTAACATCATCCTATATAATATCTTCTATCCTTTTTCTACTGAAATTTATTCTTATTCTTACTTTAATTATGATAAAATTTCCGAACAAATCTGAGATCTCTTTTGTTTGGCTGCTAAAGTGTGAATCTGTGATATTTTATAAACTATGACCTAATCTGCCTTGTGTAAGTCGTAACTTTCTATACAAACCTCTCTTTTAGACAAATTTTAGTTACTTCAGAAAATAGATTCATAGATCTTTTTTTCAAAACTGAGTTTGAAGAATTTAAAGTTCATTAATAGCCCAAATGTTTACTTCTAATGAGCATATATAATTTATAAAATAGAATCTGTAGCTTTTGAATTTTCATCATTGGATTACTTATATCTCCCTTTTGGAGTCTCTGATTCATATAAAATTTAATTCGTTAGAAACTAAGCTCATAGATCTTTTATTTAATACTAGGATTGAAAGATTTAGAGTCCAAATGACTATCAAAATTTTTATTTTATTAGACCTTATGGATTCTGTAAAACAAGGATCATAATTTCTAACCTTTGGTTGCCAAATCATCTTATTTGAAAATTAAATTAATTTAAAGATATCCTTTTTAAGCAATTTAGAGCATATTTGATTGTTCAAAATAACTTTGAGATGTGCCTTCTGAATTCTGTCAGAATAGTTATTGTCTCAATTTTGCCTATTATTGCTTCATCCATTTCAAAACTAAATTCTCTGATGCTCTTGCCTTTGATTTCCTTACATGTCTAAATATGTTATGTATTAATCAATGTTACATCATATTATTTTTTTTAGGTGCATACATGATTTATTATTCTGCATATGCTTCCGATATATACTAAATTCATTGCTCATATCCTTTTGTACTCAGGTGTTTATGAGATATTTTGGACCTTTGCCAGAAATGGTAAAATGTATTATGCTTAGAGCCCATGATGCTCTACCGACCCCCACTAACTTCACCAAGACGTGAATGGATAGAGCTCCCAGATGTGGAGACTTATGTCTATTGATCATCTAGAAATGGATGTACCATATTATGTCTGATCCCACTTCACCCTCTATGTCTTTGATATGATATCCAAAATATTGCTTATGAGTTTATTTATATGCTTTGTATAAGAATGAAATAAATATTATGTCTGATATGATATTTGAGCTTATGTTCCTTAATTGTTCATTTGATAAACTTTAAGATTATTCATACACCATTGATATGCTTTGAAATATAACATATGCATCTTTGATAAGCTCCAAAATGTTTCATTTGTCATTTATATGTTCAGAAAACATTTCATATGTCTTTGACATGCTCCTAAATGTTTCGAATGTAATTATTATATTCTAAAATATTTTATTTGCTATTGATATATTCTAAAACATTTCACATGATATTAATATATTCTGAAATATTGTATGCATCTTTGATATGCTTTGAAACATTTCGTATTCTCATTGTTATGTTCCTAAATGTCCTATGTGCCTTTGATATGCTCTGAATCATTTCACATTCCTTTGATATATTATAAAATATTTTATATATCTTTGATATACTCTGAAATGTTTTGTATTCTTATTGATATACTCTGAAATATTTTGTTTGTCATTCATATGTTGTTTGACATTCTTACGCTTTTGATATGCTTCGAATCATTTCACATTCCATTGATATATTTTGAAACACTTTATACATCTTCGATATGTTCTGAAATATCTCATATTCTCATTAACATGCTTCGAAATATTTCGTTTGCCATTGATATGCAGCTTAGCTTTCTTACGCCTTTGATATGCTTTGAATTATTTCACATTCCGTTGATATGCTCTGAGTTGTTTTATACGACAGTGATATATTTCGAGATATTTCATACCAATGATATACTCCAACTACTCTTCCTCTACTGTTATGATCAAAGTATATTTCGAATAAAATGATTTGTGATTATATATCTTACAAGATGTTATCTATGGATTCTTATACCTTTTCATTGCTATCCGATATCAAGTTTGTTTTGAAAACTATCCTTCTTTGTGGTGGATATGTTAGTCACTTACTGAGCTCTATATGCTTACTCTATTGCTATATAAATTTTACAGGTTTGCTTATCACTTACAGAAAAAGTTAGAACTGGGCTGAGATTGTGGAAAGTTGTGTAGATTTTAGGCAAGTCTTGATGGGAGATGTTGTACAAGAATATTTTGTATGTAATGAAATATTGTAGATAAATATGAATTGATATATCTTGTAAAAATGTTAGAATCCCTCTCAATATAGAATCTTTGAATGTTAAATTTTACAATCATATGAAGTGATAGGAAATGGTTGGTTTTGCATTCATATAGATTTTTTAGACTTATGTATAGTTAATGTTTTTGGATAAATTAACTTTGAGTTTTGTAGATTATCGAGTGATGTGGTGTAAGATTTATAAATTGCATAGGTTTTATGAATGGATGTGAATGATCTTTGAAAATATTTAATTAGTATCCTCAATGTTAGTTTAGATCCTAGGTTCAGATTGTTGATAAATTATAACGTATTTTTGATTTACGATGGGTTCACGCCTTTCGAATGCGATAATATTCGGGGGACATGACTGATATGGTATCATAACATGATTTTAGGATTACTAATATTTGATATGTTTGATATGCAAAGTATATTGAGGCTTTATTAATTATATAATGATGGATGGAGGTATGATAAATTTAGAGGAATAAATTTTCTATTTGGGGGGGGGCGGGGGGAGAGTGTAATATCCCTCATTTTTAAAATATTTGTAATGATCTATTTTAAATTGTTAATGAGGATTTATTTAATAATAGACCTATTTATAAATATGAGAATTTATTTAAAAGCTTATTGCTAGGGACCTAAATGTAAAATTTAAAAGTTTGATATTAATTATGTAAGAGTAACATTAAGTTATAAAAAAATGGTGATGATATGTGTCATTATCTAGTTTAAAGTGGTGTCATTTATACATATTGCATAAGTGACACATAAGCATCTTGCATACATGCTTGTCACCTAACAACCCATATGTTAGCTTAAACAATTAACAATTAAAGAAGTAAGGGATTTAGCTACAATGTAAACTTGAGAGAAGAAGAAGAAGAAGAAGAATAAGATTTAGGGGTTTTGAGATTTTGAATCAAATCCACATTTGGGATCAAAATTGTAAAGGCAAGTGTTCTAACCTCATCCTACATAATATCTTCGATCCTTTTTCTACTGAAATTTATCCTTGCTCTTACTTTGATTATGAGAAAAATTTAGAACAAATCTGAAATCTCTTTTGCTTGGCTACTAAAGTGTGAATCTATGATATTTTAGAGACTATGACATATCTGCCTTATACAACTCATAACTTTCTACACGGAGCTTTGTTTTGGACAACTCTTAGTTATCTCAAAAATAGATTCATATATCTTTCTTTTGAAATTGAGTTTGAAGAGTTTGGAGTTCATTTTCTAGCCTAAACATTTACTTCTAATGAGCATATATAATCTATAAAACAGAATATGTAGCTTTTGACCTTTCATCATTAGATTACTTATATCTCCCTTGGAGTCTCTAATTCATATAAAACTTAATTATTAGAAACTAGGCTCATGGATCTTTCATTTAATACTAGGATTGAAAGATTTGGAATCCAAATGAATATCAAAGTTCTTATTTTGTTAGACCTTATAGATTCTATAAAACAATGATCATAATTCCTAACCTTTGGCTGCCAAATCATCCATAACTTTTTGTAGAGACTTCTAATTTATATGAAACTTATTTCATTTGAAATTAGATTGATTTAGCTTTTCAAAGATATCCTTTTTAAGTAATTTAAAATATATTTGATTATTTAAAATAACTTTGAGATGTGCCTTTTAAATTTTACTAGAATAGTTATTATATCAATTTTGCCTATTCTTGCTTCATCCATTTTAAAACTAAATTCTTTGACACTCTTGCCTTTGATTTATTTGCATATCTGAATATATTATGTATTAATCAATGTTACATCATATTATTTTATTTAAATGCATGCATGATTTGTTGTTCCATATGTGCTTCCGATATATGCCAAATTCATTGCTCATGTCCTTTTGTAATCAAGTATTTGTGGGATATTCTAGACCTTTGCTAGAAATCGTAAAGGGTATTATGCTTAGAGCCCATGATGCTTTGTCAAACTCTATTGACTTCACCTAGACATGGGTGGATGGAGCTCCCAAACGTGGGAGACTTCTATCTGTTGGTCATCCAGAAATAGATATACCATATTATGTCTGATATCACTTCATCCTTTATATCTTTGATATGATATCCAAAGCATTACTTATGAGTTTGTTTGTGTGCTTTAGATAAGAATGAAATGAATGTTATGTCTGATATGATATTTGATCTTTGGTTCCTTAATTGTTCATTTGATAAGCTTTGAGGTTATTCATATACCATTGATATGCTTTGAAATATAACCTATGCATCTTTGATAAGCTCTGAAATATTTCATTTGCCATTTATATATTTCAAAAATATTTCGTATATCTTTGACGTGCTCCAAAATGTTTCGAATGCCACTATTATATCCTAAAATATTTTATTTACTATTGATATATTCCAAAATATTTCACATGCTATTAATATGTTCCAAAATGTCCTATGCAGCTTTGGTATACTTTGAAACATTTCGTATTCCCATTGATATGTTCTTAAATATCCTATATACCTTTGATATGCTCTGAATCCTTTCACATTCCTTTGTTATGTTTTAAAACAATTTATACATCTTTGATATGCTGCAAATTATTTTGTATTCTCATTGATATACTCTGAAATATTTTGTTTGTCGTTGATATGCTGCTTGACATTCTTACGCCTTTGATATACTTTAAATCATTTCATATTCCATTGATATATTCTAAAACACTTTATACATCTTTGATATGCTCTGAAATGTTTTGTATTCTCATTGATATACTCTGAAATATTTTGTTTGTCATTGATATGTTGCTTAACATTCTTACGCCTTTGATATACTCTGAATCATTTCACATTTTGTTGATATGCTCTAAGTTATTTCATATGGCATTAATATGTTTCGAGATATTTCACACCAATGATATGCTCCAACTACTCTTCCTTTACTGTTATGATCAAAGTATATTTCAAACAAAATGATTTGTGATTATGTATCTTATAAGATGCTATATATGGATTATTATACCTTTGTCATGCTATCTGATATCAAGTTTATTTTGAAAACTATCCTTCTTTGTCGTGGATATGCTAGTCACTTGCTGAGCTTTATATGCTCACTATGTTGCTATATAAATTTTATAGGTTTGCTTGTCACTTACAGAAAAAGTTAGAACTGGGCTGAGACAATGGAAAGCTATGTAGATTTTGGGCAAGTCTTGTTTTGAGATGTTGTATAAGAATATTTTGCATGTAATAAAATATTGTAGATAAATATGAATTGATGTATCTTGTAAAAATATTAGAATACCTCTCAGTGTAGAATCTTTGAATATTAAATTTTACAATCATATGAAGTGACCGGAAATGGTTGGTTTTGCATTCGTATAGATTTTTGAGACTAGTGGTTATATAAGTGTGGTTAATGTTTTTAGATAAGTTAACTTTGAGTTTTGTGGATTATCGATTGATGTGGTGTAAGATTTATAAATTGCACAGGTTTTACGAATAGATGTGAATGATCTTTGAAAATGTTTAATCAGTATCCTCAATGTTAGTTTGGATCCTGGTTTCATATTATTGATAAATTATAATATATTTCTGATTTACAATGGGTTCATGCCTTTCAAATGCGATAATATTCGGGGGGCGTGACATTAACTCTCATCATCAATTGATTGTCATCATCAAAAGGAAAAGATTGTTGAATCTCATATTTTGATAATAAAATCAATTGATGAGTGTTTAATCTAACATGTGTGTGTTAGAGGAAGTATTACAGGTCTGACTATATCGAATGAATTGAGTTATGACCAAATGTTGGGCCATGGTAAAGCTTGGGTATTGGGCCAAGGTTCGGACGATATAGTGGAAACTCGTTGGGAGTTCGCCAATGGGATCGGGAAGCTCCTTGGGAACATGCTAGGAGATTACCAGAAGAAGACCGTAAGACTTACCACAAGAATGTCGGAGGCTGCCGGATTAGTAGGAGTTAGGTCATTGTTTAACTTGATGGTCATTATGGTTATAATCATTGAGTCATAATTAGAGATTAAGTCCTAATTAAGTTTAATTTGAAATAAATCTAAATCAACTCAATTAGGCAACCGAGTCCACTAAGGGGTTTGATTGAGCTTAGATTGAGGCTCAATTAGTTGACTAGGGAATTGGTCAACATAATGTTCAAGTTAAAATTTGAAAAATGGAGGGAACCACTTTTTTAGAAATTTCAGCAGTTGGACTGCGATGAGCAGTGGTTGTACTATCACTCCCCAAGTTTTCAGGTGGCTTACGGTGGTTGAACCGCTCGTACCCTGTTTTCAGAGTGCTTTCAGCGGTTGCACCATCGGGGGGTGAATCGCCCTTACCTAGATTTTCTGAATATGTTCGAATTTTGACACTAAATTTTGAAGCCATTTGGGGTGTTAGGATCAAAGCAGCACTAAGAGAGAGGGGGGGAGAGAGAGGGGGGATGAATTAGTGCTTATAAAAATTTCACTTCGATTTAAATACTCACTCAATAAAAACCATATCGAAAATGCATTTAAGTGTAAAGATGCATTTAAGTATGGAGATGCGTTTAAGTGTAGAGATACGTGTAAGCGTAGATATATTTGTAAGAGTGCAAGCAAAACTAGTAGACAATTAAGCAATGAACATAAAGAGCAAAGAAGAGGAGCTCTCAAGAAGAAATGAGGGGAGCTCTCAAGAAAAGGTATTTATAAGCCCCAAATGGCTTCAAAAGTGAAGCCAAAAATCAATTTTAAAGTGTTCCCGAGGTGCTAGTCTCGAAGACTGCATTCTGAGTGGTTCAGTCGCTTGACAATCTGGGAGATTGTGTTCTAGACGGTTTAGCCACCTGATAGTCATGGAGATTGTGTTTGGGCGGTTCAACCACCTGACATACCTTCGAAGATTATGTTATCTTAGAGACCATGTCTTCAAAGTCTGTGCCTTATCTAACCTTGGGTTATTGAAATGACTTTTATAATGAGTCCAAATTATTCCCAATTAAGGCCTAACGGCCTCTTAATTGAGTTAGTAAAACTAACTCTCATTACGATGCTAACTATGACACTCAACGTACAATGTACGTTGTCCGATCATCTCTTCGGTGAACTCTCGACGTCTTTCCGATGAACCCCCGGCGAGCTCCCGATTTCCTTCGGTGAACTCCCAACGAACTCCCAGCATTTTTCCAATGAACTCCCAACGAGTTCCCGACAACCTATCGGTGAACTCCCGATGAACTTCCTGATAAACTTCTGGTGAGTTTTCAACGAGCTCCCGACAATATCGTCCGAACCTCGGCCAACCTCTGGCAAGCTTCCATTACGTCGTCCGAACCTCAGCCCGATGCTCAAACTTGACTCGGATTGTCCTTTCTTGTCGAGTTAATCTTGCATCATTTTCTTTAATACACAAGTTAGATTATAAAACCCATCAATTGATTTCATCATTAAAATCCGAGATTCAACATGGGGCCTATAAATATCCTAAGTTTTCTTGCATTTTATACAATAATTTTTGGGATTAAATCTCTGTAAAAAACATGTGTGAATTGTAAGAAAAAGAAAAGGGGAAGGGAGTTAGCTTAGAGTTGAAAAAAAATTTGTAAAGAGTCTCCCTTGTAAGCTCATGTTATAAGGGTTTGACCCTCACCCTGAAGAGATCAATAGTGGATGCCAGTGTGCCTCAAGAAGGAGGACTCAGAAAGTGAACATAGACAAAGGTTAAGGCCAAACCACTATAAATTATAAGTGTTCCTTACTTGCTCCATTTACTACTTACAATTGTTCGTAAAGCAAGAGCATCATCTTTCGATTGTGTTTTTAAAACATTTATTTACTTGCCTTCAAGTTCAAGCTATATTTTCGATTTATGTTTTTGCTCCAAACGAAAAGTTTTTGTTAAAACGTCAATTTACACTTGCACTAATTTACCCACCCCCTTCTTAGTGCTAATTGATCCTAACACCCGAGTCCACTTCATCGAGGTCCACCGGAGTCCACTACTGATCTTCTTTGGGTGAAGACCAAACCGTTACAAGCTTTTCAATCTCAACTCGTAAGGGAGATCGCTTACAAGAAATATAAAACAACTTACTCTCTTGCCCCTTTTTTTTCTTACATATTTTAGCACACTTTTTGATAGATTTTTTGTCCAATGACTTGTGTGCATGCTTATATAAAATGTAATAAAACTTGGGATATTTATAGGTCCCAATTGGCCTTAGAATTTGGAGCCATAATTTCAAACACACTCGAAAAAGTTGGGTATGAGCGGTGCCACCGATGGCACCAACGACGCCGTCATCGAAAGTAGCCCAGAAAATAGGATGGCAGTGGTACAACCACTAACTTGGGTGGTACAACCATCGACCTGGGCGGTATAGCCGTCGGCTTGGGCAGTACAACCATTGTCCACCGGTGGTTCAATCGTTAGGAATCCCGAAAAAGTGATTCCCTTCACTTTTCCAATCCCGACTTATACCTTATTGACTAATTCTCAGGTCAACCAATTAAGCTCAACCTAGGCTCAATCCAATCTCAAATGTGGACCCAGTTGTATCATATTGAGTTGTTTTGGATTTCTTTCAAATCAAACTTAATTAGGACTTGAACCTAACTATGACTTACTGATTGCAACCATATAGGACTATCAAGCTTAATAAACGACCTAACCCCTGGCATACCGGCAACCTCTGACATTCTTACGATGAGTCTTATAGTCTTCCTCTAGTGATCTTCCGGTGTATTCCCAGCGAGCTTCCTGATTCCTTTAGCAAACTCCTAGTGAACTCCCGGCGAGCTCCCACTGCATCGTCCGAACCTTGGCCCGATGCCTAAACTTGATCCTGGCCTATCATTTGGTTGTAACTCAATTCCTCCATCGTAGTTAGACCTCCATTACTTCCTCTAACGCACAAGTTAGAGTAAACACTCATCGATTGATTTCATCATCAAAATTCAAGATTCAACAATCTCCCTCTTTTCACGACGACAATCAATTGATGACGTGAGTTAGCCTTAACTTCCCCTATTTCCATAGTATAGTTCAGATAAAATAAATTTAAATTCAAGAGAACCAAACACTCCTGAATTCAAGTATGATATTTTAATAATTTTTATCAATAGATGTAATATTACACTCATCAATGATATAATATCAATTTCAAATATTTTGCTTTAAGATATCAAATCATCAAAGATTTTCAAAGTAAATAATATGAATTTTAGAATTATGCATCAATCATGCATTTGAAAATCTTCCCTTAATTCATTAATCATTTCTCCCCTTTATTTATCAACAAACAATAAGAAATGATCATGTTAAAATTTTCTTTTATGTGTCATCAATATTCATTTCTCCCCCTTTGTCATCAACAAAAAGTTGAAATAACAAGTAAGTAATTTATGATACATAAGGTCATCATGTGTCAAAGTTTTTATATTTTTACAAAGTAAATTTTACATTTCTCCCCCTTAGTAAAATAGGATAAAAACATAATATTCTCATAAAAAAATTTCTCCCCTTTGTAAATAATAAAGTAGAATCAAGGAAGAGGAGGGGATGTCAAAGATTCAAAAAATTAAAAAAAGGTACATTCAACAAAAGTTTAATATCAAAATCTCATATCAAGCATTTTATATTACATATTTTTCTTTTGTAGATATTCACCATAAATTTAAAATGATTTTTGAGAAAGGATAAAAATACTGTTACAAAAGGAACTTTGAATCTTATTCTTGTCAATATCAAGGTAAATCTTTTTGGAAGGTGAGCTCAAAAATCTGAGAAATCTAAGAAGAGCTAAGAGATACTCATGCATTCATCTTATGTAAATTTCAAGCAAAAATAGCAAATTAAGAAATCTGAAAAATAATAAATCATGCATTGGAATGGTTTAGCATTTCTAGCTCTCTTATAATATAATCAAATTACTCTTCATTTAATGGTTTTGTAAAAATATCCACTAACTGATGCTTAGTGTAAATAAATTCTAAAGAAATATCTTGATTATTCACATGATCCCTAATAAAGTAATGTCTAATATCAATATGCTTAGTTCTTGAATGTTAAATGAGATTTTTAGTTAAACATATAACAATTATGTTGTCACATTTTATAGAAATATTTTTTAATTATATTCCGTAATCTTCTAGTGTGTTTTTCATCCAAATGACTTGAGCAAAATAAGCACTAGCTGCAATATATTCAGCTTCAGCAATAGGTAAAGCAATTGAATTTTGTTTCTTGAAAGACCAAAAAACAAGTGCATGCCTTAAAAATTAACATATTCTAGTAGTACTTTTTATATCTATTCTACAACCACCAAAATCGGTATAAGTAAGTAAATCAAAGTTTTTGGATTCTGGATACTATAATCCTAAGTTAGAAGTTCCTTTTAAATATATAAATATTTGTTTAACTGCTTTAAGGTGAGAAAGTTTAGGATTGGATTAAAATCTTGCACATAATCTAACACTAAACATAATATTCAGTCTAGCAGCAATTAAACATAACAAGCTACCTATCGGTCCTCTATAAGTTCTTTAATCAAAATTTTCTCCTTCATTATCTAAGTCCAATTGTGTAGAAGTACTCATGGGTGTGTTTATGGCTTTAGCATTTTTCATACCAAATCGTTTTAACAAGTTTAAGGTATACCTAATTTGACTAATAAATATATCATCATTTAATTATTTTATTTGTAATCCTAAGAAAATGGTTAACTCACCTATTAGACTCATCTCAAATTCTTGACTTATACTTTTGGCAAAAGATTCATATAAGGATTCATTTGTTGAACTAAAAATGATATCATCAACATAAATTTGAATAGCAAGAAAATTATTTTTAAAATACTTAAAAAATAATATGGTATCAACTTTGCCTTTCAAAAAATATTTGAAATAAGAAAAGAACTAAATCTTTCATACCATGCCCGAGAGGCTTGTTTTAATCCATAAAGAGCTTTAGAAAGTTTGAAAACATGATTCGGAAGAAGACTATTTTCAAAACCAAGGGATTGTTCAATATACACTTCTTCGAAAATAAAACTATTAAAAAATACTTTTAACATCTATTTGAAACAATTTAAAATCTTTAAAAGATGCAAAGGCAAGGAGTATTCTTATGGTTTCAAGTCTTGCCACAGGAGCAAAGGATTCTTCATAATCGATTCATTCTTCTTGGTTGAAACCTTTATCCACTAATCTAGCCTTGTTTCTAACTACGATATCATTTTCATCTTGATTGTTTCTAAAGACTCATTTAGTACCAATCACTAAACGGTTATTAAGTCTACGAACAAGCTCTCATATATCATTTCTCTCAAATTGATTTAATTCTTCATGTATTACAATCACCAAAGAGTTATCTCTTATGGCTTCATCAATGCATTTTAGTTCAGCTTGGAAAAAAAATGCAGCATTAGCATCAAAAAATTTAAAAGAAGAGCAAGTTTGAACACCTCTTGATGTATCTCCTATTATAAGCTCCTTAGGATGTGCATTTGCATACTTCCATTCCTTAGGTAAGTATTTAGAAGTAGATTCATCCAAGTTACTTTTATGAGAGTTATCATTTAAATTCAAAATGCCAAAATTAAATTTATCATCAAAATTAATTTTCTTAAGTTCAAAAATCTCATTGAAAACAACATGAATAGATTTTTCAATTACTAAAGTTCTTATATTGAATACAGATAAGCTTTTAAAATAGGAGAATAACCAAGAAAAATGTCATCATTGGATTTTGATTTTACTAAGGCATCCTTTTCATTCAAAATAAAATATTTACAACCAAATACTTTAAAATAAGAAATATTAGGTTTTTCAATATTCCACAATTCATAAGGAGTTTTAGTAAGTAATGGTCTTACAAGAACCCTATTTAAAACATAGCATGTCGTATTAATGGCTTCGACCCAAAAGTATTTGGGTAGGCTATGTTTGTTCAACAATGTTCTGACCATTTCCTATAAGCTCATATTTTTCTTTTTTTACTATATTTTATTATGGATTTCTAGGAGTAGAGAAGTTGTGAATATATTCATTTGATTCACAAAAAATTTGAAACTCAGTGTTTTGAAATTCACCACTATGTTCACTATGTCTTGATGAAATCATAAAATATTTTTCATTTTAAATAATTTTATAAAATTTTAAAAAATATTTAAAGGAATCACTTTTGTATGCCAAGAAATAAGTCCAAGGATATCTACTATAATTATCTACTAAGGCAAATGCATATTTGCTACCTCCTAAACTTGTAGTATCAATTGGTCCAAATAAATCCATATAGATTAATTATAGTGGCCTAGAGTTGTTTATTTGATTTTTTAACTTAAAACTACTTTTTATTTACTTTCCTAATTAGCAAGTATCACATATTTTATCCTTAACAAACTTAAGGCTAGGTAATCCTATTACTAAGTATTTAGTTGAGATTTGGTTAAGTAATTTCATGCTAGCATGACCTAGTCTCCTATACCAAATTCAAGCATCATCATTTAAAGCCAAAAAACATATTTCATCATAAAATTTTTTAATGTCAATAGTATACACATTTTTCTTTTCTTAAGGCAATCAAAGATTTATTCTTGTGTGGCATTTCAATAATACAACTATTCGATTTAAATTTAACAATATATCCTTTATCACATAATTGGATAATACTAAGTAGATTTTGTTTCAAGCTATCAACTAATAATACATCTTCAATCAAAAGGTTTGATATGTTACCTATGGTTCCTTTTTCAATGAATTTTCCTTTATTATTATCTCCGAAGGTGACAACTCATTCATTTAGACTAGTGAGGTTAAAAAAGTAAGTTGGATATTTGGTTATGTGCCTTGAGCATCCACTATCAAGGTACCATTTGGTACTCCTAGCCTTACTTTAGAGATAAACCTACAAGAAATATGATTTTAATTTAGGTACTTATTTTACTTTGGGTCCCTCATGAAGAGTTTTACCTAATTTATCTAAAGGTCTTTGGTTGTTTATGGTTCCTTTAGGAACCCAAATTAATTTATGTGGACTATACTTCTTAAATGAATATTTGTAAGTCATATGTCCTAATCTACCACAAAAGTTGTATTTTATTTTCATTGACAAGTTTAGAGTAGGTCCTTTAACGAATGTAGTTGGCTTTTGTTGGGCATTCCCTACAAAGCTTATCCCTTGTCTCCTATGACCATGATCCTTATTAGCAAGGATCATGTTTAGAAATTTATTCCCTATTTCAAAATTTTCTAATGTTAATTGCAATGCAATATTTTCCTTTCTAAGTTCTTCTAAACTTTTACATTTAATGCATGAATTATGTGATGATGATGCTACATGTATTTGTTCAAATTTACTAACTAATGAATCATGATCTTTCTTAAGTAGTTTATAAGACATTAATTTTTCTAAACTCATCATAAAGCTAACAAAAAATATTTAATAATTCAACAAAAGAAATATTAGACAACTCACTTACCTCGTCATGGATGGCCATGAGAGCATAGTTGGCAACTTCTTCCTTATAGTGGTCTTCTTCATCTGATGAGCTTGAGTCATCCCAAGTTGTTGAAAGAGCCTTCTTCTTGTTGGATGCCTTCTTCTTTAATTGAGAACACTCATTTTTTAAATGTCCAGACTTCTTGCACTCAAAGCATATAATGTTGTCTTGTTTTGGTTCATTTTTATTTTTATAACTTTTGTTCCTTTTCATCTCATCACTTGATGTTTCACTCGATTAGTCATCAGCAGTTCTCAATGCTAAATCCTTCCTGTTCTTTGGAAGGTGTCTTCAAGTTCATCATGAGCTTTACAGCTTAATTCGTAAGTCATAAGTGATCCAATAAGTTCTTCAAGAGAAAAATTATTTAGATATTTAGTCTCTTGAATTGCAGTTACTTTACGATCCCAACTTTTGGAAAGAGATCTTAATATTTTACTAATAAGTTCAAAAGTTAGAAAAATATTTACCAAGAGCTTTAAGACCATTGATGACATCCGTGAAACGGGTGTACACCAATGGACTCACTTGGTTTCATTCTAAATAATTCATAATTATTAACTAAAATATTAATTTTAGACTCCTTGACTCTACTAGTGCCTTTGTGTGTGCTTTCAAGAGTATGCCAAATATCATAAGCAGTATCACAAACAAAAACTCGATTAAATTCATTTATATCAAGTGCAAAAAAATAAGACATTCATTTCCTTTGCATTTAAAGAAAAATTCCTTCTTTCCAAATCATTCATTTCATTTATTGGTTTAGAAGATTTTTCAAAACCATTCTCAACAATGTGCCATAAATCAACTACCGCCCACCGGTGGTTCAACCATCAAGAATCCCGAAAAAGTGATTCTCTTCAGTTTTCTGATCTCGACTTGTACCTTTTATTGACCGATTCTCATGTCAACCAATTGAGCTCAACCTGAGCTCAATCTCAAATATGGACCCAGTTGCCTCACATTGAGTTGATTTGGATTTCTTCTAAATCAAACTCAATTAGGACTTGAACCTAACTATGACTCATTGATTATAACCATACAGGACTATCAAGCTTAATAAATGACGTAACCCCTGGCAAACTGGCAACTACCAATATTCTTGCAGCTAGTCTTACTGTCTTCCTCCGACGATCTCCCGGCTTATTCCGAGCGAGCTTCCCGATTCTTTCGGTGAACTCCTAGTGAACTCCCGACGAGCTCCAATTGCATCGTCCGAACCTTGGCTTGATGCCTAAACTTTATCCTTACCTATCAAGACACACTTATATTTACAAGCCAGACTTGGCCATAAAGCAAATCAAAATAGGGTTGTTAAGCCTACTGTAAGCCCACTTCTTGTTGTACAAGATATGTACATAAACCGAAGGACACGGACAAACACGAGCATTTCATCAAATACCTTGTTTATATTATTATCCATGACATTCTCCCCACTTATTCCTTCGACGTCCTTATCAAAGCCACTGTAGACGCTGCATCTCCTTGCATTTTGCTGAATCTTCAATCTTCTGCTTTGGCTGCAATATGCCCCTTTGGCTCCCAACCGCTCTCCATCGCTGTTGTTGAGTAGTTGAACTCTGATTCGCCATACTACTTCAACTCACTAATGACTAAATTTGGTATAGGGTTGGCTGAGTTGTGCTGATCCTTATTATTTCTCGTGGATCCCTCTGATGAAGGAAAAGACCTACCTTATTATGCGCTAGTATCATAGTATACTCATATTGCTTGAACTGGGTGGATGCTTATTGGAGCTTTAACAAGCATTGCCTCATAGACTTTGAAGTTGTTAAGGTACTTCTTCTACAATATTTGCCCATTGAACCTTCTTTCACTATTAGTTGTCACTTCCAAGTATATTCGCATCACTCCTGCTTTCGATTGATCAATTAGAAAATAAAGCAGATATTCTACTCTCAGTAGTACTGATCACCAATGGTGAGGATTTGACAACTATTGTCTTCCATAAGCTTTCTTTAAAGGGTCACTGAACTTATGCAGAGCTCCTCTACTTGATAAGTAAGAGAACCAGGATACATGACTTCACTCATCCTCTTCGTAGTTGAGAAGGTAAGATTACTTAGCTTCACTCACCTCCTCGAGTTAAGAGAATTTGGGTACTCGGTTTCACCCATTCTCTTGAGTTGAGAAGGCAAAGGTTACTCGATTTTGCCTGTCTCCTCGAGTTTGTACTTCATGTATTGAGCTAGTTACTAATATTTGCCTACTCTTTGCTTACACTTCTGAAACACTTGAAGTATTTGCACTCCTTGCGTTGAGTTAGCTACTATGATTCACCTTCCCACTACCATTGAACTTCTGGAATGCAAGAAGTTTTACCCGAAAAGAGCAAAAAGTTTACCTCAACTTGGAGTCCCCCAACTTGGATTGTACTGTCTTCTCCATCACCTTTGTCGTCACCTACTCCTATGAGTAGAAAGGTACAGTACTATGTACTACCTACTTTGTTCCTTAGTCGAGCACTCCTGCATCAACTCGAAGTCCCTCAATTTCAGCTATCTTGATGAGAAGCCCAACGACATTGGTCTTATGAAGTTTCTTGGCCCCTGCCCTTCCACCCTATCTTGGTACTTGGAGTTTGCCTTTGCATACTCCACCTCCTTGGCCCCATTTACGACCAATGCTCTTCTTCTATAAGAGCGAGGGATCGATGACTCCACGAAAGTCCCGCATTTGTGGTACCATGGTGCTGCCAAGCCCATAGCACTACTATCTGTTATCGTGCATCTTCATCCCTTCCTTCATGATCGGTAGATCTGCCTCTGTGGCACTGTGGCGCTCCTCCGAGTCCACCTCCTTTCTAACCGACGCTTTTCTTTTGGGTAGCTAAGCCCCGCTGGACTGTTTGTCGCTTCCTCGCCCCTTTCAACCACATGCTTTGATACCACTGTGTCCTCCTAGCAGTTCTCCTTAATCGATGGAAAGATAGACTGCAACTCTCATACATGGCCTCCGCCATCTTGTTACAGGGCTCGCGTCCATTCTATTCTCCTTAGCTTCCATGGTAGCAACGTTCGCTTACTTGGCTTTGTCCTCTGACTTGTCGGGCTCCCTTAAGTGAATGTGAGCACTGAAGCAGTCCAGCTCTCCAGCTGCTCCGATTATACTTTTGTATAATCAAGTCCCCTCCATGGGACTCACTGGTACTTGCAATCTGACTTCTCCCTCGGTGGTATACAGCTCCCATATGCTGATGACCAAGGCTTTCATCTGATGTAAGTTTCGATGCATACACACGAAAAACCCGCCTCTGTGGTACTATGGCATTCACCCCTTGAATCCACAGCACTTCTTGTCATTGCATTGTTTACCAAAGTCGAGCTCCCAACAGCTCCTGATCATTCACATGATCATGTCCCCCTCCATGGGACTCACTGGTACTTGCACTTGGACTTCTTCCTCAGTGGTATATAACTCCCACACGCTGATGACTAAGGCTTTCATCCAATGCAAGCTTCGATGCACACACGAAGACCCGCCTCTGTGGTACTATGACATTCACTCCTTGAATCTATAGTCCTTCTTCTTGTTGTGTCGTACACCAAAGTGGAACTCCCAGTAACTTCTGATCATACCTCCGCATGATCTTATCCCTCACGGGACAAGATTGCTTGTATTGCATCACCATGAATTATTTCACCATGATCCGCTGCACCATTTCACCTCCTGGTGACATCTCCATTACATATAGATTCTCGTGTGATGAACTCGAACTACGACTTCTCCATGTGTGGCCTCTGTCAACACATCGTAGGGCCTCTGCCATCTCCGATTTTTAGTTTGCTCCCTTGGCAATTCACCTTCATCTACCCACTCTTGGGTCACACTTGGATGAAGCATAGCTCTAGGACAGTCCGTCACCTAGTAGCTTTTGAAGTCCCCCTGACTTCGCTAGAATTGGTGCACCATTGTCTGTCTGGATCATGGGTCTCTATCCCCTACCAATACAATCTTGCTATGCACCACTTATTCCTAACAACTCGAATGGCAACACTGTGGCATATTCTTCAAGAGTACTCGCCTCTATGTCCTCTTGCCCCATGATAAGGTCTCATGATCCCAACTTTACCTGCGCAAATTGAATCACCTTAGTTACTTCGTTAAATGCATCTCTGAGGTAGCTTGCATGTGCCTCGAAGCTCCCTTCATTTTTGGCACCATGCAAAATAAGTCTATCCCATCAGAATGAAGAACCCATGGAACGACATGATCCCACTCTTGCCTCTACAAAAGTTCATGCCCTTGACTTTTGTCCAAGGAAAGCTCCATGCCTCCGCTCCATGTTTCATCTTCTATGTCGACTCCCTTCATACGGCTTAGATACTTCACTAAGTTCCACCCAAGTCACTCCGCTCCTCAATTTGCATTGAGTTGATAGTGGCCCTTACGTCCACCATTCAACGGGTCAGCCCTCCGTTGAGTTCAATTTCTGCATCGACTCTAAGTGTGCCTTTATATGATGTTATCTTGGATTGCTCCCCCACTTGATCTCGAAATGCATCCACCAATGTATTACCTCATTCGAGATCATGCGACGACTCTTCGTCGCTCACTCGGTTTGTTGGGCTTTGTGGAGATATAGCCTTGAGGAACTCTTCCTCAATATGTGCAGTCCGTTGCACATAATTCTCCCTCTAGAGAACTGGGACTTACCCCTCCTAGATATCTGTCCTGCTGGAGCAACTTTTCTCTTTACATACTTCCCACTAGAAGTTTCGAAGACCGCCATCCCCTTTGGACTAATCCGTCTTGCTGAACAACTTGTGCCTTGTTCTGCCCCCGTAAATGCACTTATTAGAACCTTCACCAATACAGTCTCCATTGCACCCTTCAAGGTCTAGCAATGTGCTAAACTTATTGCACATTTCAGCCACCTACGAACGTATCCTTTCTATGTCGAAGAGAAAGTTCTGATGCTCCATGGCGCCGAGTTCCAATCGCACCTTAGGATGGCCACGAACACTCCGTCATCCGTGTATAAGCCTTTGCATGAGTTCCGAATCCTTCGAGTTAGCAATTCCCCTCAACTTGCATGGTCTATCTTTCACCAAGCGCCCTGCTTTGCCTTGAGCACCATCAAATTTTGGTTGCCAACATCGAGCCATAGCTCGAACTCAAGCATCCCAATCTTTATGTGCTACACATTCTTCTTTGCTTGTTTGTCCTCATGGTGCCTCTCGCGCAAAGGGGTTGGTCATTCCTCTGAATGCCAAACCTGGATGCCCGCTCCTCTAAGCGACTCTTTTCCCTACATCTCAATGTCCATTTTCCCCCCAAATGGTTACGCGTGCTAGCTATTCTCCACACAGCCCAGCTAAGTCCCCCACGTTTGTATGGCAAATGTTTCTGCGTGTGCTTATCCCGCTCTGATACCATATTGTCACGGGCTTAGCTGATTTGCCTAAGCCGTGTGGCACCCATGCATGTCCGTCTGCAAAGGTCAGCCCTCCCCGAGATCTCCTAGAGTCCCTTAAACTTACAAAAGAGAAAACGGACTAGAAGAAGCAATTCCCACGGGATCCACAAGCAACTGCTCAAGCAAACACTTTATAAAGCTAAATACAAATTACACCCATGGACATTCCAAACTCAAAAAGGTTACACACAAAGGATAATGGTCCATTACAGACCGAAGTCCCCCTCCACAAGTGCTTACAAGACACACTTGTATTTACAAGCCAAACTTGGCCATAAAACAAATCAAACTAGGGCTGCTAAGCCTACTGCAAGCCTGCTTCTTGTTGTACAAGATATGTACATAAACCGAAGAACATAGACAAACACGAGCATTTCATCAAATACCTTATTTACATTATTATCTGTGACAACCTCCACGCGTGACCCTAGCGGTAAGCGGCCTAGTCGCGGGTGACTGCCCTGCAGGGAGCCTAGCCACGAGCAGCCACACAAGTATATGGCCTGCTCATAGGTGGCTCTCTTGTCCACAGGTAGTTTGCCCACGATCGCTGTAAGAATGCATAGAACAATTCTACGTGATTCAATCTCATCACACATAGTTTAATAGCCAATCTTTTTTATGAGCAACCTATCTGACACCACTGTTACGAAACCATCAAAGCATGACATACACAGTGGAAGAAACAAAAACAAAATAGGTTTCCCATGTGTATCATATCACCATGCAAAGAATGGTGTGTGAAAAAAATCTTAAAAAATAAAAACCACGATACGTGAGAGATTAATTACCTAAGGAGATCGTATATCCCAGAAAATCTAGATCTAAATAGAGAGAATGAAGGAGGTCAATATTGAATCTCAGATTTTGATGATGAAATTAATTGATAGGTTATAAATCTAATATAGATTGTTAGAGTTGATTGATATAAGATTAATTACGACAGAAGGATTATTACAATCAGGATTGGCTAAAGTCAAGTCCATGTATCTGTCACGCCCCTCCAAAATATCGACAATATTTAAAATTTTCCTCACAACTAATCTAGGATCCAAACACACATTTTGAGGTCACTAAGAAAATATTCAGATCAAATTTTCACCTCTATAGTCTACAAATTCATCACCTTGTGCAGTTCATAAACATACCACGCATCACTCGATAATTCATATAATCTTAACTCAACTCTTCAAAATAATAACCACACATAAACTCATAAGTGGGGAAGTCTATGCAGTCACCAAATCAACGATTACCATAAATTCATATCATTACATGAATTTAACTTAACATTCCAAAATCCTATACATGAGGGATCCTTTATCTTACACAAAATCCACAAGTTTAGATTCATCGTCACATTTCATAAGATGCAGAGTAGCTTATACAACAAAAACACATATGCTAACAAAGATCGCCCAAAATCTTCTAAACTTTCCACCGCCCAATCTTAACAATTAAGCAAGCGATACGCTATCCGAAAAATTTATCAACAAGCGGGGTGAGCATAAGGAGCTCGAAGTGACTAACATATCCATATCAAAATAATACAATTGCCAAAGTGCAGTTTCAAACTACAGAATATACGATTTCGTAGACATAATATCGTTGGGAGCGAAACATAATTGTCTTTTCAATCTTACATATTTGGTTCTGGATGGGGCATAGAGTAATTGGAGCATCTCAAGAATAAAGGAAACATATCGAGCTTATCGGTGGCATACGAAATGTTACGAAGCATATCAACGGCATATGGAATATTTCAAGCAAAATCATCGATGAATGAAGCATTTGAGCATATCAAAAATAAATATCGATGAAGCTCAAACGCGTCCCTTGACGTCGCAATCATATCATTCTTATCCGAGCATGAGCGAAACAACTCACCAAAACTCGGATGTCATATCAAACATATAGAAGGTGTAGTGGGATCTCAATCGAATGTGATCCATCCATTTCGAATGACCACCGACAAATGTCTCCCACGTCTGGGAGCTCCATCCACCCACGTCTAGGTGAAGTCGAGGCGCAGAGCATCGCAAGCTCTAAGCACATACCCTTTACCATTTCGCAAAGGTCCGAATATCCTGAGCGGGACCCCACATAGCGGGCAATAAGCGCATACCCTTTACCATTTCGCAAAGGTCCGGACAATCCCACACACCGGTACAAGAGGCGCTTTAACAATAAGTAGCATATGTCGGAAACACACGTGGAACAACAAAACGTGCATGTGCCTTTTCGAGACAATACGAAACAAAGAACAAATCGCTCACAAATGTATTCAGATTTGGAATAAAATGAAAACAAGAGTGTACAGGGTTTCCAAGCAATCATATTTAGCTCAATTCCAATAAGAAGGTTAGACGAATTCAAATATCCAAAGGAATGGAACAGAATACGCGAAATCGACCAAAGCTCGATTTCGGACAGAAGGGCAGCAAACAAATATTTCAGAATATCAATTATGCTCCAATACCTATAAGAAAGTTATGGTCGAACCATATATCAATCTATATTTTGATGGAACAAATTTCGTATGAAACAGGGTTCCCAACACGGAGTTACTTTTAATTTGGTAACCCAAGGGCAAAAACACAATCACTGTTTTGCAAAATTTATAGGGTTGGATTCAACAGATAATAGGGTAGGCAATTGAATTCCAAAATTTTCAAACTATATGTCAAAAGAAATATTTTCAATCTAGTTTATAAAGAATTAAGTTTTGTCTAAATCAGAGACTCCAACAGGGAGTTATACATAATTTAGTGACACAAGGTTAGAAACTGCAAACTCTGTTTTACATATTACATAGTATCAATTAAAACAAATGTTTGGACATGCTATTGAACTTCAAAGATTTCAATTTTAGTGTCAAAAGAAAGATCTATCAGTCTAGATTCATATAAAATAAGTTTAACCTAAATCCAAAATTAGTACAATAATCTACAGTCGGAACAAGGCAGAAGGGTCAGGACTTTGATAATTTTCCAGATTCAAATCTTATAACCAACAAGAGAGATTTCAGCTTTGCAGGTCTTGAATTCAGCAATTAGTTTTAGAAATCAAGGCAAAACAACAAAGATAATGTATCAGAAGGCAAAAAAAAATAGGATAGAACACTTGCCTTTGATAATTTTGACCCTAAGTGAAAAAATTTGAGCAAGTACCCTTAATGCCCCAATTTTCTTCTTCTTCTTCTTCTTCTTCTTCTTCTTCTTCTTCTTCTTCTTCTTCTTTCTTTCTTTCTTTCTTTTTTTTTTCCCTGATCATCCACGCAGCTGCCTTCTCTGCTTCCTTAAGAACGAAGGCAGAGAGGCTTAAATGGTGGAATTTGTCATTTTATATATTTTGTAATTTAGTCCTTGCATTTAGTACATTTAGGATTAGGTCCTCAGGGTTTACATATAGGTCCTCAGATTCTTTCTTTTTTTTTTTTCTTTGAACAGATCACCCAAATCTTACAAATAAGTTACTTCTGATTCATACTCTATTTCTTTTGTCAATTTAAAATGAATGCTTACATTATCACCAGAAATTTATACGAAAATTCGGAAATGAGGGGTGTTACACTCTCCCCTTAAAAGAAAATTTTAGTCCTCTAAATTTATCGTACCTCTATCGATGAAAAGACTGGGATACACCTTTTTCATTTCCTCCTCTAGCTCCCAAGTTGTCTCCTCTCCAGAATGATGTCTCCAATTTACTTGAACCAGTGGGATGACCCGATTCCTTAGGACTTTTTCTTTCTTATCAACAATCTGAATAAGCTCTTCCACATAAGATATATCTTTATCGATCTCCACCAACTCATACTTAATGATGTGAGAAGGGTCATATATATACTTTCTAATCATCGAGACATGAAATATATCATGGACATGGCACAATGCTGGTGGCAAGGCAATCCTGTATGCTGAACCAACCCTCTCAAGAACCTCAAAAGATCCAATAAATCTTGGGCTTAATTTTCCTTTCTTCCCAAACCTTATAATGCCTTTGGAAGGGGAGAGTTTTAAGAATACAAAATCTCCGATTTCAAACTCAATATCTCGTCTTCTATTGTCGGCATAACTCTTTTGACGACTCTGAGCAGTCTTTAACCTTTTCCTTATAACTTAAATTTTCTCGGTAGTTTCTTGTACCTTATCCGGTGCTAACACCAACTTCCTCCCAACATATAGGTGTTATGCACTTTCGCCCATATAAAGCTTCATAAGGAGCCATCTGAATACTTGAATGATAACTATTATTATACGTGAACTCAACAAGTGAAATATCCTTATCCCATTCACCTTTCCAATCCATAACATAGGCTCTAAGCAAATCCTCAAGTGTTTGAATTGTTCTTTCTGACTGACGATGGTCTGAGGATGATATGCAGTACTAAACTTAACTTTAGTGCCCATCGACTCCTGCAATCTTCTCCAGAATCTAGAGAGAAATCTGGAGCCTCTATCAAAGATGATCTCCATTGGAATACCATGAAGTCTTACTATTTCATTGACATATAAATCTGCAAGTTTATTAAGTGAATAAGTCATATTAATCGGTAGGAAGTATGCAGATTTTGTTAACCTATCAATGATAACCCAAATAGCATCATGCTTCCTAGAGGTTCTAGGTAATCCTGAAACAAAATCCATAGTAATACATTCCCATTTCCATTCAGGGATATCTAAAGGTTGCAACAATCCTCCAGGTCTTTGGTGTTCTACTTTAATTTGCTGACAAGTCAAACATTTTGAAACATACATTGCAATTTCCTTCTTCATGCCTTCCCACCAATAATGACTTTGAAGATCTCTATACATCTTAGTGCTCCCAGGATGTATGGTGTACTTTGAAGTATGACTTTCGTTTAGGATTTGATTCTTGATAGTTCATTTGGTACACATACTCTCTCCCCAAATCTCAATAGGCCATCCTTTGAAACTTGAAATTGTGGCTTCAATTCCTTTTCTACTTCATTCCTCAAGTAGATTAAATGTGGATCTCGTAATTGTGCTTCCTTAATTTGTTGAATAAGATTAGATTACACTTGAATGGAGGCCATCAATATCATCGAGTCTTGCTCTTTCCTCAAAGCTTTCAAATCAAAATTTTCTTCTACTAACTTCCATTGCTTCACGACCAGACTAGCCATAAAACTTGTAGATTTCCTACTAAGTGCATCAGCTACAACATTGGCTTTGACCGGGTGATAACGGATGACACAATCATAATCCTTCAGAAGTTCTATCCATCTTCGCTGCCTCATGTTTAACTCTTTCTAAGTGAAAATATATTTTAAACTCTTGTGATCAGTGAAGATTTTAAACTGTCGACCATACAAATAATGTCTCCAAATCTTTAGAGCAAAAATAATTGCTGCTAACTCCAAATCATGAGTCGGATAATTCAATTCATAACCTTTAAGTTGCCTAGAAGCATAAGCAATTACTCTCCCTTCCTGCATCAAAACACATCCTAGGCCTTTTCTTGAAGCATCAGTATAAACTACAAATCCCTCACTACCACTTGGAATAGTGAGAATAGGGCACCGTCAACCTTCTTTTTAACTCTTGAAAACTTTGCTCACAATCATCACCCCATACAAATTTCATGTTCTTTTTAGTGAGTTTGGTGAGAGGTTGTGCAATTCGAGAGAATCCCTCCACAAATCTCCTGTAATAACCTGCCATGCCCAAGAAGCTTCTAACTTCTGTTACATTTGTTGGTACTTCCCATTCAACTACAGCTTCTATTTTCCTTGGATCAACAGATATACCCTTCCCTGAAATCACATGACCTAAGAAAGCAACTTCATTCAACCAAAATTCACATTTGCTGAACTTCGCATACAACTTCTTTTCTCTTAGTATGGAGAACACATCTCTCAAGTGTTCCTCATGCTCCTGATTACTCTTTGAATACACCAATATGTCATCAATAAATACAATTACACAGATATCCAAGAGTGGTTGAAATATCTTATTCATTAGTTCCATAAAAGCTGCAGGGGCATTTGTCAAACCAAAAGGCATCACCAAGAATTCATAATGACCATATCGAGAACTGAAAGCTGTTTTTGAAATATCCTCCTCCTTGATCTTCAACTGATAGTAACCTGACCTCAGGTCAATCTTAGAGAATATTTGTGCACCCTGCAATTGATCAAACAAATCATCAATTCTAGGTATGGGATACTTATTTTTGATGGTCACCTGATTCAACTGTCTATAATCAATACAAAGCCTCAATGTTCCATCCTTCTTCTTCACTAATAGTACCGGAGCACCCCATGGGGATACACTGGGTCATATGAAACCCTTATCTAATAATTCTTGTATTTGCTTCTTTAACTCCTCTAGCTCGAGTGGTGCCATTCTATAGGGAGGCTTAGATATTGGGGTTGTACTAGGGACTAGATCAATAGCAAATTCACCCTCTCTATCTAGAGGTAAACCAGGCAAGTCATCTAGGAATACATCAGGAAATTCTTTGACCACTACAATTTCATCTAGGTGGGTTTCCTGATCTGAATGCTCCTTTACACACACCATATAACAAAAATAACCTTTCTGCATAAGACGATAAACTTGAAGTGCTGATATCAAGCAAGGAGGCAAATCATGCCTAATGCCCTCAAAGAAAAATATAGGCTGATCTGGTATGCGAAGTAATTTTTTTGTAACAATCAATACTAGCGTGATGAGAAGATAACCAATCCATGCCAAGTATAATATCAAAGTCCTGGATCTCTAGGAGAATCAAATCAGCAAGGAGTTCGCGGTCTCCAATAGAGATCAAACAAGATGGGTAGACCAAGTTTGTTGCCAATGAATCTCCAACAGCAATTGTTACATATAACATATAATCCAGGGGTTTAGGTAGAATATCCAAGTGACAAGCAAAGTATTATGAAACAAACGATAAGTTGGAGCCGGGATCAAACAAAACTTTTGCATTTCTTTTAGAAACATGAAGAATACCTTCCACCACTGATTTGGAAGCCTTAGAATCTTGTTCAGTGATAGCGTACACTCTAGCATGGGCTGAGGGTCTAGGAGACAGTGGCTCTTTCTTCCTTTTCAGTGGGCAATCTCTTAATTGATGATCTTGCTTTCCACAACCAAAACATGCTCCAGTCACCCGAAAACACTAACTTGTTTCATGATTTAATCCACATTTTGCACATAACTGTGTCCTCCCCAATGGTTTCCTTTTCTCAAATCCAGATGTCTTAAACCTCTTGTTACTAGCTTCATATTCATTTTCTCTCCTGCCAAGAATTTGTCCCTTTTGTTCTTGCCAATGATTTCTTGAATTTCCTCCATATCTCTTTCAATTTTCAAAGCTCTTTCTACAGACATATGTTCGTAATTTTAAAGTGACATTTGGCTTCTTATCTCGTAATCCCTTTCAAACCTTCTTGCTTTTCTAGATTCATCATCATCATGTGTAGCAAACCCGAGAGCTCGTGAATTTAGATTCATACTTTGTATCATACTTCCTGGATAAGATTCAGAACTCCAATTCTTTTGCTCTCTCATACAATCTGGAAAATATTTATCGTTAAACTTTTCTTGGAATAACTTCCATGTCATTGGCTCATGTTTGATTTCGACATCCTCTTAATCATTCTCCACCAATGTTCACTTCTCCTTCCAAAGATAAAGGTGGCAAGAAAAACCTTTCGATCATCGGGGTAATTTAAAGCATCAAATATTTTCTCTATCTGCATCATCCATCGTTCTGCCACCATTGGATAAGACTCACCACTAAAACTGGGAGGACTAAGCTTCTTAAACTGTCCAATTCCCAACCCCGTCTGGTTTGATGTCTCTGTTCCATCATTACTTCCTTGATGGACAGGTTGTTGTTGTTGTTGCATCACTTGTGCCATAGTCTCCAAAGTCCGCATGATACCACTCAATTGATCAGCAGTAGATGCAACAGGAGAACCAGATGATCTCGTCATCCTCGCTTCCTAAAACATCAAAAAATATTTTCTTTGATCAATCTCTAAATGATAGTCAATAAACCTCAAAAAGAGCATATTCTTCGTGATTCTCAAATCATGCTCTGATACCACCTCTGTCACGTCCTTCCAAAATATCGACAATATTTAAAATTTTCTTCACAACTAATCCAGGATCCAAACACACATTTTGAGGTCACTAAGAAAACATTCAGATCAAATTTTCACCTCTATAGTCTATAAATTCATCACCCTGTGCAGTTCATAAACATACCACGCATCACTCGATAATTCATATAATCTGAACTCAACTCTACAAAATAATAACCACACATAAACTCATAAATGGGGAAGTCTATGCAGTCACCAAATCAACGATTACCATAAATTCATATCATTACATGAATTTAACTTAACATTCCAAAATCCTATACATGAGGGATCCTTTATCTTATACAAAATCCACAGGTTTAGATTCATCGTCACATTTCATAAGATGCAGAGTAGCTTATACAACAAAAACACATATGCTAACAAAGATCTGCCCAAAATCTTCTAAACTTTCCACCGCCTCAGCCCAATCTTAACAATTAAGACGCTATCCTGAAAAATTTATCAACAAACGGGGTGAGCATAAGAAGCTCAAGTGACTAACATATCCATATCAAAATAATACAATTGCCAAAGTGCAGTTTCAAACTACAAGGCGAATATACGATTTCGTAGACATAATATCGTTGGGAGCGAAACATAATTGTCTTTTCAATCTTACATATTTGGTTCGACGATGGGGCATAGAGTAATTGGAGCATCTCGAACAAAGGAAACATATCGAGCTTATCGGTGGCATACGAAATGTTACGAAGCATATCAACGGCATATGGAATATTTCAAGCAAAATCATCGATGAATGAAGCATTTGAGCATATCAAAACAAATATCGAGAAGCTCAAACGTCGTCCTTGACGTCGCAATCATATCATTCTTATCCGAGCATGAGCGAAACAACTCACCAAAACTCGGATGTCATATCAAACATATAGAAGGTGTAGTGGGATCTCAATCGAATGTGATCCATCCATTTCTGAATGACCACGACAAATGTCTCCCACGTCGGGAGCTCCATCCACCCGTCTAGGTGAAGTCAAAGGCGGAGCATCGCAGCTCTAAGCACATACCCTTTACCATTTCTAGCAAAGGTCCGAATATCCCAGGCGGGACCCCATATAGCGGGCAATAAGCGCATACCCTTTACCATTTCGCAAAGGTCCGACAATCCCACACACCGAGTACAAGAGGCGGTTTAACAATAAGTAGCATATGTCGGAAACACACGCGGAACAACAAAACGTGCATGTGCCTTTTCGAGACAATACGAAACAAAGAACAAATCGCTCACAAATGTATTCAGATTTGGAATAAAATGAAAACAAGAGTGTACAGGGTTTCCAAGCAATCATATTTAGCTCAATTCCAATAAGAAGGTTAGACGAATTCAAATATCCAAAGGAATGGAAGCGAGAAAATCGACCAAAGCTCGATTTCGGACAGAATTCCAATGGCACAGCAAACAAATATTTCAGAATATCAATTATGCTCCAATACCCATAAGAAAGCTATGGTCGAACCATATATCAATCTATATTTTGATGGAACAAATTTCGTATGAAACAGGGTTCCCAACACGGAGTTACTTTTGATTTGGTAACCCAAGGGCAAAAACACAATCACTGTTTTGCAAAATTTATAGGGTCGGATTCAACAGATAATAGGGTAGGTAATTGAATTCCAAAATTTTCAAACTATATGTCAAAAGAAAGATTTTCAAGTCTAGTTTATAAAGAATTAAGTTTTGTCTAAATCAGAGACTCCAACAGGGAGTTATACATAATTTAGTGACATAAGGTTAGAAACTGCAAACTCTGTTTTACATATTACATAGTATCAATTAAAACAAATGTTTGGACATGCTATTGAACTTCAAAGATTTCAATTTTAGTGTCAAAAGAAAGATCTATCAGTCTAGATTCATATAAAATAAGTTTAACCTAAATCCAAAATCAATACAATAATCTACAGCCAGAACAAGGCAGAAGGGTCAGGACTTTGATAATTTTCCAGATTCAAATCTTATAACCAACAAGAGAGATTTCAGCTTTGCAGGTCTTGAATTCAGCAATTAGTTTTGGAAAGTAAGGCAAAACAACAAAGATAAAGTATCAGAAGGCAAAAAAAATAGGATAGAACACTTGCCTTTGATAATTTTGACCCTAAGTGAAAAAATTTGAGCAAGTACCCTTAAAGCCCCAATTTTCTTCTTCTTCTTCTTCTTCTTCTTCTTCTTCTTCTTTTTTCTTTCTTTCTTTCTTTTTTTTTTCCCTGATCATCCACGCAGCTGCCTTCTCTGCTTCCTTAAGAACGAAGGCAGAGAGGCTTAAACGGTGGAATTTGTCATTTTATACATTTTGCAATTTAGTCCTTGCATTTAAGTACATTTAGGATTAGGTCCTCAGGGTTTACATATAGGTCCTCAGATTCTTTCTCTTTTTTTTTCTTTGAACAAATCACCCAAATCTTACAAATAAGTTACTTCTGATTAATACTCTATTTCTTTTGTCAATTTAAAATGAATGCTTACATTATCACCAGAAATTTATACGAAAATTCGGAAATGAGGGGTGTTACAGTATCGAGTCGATGCAGTTAGGAACTCGCCAGGAGTACGTCAGAAGCTCGTCAAGGGTATCGAGAGCTTGCTAGGATGACGCAAGGGAGTTCGCTAGAAGAAGACTGAGACTCGTCGGAAGATTGTCAAGGGTAGCTGAAAAGTTAATCGAGAGTTAGAATGGTCTTGTAATGGATATTTTGGTAATTATGATTATATTTAATTAAATCATAATTAGCATCATGTAGGTCTAACTATGACAGGAGCAATGGAGTTACAACTAGATTATGGGCCAAGATCAAGCTTGAGCATTGGGCCAAGGTTAAAACGATGTAGTGGGATCTCGCCGAAGTTTGGTAGTAGATTCGCCGAAGGGATCGGGAAGCTCGTGGGAATACGCTGGGAGATCGTCGGAAGAAGACCATAAGACTTGTCGCAAGAATGCTGGAGGCTGCTAGATTGGCAAGAGTTAGGTCTTGTTTAGCTTGTTAGTCATTCAGTGTTGTAATCACTGAGTCATAGTTAGGGTTTGAGTCCAAATTGAGTTAGATTTGGAAGTAATCCAAATCAACTCAATAAGGTAATCAGGTCCATATTTAGGTTTTGATTGAGCTCAAGTTAAGCTCAATTGGTGACCAAAGGGTTAATCAACATCATGTTTAAGCCGAAATTCAAAAAGTAGAGGGAACCACTTTTGTAGAAATTATGATGGGTAAACCGCCGGTGAACGACGGATGTACCACCGCTGCCTAGGTTTTCAGGCGGCTGATAGTGGCTGGCCCGCCCATGCTGGGTGGTTGAACCGCCCGTACCCATGAATCTGGGTACTTTGGGTGGTTGACCCGCCTAGGTCGGCGGGTGAACCGCCCGTACCCAGATTTTTCAGATATGATTGGATTTTGGCTCCGGTTTCGAAGCTAATTTGGGTCTATAAATATCTTAAGTTTTCTTACATTCAAGACACTCTTTTTTGGGGATTATATTTTGAGAAAATATTATGTGAGAATTATAAAATAAAAAAAGAGTAATAGAGAGAGCTTAGAGTTGTAAATCTTGTCTCCCTTATAAGCTTAAATGTAAGGGTTGGGCCTTCACCCAAAGAAGATCAGTAGTGCACGCCGATGTGCCTCAAGAAGGAGGACTTGAGAGTGGACATAGGCCTTTGGCGCTAAACCACTATAAAAATTGTGAGTGGTTATTTGCTTTCATTTATTACATAATTCTTATATTGAATTATAGCCAATTGATCCTAATAATTAGTATTAGAGCCTCGATTTTTCTCATTTGGTTTAACACCTATAAGAAATGACTTTTATTAGCTTTCAAGGGGGTTTTTCTATCGTTCATCCTCCCAAATTCAATGGAACGGACTACACTTATTGGAAAACTCGGATGAGAGTTCTATTGCTTTCTTTAGACTTTGATTTATAGACTATTATTGAAAATAGATTTGAAAAGTCTTCTCTTCCAATGAATAATTGGAATGATTTGGAGAAGAAGACTTTCTCTTTAAACGCAAAAGCTATAAATGTCTTGTTTTGTGCTCTTAATAAGAATGAGTTCAATCGTGTTTCTGCTTGTGATTCAGCTTTCAATATTTGGCATATTTTGAAAATCACACATGAAAATACAATTCATATAGATAAATCAATGAATAAAATATCTTACAAAAATGAACTTGAAGAACACCTTCCAAAGAAAAGGAAGGAATTTGAACTGAGGAAATATGACTCATCAAGTGAAATTTCGAGTGATGAGGACCTTAAACTTTTGATAAATAAACTAAAAAAATTAATGAACTTGAACCTTAAAAATAATATAAAAATGAATAAAATCTTTTGCTATGAAAGCAAAAAGTCGAGGAGCTCTAAAGATCAAATGCTCAACCAAGATATGGAGAACCTTGCTTTAATGGTGATCGAAGATGAAGTTACTGATCCTTTAAATATTGTATCATTAAAATTATCAATTATGTTCCATGATTTATTTAATAATTTTAGAAAACTTAGCAAGTCTTTTTAACTGCTTAAAATTGATCATGATTTGTTAGTTAAAAGACTTGACAAAATGCATGACTCATTGTCATCACATAAAGTATGTTATAAATGTGATATGCTAGATAATGTTAATGAAGAGAATTGCATGCTTAAAACAGCACTAGAGAAATTTGAGATAGGGAATAAATCCCTAAATATGATCCTTGCCAATAAGGGTCATATTAATAATAGAAATGACATAGGCTTTGTTGGAAATGTTCAACAAAAGCCAACCATTTTTGTAAAATGACCTACATTAAATGTGCCACAAAGAATCAAGTGTAATTCTTGTAAAAAATTAGGACATAAAGCCTACAAATGTCCATTCAAAAATTATTGTCCACATAAATTAATTTGGGTTCCTAAAGGAACCATAAACAACTTTATGCCATTAAAAAAATGGGAAGAACATGTCATGAAGGACTAAATGTTAAATGGGTACCTAAATTAAAACCTCCCATAATATAAAGTTATTTCCTAACAAGGCTAGGAGTAATAAAAATATTTTGAAAGTAGATGCTCAAGTCATATTACTTGAGATCTAAGACTCCTTCAAGCTTACTAGCCTAAGTAGTAATAAGAAAATTATTGGAATTAAAATTGTTGACATTAAATCTTTTAATGATTCATCATTATATAATTAATCTTGATGATGCATAGCTAGAACATATAAGTATGAAAATGAACTAGAACCAAAGAACCTTAGTTGTTTAAAAATATGTTGAAATTTACATAAATGAGATTTTGATGATGATTGAATAATAAGTTCAAAATCATTGGTTTGAATATTTGGAAAGGCTATTGTCAAAATGAATGTTTGATAGTTGAATAGTTGTATGTTAAGATTAAATGTATGATGATTACCTTTGAATTCAAATATGAAATAAATAAAAATTTGAAAATGAGTTTGTCAACTCCTTGCACTATGTGTAAAAGGGTTAAAAGTTAAAATTTAAATAGGTTGAATTTTGATTGAAGATGTTTTATGAAACCATGCTTGATAGTGATTATACTTAATGAGCTTATATTTCAAAATTATGCATGATGATCTTTGTGATTGACCCTAGGGTTCTATCGTAGAGGAAAAAGGTGGAAAGAGGGATAATCGATCTCTTCGAGGGGAAAGAGCCTCCTAGATCACTTCGAGGGGATCTAACTCTTAGGGTTTTGCTTGTTGCTAAAACTAATACTTCTTCATTGATTGATCTCATGAAAGAGTTTACAGCCTTATTTATAGAGATTTATCAAGAATCCTGTTAATCTCTGACTCTTAACTAACTTGATAAACTTCTAACTGAAAATAATAACTGACTCCATCCTAATCGAAAATAAAAACTAACTCATAACTGACTCGATTGGGCTCATATGACTCATAACTAACTTCAACTGGACAGACTAATATGACTCAACTCGATTTAATCATGAATGGATGGGCCCAACTTAGCTAGGGTCCTAACAAACCTGCCCACTTTAAATCAGCCTTGCCCTCAAGGCTGAGCAATATCAGATTTTAGGAGCACTTTAATATTTACCGCACATCATGACTCTTTGATCAATTAAATAGGGTCTCCACTTAGTGTAACCGATAGTTTGGTCTTCTAGTGCAGTTGTCATTGTAGCCTTCTGGAGAATCCTTTTCATCTATGACTAATAGTACTACCATATCTTCTTTTGAGGATCGCCACTTTGAAGTCTTTCTAGGGCATTAAAAAGAAATTGATAAATAGTTATTTTACCTTTGAGTACCTTTTATCACAAGTTAGGATTTGCCCATTAACAATCTTATCTTCAGATTTGGCATAAGCTTCGTGATCGGACTCCACATTATCAAATTTTGATTCCTCTTTAGATGGTTTAATCGTCAGAAGTTTATTACAACCTTCATATTTGGGTTCCACATTATCAATTTTTATTTCCTCCTTAATTGGCTCAACTGTAAAAAGCTGCTCTTGTTTGTGATTGTCTATGTTAACCACATTAAAGTCTTATCTATTGAAGCTTCTATTTCGATGAGTATCCATAATGATTTTTCTTTCATGCTTATTGGAGAATGATATAGCTGTTATCATAGTGCGAGGATGGTGAGCTTTAATTTTGCACTGAATCTTGGGATTAAGTCCCTCAATAAATTTTCTCACCAACTATATCTCGAACCAATCTCGGGTTTGGTTCGATAGGTACTCAAATCTGCTTTGGTACTCATGTATTATGGAAGTTTGGCAGATTTTAGTAAGTTGTCCATCAATGTTCTTGTATTCCAATGGTCCAAAATGAATCAGAAGCTCTCTCTTGAATTGTCCCCACGAAGGGACTCCGTGATAGGTCTCGTATAAATCATACCACTAGCTTGCATCACCTTTGAGTTGTGTGGAAGTAATATCTACTATAGATTCTTCCGGAGTCTTGTGAAAACGAAAAAAAATTTTAACATGTGAGATCTAACCGATTGGGTCTTCATCTTTCCATCTAGGAAACTCCTTGTCTTGCCCTTGATCATATTTTCCAGATCTGTTCCCTTTGAGATTGAAACTTCTAGTATGAGATTTATTGGGGTTCTTTGATAATTTTTTTTAAAATTCATGAAGGAGTTCTTGTTATCTATCTTCTATGTGGGTCTCAAATACTTTAAATGTTACATCTAGTACATCATCCATAGCATTGCATTAGTTGTCTATAAAGGAAGTGGGATGGCTATTATTGAGGCTGTGAATCAGATGCAAATGACAGTTGAGGGAGTTGGAGAGGGAGAAAAAGGCAGCTGCCAGTAACACTGCAGAAATATGTGGTCGCGGTTGATGTTGTTGCCAATAGAGGAGGAAAGGAAGAGCAACATAGGTAGGGATGGCCGGCGGTGGTGGCAGGGAGGAGAGATAGCAACAGTCGGGGAAATGGGCAATATCTCTCTCTTTTTTTTTAGCCTGATGAGGAGAAAGGAAGGGTGGCTACCACTTCTTTTTCTTCTCTCTCTCTCTCTCTCTCTCTCTCTCTCTCTCTCTCTCTCTCTCTCTCTCTCTCTTTCTTTTTTTTTTGCTGCAAGGTGGCAGATATGATGACGATAGCGGCGATGACGACATTAACAACGATGGCGACGGTGACAACAATGACAAGAGGAGCAGCTATGGAATCCCAGCAGAAATGTCGAGAATTGTTCCTCTAGTACCAATTGATAGAACCTCAAAGGTTTCTATCGATGCTCTGATACCAATTGATAGAACCCCAAAGATTTCTATCGATGCTCTAATACCAGATGGTAGAACCCTAGGGTTCTATCGTGGAGGAAGAAGGTGGAAATGGGGATAATCAATCTCTTCGAGGCGATCAGGTCTCCTAGATCACTTCGAGAGTATCTGCCTCCTAGGATTTTGCCTGTGACTAAAACTAATACTTCTTCATCGATTGATTTCATGAAAGAGTTTACAACATTATGTATAGGGCTCTGCCAAGAATCCCGCTAATCTTCGACTCTTAACTAACTTAATAAACTTCTAACTGAAAATAATAACTAACTTCATCCTAACCGAAGATAAAAACCAACCTTAACCAACTCATAACTGACTCGATTGGGCTCACCCAACTCATAACTGACTTCAACTAGACAGACTAACATGACTCAACTCGATTTAATCATTAATGGATGGACCCGACTTAGTTAGGGTCATAACAGTGATTTATAGATTATTGATCCTTATCATAATGAAAGCTCTTTTTGGTTTTAAATGAAGATATGTGTTTTTATTTAGCTTAAAAGACAAAGGCATATATGAAATAAAGGAAATTCATTTTTACTTGAAAATTTCTTTATCTTATAAATCTTTCAAAAAGAGATTAATGAATTGATTATGTTATCTTTTATAAATATCTTAAACTATAAAAATAATTTTGATGATTTGAACTTGGATAAGTTATTATCATGATATTTGGTAAGTTCAGAAAATGAAACTTGAAATCTTTACATAAATATTTTGATTATGAAAAATCTTTGTTGAATGAGGAATGATTTGCCAAAATTAAAATTATGAATTTTAAATACATGAGATTTTACATTATTTGATTTCTATTTTACTTAGAATTTTGAATATATAAGATTTTTTGATTACTTATATTAAAATTTATAAACAATAAGGAGGGGCAAATTTATTAACTTAAATCATGTCTTTTGGTATTCATGAATGTCTTTTCATTTCAATATCTTTCTTGACATGATTTATTTTAAAACTCATGAATGACATAACTTATCACCAAAATTAGTATTTCTTAAATTTATGATAAGTTAAAAATTGAAAGAGATTTTTATTATCATGAATATTCCCTTAATTTCTTGACTTGACTTTTACATTATGGGAATCACATTATTGATCTCTATGATTTTCTATTTTTTAATAAAAAAGAGATTTATGATCTTAACAATAATAATTGAAATTTTTATCAAGATCATTCTTCTTTTTGATTAAAAAGATTTATCTTGGATGAATTGAGATTATCCGCTAAGACTCATGTTTATTATTTATAAAAAATGGAAAGAAACTTATTAAATGAAATGATATCTTTTGATATTCAAAAATTTGATTTTATCTTTAATGACATGATCCCCTTGTACTTTTTAGCGTAATTTGAATATGGATATTAAGAAGAAATTATGTAATCATATTTCTTTTTTTACATTAACAAAGGGGGAGATAAATTTGGAAGCAAATTGGGTTTGATAATATTGAATGAAAAAAAATTTGCTTGGATGGAAATTTAGAATTTTAAATTATCTAAATACATACAAAATGCATAATTCACAATTTGAGCTTAGTCTACTATTATGTTTTCTTTTGGAATTCATGATGATTGTTATCAAAATTAAATTGAGATTATTTTAAATACATAAGTAGCTCTTAAACTTTTGAATCTCCTTGAATATCTTGAAGTTTTGAGCTTAATTTTGAAATTCACATCTATAAAATTTATATTTTTAAAATTGAATATTTTTGTGATATGGTGTTTTTCATTTCTCTACCTTGATTCTACATTATTATTCACACAAAGTGGATGAACGAAATCACTAGCATTTCAAGAGACCAATAAGTATATTAATTTTATTTTGAATCTCTTGAAAATAATTTTGATGATTTTGATTATTAAAAATTAAATATTCTTTACCTATATCATGATTTTGATTCATCGGAATTATAACTTAAAATCTTTAATAAATTAAATCTCTTATGTCTTCTCGTATTATTTAAAATGAGATTTTTACATAAATCATTATCTTGACAACTTGAAAATTATTATGCATGAACCAAGATATTCTATGATTTGTTTCTTGATATTCACAATTTGTTTTCACAAATTGAATATCTCATCACTATGTTAATTGTTGTTGATATATTTTATGTGATGATTGGTATATTTCTTGATATATTTATTAAAAAATAATGTAATAGGAAAAGTTTTGCACTATTCTAACCATCCTTCTTGTTGACAATGACAAAGGGGGAGCAAAACTTATTAGCTTATAAAATTGCTAGCTAGAATAATGCAAAGGAAGTAAATATTTACTAGCTTGCACTTCTCAAAAGAGAAGAATGAATTCACTAGCTTGCATGTTCTAAAGTAATTGCTAAGCTTTCATATATCAAAAACTTGCTAATTGCACTTCTCCTTTTGTTGATGACAAAGAGGGAGAAGGTATAATGATATGAAATCATGTATGATGATCATGCATGTAATGATGATTTTAAAAATCTACATAAAAATAATGATTTGTTATTGTTTAGATTTACTTGCTATATTTATTTGAAATTTACATGAGAAAAATTTATTGAGCTCATATGCGAAATTATATATATATACAAGATTGAGGTTAAGACCTAGAAATGCTAAATCATGAAAATATATAAATTACTAATATAGATTTCATGAAATGAAGCCTTTTTGTGATAACATTTCTTGAAAACTTTCTCTATGATTTTATCTTATTGTTTTCAGAAAAGGGGAGAAAAAAATTACATGAAGATGTACCACATTTGAAAATTAAAAGAGATGACTTTTGCTATAATTGAAATACATAAGTAGTCTTTAAATCTCTTGAACTTTTGAGTTCATCTTATTATTGCTTTTAAAATTTATTAAGAGCTCTTCTCTATGATGAAATGATTCAACAACAACTCCCTTATTTTTCTCCTTATTAAAGGGGAAGAAAAATTTTATGATACATATACTAGGGGAGTAATGTCATCATGTGCTTTGAAATTATTAACTATATTTCACCTTTTTGTTGATGACAAAGGGGGAGAAATATATATTGATGATATATGATATAAATTGATGAATACATTGATGACACATGATCTTGTTGAAAAATATGGATATCTTGATATGGACATGGATTGATATACCTTGGATTTGGATATGAGTGCAAATTTCTTTTTACTCATGATTTGATATCTTGAATATGTAAATTTATGTTGAAATTTATATAGAATGTTGATCGTTTTAAGAGTGTGTGATTCTCTTAAATTTAAGTGGTATGGATTTAGGGGGAGTTAGGATTAACTCTTGTTATCAATTGATTCTCATCATAAAAAAGGGAGAGATTGTTGAATCTCATATTTTGATGATGAAATCAATTGATAGGTTATAAATCTAACATGGATTGTTAAAGTTGATTGATGCAGGATTAATTACGACAGAATGATTATTACAATCAGAATTGGCCAAAGTTAAGTCCATGCATCGAATCGATGCCGTTGGAAACTCGCCAGGAGTACATCGGAAGCTCGTCGAGGATATCGGAAGCTTGCTAAGATGACGCAAGGGAGTTCGCTAGAAGAAGATCGAGACTCGCCGGAAGATTGTCATGGGTAGCCGAAAGCTTGCTTGGAGTTGGAATGATCTTGTAATGGATGTTTTAGTAATTATGATTGTATTTAATTAAGTCAAATTAGTATTGTGCAGGTCTAACTATGACAAGAGCAATGAAGTTAAAACTAGATGATGGGCTAAGATTAAGCTTGAGCATCAGGTCGGGGTTCGGACGATGTAGTGGGATCTCGCCAAAGTTTGCTAGGAGATTCACCGAAGGGATCGGGAAGCTCACTAAGAACATGCCGGGAGATTGCTGGAAGACTTGCCGCAAGAATGCCGGAGGCTGCTATTAGGGTTTGAGTCCATTAAGTGTTGTTTAGCTTATTGGTCATTCATTAAGTGTTATAATCATTGAGTCATAGTTAGGGTTTGAGTCCAAATTGAGTTAGATTTAGAAGGAATCTAAATCAACTCAATAAGGCAATCGAGTCCACTATTGGAGTTTGATTGAGCTTAGGTTGAGCATAATTATTTGACCAAAGGGTTAGTCAACATCAGGTTCAAGTCGAAATTCAAAAAGTGGAGGGAACCACTTTTACAAAAATTCCAACGGGTAAAACGCCGGTGACCGATGGGTGTACTGCCACCACCCATGTTTTCGGTGGCTAACAGCGGTGACCCGCCCATGCTGGGCAGTTGAATCCCTCATACCTAATAATCTGGGTACTTTGGGCCGTGGACCCGCCTAGGTCAGTGGGTGAGCCACCCATACCCAGATTTTTCAGATATAATTGGATTTTAGCTCCAATTTTGAAGCCAATTTGGGACCTATAAATACCCTAAGTTTTCTTACATTCAAGAACATATTTTTTGATGATTATATTTTGAGAAAATATTGTGTGAGAATTATAAGAAAAAGAAAAAGGGTAAGGGAGAGAGTTTAGAGTTGTAAATCTTATCTCTCTTGTAAGCTCAAGTGTAAGGGTTTGGTCTTCACCCAAAGAAGATTGGTAATGGACACTGGTGTGCCTCAAGAAGGAGGACTCGGGAGTGGACGTAGGCCCTTATCACCGAACCACTATAAAAATTATGAGTGGTTCTTTGCTTTTATTGATTACATAATTATTGTATTGAAGCTTCTGATTTATCTCAACTTTTATAAAGCAAAGTTTTCATGATAGGTTCTTTCCTTCAAATGTTGCTTATCTTTCCAGATTGATTATTATCTTAGTAACTTTTCTTAATTCACTCAATCATTTCACTAAGAACAAAAAGCTTCGATTTTCCTATCTTATTTTAATCGAAAAGATTTTATCTAAAACCAAATATTTAGATTAGCACTAATTTACCCCCCCCCCCCCCCCTCTTAGTGCCAATTGATCCTAATAGTCAAATGTTCTCCTCTCTAGCGGTATCTACACGATGGATCATTGTAACAATACTCCTCAAATTATAGCGAAAATCTCGTAACTCTAGTGCAGAAGATGAGGGAAGGAGGAGAATAGGAGGGAGCATGGACAAAGGTCCAACCTTTCACTAACTTGTCGTCCCTGCCTCCTATTTATAAAGAGCCACCAAGAAACTCTAGCGGATCCTACCTTAATGGATATTGGATCTCTATCTAATTACCTACTAATCTTAGATTATTGGATCTCTATCTAATAATCTCAATTAGTGTTTAATCGGGTCTCATGTAGTGATCTATAAATATTGAGTCTCATCTAATGAGAACAAGAGCTAATTGGATAACTTATATCCAATCCTTTACTTGCTGAAACTTCCACCATATCTGTGTGACCCTCTAGGCCCCATACCGAGCTAGCCGTGAGTCCTCCCTATCAAAACTCCTTCTGACTCAATAAGTTGTTATCTAATAACAATTCACTTAACTCATCGTCTATGGACGTACTAGGCCACTATGCCATAGTCCCTAGACGGTAAAGGTGATTTTATTCAATGGATCTATCTGTATTCAGTTATCATGTATCTATAGTCCCTCATCCATCTAATATCTCAGAGATCGTATATCGGGCATGGTACTATCATGCCACATACAGAATTTGTTCGAGTCTTTCTCTAATCAAATTCTCTCGAATAACTCCTCTCTTAATCCGAATGATCCAGGCTAGGGATTTGTCCGAGCAGCACCATATAAGATATTCCTCTCATGATATCAAGAGTGGATGATCCTCTATTGATACTTAATTAACCTACATAGGTTTGCTACTAATCTCGATAATTAGTTATACTAGATTTGGTACTTTTTAAACCTATAAGTCGCGGTGTCAAAGAAAGGAGTACTCAAATGAGATATTCTTGGTGTCTCAAGTCTAAGGACTAGATACACAATTGGGATTACGGAATTATTGTCTAACATTAGGTATCATTAACCATATAGTATTCCATAAGCAGACTAATCAGTGAACTTATTCTCCAATGAGCACATGTATTGTACCCTCAATATCCCCATATAAGTGATTATAAGACCAACTGCCTCCATCATTGGATGAGTATATAATACACCGATCTTTTTAGTTATCTTGATGTCCCTCTCGAGTAATCTATGACCAAAATTATTTAGGATATGTATTTAAAGGTGAATCATTCTCATTATCATGATCTTATCATGATCTGATTCCTATTACGTAGAACCAAGGACATCATATATATATATTCAGTAGATAATATAATATGAGAATATGCCAATAATAATCATAGAAAAAAAGGTCACGTAGCGTGTCACATATGCCATCACTCACATGATTGGCTTGCAGGGCACTTGTAACCAACAAAGGCTTGGCTATCTAAAAATTGCTCTATCCTACATTTTGGGAATATGGATCTATAGAGATAGATCTAAGAGGATGCATGGTTTATCGTAGTCCAGATAGATATATAAACTCCATTGTCAAAAGGTTTGGCATGAAAAATTTCAAGAGGGGTCTCATACCAATGAGAAATTAAATATCACTTTCTAGAAGTATGTCCCTAAAGACTCCTGAAGAAAGGACAAACATAGATAGGATACCCTATGCCTCGGTGATAGGGTCTATCATGTATGTCATACTATATACCAGACCTGATATAGCACATGCTTTGAGTGTCACGAGAAGGTATTATGCAGATCTAGGTTTAGAACACTAAAAGGCAGTAAAGTATATCTTTAAATATTTGAGAGAATGACTAAGGATCTTTTACTAGTATACGAAGGAGATAGCCTTCAGGTTGAGGGCTACACAAACTCGAGTTCTCAGTTCGATGTCGATGATAGCAAGTTGCACTCATGGTATATCTTCACCCTAAATAGAGAAACAATAAACTAAAAAAGTTCCAAGCAAGATACTATTGTTAACTCGACCACAGAAGAAAAGTACATTACTATGACAGAAGTAGCAAAGGAATGGGTGTGGATGAAAAAGTTCATTAGGGATTTGAGAGTTGTACTAAGCAGTGAGGAGTTGATTCCCATATATAGCGACACTAATGGGGCGGTAGCTCTAACAAGGGAACCCAAGTCTCTTTAGAATTATTCTAAGGAGGTTCCAACTGATTAGAGAGATTATAGCCTAGAGAGATTATAGCCTATAGAGATGTAGCAATGGAAAAAGTTCTATTTGAATATAACATTACAGATCCACTAACGAAGTCATTGTCTCAAATTATCTTTCAGCATCACTACTGGTTACAAGTGCCCTGCAAGCCAATCATGTGAGTGATGGCACGTGTTACACGCTGTGTGATTTTTTGTTTATAATTATTAATGGCATATTCTCATATTATATTGTATGTTGTATATACACATTATAATGTCCTTAGTTATATGCAATGAGAATCAAATCGTGATGATATCATGATAATGAGACTGATTTACCTTTAAACATAGATCCTAAATAATCTCGGATATAGGTTACTTGAGAAGGACATCGAGATAACTAGACAGATAAGTGTACTATATACTCGTACATATGATAGAGGTGGCTTGTCTCATAGCTGCCTATGTAGGGACACTAAAGATACCGTACAAGTGCTCATTGGAGAATGAGACCATTGATTAATCCCACTTATAAAATGATGTATGATTAATGATACCTAACATAAGACGGTAATTTCATAGTCTCAATTGTGTGTTTGGTCCTTAGACTTGAGATAATGAAGGCAATTGAGTATAAATAGAGGATCATCCACTCTCACTATCATGAGAGGAATATCTCATGTGTTCTTGCTTAGATAAATCCCTAGTTATGGTTATTTGGATTAAGAGAGAAGTTCTTCGGGAGAATCCGATTAGAGCAAGACTCAGGCGGATTCCATATGTGACCTAATAGTACCATACCCAATATACGATCTCTAGGATATTAGATTGATAAGAGATTATAGATACATAGTAACTGAGGATAGGTAGGTTCAATAGATTTAATCCTTTGTCCTATTAGGGGACTATGACATAGTGGCCTAATACTTCCATAGTCGATGAGTTATGTGAATTGTTATAGGATAACAATTCACTAAGTCAGAAGAAGTTCTGACAGGTAGGACTTACGACCAGCTCAGTATTGGGTTTAGAGGATCACACACATACAGTGGATGTTTTAATGAGTAGAGAATTAAATATGAGTTATCTAATTAGCTCTTATTCTTATTGGATAAGACCCAACATTAATGGGCTCCTTATATGAGGAACATTTAGAGGCCAATTGAGATTAGTAGATAGAGATCAAATAATCTAAGAAGAGTAGGCAATTGGATGGAGATCTAATACCCACTAAGACATGATCCATTAAGGTTTTTGGGTGGCTCTTTATAAATAGGAGGTAGGGGTGGCACAATAGTGATAGGCTGCACCTTTGGGTACTCCCTCCTATTCTCCTCCCTCCCTTATCTTCTCAACTGACTAGCCCTTCCCTATTGTGAGAGGGTAGCAAAGAAGATAATAAATCTTTTTCCACGAATGTTGTGAGAAGGTGCACAAGAGTTCTGAGATTTGAGCTATGATTAGAGGAGCATCACTACAATGATCAATCATATGGATACCACTAGAGAAGAGGATGTTTGACCTCCTTCATCCTCTCCATCTGGATCTAGATTTTCAGGGATATACGATCTCCTTAAATAATCAATCTCTTACATATTGTGGTTTTTATTTTTGTGTGTTTTTTTTCATGCATCAATCTTTGCATGGTGATTTGATACACGTGGAAATTTTATTTTATTTTTTTTCTTTCGCTGCGTATGTGATGCTCCTATTGGGTTTCCCAATAATGGTATTAGAGCCAGGTTGCTTATGCAAAAGATTGGCTTTTAAACTATGTGTGATGAGATTGAATCATGTAGAATTGTTCTACGTGTTTATTGCAGCAATTGGCAGTGAAGGCCACGCAGGCAAGCTACCTACAAGCAACAGGTGGCCACATATAGGTAGGTCACCTACAAGGGGGGCTGCCCAAGACTAAGCCCCTTGCAGCACCTATGGGCACTACGATCGTAGGTAGGCTGCCTGCGGGCACAACACCCGCCCGTCTGCTTGGTGGGGTAGCGGCACCTGTCGCAGGGGCGATTGTCTGTGTTGAATCTTATATTTTGATGATGAAACCAATTGATGTATTTTATTATCTAACCTATGTGCTAGAGATGAATGATGTAGGATTAACCATGACAAGGCAATACAATCAAATGTTAGACCAGAGTCAAGTTCAGGTATCGAGTCGGGGTTCAAATGATGTAGTGGGAACTCGTCGAGAGATCGCTGAAAGCTCACCAAAGGTATCGGGGGCTTGTTGGGAGTTCGCTAGGAACTCACCGAGGGTGATCAGGGGCTTACTAGGAGTTCGTCGGGAGCTTGCTGAAGGTGATCGAGAGTTTGTCAGGAGTTTGCTGAGAGCTCACCAAAGGTGATCGGGAGCTTATCGAGAATGCACCGTGGGTTCGCCAGAAGATGATCGAGACTTGTCAGAAGATACCAGAGGTTGCCGAGAAGATCACCGGGAGTTAGGAAGGTCACTTGACAGGTTTGTCAAATTGATTGTATTTGTATACCTTAGTATATCATAGTTAGCATCAATTTGGTTTAGAGTCCAAAGTGAGTTAGATTTGGAAGGAATCTAAATTAACCTAATGTGAGGCAACCGGGTCCACTTTGGGTTGGATTTAAGCTTAGGTTGACTCATTTCATTGACTTGGGACTGGGTCAATAGGAGGTACAAGTCGGGTATGCAAAGTATAGAAAAAGTGGCTTTTACGAGATTTCTAATGATAATACCACTAACAGGTGATGGTAGTACCACCCAAGCAGTGGTAGTACCACTTAAGTGGTGGTAGTACCGTTACTGCCCCAAATTTAGGGGTGCTTTCGGTGGTAGTACTACTAGCGTCGTCGGTAGTAGTACCCGGATTTTCTCGGATTGGTTGGATTTTGGCTCGATTTCTAAAGCCAATTGGGGTCTATAAATACCCCAAGTTTTTTTTGCTTGGATAAGTAAGGGTGGTGAATAAAAAAGAAAGAAAATTCTTATGAAAAGTGTTGTAAAAAATCTTCAAAGCTTCCCTTGTGAGCTATAAGTGAAAAGAAAGACTAAGGGAAGAAAGATTCTTGTAAGAAGGTTCTGCTTCTAAACCTATAAAAGAAAATAGAGAGAAATGTAAGGGTTTGATCTTCACCCGAAGAAGGTCACTAGTGGATATCGATAGGCCTCAAGGAGGAGGACTTCAAAAATGGACATAGGCTAAGTTATGACCGAACCACTATAAACTGTGAGTCTTCCTTAACTCTTCTTTTGAATTTACTTATTCTTGGTCGAGCTTTATTTAAGCAAGATAGTAACCTAGCATTAATTGCTCATGTATTCAACTTAAATGAAATGCTTTTGATTTTTTATTTTATTTTATTTATAAAACTAAGGTTTTCAATACTGGCACTAATTTTCTACACCCCCCCCTCCCCACACACCTCTTAGTGCCAATTGATCCTAACGATCAGTGGGTAGGGCGTTTGTCGACTATCGCTGTGAGGGTGGTGATGGCGGCCTTAAGAAGAGGCCAAAAAGAGGGTTAAGGTTTCTTTTCAATAAAAGGATAATTCTGCCCCTTTAAATTTATAAAATTCCAAGATCTATCATCTTGTCCAAAATTCCAAAAATACCCTTAATAATTTTAAAAATTTAATTAATTATAAAAAATTAATTAATTAAATAGTTTAATTAATTATTATATATCTATTAGTCCTATATGATTATGTATACATGATGTATGATATGGACGTATGATCATGAGCCATGTATTGTGATAGGTATAAATATGATGATGATGATTATAATAATAATTATTATTAAAATAATAATAATAATAATAATAATTATTATTATTATTATTATGGGCGTGCGAGCCTCTATTTTTCTCGTTTATTTTCGAGCCTACGTGCCTATGCTTATGTTGTAATTACACGAAGAGACGCAACGGGAGCATCGAGGTGACAACATGACACATGATGTCATGGCGAGCGATTGCGATGCATGTGATGCACCGAGGATCTGACGAAACCAATGATGGTGAGAAGGATGATCACAAGGCATGGAGACGCGTCGATATGTATATATATATATATATATATATATATATATATAATATGTATATGTGTGATATGGCATATTAGGAGACCAATACAAAACAAACAAAACCCCCTCGTATGATAATATTAAGTCAGTGAGTATGAGGCAATAAGATTGAACCATGTATTCTTCTATTGTTATAGAAAGAAACTGAATCATGACATAAATTGAATTGATCGAGTCTCTTGAGGCTCAGCTATCTACGTAATTGAGATCTTACCTACAACATAGAAATGCCATTGATAACCTGAGGACGTTGTATGCTTAGTCGAGTCACTCGAGGACATATCATCAAATCAGACTCATCTTGTAATGATGGGGATGATTTAACTGAACTTCATGGTTGGTCGAGCAGTCAAGACCATGATAATTCAAAGGCCGAACATGACGGGAATCACAAGGAGTTGTGATTGACAGAAGTTGTCTACCTTTTTGGGCTTAGTGTAATCGGTCGAGTCCCTCGAGGTTACACTAAAATGCCGATTGGATCTCAATCACCACTAAAGTTTGTTAGAGACTTCTGTTTCATATGTGAATGGTGTTACGTGATTCACCAAGAAAATAGTGAGAGTAGATTAAGATAAAAGTTTGTATCTTAATCATTAATTTTCTGTAAAATCTACCCATTATTTATTCATGCTACATCTTGTTTATTAGAAACATGTCGCTTGTAAACCCTCTATGTGGCATACTTGATGTCAATCGCCTCACTGGTCCAAACTATATGGATTGGCTCTGTAATTTGAGAATTGTTCTCATGATGGAGAAAATCATGTATGTCCTTGACATGACTCTGCCTTAGAAAGAGAAGCCAGTTCTCTATATTGGTAAGACCAAAAAGAAAAAAACTCTAATAAGTCCCTTGAGAAGGGCAAGGGCAAGGGCAAACTAGGTAAGGCAAAGTTTGCCAAGAAAGACTCGATAGAGGACAAAGGCCAGTGCTTCCACTACGGCAAAGATGGGCACTGAAAGAGGAACTATAAGGATTATCTTGTAGAGAAGGCGAAACAGAAGCTTAGATAAGCTTCAGGTACATTCATGATCAATCTCTATTTGTCAAATTTTTATAATAGCACATGGGTATTGAATATCGAAAGTGCTTATCATATCTGTAATTTGTTACAGGTTCTGACAAAGTCTAGGAAACTGGTGAGAGGCAAGATGGACCTCAATATGAGCAATGGAGCAAGAATAGCTACATTTGCTATTGGTGAGGTCACCTACATCTACCTAGCGGAGCTACCATTGCATTAGATGCATGCTATTACGTTTCTTTTATTATTAAAATATTATTTTTATTTTTTATTTAATAATTAGTAGATATAAATTAGTTTTTGAGAATAATAATTATTCATTAATTATGGATGATGAGTTCATCACAAGAGGGACCTTAATTAATAGCTTATATGTGTTAGACACTTCTCCATATATCATGTATGTAAATATGTCTAAGAGGAAATGAGATGAGGTGAACGAGGTGTGCCTATGATATTGTAGGCTAGATCATACCCATGAAGTAAGGATTCAAAAGTTGTTAAAAGATGGATACTTAGATTCATTCGATTAGTGAGTCGTATGCAACTTGGAAACCTTACTTTTATGGAAAGTTGACCAATGCTCCTTTTAGTGTTATTGGAGAGAGAGTCACTGAGTTATTAGAACTCATACATAGTGATATATGTGGTCCCATATCAACTCATGCTATAGGTGGTTACTCATACTTTGTTACATTTACTAACGATTTCTCTAGGTATGGACACGTGTACTTGATGAAGTATAAGTCCAAAGCCTTCGAGAAATTTAAGGAATATAAGAATGGAGTGGAGAACTAGATCGAAAGAATATTAAGACTCTGATCATATCGATGAGGAGAATACTTGAGTACAAAGTTCATTCATTTCCTTAGGGACTATGATATTTTATCCCATTAGACACCTCCTTATACACCTCAGCTCAATGGTGTATTAGAAATGAGGAATCATATATTGTTAGACATAGTGCGGTCTATGATGAGTTTCACCGACCTACCTGTCTCATTCTAGGGATACGTCCTTAGACTTAAGGCACCAAAGAAGTCTTATTTGAGTATACCTTTCTTTGACGTCAGACTTATAGGTATGAAAGTTTTAAATCGAGTACAATCGGTTATCGAGATTGGTATCCAACCTTACGAAGGCAATTGAGTATTAATAGAGGATCTTCCACTCTTAATATCATGAGAGGAATATCCTATGTATTTTTACTTCTCACCGTCACTAAAGCATCGATTGCATCAACCTATCATTAAGTATATCGTGAATCATTAATTATCGAGGCTCTACTAGACTTCATTGGAGGCAACAACGATTAAAGGGACTAAGGATGTTCACACCTCATGATTTAGCGACAACTATGCTATAATTTCATTACCCAATTGGTCACTAAGGCTCAATAGATAACTTTATTGATGTTGACAACCACAGATAGATATGCTGACTACATAGCCTCGATGCTAAATCAATGATCACAATAAAGGCAAATAGCAGGAAACCTCGTGTACTATTAACGGAAAGGCAATGTCCACCTTCTACCCCTTGTCGATGATGATTGTGACCCCCTTCCTCTACTCTTTGGTGAATAACTTGTTAATAGGAAGTTGACGCCGATGATGCCACCACCAATGTTGTCGATGGGACCCCTTCCTCTTATCTCCGGGGTATACCCACTTGCTATTGCTATAAAGAAAGCTAGGGCTTACTTTATCTTTGCTTTTTGTTGGTGATGATGATGGCGATGTTGAAGGTTGGCAATCACTACCGGCAAGAAGGTTGATAACGATGATCTTATTATGCATTGTTGTTGTATTGATGGAATGCGTAGGGAGGTGATTTGATAAAACAAGAAGATCAAACAAAAAGTTAAAAATTTTATTAATCGATCTATTTAAGTCAAACAAATTGATTCAATTGAAAGAAATGAAAGTCAATTAGGATCGATGGATATCAGGTATCCATTTTAAATTTTATAAAGGATATTTTGATCCTAATTTAAAAAAAAGTGCCTCCTAGTAAAAACAAACAGGGCCATTTATCTGATAAAACTTTATTATATGAATTTTTTTGGATAAATTATCTAAAAATAAATAATATATTAACTAAAATAGGAAGAACTCAGGCTATCAGCACTCGAGAAGATCATCAGAAAGATTTTAATAATATATCATAAAATTATGAGTTTCAATCACGCATTGGGCATTTATCTTTTTTAAAAAATCATCGGGAGGGAAGAACCCCATACTGATGTTAAAAACTTTTCGCATGAACGGCGCAGATCAAATCGTATCACTGATGTTATGATCTCAGTTTTTCCAGGTGGGTGCCCCACTAGCAAATTACGAACCCTGCCCGGGATCTCACCCGCGAGCCGCCCTTTCTCTTCCAAGTTCCAACCAAATAAGAGAAGGGAAAGTGATCTTCGCCCTCACCGCGTCTAAAACTGTTCCAGCGGAACAGCAAATTCGACAAGCGACGCGCTTTGACGCATTTCGCAGGTCGCGGCCAATTAAACGGAAATAATAATTGCGAAGGAAAAGGGTTATTATACAACAAGGGGTTTTCGTTTGAGATCTCGATTTCCTTTGCTTCTTTCTTCGCGTCTCGATATCCGACGGATCGTCATGGCCCCGGTGTCGGCGCTCGCAAAGTACAAGCTGGTATTCCTGGGGGATCAGTCCGTGGGGAAGACGAGCATCATTACCCGGTTCATGTACGACAAGTTCGACAACACCTACCAGGTCGATCTACGTTCTTGTTTACTTTTGTTCTTCTTCTTCAAACCCGAGATCAGGCTTCCGCATGTTCTTGTTCCACCAATTCTGTTCTCTGCCCTTCCGTTGTTTGCTAACATTCTTGATTAGGGTCTCGTTATTTGTGGCAATGTTGGATCGAGATCGATCTGTGCATTTCTTGAATCGACATATCTAAATTAGGTTTTATTCGAATTATGCAATTATGACCCTTTTACCTTTAGGTTTTTCGCATCTCTCGCGATCTGGATGGTTGTAAACACGGGGTGTTGCTCTTGAATTGATTCTTATTAGCTTAATGGTTTAAAAGATTATAGAGACTTGTCGTTGGTGATAATTAAAATTTCAAGAATATATATATACATACATACATACATACATACATACATACATACATACATACATACATACATATATATATATATATTTGAAGGACCGGAGAAATATAGGAAACGAGAAATGGTAGGGAGAAGAGGGACAAAGGAGATGTGAGTTGTCTGGTTCCTTCATAAATTCGCTTGACCAACCCCAATCTCACACGACCTAAGTATCTAAAGCACCTGAGTGAGGTAATGATAGCACCCACATATTGCCTTGGCGAAATGCCTAAATGCAGTATCTTTTTGCTCCAAGTTGGTGTGCCTTTACCACTGAATATGTCCTTTGTTGGTGATGTTGTGTTCTGGAGCAATAAGCTTGTTTCAAATGAATCTACCTTCATTCAAGATTCTCTTGTTTAGTTTGTCTGCTCTTAGCGCCGCAATCAGAAAATATTACTGTCCATGCCCGGTTTTCTTGAAACTTCCTTTTCTATTTACCTCGAGAAAAACGCACCATAGATGTGGTAAATAAGGTTAAGATTGATGTGTTTATATTTAAGCCAAACTTATATCCTAGGCAGGAGTAGCATCTTCTTTCTTTCTTTGTAGAAAACTTTGTAATTCAAATTAATAAAAACTTTTATTCTTTATCTTCAATCTTTTGGTTCTCCTACCATCCTTATGTATATCTGTCACACAAGAATTTTGTTTGGGCAAGAATCAAGAGAAACTAATGTATGAACCTTAATGCTTTAGATTTTTTCCTCTTAATGTACAAATGCCAAGACATCTATCTCAAGAGTCCATGATGTCTTTTGAAACAAGGTTACTCTGTGAAACTTGTTGATTATATGTTCCATTGTGGCTAAACCTTCCAAGTCATATTCACTCTATTATTGAAGACTTTAAGCCTCATGATCTTTTGAAGTGATACAAACTTTAGAATTTTTTTCTGATTTATATCGGTGATCATTTGTTTCCCAACACTTAAATGATTGAAACTTCAGCTTTGGTAACACAACATACTGGTTCATATTTGTAACTTTTGTATGTTAATTGATGTGGAAACAGATTCATAGTTGCTTGTTACACTACTGGGATCACAATGTTGTTTATAAGATTTGGATATTTGAAACTTTCGTAGAAGATGGCTGCTTGGAATACTTGGACAGATCTATTAATATCTATCCTTTGAAATATTATAGCTGATTGCAGTTTTCATTGGGATTGCTATTAGTATTCTCTTCATAACTCATATATATAGGAGAAGCATTTGAAGGTTCTTGTATATGAAGAGAAAGAGAGAGAGAGAGAGAGAGAGAGAGAGAGAGAGAGAGAGAGAGAGAGGGAATCGGAATCACATTATGCATGAACAATGACATTGCAGTGCCAGGGATAAATGCGAAATTCATGCTGACTTTATGAGCCACTCCTAATTAGATTGTCTCACACCATAGGAAATAAAATTTTCACTTATTAAATCATCTTCTCTGATACATGCCTTTTGTTCCTTTTTGTAGACCACTAAGTACAAGAAAAAAAAACAAGAATAAATAAAAAATGTAAGCATAAACAAGAATAAATAAAAAACAATCAACAATGTTAATTTTCTTAAAATCAAGGTTTATTAACCTACTTTGCCTATTCAGGGATGATTTACTTTCAAAATTATTTTGCAGGATAATCTTTGCATGACAAAATGTTTAGTTGCTATAGACTGGCTTCTTTGTAAAATCTCCAGTCAAATTTAAATTTCTTGTAGGAGTAAACTTTTCAATAATTCCCAAGGTTTTTGATTTCTATCTGTTTTTGTTTGCTTTCATTTTTTTCTCCTTGAGAAATCTAAGTAAGTAGATGTCTTATGGCAACTTATGACATTTGTAAATCCCCTCTTAACTAATCAAGTTTACTAAAAAAAAATAAATTAAAATTGTCATATGGCAACTTTTCTGGTGTATGAATTTGTCTTGACCCTCGAGTTGATATGACTGAAAATTTGGATTGATGTTGATCATGGAACATCTTACCTAAACTAGAAGCTCTGCTATCAATATATGATGTAGGATAGGATCCTGTGATACCAAATCTCACATGACAAATGAGGAATGAGGTCTATTTGTTGTTTATGCCTTTTGTATAATGATAAATTTTGTCAACATAGGCATTCTTGTTATTTTTCTTACTCATGGAAAGCAAAACTCACAATATAGTAAGTTTGTATCATTCTACTTTTGTTTAATTTAATGTTTATATTGTCTTTTAATTCTTCATCTTGCCTCTTATCATTCGGAAGTATTAACATGATGAACAGGCTACAATTGGTATAGACTTCCTATCAAAGACTATGTACCTTGAAGATAGAACAGTCAGACTACAGCTTTGGTAGAGTTATAACTTCACTGCTACATTTTCAATTCTATGCTATTCACCATTCACAAATCTTATTGTCCTTTTATTAGTACTATGACAATACTTGATATTAAATATCTTTTACTGCTTGTGCTTATGGTTTGTTATTCTTCTTCTTAACATTGTTATTCTCTATCATCGTGTGAAATTATAATTTGGGATATATCTAAGAGACAAAATAACATTTGCTCAAAGTGGGTGCTAACAAGAAAATATGCTTTGCATCTGGTACTTAATAATCTACTTGTTTCTAAAATCAATATTGTTAGTGCGAAATTATAATCTGGGGATATATCTAAGGTACAAAGTAACACTTGCTCAAAGTGGGTGCTAACAAGAAAATATGCTTTGCATCTGGTACTTAATAATCTACTTGTTTCTAAAATCAATATTGTTAGTGCGAAATTATAATCTGGGGATATATCTAAGGTACAAAGTAACACTTGCTCAAAGTGGGTGCTAACAAGAAAATATGCTTTGCATCTGGTACTTACTACTCTGTTGGAAATTGTTTATGAAGGCAATATTGTTACTCATTAGTCTCAGCATATCGAGATGAATGAGATATTGGTATATCTTAGCCCATTATAATATTTGTAAATTTAGAATACTGAGGTATATATTCACTTGACCCATTTGTTATGACTGAATATCTCAAGATATTTGATAAGAATGGACCAAAATGATAGAATCTGATATTACTGTGTGCTATGTTGGTTAATAGATGAGATTGATACAAACTTCTTGAGTTGGGTTCATGGCCTGCCTGAAAATTATGCTTTAGACACACTTTTCACTGTGATTGTTTGACTTTTTTTTATTGTAATATTTAAGAGATTTTAGGATGTTTATGAGGTCTTTTCTCCCCTTCTCTGCCACATAATTTGTTCTCCTGAATTTCATGTTGCAGGATATGTTAGTATTGTTAGAACAGTGGATCTGGTGTATGATAAACTTGAAGCCAGTTTAGTCAGATAATATGGTGCATTTAGGTTTTATAAATCCTCATGATTGCACATCTGTGCAGTTATTTTTATTTTGTGCATTTCATTCTAGTTTCAAAATTTCCCTAGATATTTTTGCTTCTTTCAGAAGAACTGTTGTGTTTGTGTTTGTGTTTTTGTTTCTCAAGTGAAATTAAACTGGTAATAGGGTTTTGACTTATCATTATGAGTAAGAATTGGAATTCCAAAGGCCCAGCAGTTATGAACAGGGAACAGAATAAAAACCAGATTCTAGTGGAGAAAATATATTACAACTGTAGGACCTAAAGCAATATATAATGTATCCATAAGAACTTACACTCAGGAATTTTTTATATTTAAAAGACTCTCTCTTTTGAAGTTCTTATTGCTAATTTCTGATTATTTATCAGGGACACAGCTGGGCAGGAGAGATTTAGGAGCCTGATCCCAAGTTACATTCGAGACTCTTCGGTTGCTGTCATTGTGTACGATGTTGCAAGTATGCTTCTTTGGTAAATTCAACAAGATGTTTGTGTATCTAGTTCATGCATTTATTTTGACTGAAAAATGACCAATGATTTTCCCCTCTTTTTTGTTTCTGACTGCTGACAATATAGGATATATGGGTACTCAAGATTCATACTGTAGATCATGTTTTCCTTTTAGATTATATCATCCTTATTTATTTCGTTGCTATTTGTGATGTAGGCCGACAATCTTTCTTAAATACTTCAAAGTGGATTGAAGAGGTTCGAACAGAGAGGGGAAGTGATGTTATCATCGTCCTTGTTGGGAATAAAACAGATCTGGTTGACAAGAGGTGATCAATGCCTTTGTATGTTTATATGTAATTTAGTGAACTTATAGACTAGGTGATCTGTTTAGGCAACAAAACTGAAAAAAATAAAATGAAGATGAAAATAATTCCTTCTTACCTTATCATTTAGAAAAAATACTTTTGTAGATAGCATTAATTTTTCTCGAGTCTCGTCTTAAAAAACAGAGCAGAGATCCAATATGTGGTCATTAAAATTGGTCAAATTCATATACTGCATAATGTAAGACCATTGATTAATACTAATCATGCAATATGTGGCCACCACAATTTCTAACACAATATCATACGAGACATTGTGCTGTAAAAATATGGTTGGTAGTTTACCTTTCTAGTATTGGAATTCAAACATCATAATTTAATCTGTTAACCATGAATATGGAAAGCTAAAAATTTTACAATTTAGAAAAATAGTGCTAATGCGAACAACCAGTGATAAAAGATGGACATGAAGAAATTGAAGGATTGACGGACAAATATAAAATTAGATGTTAAAAGTGGGCTGATTGCCTAAGCAGTGGGTGCTCAACTAGATGCAACCCATCAAGGTAAGCCTCCTGGGCGATGGGTGCTTAGGGCTTTAACCAGGTCTATCTTGGTAACTGGCTGAAATAAGGCCATGCACTAGGATGGTGCCAGTAATAACTGTCAACTTTGCCAAGATAAGAACAGCAGCAGCATATTAGGGAAAAGGAATGGGAGTTGGAAATTGACTGTCCTGGCAACCATTAAAAATCAAAATTCAAATATTTACTCTTCTTTTTCTAAAAAGAATACTCCCTTAATTAACTAATAATCTGAGATTTTGAAAACTATTTATTCTTTTAAAAAGTGATAAGAACACCAAGAAAAGTGACTGCTTGACACTTCAAATATATTAGATGCTGCAGGTTTTGCTTAATTAAAATTTCTTGCACTGTACATTTGATTAAACATTTCAATATGACTAGCCAGCCACTTTTCAGGATCTGACTCGTAAATTTACTAAGAATACTTAATCTTAGCGCTCGAGGACACTACCCTACATCAAGCAAATTGAGCAGTTGACTAACATGGGTTGTGAAGATATGAAATCTATTCTGGAAAGATAAGAATGTTAAGGTTTTGAAAATTATTTTGAAAAGGTTAAATTATTCAAGCTGACTGCATCAACTAAGTTCTTTCCCATGATAGTCAAACTAGTTATGTTCTATGACATCAGTATAAAGTGCCTTAAATATACAAAATGCATTTCCAGGTTTGCTTTTATAGTATTACAATGATTATCAGCTAAAAATCATAGTAAATTATCAGATTTGCTACCCTAAATTGTGCAGAAATGGTTTGTGATCGTTTCCATAGTGATGGAAGTCATCTGGTTTCTTTTAGTTTTTGTTTCTAGGGAAATGTAAGCGAGAAATCCATCTGATTATGAACATCTATGCTGTATGTTTGAGAACAATTATGTACTACTTGTCGTCTATTGCTATTTTCACACCCTTATATCAAGTCGAAGCTGGGTTTATATCAAAATTGTTTCACCATGTGAAACAAGCTATTAACTTTGTTTTTCATGATTGTATGACAACTTTTTCTGCCTAGTTTTGCATGCTTGCCTGGGGCTTCAATGTTGTTTATTTAATTATATTTCATGGTTCATTTAGTTGAGTTATGATTTTCATACTATGAAATAGGCAAGTCTCGATAGAGGAAGGAGAAGCCAAGGCACAGGAACTTGGTGTTATGTTTATTGAGACAAGTGCAAAAGCTGGCTTCAATATAAAGGTACATTTTTCCCATGTAAATTTATCTCTTTCTTTTGGCCAGATCATGGAAGAATGAACTATTTAATTTGAAAGCAACATATTTTTACACTTATGCTGTACAAATTATTAAAACAAAGAGGTGCCTGATAAAGCAGAGCAAAAACATCCTTCAGAGGCATTAGGCATGTGGTTGACTCTTCTGCTGTACTCATCTGTAACAGTTTGTTTTTGAGGTTCCAAACAATCATTTTGGTGATGAATCTTAAATAAAAGTGATGTATGAGAGACGGACAACATTTTTAAAGTTAAATAGGATTTGATATTTTTTAACCCGAGTGGATTGAGGCTCTAACAAAGTGGGGTATTTGACATTTTTAAAGTTTGGCATGCTACTCAATTTATTCACTGATAAAATTTTCTTCTAAGGATTTCTCAGTTCAGATTTTTAAGGAGTTTGGTGTTTGGCATCCATTATCAAAGTGATCACTAACGGCTGCTTTGGTCTTTTTAGGCTCTGTTCCGAAAGATTGCTGCTGCTCTGCCAGGGATGGAAAATCTTTCTTCAACAAAGCAGGAAGACATGGTCGATGTAAATCTGAGGGCGACAAATGCAAATTCATATCAGTCGCAGTCACAGTCTGGAGGTTGTAGTTGTTGAACTCATCTCGACTTACAACCTGCATTGACCAACTAAGGGAGTGATGGTTTCCGGCAGTTTATGCAATCAGCAAGTCCCACGCTATTCTGTCATGTGCACTATAAGTTGTTTCCAGCATTTTCATTTCATATCTGGATCTAGGGATGTATTCTGCAATTGTGGGAAGGTATGCTTGGATTTTGTCTGAAAGTAATTGTCATAGTAGGTGAAGGTGTCGCTGTTAGCCTAGCTTAACAAAATATAATATTAGAGTTTATTTATCCTTCATGCCCAAATTGCTTTGGTTTTATTGATAATTCATACTGCACTATCATGCATTGTGCTTGAAGGGTAGGGTTGAGTTACAAAATATGTGCACAACAGGCCTTTCTCTCCAATCCAATGGAATTTTGTGCTTGCACCGAGACATGTACAGATCCTTTGCCCATTCTAAGTTGTAGATAGTTCAGATATCCACAAATGTGGCAGTTGTTTATTTCGTTTACCATGTCTAAATTATAGTCTAATTATATTCTGGAAGTCACGACCAGTTAGAAATTGTTAATTAGATCCATGCCACTTATTTTTCAACCAAGCAATCCTTTTGTATATTAAGACTGTTTGGGCATATATTTTTATTTTTAATATACAGATGAAAAGAACTGAGTGAATATATACTTGTGGAATGCTAAAGGTTACATTATAAGTCCGCATCGAGGAAAATTCTGTTTGGTAAAAGTATATTTTAAAATTATAAATTTATCCTTATAATATTTTTAACATTTACTCAAAAGTGAATATATCTATTTTATTTAAATAAATAAATAAATAAAATACGTAAGTGAATGTATCTTATCTTATAAAAATTTTATATGGCCCAAATATATACTACATAAAACATATAATTATATAAATATATACATATATGTATAGATACATATATGTATACATATATATATATATACATATATGTATATATATATATATATATATATATATATATATATATATATATATATATATATACACATACATATATGTATACATATATATATGTATATATATATATACATATATATGTATATATGTGATGTTTAGATATTTTTTGCTCTTTTGTGGTCTTTGTTACTCGCATGTCCATCTTGTGACCAATCCATGATCTGCTGACCATTAAAGTTTGACCTCTTTGATTCCTTAACATAATTCGATCAGAATTTTTAGTCTAGTTCTTTTACATAATTTAAAAAGATGACTTTTATAGTTCAGTTTTTGTTATTTAGAATCTCATATTAAGAATATTTATATTTTTAAGTTATTCTTCTGTAAATCAATATATACCTTTCATTTATAATTTAATTTTAGTAAAATATTTCACTCTTTACCTACCATCCTTTATATATATATATATATATATATATATATATATATATATATATATATATATATATATATGTAAAATAACTAGAAAAAAAATTCTGATCGAATTATGTTAAGGAATCAAAGAGGTCAAACTTTAATGGTCAGCAGATCATGGATTGGTCACAAGATGGATATAAGAGTAACAAAGACCGCACAAGAGCAAAAAATCATTTAAACATCACATCAATATCAGCATCATGTACATGGATTGGTCACAAGATGGATATAAGAGTAACAAAGACTGTAGAAGAGCAAAAAATCATTTAAACATCACATCAATATCAGCATCATGTACATGATGCTGATATTGATGTGATGTTTAAATGATGACCATTAAAGTTTGTCTTCCTTAACATAATTCGATCAGAATTTTTATTCTAGTTCTTTTACATAATTTAAAAAGATGACTTTTATAGTCCAGTTTTTGTTATTTACAATCTCATATTAAGAATATTTATATTTTTAAATTATTCTTCTGTAAATCAATATATACCTTTCATTTATAATTTAATTTTAATAAAATATTTCACTCTTTACCTACCATCCTTTTTTTCATCCTCTATTTACTCTTCCTGATTTTTTTCTTTTATCCATAAGTTGGATGAGGTCGGTAATGATGACATATATAACCAACAAAGCTGATGGCATCGGTCACAAGGAGCAAGAGCAAGCAGATGTGAGTTGTGGAGAGACTTTATAGGGTGCACAGGCGAACAGGTAGAAGGCGACAATCAACAGTATAGAGTGGTGGTGGGGCCAAGTAGAGTGCACTAGGGGCAAGCTGATATGGGATAAGTTAGTGGTAGTGATTAATGATAAAGGGTCATGGGTAGTGTCAGCAATACAATTGCTAGTTATAGGTATTCTATAAATCTGTCAGCAATATGATTGCTAATTATAGATATTCTTTAAGTCAATCAATCATGTGTGATGATATGCTCATTAGAGAATAATTTTATTGATTGATTCACTTATAGAATAATGGATGTTAATGATAGCTGATGTTATATAGTAATTTCATAGTCCCAGTTGTGTGTCTTATCATTAGACTTGAGACATTAAGGATGTTTTGTTTGAGTACTTCTTTCTTTGATACCAGATTTATAAGTCTGAAAGTTTCAGATTTGATATAGTTGATTATCAGAATTAGAAGCCAAGCTTACAAAGATAGAGGATTGTTTACTCTCAGTATCATGAGAGGAATATCCGTGTATTCTTGCTCAAGCAAATCCCTGGCCAGGGTCATTCAGATTGAGAGAGAAGGAGTTTTCTAAGAGAATCCGATTAGAGTGAGACTCTGATAAATTTCATATGAGGCCCGACAGTACCATGTCTGATATATAGTCTTTGAGATATTAAATGGATGAGGGACAATAGATCCATAGTAACTATTGATAGAATAGTCCAATGGATTAGATCCCCCTATATTGTTTGGGGACTATAGTGCAGTGACCTAATACGTCTATAGTTGATGAGTTGAGTGAATTGTTATGGGATAACAATTCACTGATTTAGAAGAAATTCTGACAGGTGCAACTCACCGCCAACTTGGTATTGGACCTAAAGAGTCACACACTTATGATAGATGTTGTGACGAGTAAAAGTTCAGATATGAGATATTCGTAGAGCCCATATTTTATTAGATATCTAATAAGTCCGTATACTATTGAATCCTATGGATGAGATACAATAAGAGCTAATAAGAAATTATTAGATAGAAATCCACTAATCTAATAGGCATGGGTAATTGGCTAGAGATCTAGTACCCTAATAGGGCAAAATCCATTATGATTAAGTTGACAGAGACCTTTATAAATAGGAGGGGGCTAAAGGATTCATAGGCTAGAGCTTCTGGTAGCTATCACTTCTATTCTCCTTAACCTCCTCTCCTTCTTGGGTGACAGATCTTATGTACTACACGTGGAGATGGATATCTTGCAGCGATCTAAGGAGCATCATCGCCTTATCCACCATATGGATACCGCTAGAGAGGAGGATATTTGACCTCCTTTATCTATGCCTCATCCATAAGTAAAATATCTAAATACAATGCATAGATATTTTGGTTTTATAGTTTTTTTACACACCAATCATTGCACCAACAGTAGTATTAGAGTTAGGTCCATCATGTGATGATTAGTTTATAAATTGTGTGTGTTGTGTTGAATCATGTAGAATTGTTTTATGCGTTCTTACTACACTTGAAGATGCCAACGACGACCACTTGCGGAGAGGCGATGTGCATGCACGTAAGGCTGCAGAGGAGATGCTTGCCTACAAAGGCAATGCCTGTGGGCAAACCACTTGTGGGTAGGGGGATGGAGCCTACGGACACAACACCCATGGGTAGGCCGCTTGCGGGGGCGGCGCCCGTGGCTAAGCTACTTGCGACAATAGTGGTATTAGAGTCAGGTTCATCATGCGATTATTAGCTTATAAACTGCATGTGTTGTATTGAATCATGTAGAATTATGCTATGCATTCTTGCTGTGCCTGAAGATGCCAACAATAGCCACCCGTGGAGAGGCAACGTGCATGTGCACAAGGTTGCGGAGGAGATACTTGCCGTTTTTCAAAGGCAATGCCTGCGAGCAAACCACCTATGGGTAGGGATAGAGCATGCGGACATGGCACCCATGGGTAGGTCGCTTGCAGGGGCAGTGCTCGTGGCTAAGCTACTTGCAGGCACGGTCGGTGGGTACTGGTGGCCGCCTATAAGGGCAGTGTTGGCGGCCAGGCCAGTTATGGGCATGACGCATGTGAGTAGGTCACCTACCGCGTGTAGTAGAGGCGATAGAGGTGTGCGCCGCCTCATTGGTGGTCGCTTGTAGGCGAGGCGGTGGGCTGCTTGCGCGAAGGTGACGACCACAAGAGGAATTAGGGTTTTTTTTTTTTGTGGAGAAAAGGATAACTCTACCCCTTTACAAACTCTTTCACACAATACCTCACACCTCAGAATAACCGCTAAACTCAAGGAAGAAGAGACTCAAACTCTTTTAAGAGTTTATAATACTTTAACCTCGAGAATTATTTCTCTTTTCACCCTTTTATTCACCTTTATTCATGCTTTATTAAGCAATAATGGGTAGGATATTTATAGACCCATAATGGCTTTGAAATTGAAGCCAAAATTTTAAATCTTTAATTTTTCGAGGTACTGGAAATACTATCACTAGCACCGAGTTGTACTATTGCCGAACAGAGCCTGAGAATTTGGGCTCTAACATACCACCTGTCTAGGTGGTACCACCACCGATTGGTGGCGGTACCATTGTCGAAAATATCGAAAAACCACAAATAGTGCTTTCAAACAATTTGGGCAGTACCATCGCTTGGACCTGATGGTACCACAATGCAGGTCAACTTCAAGTCATCGAATTGGCCTTTCATTAGGCCTAATTCAACCTGATTCAGGCCTAATGAGCTATGAATCAAGTTGGCATGGCTTTGACCCAATACCAGCTTAATTTATCTCTAAAAGACCACGCACGATCAAGACCTAACCACTTTAATTGCAATCACGAAGCACATTGTCCATCATTTCGGCATGTCATCTGATCATCCGACATTTCTTCTAAACCTTCGACACATCTTTTGATATGATGCCTGAACTTAGTACGAAGTTCATCTTGTTGCACAATCATAGACAAAAATATAAAGAGAGTGCCTGATGTAATACTCATGTATGTCCATATCTTTTGGTCTTTGTTCATGCTTTGTACAATAAGTAGAAGGCTAGCAGTAGGCTTTGTTAGCCCTACTTTAGTTACCTTCTGTGATTATTTTCGACTTGTAAATAGGAGTTGTGTCATGTGGACACTTGTGGGGACTTTGGTCTATAATGAACCATGATCCTTTGTGTGTGACTGTTTAGAGCTTGTGAAGTCCATGTTTGTAATTTGTATTGGCTATAAAGTGTTTGTTGAAATGGTTACTTATGGATCTTGTGTGAAATGCTTTTTCCAACCCGTTTTCTCTTTTGTTGGTCCTAAGGGACCATAGGAGGTTTTGGGGAGGTTGGCCTTTGTGAACAGACATACAATGGTGTCGCACGACTTAGGAAAAACTAGCTAAGTTTGTGATATATGGTATTAGAGCGACACGAGCACACACAGAAATAGTTGGTATGCAAACATGGGGAACTTAGTTGGGCTACTGATAGGACTCCAGCAGGATTGAGTCTTAATCACCCTAGAAGTAGTTAAATAAAATCTTGTGAGATTATAATAAAACACCACCTAGCCACTTCTATCATATAAAGAAGTGTGGCTAGGGTTTAGATTGGGGCCTTAGGCCTTAGTGGTCGTTGCCACCCTTAATCGGCTGGTCGGCTAGGGTTTCTCTCTGCTTAGGTCGGCTATAGAGCCAACCTAGTCGCCACCTGTTCCTACTTAGGCAGGTCGACTATAGAAGGGGTAAAGGGGTAACTTTACTTAGTAAGCACCCCATGGGCTAGGGTTTAGAACCCTATATAATGATGTAGCTGCCCCCTCTCTTTTATCAAGCAATCATCAACTTTTATTCAGCCTTGTCCCGAGTCTAGGAGGGAGGAACCCCTATAGTATTCCAAGGGTTGATCCCCTCAAGGGTCAAAGTCTATAAAGCTCCTTCTGGGGTTCTATCATCTGGTATCAGAGCTGCGTTCCTGCTGCCCTGTAGCCATCTCTAATGCCTCTACCTTCCTAAGCAATTCCCTAAATATTACAAAATCCTTTACCTTACATGTTGAAGAGTTTTTTCATACTTTCATTGTTGCAAATTTTGACCGTCAAAAATGTTATCGTTATTGCAAAAGTAAAATGCTACAGAAATTTTCAACCGCCTATTTGTCTCTTGAAACTAGTTTATTGCTGCTCCTTTTTGGCCGAAATTTTTATACAAATTCCTATATCATCTTAGCTTTCATCTAAGATTAATCTCTAGAAAAAATTCCTTCTAGATCCAGACTTATAGTACTGCAATTCTTTATCGAGCAGTGCTAAAATTTTACAATGAAGAATATGCCTTTCGCTTGTTAGCTTCTTGAAACTAAACTTTTGTTCATCCTTTTTGGCTGAAACTTTTACATAATTTCATAAATCATCTTAGCTTTCATTTAAGATTAATTTTTGAAAAAAGTTCTTTCTGAAACCGGAATTATAGTGCTACAATTCTTTGTCGCACAGTGCTGAAATTTTACGATGAGAATTCTGCGATCTTGTTTGCAATAATTTTCCTACCATTATACTACCAAAATTTTCTTGTTCCAAATTACTATTACTACTACCATCTGAACCGAGATTCTGATTTTAAAATTCTCCATAAATTTCTTGGATTTTTTCTGGAATTAATATCGAGAAATTGTTGCTTCTTTGATAGGAATTCTATTCGGCAGTATAGCGTATACCACAATGATATTTTGTCAAAACTTTATTAGATTTACTGCCATATTTTCTAGATTTGAAACTCTTTTTTCCTCATCTTCATCCTCTGATACCACAGCCCCAAAATTCATAATTTTTGGTTGGAATTTTTATTGAGAAACTATTGATTCTTCGATGACAATTCCGCTTCTGCAAGGCAGCATACGTTGCAGTGAACTTCGTCGAATTCTATCAAACCTTCATTGCCATCTCTTCCAGATCTAAAACCATATTTCCCTAACCTTCACCCTCTACTATCATCATGCAAAAAACCTATCAAACCATAGTAAAAAACTTATCCCAATTAGCCCCAAAAATAGCCCTAATCGTAACCTACTTTCTTACCGATTCACCTACCTTTTCAGCCCACCTTCCTTATCAATCCACCTACCTTTCCTGCCATCTATCTTAGATCCAAAATCCCTTTTCCTAACTTTCATCTACTACTATCATAGCCCTAAAACCACAACAAATCATAGGCTAAACTTCACAAAACCACAACCCCTAACCGCATCCAAAAATCGCACCCTTAGGTCCACCAACCTTTCAGCCACTCAATCTCCCTTATCCCTTTAACTGCATCATGCATCTTTTGCTGCACAATGCTTCCAACAGTGACCTCTCATTACCATCCTCCTTGATCATAGCCAATAGTGATCCTTGCATCAAAAAGCTACCAGCAGCGATCTTTTACTGCAATCTATTTACATCGTAGCCCGCAACAATCATTCGCTGCCAACTATCTTGATCGTGACCAACAATAAATTGAACACGACAACACCCATCTTTCACTCTATACCACTGCTGCCCTCCTCTGCAACAGTCATGCACATCGCTACTCATCTTCCTCCTATTGCAGTGGCACTCTTGCTGCAACCGACGCCACTTACAACCAAGAAGTTATAGTATAGCCGCAGTCGACATTGCTGCTGCTTTTCGACTCAGATCTTCTAGTTGCCGTCTTTCGATAGATATCAGCCACCTAAAAAATTGTAGCCTCTATGACATTGTAACATCAACATTGTAGAATCACTGAAGGATTGTAGCCGACATTACTACTGCTATCTTCTTCCTCTATCGTCACCGCTACCCTTGGCTGCCATTCTCTACTTGGAGACTTCACTACCGCAGCCCCGACATTGCTGTCATTTGTTACCTTCAACCTAAAAATTGCAGCTGCACTCTTCATTCGATTTATTTAACATGTTAGAGATCCTTACATCATAACATCGATGGGCTTATTTGAAGCCAAATTGGAGACTTTAGAGATGCATATAGATGCTAAATTATGGGCTCTCTTCAAGGAGTTTAGATTGGGCAAATCATTGAGCCCAAGAAGATCACAACATGATGCAAATTTAGATTACAAAAAGAATCCATCGGAGATAAGAAACAAAGTTAAGACATGGTAGCCCTACACCTCGATGACATCAACCTCATTTGCACAACTTCAAGAAGGGTACCTCAATCAAGATGCTCAGAGCATGAGAGCCACATCACAACCAACAACATATAAACCTTTAGTACCAATTGATTGCATGAACCATGATGAAGAATTAACGATGATCCGTCAAACCTCTACTATCCAAGAGTACCAAACCAGGTTTGAAAGGTTATCTAATCAAACTTATGATTGGTCTGAAAAGCAGATATTGAGGACTTTTATTGAGGGCTTGAAGCCGGAGATCCGCGAAGAAGTTAAAACATGATAGTCATACGCACTTAAGGTAGCCATCTCCTTCGCACGACATCAAGAGGAGCGGTTGAACTATGAAGCTTAGAGGATTAGAGTCACTCCTTGACCAGCGGCACCAAAGCTTTCGCCTCCCACTACTATCAGCCGATCCCCTCAGTCGAAGAAACTAATAAGAGAAGACTTTCATGATGGATCGACAAAGGAACCCAAACTTGAAGATATGATTCTCAAGCCCAAGGAGAAGGATATACTACAACCGGCCACCTACACGGTCCCTACCTTAGCCGGCTATACCAACCTGTAAAAATTAAAGATTGAAGAGTTTCTCGAGCAGTAGTTTGTCATCATTCTCGTTGATGCCAAGAGCACACAGAACTTCATGAGTAGTTAAGGTTGCTGCCCACTTAATACTCTAAAAAGAAGCTTACAACAGGTTCAAAGTCCAGATAGCTAACGACCAAGTTCTAAAGTGCAACCGTAAGTGCATGCGGGTTAAATTGAGCCTACAGGAGCAAGACAAGAGCAAGACATATGTGTGTGACCCTCTAAGCCCGATACCGAGCTAGCCGTGAGTCACTCCTATCAGAACTCCTTCTGGTATAGTAAATTATTATCCCCATAATAATTCACTCGACTCATCGACTATAGATATACGAGGCCACTATGCCATAATCCCTAGTTGGTACAGGGGGGATCAAATCCATCGGACCTTATGTCCATAGTTACCGTGTATCTATAATCCCTCATCCAACTAATATCCTAGAGACCGTATATTGGATATGGTACTGCCAGGCCACATACAGAATCCATCATAGTCTCACTCTAATCAGATTCTCCCAGAGATTTCTTTCTCTCTTAATCCGAATGACCCTGGCCGGAGATTTGACTAAGCAAACACATATAGGATATTCCTCTTGTGATACTGAGAGTAGATGATCCTCTATTAATACTCAATTACCTTCGTAAGGTTGGCTACTAATCCTGATAACCAGCTATACCAAATCTAGAACTTTCCAAACCTATAAGTTTGGTGTCAAAGAAAGAAGTACTTATATAAGACATCCTTGGTATCTAAAGTCTAAGGACCAGATACATAATTGGGACTATGGAATCGTTGTCTGATATTAGGTATCATTAATTAGGCAGCATTTCATAAGTGAATCAATCAGTGAACTCATTCTCCAATGAGCATTTGTACTATATCCTTAGTGTCACCACACAAGTGGCTATGAGACCAACTGCCTCCATCATATGAATGGGTATATAGTACACCGGTCTGTCTGGTTATCTCGATGTCCCTCTCGAGTTACTTATGATCGAGATTATTTAGGATCTGTGTTTAAAAGTGAATCGATTTCATTATTGTGATCTCATCACGATCCGATTCTCATTGCACAGAACCAAGGATATCACAATATATATGCAACAGACAATATAATATGAGAATATGTCAATATTAATCATAAGCAAAAAGATCACACAGCGTGTCACACGTGCCATCAGTCATGTGATTGGCTTACAGGGCACCTACAACCAGCAGGTTGGAGGTATAGGGAAACTTGATCTTCAATTTTTTGTCCATTATGCAGTTTGTCGGGAGGCCATTTCTTCTTTGCATGTGCTGTCATGTGGTTAGTCTTTAGTAATAGCCAATCTTTCTTCTCAGTGAGAGGGATGATGTTTTGTTGAGAACTACGAATGATCTTTCTCTTATTCTAATTTCGCCACTGAAGGGGCTCAATTTTCTTACGATCTTGAGCCGTAGATTGAAGGTCATCAACAATGAAGTCTTTAAGTATCATGGTCTGATCATGGGAAAGTCGTGAAAGTCTCCTAAGATCTGGAAGTGTTGTATTAGTAACCATGGTAAGTTTAGTTATATGTAACACCTCAAAAGTAACTTATCCTTGGTAAAATGAATGTAGGGATGTGTCGTAGTGGGAAATAAGTATTGCCGAACAATCCATGTCCCTATCATTTCTTGAGCGGTCCTCTTAGCTTCAATCTTTTAAGGTTATAGGAAGCAATCTGGCCGAGCATCAGTTAGTATAAGTTTTGACCACTTTAGTATAAGGGGGTCGGCCAACTTCAGAGAAGGTAGTCGGCTCGGTTGAGTGAAGACGCCCAAAAAATTAGAAAGCTGTGGGAGTGGTTTCTTATTTTCAATCTCATGAAACTCTTGAGTTTGAATTGAAAAACCACTAGATTCTTCTTTTGGTACCCCCTCTAAGTGTGGTGTTGTGGTTGTAGTTGCTGGGCTCTCTCATAGGACCACATGTTTTTCTTTGCTAAAAAATTTCATGGTCGGCCAACTTTAGGGCTCTTGACGTATCACTACATAGTCGTTGGGTCGGGGCGGGGACCATCTCTCATTCATCACAGGGACATCCCATATACATTGGCAACAGACGTAGTGGATCAGATCATTCACCCTGCGTAATCACCTCTTTGGCTAATAAGTGAAAGGATCTTAGATCAGTAGTGGTAGGCTCATCAGCATTAGCGGAATTCTTTGTACTAATGGGGCTAGGTACCTTCTATCTATTAATGGGTGATAGATGGACCTTCCTTCAATGGGTGAATGAGCGATGTGGGCAAGGGATCAGATCAACTCCATCAGCATATGGAACGAAACCTACCCTACTGCCTAACCGACTATATTGCCCTACTATATTGCCCTAATACCTAACATAACCGACTATATTGCTTGTATCAATAGAAGAAGGAACTGAACTCCCTTATTCTCTTTTGACAGTGCCAACTCGATTCTTTCTTTGCAGCGAGGCTACCTATAAGGTAGTTTACTCAGTGCTTTTACTTAGCTCTGGAACCCATGATTCATTGACTCTTACTTGTGGGATCTGCCTCTTCTTTATGAACTTCATCCGGCCCCCTAGGAACACAGGCTTTTTTTCCTATCTACTAGGCTTAGAGGTACAGTCAATTAGGATGAAAGGTATAGTCGACTTGGAATTGGATAAGGTTAATCAGAATCGAATCGTAGGGTTGTTGCCGAGCAAGGAAAGTCAACCCTAGAGATAGGAAGTACATACTTGGGTAGAGGAGTAACAGGCTCGTGGAGGAGCATTTCTGCTGGTGTTCTTTACGTGCGTGGGGAGTTCAATTCCTTTTCTCCGCATTTTCATTCTCATTCATGGTAGCTAAATTCTTTCTAGCATAGGTGCAAATTCCTATAGTAAGCTAAGCAGTTCAAAGCTGATGTTCACTATATTGTTGTTATTCAGTACCCATTCGATAACCCTTATTTCCATTCTGATGCTCTTACGACTTCTATTCCGTATTGGTTTATTGTCGATTCTTGTCAATAGGATAGTTCCATTCCTTTTAGTAGTACCACGAATCTAGTATACCCAATTGCATTCTCGTTGACTCCATCAACAAGCCAGGCCATCTTCCCATTATGTTACTACTAAGTTTCATTCGGTTGAGTAAGAGTTCAACCAATACTTAATTGCTACTGTACTGGCAAGCAACTACACTACTATCGGAATCAAACAAGCGACTAAGTCTGTATCTCAGGCAGGAAAGAGAGGCTAGCACGAGAGAATGGGGATACCAGGAACAAATACAAGGTTTAGTAGTCAAAGCAAGATCCAAAAGAGTGTAGTAGCGGCAGGGAGCTTATACAACTAAGTAATACAATAATAGTAGTATAGTTAATCATATAGTTTCATCTGATAGAGTGAGTAATTGAATGATAATAGTATATGTTACATAATAGTAATAGATACAAAGGAGATTAGTGCAAAATGAACTCTAACATGACTTCTTTCATTTTATGGCAAATAGATCATTGAATACTAGAAGCTTAGAATTAAGTTGAAGCCTAACCTAACTCCTATCCGAACACTCCGAACACTGCTCCACTATATACCTTAGCCTCGAACTACTTATTTGCATTCTCTAACAATGACTTTGGAGCCTTACTTTCCGGAAAGCACTCTTATACTTATTTGTTGCTTCCTCACTTCTTAGATCGAGCCTGACATTACTTGATCTCAGGTCAACTTACCCTTACTTATATTCTTCAGTTCCACCATCTGGCTTACTGGCCATGCATATAGTCTACTTATCTTGACTTTAAAACTAAAACTGCTTACCTTCATTCTGGATCTTCGCTATTGGGCCTTACGCTCCATGCACTCGAAACCACAGTATATTTGTCTTTGTTGACTCAGCCCAAGAATCATCTCCTAGGAATAGGCTAACAGCAAAGAGGGGTAGGTCAATCGAAGAGAAGTTGTAGGGAGAATGAGAGATATCATAGTAAGGTCGAAGCAAGCACAGGTAATAGTTGGTAGCGGGATCCCTAGCTTCTGTGGGTCCTATATTTCTGTGTTGAATCAGAAAATTACTAATCTAGTTTTTTAGCCTTAGACTGAAGAGGGATACTCGTACTTATGAGCCGCATGATTATTAGGAAACAACAAAACCAGAGATATCAATAAAACAGAAAAACTCTATAACCTTTTTCACCTCATTTCGCTAATAGATCACTAAGACTACTTAATGATAAAATAATAATAATATTCATATATATATAGGAAAGTATAATCATAATATAATGTAGGAAAGTGTTGCAAGAAGAGATAGGAAAGTGTTACTATATGAAAAAAGAATAATCATAATAATCATGTAGGTTTGAAAGACTACTTACTATATAATAAAAGAATAATCATTCCGGTTTGAAAGACTACTTACTTATTATTAATTAAATAAGAGAATTGTTTTAGCAGCAAAGCTGCCCTCGTTCCGAGTTAAGGTATTGCTTGCCTAGTTCCATTATTGTTAACATGGATTCTCTTCTATATTAGTAGCGTTGGCCTATGAGTTTCAGAGTTCTCTAAGGTGGAGACAGACTTAGGGCATATATAGATAGAGAGTAAGGCTAAAGCCCATAAGCAAAGATACCATGAACAAATACAGGAGTAAAAGGAGGTAGGGCATACTCAAACAAGCAAGTCAAGTCAGTCTGATAAGTGAGCAAAATACTAATGCAAATACTAATGGTTAGTAAGAGTTAGAGCAAAGGGAGGTAGTCACATTAGCGGGCTTCTTGTATGACTATGAATCCCATACGCCCTATGCTATTAGTTTGATAGCTCTTGTTCGAAAGTAGCAATGAAAGCTTGATGGACAAAGCTCAAGTGAGTTGAGGCGTGTTGGAAGGCATGGGTAGCAATTAACTTTACTAAGAATACTCAGGGGTACTTAGAATAGGTATGTTATTTAACGAAGAGGGATAGGGATGTTACAAAACTAATTATTATAGGAGGAAATGGAAGAGGAAACTTTAACTTATGGGAAAGATGTTCCGAAAACACGGAGAAAGCGGATCTCTCGTGAAATGAATAGCAACTACAAGGTTTTGCCCACATTACTATAGGAAATAACTAATCAATATATTAATAGTGAAAAGAAGAGTCAAATAAGAACACGGAACCTTGCTCGTTACCAACTCCTTTTGACCAACCTATTGTTAATTTAAAACGAGACCCTTCATTCCGCTTTCCACCCTAATTGATAAGCACTCTTGCTTTATCTAAGTCCGGAACTGCTACTTACTTCAATGCCTAGCTTCAAAACACCTCTCCTTGGTTGCGACGATCCTTCTCTCGTTCCGATACACGACATCTAAATCGACTCCGCTAGCGGGAACCAAATCGCTAGTAACAAGTCTCTCGCTCTGTCTCTCTTTTTAGTGAATTCTCTCTGATCTTAGTGATTCAATGATTTCTTGGTCTTATAGATCTTGTAGCGGGTCTTACAGGTTTCGACCGATCCTAAAGTCAAGGAAGTAGTAGGCATCCTTGTCGAGTAATTAAAGAATGAAGGTGAGGGATACCAGATTTTAAGTAAGGATAGGAGCCGGATCAACAGAGAAAAGCGAGGAGCACCCAACGAAGTAAGCTGAGCTAAAAGAGTAGAAGCCTAAAGCCCATAAGCAACAATGTGACCACCTTAAGAGCATAAGCATCCAAATCGATATTCGAGAATTAGTTAGCCGAGGTCTTAGATATAGTAGTCAATTCCAATGAGCGGTAGCTGATTTCTGAGTACCATAGTTCTATTCTTTTTATCAGTGGTTCTGGCCTTGTTAGTGTAGGTATAGTTCTATTCTTTTAATAGGTGCGGTGCAGGATTTGATACAAAGAGGTGGACTTCAACAAGAAAAAGGGACTTAACTAACCAATAAGGGGAATTGAGTTAGTAAAGAGAAAATCCAACTAGTCACCTACAATCATAGAACCCGGGCTAGCAATGCCTTCACTCGAAACTGGGAAGCACCTCCGCTCCATTTGAATAGAAATGCCTAAAACAAGGCTTGGCTACTATCTAATGTACTCAACTTGAAACACAGACTTTCGCTACTCACCATAGGAATCGTTGCTGCTAGAAAAGAATAGAATGTGCTACTGATAGGATGAGATCAACAAAACAAAGGATGAGAACAGGGCTAACAAGAAAGGAACTGCAAGCAGCGTACAAAGCCCTTAGCTCGACACGGTTATGTGTTTCACTCCCCATCGCTCTCCTAAGTACCTTGGCACTAAGTCCATATCTCTTTGATCCCTCTCTTTAGCAGATTCAGATACTCACTTTGCTGACCTCATATCTGTTTATTTAATCTTAGATTCTTCTACAACTAACCATGGGCTTGGAACTAATGCGCCTGCCTGCCCTCCTTTACCTTAATTCCGTAGCTACTGACCCCGAAGCTGCCTACCCTCAGCTCAAGCCAAAACTCCTGCTCATTTAGCCCCCTCTTTACTTTAATCCTATAACTACGGATTCGGATCTCAAACTTATAACTCCGCTGCCACGCTGAGTCTTACGCCTAAAGCTTGGCACTTATATATAGGCTTACTTTCTTTGCTTTCAACCTCAAGCTACTTATTTGCAAACTGGCATTGCTTTGTATTCTTCTTGCTACCTTAGACACATAATAGGTATCATAACAAATTATAGTAGTAAGTAGTAGAGCATAGAACCTGAGTAGTACAACATAGAATCGAACTCAGTGTTACTAGAAATAGAGGTATGATCCCCAGACCTAAATCTAGTACCAAGCTGGAACTCCTTTAAAACGGACTGACTTTCCAACTTTTGTTTTAGTAGTAGTAGACTCAATGCCTATACTTATTCAATCAATGCCTATGTACGAGGTGCGCTCTGAAACTCCCTGCTCTTAAACAAACTAGGGAGTACTAATAACTAGAAGAATCGACTTTGCTCTTCCGCTCTTCGGCTAAATTCTTTCACTGTGATGCCTTTAAGCCTAAGAGAACTTACTCTTATTTTCACTTGTTTTGTCTTAGTATCCTTTTCCTGGGCTCTCAACACACTAATTCTAAATGCACGCACTGGGACATACAAGAATAGATCCTGGCATGAGACCTGACACTAGGGCTAGCAATACCGTTAAGTGAGCAAGGGGATAGAACCAAGGAAAGAAAGCAACTGGTAGCTCTGGGCCTTACACTACTAACTTCTCTTCTGACTATTTCTCCTATCGCTCTTTAGCTGGTGAGATTCGACTCTCCTGCTGGTTTATGCCTTTCCTGTTGTTCTAGGAGGACTACCGATCCAGATCTTTTCCTTACTGTTTCAACTTATCTCTTAGGGTTTCTACTTATTTATTTCTTCGACTCCTGTGCTGATGAGTTAAATCAATCCTTTCTCTCGGCCTACCACTACTAACTAGAAAACTGACCAGATTATAAATACGCTGCCCTTCCTTCCTCATGCTCTAACTGTAATATTAAGTCGGTAAGTCTGAGATAATAAGATTAACCCACATGGCCTTCCATCGTTATAAGAAGAAATTGAATCATGACATAGAGATGTCACTGGTGACTTGAGGACATGGTATACTTGGTCGAATCCCTCGAGGGTATATCATCAAATCAAACTTATCTTGTAACGATAGTGATGACTTAATTGAACATTATGGTTGGTTGGGTCCCTCGAGACCATGATGGTTTAGAGGCCGAACATGACAAGAATTATAAGGAGTTGTAATTGGCAAGAGTTGCCTACCTTTTGGGCTTAGTGTAATTGGTTGAGTCCCTCGAGGTTGCACTAAGATGCCGATTGGATCCCGATCCTCACTAGGAGTCTACCGGAGACTTCCGTCTCATGTGTCGAGGGTTTCGCATGATTCACTAAGAAAATGGTGGGAGAACATTAAGATAGAAATCCATATCTTAATTAGTATTTTTTATAAAATTTACATGTTATTTAGTTTACGCTATATCTTGCTTATCGCTTGTAAAACCCCTACGTGGCATACTTGATGCCAACCGCCTCATTGGTCTAAAAGCTCCATAATTTGAGAATTATTCTCATGGAAGAGAAAATCATATATGTCCTTAACATGGTTATGCCCATGCTGGAGGAAAGGATAAGTGAGGATGAGATCGAAGCCGCTGGGTCAGATTGTATTTGAGCATCACAGGGGTCTGATGGGAATTAGACACATAGATGATTAGCTTTTAGTCAAGTGGGAGATTACTGGTTACAGGTGCCCTGCAAGCCAATCACATGAGTGATGGCACGTGTGATATGCTATCTAATCTTTTTGCTTATGATTAATATTGGCATATTCTCACATTGTATTATCTGTTGTATATATATTGTGATGTCCTTGGTTCTGTGCAATGAGAATTAGATCATGATGAGATCACGATAATAAGATTGATTCACCTTTAAACACAGATCCTAAATAATCCCAGTCATATGTTACTCGAGAGGGACATCGAGATAACCAGACAGACCGATGTACTATATACCCATTTATATGATGGAAGTACTAGTCTTATAGCCACTTGTGTAGAGACATTAAGGATATAATACAGGTGCTCATTGGAGAATGAGTCCACTGATTGATCTGCTTATGGAATACTATATGGTTAATGATACCTAATGTCACACAGCGATTCCATAGTCCCAATTGTGTATCTGGTCCTTAGACTTGAGACACCAAGAATACCTTGTATGAGTACTCCTTTCTCTAATGCCAGACTTATAGGTTTGGAAAGTTCCAAATCTGGTATAGTTGGTTATCGGGATTGGTAGCCAACCTTACGAAGGCAATTGAGTGTTAATAGAGGATCATCCACTCTGAGTACCACTCTTAGTATTACGAGTGAAATATCCCATATGTGCTTGCTCAGACAAATCTCTGGCTAGGGTCATTCGGATTGAGAGAGAAAGAGTTCTCCGAGAGAACTCGATTAGAGCGAGACTATGACGGATTCTGTATGTGGTCTGATAGTACTATATCCAATATACAGTCTCTGGGATATTAGTTAAATGAGGGATTATAGATACACACGGTAACTGTAGACAGAGAGGTCCGATGGATTTGATCCCTCCTGTACCGTTTGGGGACTATGACGTACTGACCTAGTATGTCCATAGTTGATGAGTCGAGTGAATTATTATGAGAATAATAATTCACTATATCAGAAGGAGTTCTAATGAGAGTAACTCACGACTAGCTCGGTATCGAGTCTAGAGGGTCACACACATATGGTGGATGCTTCAGCAAATAGAGAATTGGATGGAGATCCAATTAGCCCCTATTCTTATTAGATGAGACCATGCTGATGGGCTCCTTGATTAAGGCCCAATTAGAGGCCTAAGAAGATTATTGGATAGAGATCTAATAATACAAAGTTTAGTGGGTAATTGGATAGAGATCTAATACCCACTAAGGTAGGAGCCCTAAGGTTTTTTGATGGCTCTCTATAAATAGGAGGGAAGACTCATGGTTGATAGGCTGCAGCTTTAGCCTCCCCCTCCTATTCTCTTCCCTCCTCTACGCAAGAGTTGCGAGTTCAGATTAGAGGAGTTTTGCTGTAGAGATCCATCGTGTGGATACTGCTAGAGAGGAGGATGCTTGACCTCCTTCATCTTCTCTATCCAGATCTGGAATACAGGGATATACAATCTCCCTAGGTAAAATCAATCTCTCACATATTGTATTTTTTCAGTTTTTATAATTTTTCTTCTGACCCCAATATTTTGCATGATGATTTGATCTGCGTGGGAAACTAGTTTTTATTTTGATTTTCATTGTGCATATGATGCTCACGCTGAAGTTTCCCAACACAGCCCGATCAGCAGAAAACTCGAGCCTTAAGGAAGTGATCTCCCTATGTCTTTAGGCATTGTAAAACTAGGGATCACATTGGGGCCCTAATCTGGAGATTAGATCCGCATACTAGATCAAGATTACAGTTAATCCGCTAGGTATCCCACCTTAAATGTAAATTTAATAAAGACGACTCAGACCAAATCCTTCCAAATAACACATCAGCTGATGAGGAGGCTAAAGTTTAGTTGATGATAGCATGAGAATCATATGAGAGCTAAAGACCTCGTTCTCCGAGGTCATGAAACCTTAGCCTTGAGAACAAGGCTGATTTTTAAGAGTGCGGGTTTGATAGGACTCCAATAGGGTTGAGTCCTAATCACTCTAGAAGTAGTCAAATAAAACCCTGTGAGATTGTAATAAAACCCCACATAGCCACTTCTATCCTAAAAAGAAGTGTGATTAGGGTTTAGATTGGGGCCTTAAGGCTTAGTGGTCGTCGCCTCCCTTAATGGGTTGGTCAACCAGGGTTTTCCCCTGCTTAGGTCGGCTACAGAGCCAACCTAGCCGCTATCTGTTCCTACTTAGGCAGGTCGACTATAGAAGGGGTAAAGGGGTAATTTTAGTTAGATAAGCACCCCATAGGCTAGGGTTTAGAACCCTATATAATGATGTAGCCATCCCTTCTCTTTTATCATGCAATTATCAACTTTTATTCAGCCTTGTGCCGAGTCTAGGAGGGAGGAACCCCTACAACGTTCCAAGGGTTGATCCCTCTCAAGGGTCAAAATCTATAGAGCTCCTTCTGGGGTTCTATTAACTACGTGGAGGGCAGCCAACATACTAACTGTTTGGGAAAAACGGACATTGAGATGTAGGGAAAGGAGTCCCTTATAGTAGCGGGCATCCAAGATTGGCATTCAGAGGAATGACCAACACTTTATGTGAGAGGCACCATGAGAATAAGCAAACTAGGAGGAATGTGTAGTGCACAAAGATTAGGATGACTAAGTTCGAGCTATAGCTCAACATTGGCAACTAAAATTAATAGTGCTTATGGCAACTGAGGCAGATGAGAGCATACAAAGTGGGATACATTGCACCATGACCAAAAAGATATGCAAAGCCTATATAGGTGAGGGGAATTGCTAACTTGAAGAATTCAGTACTTATTCAAGGGCTTGTATATAGACGATGGATTATCTGTGGCCATCCCAAGGAGGTCGAAACTCGACACCATGGAGCATTGAAACTTTCTCTTCGGCATGAGAAGCATATGTCTGTAGGAGGCTGAAGTGTGCAGAGAATGGCCATTATTTTGAATTTCCGAGATGGTGCATGAAAAATTGATCGAAACTCGACTTCGTGCGGGACATTGCGCAATGTTTATGAATGTCGTATATTTTCGCGAAACCATGCTCCTACGACTTCCTATGGGCTAATATGTTAGGAAAGGCCAATATTTTGAATTTCTAAGAGGTGCACGAAAAATCAATCGAAACTCAAATTTGTGCAAAGTTGATAACCATCACATTTTAATGAAACTGTCTTCTTACGACATCCCCACGGGCTAATACGTTGGGAATGGCCAGTATTTTGAATTTCTGAGAGGGTGCACGAAAAATCGATCGAACCTCGACTTCATGTGCGACTTTGCACAAAGTTTATGACCATTGCATTTTTTCGTAAAACCATGCTCGTATTACTTCACATGGACTAATACGTAAGGAATGGCCAGTATTTTGAATTTCCAAGATGGTGCATGAAAAACCGATAAAAACTTGACTTTGCATGTGACTTTGCATAAAGTTTATGACCATCTCATTTTTTCACAAAACCATGCTCATTCGACTTCCCATGGGCTAATACGTTGGGAATTATAAGTATTTCGAATTTTTGAGATGGTGCATAAAAAATCAATCGAAACTCAACTTCATGCAAAGTTTACAAATGTCCGGTTTTTTTGAGAAACCATACTCGTACGTCGTCCAATGGGCTAATACCTTGGGAATGTCGAGTATTTTGAATATCCGAGACGGTGCATGAAAAATTAATCGAAACTCGACTTCGTGCGTGACTTTGCATAAATTTAATGACTATCATATTTTTTTATGAAACCATGCTCGTACGACTTCCCATTAGCTAATACATAGGGAATAAACAGTATTTTGCATTTATGAGATGGTGCACGAAAAACTGATCGAAACTCGACTTCGTGCGTGACGTTGCGCAAAGTTTATGACCGTCACGTTTTTTCATGAAACCATGCTCGTACGACTTCCCATGGGCTAATACGTTGGGAATGGCTAATATTTTAAATTTTAAAGACGGTGCAGGAAAAACCGATTGAAACTCGACTTCACGCGCGACTTTGCATAAAGTTTATGACTGTCTCATTTTTTCACGAAACCATGCTCGTCCGACTTCCCATGGGCTAATACTTTGGGAATGGCTAGTATTTTGAATTTCCGAGACAGTGCATGAAAAACCGATCGAAACTTGACTTCGCACACGACTTTGTGCAAAATTTATGACCGTCAAGTTTTTTCATGAAACCATGCTCGTATGACTTCCCATGGGCTAATACGTTGGGAATGGCTAGTATTTTGAATTTCCGAGATGGTGCATGAAATACTGATCGAAACTTGTCTTCGCGTGCACTTTGCGTAAAGTTTATGACCGACGTGTTTTTTCTCGAAACTATGCTCGTATGACTTCCCATGGGATAATACATTGGGAATGGATAGTATTTTGGATTTCTGAGATGGTGCATGAAAAATCGATCGAAACTCGACTTCGCGGGCTACTTTGTGCAAAGTTTATGACCATCGTGTGTTTTCACGAAAACGTGCTCGTATGACTTCCCATGGGCTAATATGTGGGGAATGGCTAGTATTTTGAATTTCTGAGACGGTGCACGAAAAACTGGTCGAAACTCGACTTCGCATGTGACTTTGTGCAAAGTTTATGACCGTCTTGTTTTTTCGCAAAACCATGCTCGTACGACTTCCCATGGGCTAATACATTGGGAATGGCTAGTATTTTGAATTTCTGAGATGGTGCACGAAAAATCGATCGAAACTCGACTTCGTATAAACTTTATAACTGTCACATTTTTTCGTGAAACCATGCTCGTACGACTTCTTACGGGCTAATTCATTGGGAATGGCTAGTATTTTGAATTTTTGAGATGGTGCTTGAAAAATCGATCGAAACTCGACTTCGCGCGCGACTTTGCATAAAGGTTATGACCGTCGCATTTTTTCGCTAAACCATGCTCATACGACTTCCCATGAGCTAATACGTTGGGAATGGCCAGTATTTTGAATTTCTGAGACGGTGCATGAAAAATCGATCGAAACTCGATTTCGCGTGCGACTTGGCGCAAAGTTTGTGACCACCGCATTTTAAATTTATGAAGGGCGACTATTTTAAATTTCTGAGATGGTGCACGAAAAACCGATCAAAACTCTACTTCTCGGTCGACTTTGCAGAAAGTTTATGACCATTGTGTTTTTTCATGAAACCATGCTCGTACGACTTCCCATGGGCTAATACGTTGGGAGTTATAAGTATTTCAAATTTCCGAGATGGTGCACAAAAAATCGATCGAAACTCGACTTCATGCAAAGTTTACAAATGTTAGGTTTTTTTGTGAAACCATACTCGTACGACGTCCAATGGGCTAATACGTTAGGAATGTCGAGTATTTTGAATATCCAAGACGGTGCAAGAAAAATCGATCGAAACTCGACTTCGTGCGTGACTTGGCCCAAATTTAATGACCGTTATGTTTTTTCGTGAAACCATGCTCGTATGACTTCCCATTAGCTAATACATAGAGAATAGACAGTATTTTGCATTTATGAGATGGTGCATGAAAAATCGATCGAAACTCAACTTCGTGCGTGACGTTGCGCAAAGTTTATGACTGTCGCGTTTTTTCATGAAACCGTGCTCGTACGACTTCCCATGGGCTAATATGTTGGGAATGGACAATATTTTGAATTTTCAAGACGGTGCATGAAAAACTGATTGAAACTCGACTTCACGCACGACTTTACGTAAAGTTTATGACTATCTCATTTTTTCACGAAACCATGCTCGTCCGACTTCCCATGGGCTAATACTTTGGGAATGACTAGTATTTTGAATTTCCGAAACAGTGCATGAAAAACCGATCGAAACTCGACTTCGTGCATGACTTTGTGTATGTTTATGACCGTCGTGTATTTTCGCGAAACCATGCTCGTACAACTTCCCATGGGCTAATACGTTGGGAATGGCCAGTATTTTGAATTTCCAAGATAGTGCATGAAATACTGATCGAAACTTGTCTTCGCATGCGACTTTGCGTAAAGTTTATGACTGACGTGTTTTTTCTCGAAACTGTGCTCGTATGACTTCCCATGGGCTAATACGTTGGGAATGGCTAGTATTTTGAATTTCCGAAATGGTGCATGAAAAATCGATCGAAACTCGACTTCGCGTGCTACTTTGTGCAAAGTTTATGACCATCGCATGTTTTAACGAAACCGTGCTTGTACGACTTCCCATGGGCTAATACGTAGGGAATGGCCAATATTTTGAATTTCTGAGATAGTGCACAAAAAACCGGTCGAAACTTGACTTCGCACGTGACTTTGCACAAAGTTTGTGACCGTCTTGTTTTTTCGCGAAACCATGCTTGTACGACTTCCCATGGGCTAATACGTTGGGAATGGCTAGTATTTTGAATTTCCGAGATGGTGCACGAAAAATTGATCGAAACTCGACTTCATGTAAACTTTATATCTGTCACGCTTTTTCATGAAACCGTGCTCGTATGACTTCCCACGGGCTAATTCATGGGGAATGACTAGTATTTTGAATTTTCGAGATGGTACTTGAAAAATTGATCGAAACTTGACTTCCGCGAGACTTTGAGTAAAGTTTATGACCGTCGCGTTTTTTTGCTAAACCATGCTCGTACGACTTCCCATGAGCTAATACGTTGGGAATGGCCAGTATTTTGAATTTCTGAGATGATGCATGAAAAATCGATCGAAACTCGATTTCGCGTGCGACTTTGCGCAAAGTTTATGACCGCCACGTTTTCAATTTATGAAGGGCCAGTATTTTAAATTTCCGAGATGGTGCACGAAAAACTGATCAAAACTCTACTTCTCGTGCGACTTTGCAGAAAGTTTATGACCGTTGTGTTTTTTCATGAAACCATGCTCGTACGACTTCCCATGGGCTAATACATTGGGATTGGCCAGTATTTTGAATTACGTGAGCGGTGCACAGAAAACTGATCGAAACCGTGCTCGTATAACTTCCCATGGCTAATATGTTGGGAATGGCTAGTATTTTGAATTTTCGAGATGGTGCACTAAAAATCAAATGAAACTCGTCTTCGCACATAGTTTATGACTATCACATTTTTTTTCATGAAACTGTGCTCGTACGACTTCCCATGGGCTAATACATTGGGAATGGCCAGTATTTTCAATTTTCAAGATGTTGCACGAAAAACTAATCGAAAGTCGAATTCACACGTGACTTTGCACAAAAGTTTATGACCATCACGTGTTTCCGTGAAACCGTGCTCATACGACTTCCCAGGGGATAATACATTAGGGATGACCCGAATTTTGAATTTTCGAGATGGTGCACGAAAAACCGATTGAAACTCGACTTCATGAGCGACTTTGTGCAATGTTTATGACTGTCTCATTTTCTCACGAAACTGTGCTCGTACGATTTCCCATGGGCTAATACTTTGGGAATGGCCAGTATTTTGAATTTATGAGACCGTGCACGAAAATTTGATCGAAACTAGACTTCGCGTGCGACTATGCGCAAAGCTTATGACCGTCGCATTTTTTTGTGAAACCATGCTCATATGACTTCCAATGGGCTAATACGTTGGGAATGGCCAATATTTTAAATTTTCGAGACGGTGCATGAAAAATCGATTGAAACTCGACTTCACGCGGGACATTACACAAAGTTTATGAACGTCGCATTTTTTCGCGAAACCGTGCTCCTTCGACTTCCCATGGGCTGATATGTTGGGAAAGGCCAATATTTTGAATTTATAAGATTATGCATGAAAAATTGATCAAAACTCGAATTTGGGCAAAGTTTATAACCGTCACATTTTTTCATGAAACCGTGCTCGCATGACGTCCGAAGGGATAATACATTAGGAATGTCTAGTATTTTAAATTTCCATGACGGTGCATGAAAAACCGATCAAAACTCGACTTCGTGCGTGACTTTGCGCAAAGTTTATGACCATCATGTTTTTTCATAAAACCATGCTCGCACGACTTCCCATGTGCCAATACATAGGGAATGGCCAATATTCTGAATTTCCGAGACGGGGCACGAAAAATCGATCGAAACTCGACTTCACGCAAAGTTTGACTGTCACATTTTTTCGTAAAACCATGCTCGTATGACTTCCCTTGGGCAAGTACTTTGGGAATGGCCAGTATTTTGAATTTTCGAGATGTGCACGAAAAACTGATCGAAACTCTACTTTGAGTGTGACTTTTCGTAAAGTTTATGATAGTCACGTTTTTTCACGAAACCGTGCTCGTATGACTTCCCAATGGCTAGTACGTTGAGAATGGCCAGTATTTTGAATTTTCGAGATGGTGCACGAAAAATCGATCGAAATTCGACTTCACGTGCGACTTTGCGTAAAGATTATGACCGTCATGTTTTTTCACGAAACTGTGCTCGTATGACTTCCCATGGGCTAATACGTTGGGAATGGCTAGTATTTTGAATTTTCAAGATGGTGCATGATAAATTGATCGAAACTCGACTTCGTGCGTGACTTTGTGCAAAGTGTATGACCATCACGATTTTACATGAAATCGTACTTGTACAACTTCCCATGGGCTAAAACATTGGGAATGGCCAGTATTTTGAATTTCCGAGATGGTGCATGAGAAACCGATCGAAACTCGACATCACGTAAATTTGACTATCGTATTTTTTCATGAAACCATGCCCATACGACTTCCCATGAGCTAATTAATACATTTGGAATGACCAGTATTTTGAATTTCCAAGACGGTCTACGAATAACCAATCGAAACTCAACTTCGCGTATGACATTACGCAAAGTATATGACCGTCGTATTTTTTTGCGAAACCATGCTCGTACGACTTCCCATAGGCTAATACGTTGGGAATCGCCAGTATTTTGAATTTCCAAGACGGTGCATGAAAAATCAATCAAAACTCGAATTCGCGCGTGACTTTGTGCAAAGTTTATGATCGTCTCATTTTTTCGTGAAACCATGCTCATACAACATCCCATGGCTTATACGTTGGGAATTGCCAGTATTTTGAATATCCAAGACGGTGCACAATAAACTGATCGAAACTCAACTTCGCACAAAGTTTATGACTGTCATGTTTTTTCGTGAAACCATGCTCGTACGACTTCCCATGGGCTAATACATTGGGAATGGCTAGTATTTTGAATTTCTAAGACAGTGCATGAAAAACCGATCGAAACTCGACTTCGCGATCGACTTTATGCAAAGTTTATGACCGATGTGTTTTTTTGCAAAATCGTGCTCATACGACTTCCCATGGGCAAATACATTAGTAATGTCCCCTATTTTGAATTTTCGAGACGGTACACAAAAAAATGATCGAAACTCGACTTTGCGCAAAGTTTATGACCATCATATTTTTTCATAAAACTGTGCTTGTACGAGACGACTTCCCAAGGGCTAATACATTGGGAATGGCCAGTATTTTAAATTTCTGAGATGGTGCATAAAAAATCGATCGAAACTCGACTTCACGCACGACATTGTGCAAAGTTTATGACCATCAAATTTTTTCATGAAACTGTGCTCGTATGACTTCCCATGGGCTAATACATTGGAATTGGCCAATATTTTAAATTTTCGAGACAGTGCACGAGAAATCGATCAAAACCCGACTTCACGCAAAGTTTATGACCATTGCATTTTTTCGCGAAACCATACTCATACGATTTCCCCTGTGCTAATATGTAGGGAATGGCTAGTATTTTGAATTTTCGAGACGGTGCACGAAAAATTGATCGACACTCGACTTCGCACGTGACTTTGTGCAAAGTCTATGATTGTCTCGTTTTTTCGCGAAACCGTGCTTGTACGACTTCCCATAGGCTAATACATTGGGAATGACTAGTATTTTGAATTTTGGAGATGGTGCATGAAAAATAAAAAAAAAACTTGACTTTGTGCAAAGTTTATAACTATCATATTTTTTCATAAAACTGTGCACGTATGACTTCCCATGGGCTAATACGTTGGGAATGACTAGTATTTTGAATTTCTGAGACAGTGCACGAAAAACCAATCGAAAGTCGACTTCAAGCGTGACTTTCCGCAAAGTTTATAACCATCACGTGTTTTCATGAAACCGTGCTCGTCTAACTTCCTATGGACTAATACGTTGGGAATGGCCAGTATTTTGAATTTCTGAGATGTTGCACGAAAAATCGATCGAAATTTGACTTCCCGCGCGACTTTACGCAAAGTTTATGACCATCACATGTTTTCGCGAAATCGTGCTGGTACGACTTCCCATGGGCTAATACGTTGGGAATGGCCAGTATTTTGAATTTCTGAGATGGTGCACGAAAAACTGATCGAAACTCGACTTCGCGAGTGACTTTGCGCAAAGTTTATCACCATCTCGTTTTTTCACGAAACCATGCTCGTACGACTTCCCATGGTCTAATACTTTGGGAATGGCTAGTATTTTGAATTTCTGAGATAGTGCATGAAAAACCGATCGAAACTCGACTTCGTGCGTGACTTTGTGCAAAGTTTATAACCGTCACATTTTTTTGTGAAACCATGCGCGTACGACTTCCCATGGGCTAATACGTTGGGAATGGCTACTATGTTGAATTTTCGAGATGGTGCATGAATAACCGATCGAAAATCGACTTCGTGCGTAACTTTGTGCAAAGTTTATAACCGAAGTGTTTTTTTCGTGAAACCATGCTCGTATGACTTCCTATGGGCTACTACGTTGGGAATGGCTAGTATTTTGAATTTCTTAGATGGTGCATGAAACACTGATCGAAACTCGACTTCGCATGCGACTTTACGCAAAGTTTATAACCGACGTGTTTTTTCGTGAAACCGTGCTCGTACGATTTCCCGTGGGCTAATACGTTGGGAATGGCTAGTATTTTGAATTTTTGAGATGGTGCACGGAAAACTGATCGAAACTCGACTTCGCATGGGACATTGCATAAAGTTTATGAATGTCAAATTTTTTCTCGAAACCGTGCTCCTTCGGCTGCCCATGGGATAATACATTGGGAAAGGCCAATATTTTGAATTTCTGAGAGGGTGCACGAAAAACCGATCGAAACTCGAATTTGCGCAAAGATTATAACCATCGCATTTTTTCATGAAACCATGCTCGTACGACTTCCCATGGGCTAATACGTTGGGAATGGCTAATATTTTGAATTTTAAAGATGGTGCATGAAAAACTGATTGAAACTCGACTTCACGCGCGACTTTGCGTAAAGTTTATGACTGTCTCATTTTTTCACGAAACCATGCTCATCCGACTTCCCATGGGCTAATACTTTGGGAATGGCTAGTATTTTGAATTTCCGAGACAGTGCATGAAAAACCGATCGAAACTTGACTTCACGACCGACTTTATGCAAAGTTTATGACCGTTGTGCTTTTGCAAAATCGTGCTCATACGACTTCCCATGGGCAAATACATTAGTAATGTCCCCTATTTTGAATTTTCGAGACGGTACACAAAAAAATGATCGAAACTCGACTTTGCGCAAAGTTTATAACCATCATATTTTTTCATGAAACTGTGCTTGTACGACTTCCCATGGTGTCACGGGCTTAGCTGATTCTGCCTAAGCCGTGCGGCACCCATGCGTGTCCGTCCGCAAAGGTCAGCCCTCCCCGAGATCTCCTAAAATCCCACAGACTTACAAAAAGAGAAAACGGGCCAGAAGAAGCAACTCCCACGGGATCCACAAGCAACTGCTCAAGAAAAACACTTTATAAAGCCAAAATACAAATTACACCCATGGACATCACAAACTCAGAGAGGTTGCACACAAAGGATAATGGTCCACTACAGACCGAAGCCCCCACAAGTGCTTATAAGACACACTTGTATTTACAAGCCAAACTTGGCCAAAAAGTAAATCAAACTAGAGCTTCCAAGCCTCACAAGCCCGCTTCTTGTTGTACAAGATATGTACCTAAACCTAAGGACACGGACTAACACAAGCATTTCATCGAACACCTTGTTTACATTGTTGTCCGTGACATTCTCCCCACTTATTCCTTCGACGTCCTCGTCGAAGCCCAAACGCATCTCCTCGCATTCTGAATCTTTAATCTTCGCTTTGGCCAACACGCCTTTGGCTCCTAGCCGCTCTCCGCCGCTATTGTTGAGTAGTCGAACTCCAATCCGCCATCTTCAACTCACCAATGAATCGGTGTGGGGTTGGCTGAGTTGTGCTGATCCTTGTTGGTTCTCGCGGATCCCTCTAATGAAGGAAAAGACCTGCCTTATGATGTGCCAGTGTCGCAGTATACTCATATTGCTTGAACTGGGTAGATGCTTGTTAGAGCTTTAACGAGCATCGCCTCACAGACTTTGAAGTTTTTAAGGTCCTTTCTCCATAATATTTGCCCATTGAACCTTCTTCCGCTGTTAGTTGTCACTTCCAATTATGTTCGCATCACTCCCTCTTAGTCAATTGGGAAATGAAGTGGAAAAACTACTCTCAATAGTAGTGATCACCAACGGTGAGGATTTGACAACCATTGTCTTCCTTAAGCTTTCTTTGAAGGGTCACTTAACTTGTGCAGAGCTCCCCTGCTTGGATAAGTAAGAGAACTGGGATACTCGACCTGACCCATTCTCTTCATAGTTGAGAAGGTAAGGTGGCTTCTCTCACCTCCTCGAGTTAAGAGAACTGGGGTACTCGGTTTCACCCATTCTCTCGAGTTGAGAAGGCAAAGGTTACTCAATTTCGCCTAGCAAAGGTTACTTGATTTCGCCTGCCTCCTCGAGTTTGTACTTCATGCATTGAGCTGGTTACTAACATTCGCCTGCTCTTTGCTCACACTTCAAGCACTTGAAGTGGTTGCACTCCTTGTGTTGGGTTAGCTCGTGATTCACCTTCCCACGCCATTGAACTTCGGAATGCAAGAAGTTTTGCGAAAAGTGTAAAAGTTTGCTTGGCCGCTCACTTCCTCGAGTTAAGAGAACTGGGGTACTCGGTTTCGCCCATTCTCTCGAGTTGAGAAGGCAAAGGTTACTCAATTTCGCCTGGCAAAGGTTACTCGATTTCTCCGGCCTCCTCGAGTTTGTACTTCATGCATTGAGCTGGTTACTAACATTCGCCTGCTCTCTGCTCACACGTCTGAAGCACTTGAAGTGGTTGCACTCCTTGCGTTGGGTTAGCTACTGTGATTTGCCTTCCCACTGTTATTGAACTGGAATGCAAGAAGTTTTGCCCGAAAAGAGCAAAGTTTACTCCAACTTGGAGTCCCCAACTTGGAGTAAGTCTTTGATAGATCTGGTCGCCTTTGGGATTGTACCGTCTTCTCCATCACCTTTGCCGCCTACTCCTCTTGAGTAGAAAGGTACAGTACCATGTACTGCCTACTTCGTTCCTTGGTCGAGCACTCCTGCATCAACCCGAAGTCCCTTAATTTCGGTTATCTGGATGAGAAGCACATCGACATCGGTCTTATGAAGTTTCTTGGCCTCCCTACGCCTCGTCTTGGTACTTGGGTTTGCCTCTGCACTCTCCACCTCCTTGGCCCCTTTACGACCAATGCTGTCCCTTCATGAGAGCAAGGGATCGATGACTTCACGGAAGTCTCGCTGATACCATGGCATGGCCAAGCCCATAGCACTTCTATCTGTTACCTTGCATCTTCATCCCTTCCTCCGCGATCGGTAGATCTGCCTCTATGGCACTGTGGAGCTCCTCCGAGTCCACCTCCTCTCTAACCGACGCTTTTCTTTTGGGTAGCTGAGCCCTGTTGGACTCGTCGTCGCTTCCTCGCCCCTTTCGACCACTTGCTTGACACCACTGTGTCCTCCTAGCGATTCTCCTTGGTCGATGGAGGCGGGCAACTCTCATGCATGGCCTCCGCCATCTTGTTGCGGGCTCGTCGGGTTCTCCTTCCTTAGCTTCCTTGGTAGCAACGTTACACTCGGCCTTGTCCTCGACTTGCGGGCTCCCTTGCGAATGTGAGCACGCAGTCCAACTCTCCAACTACTCGATTAATCAAGTCCCTCCATGGGACTCACTAGTACTTGCAATCGACTACTCCCTCGGTGGTACACGGCCCCATATCGACGACCAATGCTTTCATCGATGCAAGCTTGATGCATACACGAAGACCCGCCTGCGGTACTATGACATTCACTCCTTGAATCCACCCTTCTTGCCGTTGCATTGTTCACAAAGTGGAGCTCCCAGCCTCGATCATTCACATGATCATGTCCCCTCCATGGGACTCACTGCGTGCACTTGGACTTCTTCCTCGGTGGTATCTCCCATATCGATGACTAAGTCTTTCATCCAATGCAAGCTTTGATGCACACACAAAGACCCGCCTCTGCGGTACTACGGCATTCACTCCTTGAATCCATAGCCCTTCTTCTTGTTGTGTCATACACCAAAGTGGAGCTCCCAGTAACTCCTGATCATACCTCCGCATGATTTTGTCCCTCACGGGACAAGATTGCCTGTATTGCATTGCCACGAACTATTCCACCACGATCCGCTGCACCATGTCGCCTCCTGGTGACATCTCCATTGCATCTGATTCTCGTGTGATGAACTCGGACTACGACTTCTCCACGTGTGGCCTCGCCAACACATCGTGGGGCCTCTGCCATCTCCGACTTTTAGTTCGCTCCTTGGCAATTCCCTTCGTCCCCTCACTCTGGGTTACTCACGAAGCATAGCTCTAGGACGGTCCGTCGCCTAGTAGCCTCAAGTCCCCGACTTGCTAGAGTGGGTGCACCATTGTCGGATCTTGGGCCTCTATCCCCTACCGGCACAATCTTGCTATGCACCTCTTGTTCCGACAACGAACAGCAACACTGGCATATTCTTCAAGAGTACCCGCATCTGCGTCCTCTTGCCCCGTACTAAGGTCTCATGATCCTAACTTTGCTTCCGCAAGTTGAATCACCTTAGTTACTCCATCAAATGCATCTCTAAGGTAGCTTGCATGTGCCTTGAAGCTCCCTTCATCTTTGGCACCATGCAAAATAAGTCTGTCCCATCAGAATGAAGAACCCATGGAACGACATGATCCCACTCTTGCCTCTACAAGAGTTCATGCCCTTGACCTCTGTCTAAGGAAAGCTCTGTGCCTCCACTCCATGTTCCATCTTCTATGTCGACTCCCTTCATGCGGCTTGGATACTTCACCAAGTTCCACCCAAGTCGCTCTGCTCCTCGATTTGCCGAGTTGATAGTGGCCCTCACGTCCACCATTCCACGTCACCCTCGTTGAGTTCGATTTATGCCTCGACTCTAAGTGTGCCTTCATATGATGTTGCCTTGGATTGCTCCCTCACTTGATCTCGAAATGCATCCACCAATGCATTACCTCCTTCGAGATCATGCGATAACTCTTCGTCGCTCACTCGGTCCGTTGAGCTTTATGAAGATATAACCTTGAGAAACTCTTCCTCAATATGTGCAGTCTGTTACACATGATTCTCCCACTAGAGAATTAGGACTTATCCCTCCTCGATATCATCCCTCGAGCAACTTTTCTCTTTACATACTTCCCACTGGAAGTTTCGGAGACCATCATCCCCTTTGGACTACTCCGTCTTGCTGAACTCAAGCTTTGTTCTGCCCCCACAAATGTACTTGCTAGATTGTGACCCTTCTCCAATACAGTCTCCACTGCACCCTTCAAGGTCTAGCAACATGCAGAACTTGTTGCACATTTCAGCCACCTACGGACATATCCTTTCCATGTTGAAGAGAAAGTTCTGATGCTCCATGGCGCCGAGTTCTAATCGCGCCTTGGGATGGCCACGAACACTCTATCATCCGTGTACAAGCCCTTGCATGAGTTTCGAATCCTTCGAGTTAGCAATTCCCCTCACCTCTGTGAGCTTTGCACAACTCTTTCGGTCGTTACACAACACCTCCCACCTTGCACGGTCTCATCTTTCACCAAGCGCCCCGCTTGCCTTGAGCACCGTCAAGTTTGGTTGCCAACGTCGAGCCGTTGCTCGAACTCAGCCATTCCAATCTTTGTGCGCTACGCATTCTTCTTCAGTTGTTTGTTCTCGTGGTGCCTCTCGCGCAAAGGGTTGGCTATCTCTGAATGCCAAACTTGGATGCTCGCTCCTCTGAGCGACTCCTTTCCCTACATCTCAATGTTCGTTTCCCCTAAACGGTTGCGGCGTCCTCCACACCTAGCTAGGTCCCCACATTTGTATGGCAAGTGTTTCGTGTGCTTGTCCCGCTCGATACCACATTGTCACGGGCTTAGTTGATTCTCCTAAGCCATGCGGCACCCATGCGTGTCCGTCCGCAAAGGTCAGCCCTCCCGAGATCTCCTAAAATCCCACGGACTTACAAAAGAGAAAACGGGCCAGAAGAAGCAACTCCCACGGGATCCACAAGCAACTACTCAAGAAAAACACTTTATAAAGCCAAAATACAAATTACACCCATGGACATTACAAACTCAGAGAGGTTGCACACAAAGGATAATGGTCCACTACAGACCGAAGCCCCCACAAGTGCTTATAAGACACACTTGTATTTACAAGCCAAACTTGGCCAAAAAGTAAATCAAACTAGGGCTTCCAAGCCTACTGCAAGCTCGCTTCTTGTTGTACAAGATATGTACCTAAACCGAAGGACACGGACTAACACAAGCATTTCATCGAACACCTTGTTTACATTGTTGTCCGTGACAATGGGCTAATACATTGGGAATGGCCAGTATTTTAAATTTCTGAGATGGTGCATGAAAAATCGATCGAAACTCGACTTCACGCACGACATTGTGCAAAGTTTATGACCATCAAATTTTTTCCTGAAACCGTGCTCGTATGACTTCCCATAGGCTAATACATTGGAAATGGCCAATATTTTAAATTTCCGAGACAGTGCACGAGAAATCGATCAAAACCCGACTTCACGTAAAGTTTATGACCATCGCATTTTTTCGCGAAACCATGCTCATACGAGTTCCCCTGTGCTAATATGTAGGGAATGGCCAGTATTTTGAATTTTCGAGATGGTGCACGAAAAATTGATCGACACTCGACTTCGCACGTGACTTTGTGCAAAGTCTATGATTGTCTCGTTTTTTCGCGAAACCGTGCTTGTACGACTTCCCATAGGCTAATACATTGGGAATGGCCAGTATTTTGAATTTTGGAGATGGTGCATGAAAAATCGAATGAAACTTGACTTTGCGCAAAGTTTATGACTATCATATTTTTTCATAAAACTGTGCACGTATGACTTCCCATGGGCTAATACGTTGGGAATGACTAGTATTTTGAATTTCTGAGACAGTGCACGAAAAACCAATCGAAAGTCGACTTCAAGCGTGACTTTCCGTAAAGTTTATGACCATCACGTGTTTTCATGAAACCGTGCTCGTCTGACTTCCTATGGACTAATACGTTGGGAATGGCCAGTATTTTGAATTTCTGAGATGTTGCACGAAAAATTGATCGAAATTTGACTTCCCGCACGACTTTACACAAAGTTTATGACCATCACGTGTTTTCGCAAAATTGTGCTGGTACGACTTCCCATGGGCCAATACGTTGGGAATGGCCAGTATTTTGAATTTCTGAGATGGTGCACGAAAAACTGATCGAAACTCGACTTCGCGAGTGACTTTGCGCAAAGTTTATCACCGTCTTGTTTTTTCACGAAACCATGCTCGTACGACTTCCCATGGTCTAATACTTTGGGAATGGCTAGTATTTTGAATTTATGAGACAGTGCATGAAAAACCGATCGAAACTCGACTTCGTGCGTGACTTTGTGCAAAGTTTATAACCATCACATTTTTTTGTGAAACCATGCGCGTACGACTTCCCATGGGCTAATACGTTGGGAATGGCTACTATGTTGAATTTTCGAGATGGTGCATGAATAACCGATCGAAAATCGACTTCGTGCGCGACTTTGTGCAAAGTTTATAACCGAAGTATTTTTTTCGTGAAACCATGCTCGTATGACTTCCCATGGGCTACTACGTTTGGAATGGCTAGTATTTTGAATTTCTTAGATGGTGCATGAAACACTGATCGAAACTCGACTTCGCGTGCGACTTTACGCAAAGTTTATAACTGATGTGTTTTTTCGTGAAACCGTGCTCGTACAATTTCCCGTGGGCTAAAACGTTGGGAATGGCTAGTATTTTGAACTTTTGAGATGGTGCACGAAAAACTGATCGAAACTCGACTTCGCATGGGACATTGCGTAAAGTTTATGAATGTCAAATTTTTTCTGGAAACCGTGCTCCTTCGGCTGCCCATGGGACAATACATTGGGAAAGGCCAATATTTTGAATTTCTGAGAGGGTGCACGAAAAACCGATCGAAACTCGAATTTGCGCAAAGATTATAACCATCGCATTTTTTCATGAAACCATGTTCATACGACTTCTCACGGGTAATACATTGGGAATGGCTAGTATTTTAAATTTCGGAGATGGTGCACGAAAAATCGATCAAAACTCGATTTCGTGCGGTACTTGGCGCAAAGTTTATGACCGTTGCGTTTTTTCGCGAAACCATTCTCGTATGACTTCATATGGACAAATATGTAGGGAATGGCTAGTATTTTGAATTTTCGAGACGGTGCACGAAAAATCGATAGAAACTCGACTTCGCGCGTGACTTTGCGAAAATTTATGATCGTCTTATTTTTTTGCGAAACCATGCTCGTACGAATTCTCAAGGGCTAATACGTTGGGAATGGCCAGTATTTTGAATTTTCGAGATGGTGCATGAAAAATCAATCGAAACTTGACTTCGTGCAAACTTTATAACTGTCACGTTTTTTTGTGAAACCGTGCTCGTACGACTTCCCATGGGCTAATACGTTGGGAATGGCCAGTATTTTGAATTTCTGAGACGGTGCATGAAAAATCGATCGAAACTCGACTTTATGCAAACTTTATAATTATCACATTTTTTCATGAAACCGTGCTCGTACGACTTCCCACGGGCTAATTCGTTGGGAATCACCAGTATTTTGAATTTCTAAGATGGTGCTTGAAAAATCGATCGAAACTCAACTTCGCACGTGACTTTGCACAAAGTTTATAACCATCGCGTTTTTTCGCTAAACCATGCTCGTACGACTTCCCATGAGCTAATACATTGGGAATGACCAGAATTTTAAATTTCTGAGATGGTGCACGAAAAATCGATCAAAACTCGATTTCGTGTGTGACTTTGCACAAAGTTTATGACCGCCACGTTTTTTCGTAAAACCATGCTCACACTACTGACTTCTCATGGTCTAATACTTTATGAAGGGCCATTATTTTAAATTTCCGAGATGGTGCACGAAAAACTGATCGAAACTCTACTTCTCGTGCGACTTTGCAGAAAGTTTATCATCGTTGTGTTTTTTCCTGAAACCATGCTCGTACGACTTCCCATGGGCTATTACATTGGGAATAGCCCGTATTTTGAATTTCCAAGACGGTCCATGAATAACCAATCGAAACTCCACTTCACGTGTGACAATGCGCAAAGTTTATGACCATCGTGTTTTTTTGCGAAACCATGCTTGTGCGACTTCCCATGGACTAATACGTTGGGAATGGCCAGTATTTTGAATTTCCAAGACGGTGCATGAAAAACTGATCAAAACTCGACTTCATGTGTGACTTTCGTAAAGTTTATGATCCTCTCATTTTTTCGCGAAACCATGCTCGTACGACATCCCATGGCTTATTCGTTGGGAATTGCCAGTATTTTGAATTTCCAAGACGGTGCACAAAAAACTGATCGAAACTCGACTTTGCGTAAAGTTTATGACCGTCATGTTTTTTCACGAAACCGGGCTCGTACGACTTTCCATGGGCTAATACGTTAGGAATAGCTAGTATCTTGAATTTCTAGGACGGTGCACAAAAAATCAATCGAAACTCAACTTCGCACCCGACATTACACAAAGTTTATGACCCTTGTGTTTTTTTCGCAAAACCATGCTCGTACGACTTCCCATGGGCAAATACGTTGGTAATATCCACTACTTTGAATTTCCGAGACGGTACACGAAAAACTGATCGAAACTCAACTTTGCGTAAAGTTTATGACCATCACGTTTTTTTATGAAATCGTGCTTGTATGACTTCCCAGGGGCAAATACATTGGGAATGGCCAGTATTTTAAATTTCTGAGACGGTGCATGAAGAACTGATCAAAACTCGACTTCACGCATAACTTTGTGCAAAGTTTATGACCATCAAATTTTTTCGTGAAACTGTGCCCGTACGACTTCCCATGGGCTAATATATTGGGAATGGCCAATATTTTGAATTTCTGAGACAGTGCACGAGAAACTCATCAAAACCCGACTTCACGTATAGTTTAGGACCATCGCATTTTTTCGCGAAACCATGCTCATACGACTTCCCCCGTGCTAATAAGTAGGGAAAGGCCCGTATTTTAAATTTATGAGATGGTGCACGAAAAACCGATTGAAACTCGACTTCGCGTGTGACTTTGTTTGTGCAAAGTTTATGACCGTCTCATTTTTTCGAGAAACCGTGCTCATACGGTTTCCCATGGGCTAATACGTTGGCAATGGCCAGTATTTTGAATTTTGGAGACGGTGCATGAAAAATCGAATGGAACTCGACATTGCGCAATGTTTATGACTGTCATGTTTTTTCGTAAAACTGTGCACGTATGACTTTCCAAGGGCTAATACATTGGGAATGACTAGTATTTTAAATTTCTGAGATGATGCATGAAAAATCAATCGAAAGTTGACTTCACGCGCGACCTTACGCAAAGTTTATGACCGTCACGTGTTTTCATGAAACCGTGCTCGTATGACTGGACTAATACGTTGGGAATGGCTAGTATTTTGAATTTTCGAGATGTTGCACGAAAAATCGATCGAAATTCAACTTCGCATGCAACTTTACGCAAAGTTTATGACCATCGCGTGTTTTCGCGAAATCGTGCTCGTACTACTTCCCATGGGCTAATACGTTGGGATTGGCTAGTATTTTGAATTTCTAAGACGGTGCACGAAAAACTGATCGAAACTCGACTTCGCGAGTGACTTTGCGCAAAGTTTATCATAGTCTCGTTTTTTCACGAAACCATCCTCGTACGACATCCCATGGTCTAATACTTTGGGAATGGCTAGTATTTTGAATTTCTGAGACAGTATATGAAAAACCAATCGAAACTCGACTTCACACGCGACTTTGGGCAAAGTTTATGATCGTTAAGTTTTTTTGTAAAACTGTACACGTATGACTTCCCATGGGCTAATACGTTGGGAATGGCCAGTGTTTTGAATTTTGGAGACGGTGCATGAAAAACCAATCGAAAGTCGACTTCAAGCGCAACTTTGCACAAAGTTTATGACCGTTACGTGTTTTCACGAAACTATGCTCGTATGACTTCCCATGGACTAATACGTTGGGAATGGCCAGTATTTTTAATTTCTGGGACGTTGTACGAAAAACCGATCGAAATTTGACTTCGCACGTGACATTGCCCAAAGTTTATGACCGTCATGCTTTTTTGCGGAACCATGCTCGTACGACTTCCCATGGGCTAATACGTTGGGAATGGCCAGTATTTTGAATTTTGGAGATAGTGCATCAAAAATCGAATGAATCTCGACTTTGCACAAAGTTTATAACTATCAAGTTTTTTTATAAAACTGTGCACGTATGACTTCCCATGGGCTAATAAGTTGGGAATGACCAATATTTTGAATTTTTGAGATGGTGCATGAAAAACAAATCGAAAGTCGACTTCACGCGCGACTTTGTGCAAAGTTTATGACCGTCACGTGTTTTCATGAAATTGTGCTCGTATGACTTCCCATGGACTAATACGTTTGGAATGGCCAGTATTTTGAATTTTTGAGATAGTGCATGAGAAACCGATCGAAACCCGAGTTCACACAAAGTTTATGACCATCGCATTTTTTGCGAAACCATGCCCATACGACTTCCCCAGTGCTAATACATAGGGAATGGCTAGTATTTTGAATTTCCGAGACGGTGCATGAAAAACCAATCGAAACTCGACTTCGCGTGTGACATTGTGCAAAGTCTATGACCATCTCCTTTTTTCGCAAAACCGTGCTCGTATGACTTCCCATGGGCTAATACGTTGGGAATGGCCAGTATTTTGAATTTTTAAGATGGTGCATGAAAAATCGAATGAATCTCGACTTTGGGCAAAGTTTATGACTATCAAGTTTTTTCATAAAAGTGTGCATGTATAACTTCCCATGGGCTAATACAATGGGAATGACCAGTACTTTGAATTTCTGAGATGGTGCATGAAAAACCAATCGAAAGTCAACACGTGCGACTTTGCACAAAGTTTATGACCGTCACGTGTTTTCATGAAACTGTTCTCATATGACTTCCCATGGACTAATACGTTGGGAATGACCAGTATTTTGAATTTCTGAGATATTGCATGAAAAATCGATCGAAATTTGACTTCGCACACGACTTTGTGCAAAGTTTATGACCATCGCGTGTTTTTGCGAAATCATGCACATACAACTTCCCATGGGCTAATACGCTGGGAATGACTAGTATTTTGAATTTATGAGACGGTGCATGAAATACTGATCGAAACTCGACTTCACGAGCGAATTTACGCAAAGATTATAACCATCGCATTTTTTTCATGAAACCTTATTCATACGACGTCTCACGGGCTAATACGTTGGGAATGGCTAGTATTTTGAATTTCGGAGATGGTGCATGAAAAACTGATCAAAACTCGACTTCGTGCGCTACTTGGCGCAAAGTTTATGACCGTTGCGTTTTTTCGCAAAACCATGCTTGTACGACTTCACATGGACTAATATGTAGGGAATGGCCAGTATTTTGAATTTTCGAAATGATGCACGAAAAACCGATAGAAACTCGACTTCGCGCGTGACTTTGCGCAAAGTTTATGATCGTCTTATTTTTTTGCGAAACCATGCTCGTACGACTTCTCAAGGGCTAATACGTTGGGAATGGCCAGTATTTTGAATTTCCGAGACGGTGCATGAAAAATCAATCGAAACTCGACTTCGTGCAAACTTTATAACTGTCACATTTTTTCGTGAAACCGTGCTCATACGACTTCCCATGGGCTAATACGTTGGGATTGGCCAGTAATTTGAATTTCCGAGACAGTGCACGAAAAATTGATCGAAACTCGACTTCATGCAAACTTTATAACTGTCACGTTTTTTCATGAAACTGTGCTCGTACGACCTCCCACAGGCTAATTCGTTGGGAATCGCCAGTATTTTGAATTTCGAAGATGGTGCTTGAAAAATCGATCGAAACTCGACTTCGCACGTGACTTTGCACAAAGTTTATGACCATCGCGTTTTTTCGCTAAACCATGCTCGTACGACTTCCCATGAGCTAATACATTGGGAATGACTAGTATTTTGAATTTCTGAGATGGTGCACAAAAAATCGATCGAAACTCGATTTTCAATGCGACTTTGCACAAAGTTTATGACCGCCTCATTTTTTCGCAAAACCATGCTCAGACGACAGACTTCTCATGGGCTAATACTTTATTAAGGGCCAGTATTTTAAATTTATGAGATGGTGCATGAAAAACTGATCGAAACTCTACTTCTCTTGCGACTTTGCAGAAAGTTTATCATCGTTGTGTCTTTCATGAAACCATGCTCGTACGACTTCCCATGGGCTAATACATTGGGAATAGCCCGTATTTTGAATTTCCAAGACGGTCCACGAATAACCAATCGAAACTCCACTTCACGTGTGCCAATGCGCAAAGTTTATGACCATCCTATTTTTTTGTGAATCCATGCTCGTGCGACTTCCCATGGGCTAATACGTTGGGAATGGCCAGTATTTTGAATTTCGAAGACGGTGCATGAAAACTGATCAAAACTCGACTTCATGCATGACTTTGCATAAAGTTTATGATCCTCTCATTTTTTCACGAAACCATGCTCGTACGACATCCCATGGCTTATACGTTAGGAATTGCCAGTATTTTGAATTTCCAAGACGGTGCACAAAAAACTGATCGAAACTCAACTTCGCGCAAAGTTTATGATCGTCATGTTTTTTCACGAAACCGTGCTCGTACGATGTTCCATGGGCTAATACGTTGGCAATAGCTAGTATCTTGAATTTCTAAGACGGTGCACAAAAAATCAATCGAAACTCAACTTCGCACCCGACATTATACAAAGTTTATGACCCTTGTGTTTTTTTCGAAAACCATGCTCGTACAACTTCCCATGGGCAAATATATTGGTAATATCCACTATTTTGAATTTCCCAGACGGTACACGAAAAACTGATCGAAACTCAACTTTGCGCAAAGTATGACCATCATGTTTTTTCATGAAACCATGCTTGTATGACTTCCCATGGGCTAATACATTGGGAATGGCCAGTATTTTAAATTTCTGAGACGGTGCATGAAGAACCGATCGAAACTCGACTTCACGCATAATTTTGTGCAAAGTTTATGACCATCAAATTTTTTCGTGAAACTGTGCCCGAATTTCTTCCCATGGGCTAATACATTGGGAATGGCCAATATTTTGAATTTCCGAGACAGTGCACGAGAAACCGATCGAACCCGACTTCACGCAAAGTTTATGACAATCACATTTTTTCACGAAACCATGCTCATACGACTTCCCCTGTGCTAATAAGTAGGGAAAGGCCCGTATTTTGAATTTCTGAGATGGTGCACGAAAAACCGATTGAAACTCGACTTTGCACATGACTTTGTGCAAAGTTTATGATCCTCTCATTTTTTCGAGGAACCGTGCTCGTATGACTTCCCATGGGCTAATACGTTGGCAATGGCCAGTATTTTGAATTTTGGAACTGGTGCCTGAAAAATCGAATGGAACTCGATATTGCGTAATGTTTATGACTGTTATGTTTTTTCGTAACACTATGCACGTATGACTTCCCCAGGGCTAATACGTTGGGAATGACTAGTATTTTAAATTTCCGAGATGGTGCATGAAAAATCAATTGAAAGTCGACTTCACACGCGACTTTGCGCAAAGTTTATGACCGTCACGTGTTTTCACGAAACTGTGCTCGTATGACTTCCCATGGACTAATACATTGGGAATGGCAAGTATTTTGAATTTCTGAGATGTTGCACGAAAAATCGATCGAAATTCAACTTCGCGCGCAACTTTGCGCAAAGTTTACGACCATCGCGTGTTTTCGTGAAATCGTGCTCGTACGACTTCCCATGGGCTAATACGTTGGGAATGGCCAGTATTTTGAATTTCTGAGACGGTGCACGAAAAACTGATTGAAACTAAACTTCGCGAGTGACTTTGCGCAAAGTTTATGACAGTCTCATTTTTTCACGAAACCATGCTCGTACGACATCCCATGGTCTAATACTTTGGGAATGGCCAGTGTTTTGAATTTCTGAGACGGCGCATGAAAAACCAATCGAAAGTCGACTTCACGTGCAACTTTGCGCATTGTTTATGACCATCATGTTTTTTTGCGGAACTATGCTCGTACGACTTCCCATGGGCTAATACGTTGGGAATGGCCAGTATTTTGAATTTTGGAGATGGTGCATGAAAAATCAAATGAATCTCGACTTTGCGTAAAGTTTATGACTGTCAAGTTTGTTCGTAAAACTGTGCACGTATGACTTCCCATGAGCTAATACGTTGGGAATGACCAATATTTTGAATTTTTGAGAAGATGCACGAAAAAAAATCAAAAGTCGACTTCACGCACGACTTTGCGCAAAGTTTATGACCGTCACGTGTTTTCATGAAACTGTGCTCGTATGACTTCCCATGGACTAATACGTTGGGAATGGCCAGTATTTTGAATTTCTGAGACGGTGCATGAAGAACCGATCGAAACTCGACTTCACGCATAATTTTGTGCAAAGTTTATGACCATCAAATTTTTTCGCAAAACTGTGCCCGTATTTCTTCCCATGGGCTAATACATTGGGAATGGCCAATATTTTGAATTTCTGAGACATGAGAAACCGATCGAAACCCGAGTTCACGCAAAGTTTATGACCATCATATTTTTTCGCGAAACCATGCTCATACGACTTCCCCTATGCTAATACATAGGGAATGGCCAGTATTTTGAATTTTCGAGACGGTGCATGAAAAACCGATCGAAACTCTACTTCGCGCGTGAGATTGTGCAAAGTCTATGACCGTCGCCTTTTTTCACGAAACCGTACTCGTACGACTTCCCATGCGCTAATACGTTGGGAATGGCCAGTATTTTGAATTTTCGAGACGGTGCATGAAAAATCGAATGAATCTCGACTTTGGGGAAAGTTTATGACTGTCAAGATTTTTCATAAAACTGTGCACATATGACTTCCCATGGTCTAATACATTGGGAATGACCAGTACTTTGAATTTCTGAGACGGTGCATGAAAAACAAATCGAAAGTGGACTTCACGCGTGACTTTGCCTAAAGTTTATGACCGTCACGTGTTTTCATGAAACTGTTCTCGTATGACTTCCCATGGACTAATACGTTGGGAATAGCCAGTATTTTAAATTTTCGAGATGTTGCACAAAAAATCGATCAAAATTTGACTTCGTACACGACTTTGCGCAAAGTTTATGACCATCGCGTGTTTTCGCAAAATCATGCTTGTACGACTTCCCATGGGCTAATACATTGGGAATGGCCATTATTTTAAATTTCGGAGACGGTGCATGAAAAACTGATCGAAACTCGACTTCGCAAGCGACTTTGCGCAAAGTTTATGACCATCTCATTTTTTCAAGAAATCATGCTCATATGTCTTCCCATGGTCTAATACTTTGGGAATGGCTAGTATTTTGAATTTCCGAGACAGTGCATGAAAAATTGATCAAAACTCGGCTATGCATGTGACTTTGTGCAAAGTTTATGGTCGTCACATTTTTTTGCGAAACCATGCGGGTACGACTTCCCATGGGCTAATATGTCAAGAATAGCTACTATGTTGAATTTTCGAGATGGTGCATGAATAACCGATCAAAAATCGACTTCATGCATGACTTTGCACAAAGTTTATAACCGAAGTGTTTTTTTCATGAAACCATGCTTGTACGACTTCCCATGGGCTAATACGTTGGGAATGGCCAGTATTTTGAATTTCTAAGACGGTGCATGAAAACTGATCAAAACTTGACTTCATGCATGACTTTACGTAAAGTTTATGATCCTCTCATTTTTTCAAGAAACCATGCTCGTACGACATCCCATGGCTTATACGTTGGGAATTGCCAGTATTTTGAATTTCCAATACAGTGCACAAAAAACTTATCGAAACTCAACTTCGCGCAAAGTTTATGATCGTCATGTTTTTTCACGAAACCGTGCTCGTACGACTTTCCATGGGCTAATATGTTGGCAATAGCTAGTATCTTGAATTTTTAAGACGGTGCACAAAAAATCAATCGAAACTCAACTTCGCACCCAACATTATACAAAGTTTATCACCCTTGTGTTTTTTTCGCAAAACCATGCTCGTACAGCTTCCCATGGGCAAATATATTGGTAATATCCACTATTTTGAATTTCTGAGATGGTACACGAAAAACTGATCGAAACTCAACTTTGCGCAAAGTATGACCATCACGTTTTTTCATTAAACTGTGCTTGTATGACTTCCCATGGGCTAATACATTGGGAATGGCCAGTATGTTAAATTTCTGAGACGGTGCATGAAGAACCGATCGAAACTCAACTTCACGCATAATTTTGTGCAAAGTTTATGACCATCAAATTTTTTCGCGAAACTGTGCCCGTATTTCTTCCCATGGGCTAATACATTGGGAATGGCCAATATTTTGAATTTCCGAGACAGTGCACGAGAAACCGATCGAAACCCGACTTCACGCAAAGTTTATGACAATCACATTTTTTCACGAAACCATGCTCATACGACTTCCCCTGTGCTAATAAGTAGGGAAAGGCCCGTATTTTGAATTTCTGAGATGGTGCACGAAAAACCGATTGAAACTCGACTTTGCACTTGACTTTGTGCAAAGTTTATGATCGTCTCATTTTTTCGAGAAATCATGCTCGTACGACTTCCCATGGGCTAATACGTTGGCAATGGCCAGTATTTTGAATTTTGGAGACGGTGCATGAAAAATCGAATGGAACTCGATATTGCACAATGTTTATGACTGTTATGTATTTTCGTAACACTATGCACGTATGACTTCCCGAGGGCTAATACATTGGGAATGACTAGTATTTTAAATTTCTGAGAAGGTGCATGAAAAATCAATTGAAAGTCTACTTCACATGGGACTTTGGGCAAAGTTTATGACTGTCAAGCTTTTTCGTAAAACTATACACGTATGACTTCCAATGGGCTAATACGTTGGGAATGGCCAGTGTTTTGAATTTCCGAGATGGTGCATGAAAAACCAATCGAAAGTCGACTTCACGTGCAACTTTGTGCAAAGTTTATGACCGTTACATGTTTTCACGAAACTGTGCTCGTATGACTTCCCATGGACTAATACATTGGGAATGGCCAGTATTTTTAATTTCCGGGACGTTGCACGAAAAACCGATCGAAATTCGACTTCACGCGTGACATTGCGCAATGTTTATGACCGTCGTGTTTTTTTACGGAACTATGCTCATACGACTTCCCATGGGCTAATACGTTGGGAATGGCCAGTATTTTGAATTTTGGAGATGGTGCATGAAAAATTGAATGAATCTCGACTTTGCGTAAAGTTTATGACTGTCATGTTTGTTCGTAAAACTGTGCACGTGTGACTTCCCATGAGCTAATACGTTGGGAATGACTAATATTTTAAATTTTTGAGACGATGCACGAAAAAAAAATCGAAAGTTGACTTCACGCGCGACTTTGCGCAAAGTTTATGGCCGTCACGTGTTTTCATGAAACTGTGCTCGTATGACTTCCCATGGACTAATACGTTGGGAATGGCCAGTATTTTGAATTTCTGAGACGGTGCATGAAGAACCGATTGAAACTCGACTTCACGCATAATTTTGTACAAAGTTTATGACCATCAAATTTTTTCGCGAAACTGTGCCCGTATTTCTTTCCATGGGCTAATACATTGGGAATGGCCAATATTTTGAATTTCCGAGACAGTGCACAAGAAACCGATCGAAACCCGAGTTCACGCAAAGTTTATGACCATCGTATTTTTTCATGAAACCATGCTCATACGACTTCTCCTATGCTAATACATAGGGAATGGCCAGTATTTTGAATTTTTGAGACGATGCATGAAAAACCGATCGAAACTCGACTTCACGCGTGACTTTGCATAAAGATTATGACCGTCACGTGTTTTCATGAAACTGTTCTCGTATGACTTCCCATGGACTAATACGTTGGGAATAGCTAGTATTTTGAATTTTCGAGATGTTGCACAAAAAATCGATCAAAATTTGACTTCGCACACGACTTTGCGCAAAGTTTATGACCATCGCGTGTTTTCGCAAAATCAAGCTTGTACGACTTCCCATGGGCTAATACATTGGGAATGGCCAGTATTTTAAATTTCGGAGACGGTGCATGAAAAACTGATTGAAACTCGACTTCGCGAGTGACTTTGTGCAAAGTTTATGACCATCTCATTTTTTCAATAAATCATGCTCATACGTCTTCCCATTGTCTAATACTTTGGGAATGGCTAGTATTTTGAATTTTCGAGTCAGTGCATGAAAAATTGATCAAAACTCGACTATGCATGTGACTTTGTGCAAAGTTTATGATCATCACATTTTTTTGAAAAACCGATCGAAACTTGACTTCACGCGTGACGTTGCACAAATTTTATGACTGTCATGTTTTTTCGCGAAACCATGCTCATACGACTTCCCATGGGCTAATACTTTGGGAATGGCCAATATTTTGAATTACCAAGACGGTGCATGAAAAACTGATCGAAACTCGACTTCGCGCGCGACATTGCATAAAGTTTATAACCATCGCATTTTTTTGCGAAACCATGCTCGTACGACTTCTCATGCGTTAATAGGTTGGGAATAGCCAATATTTTGAATTTCTAAGACGGTGCATGAAAAACCAATTGAAACTCGACATTGCACAAAGTTTATGACCTTCGTATTTTTTTGGGAAACTGTGCTAGTATGACTTCCCATAGGCTAATACGTTGGGAATGGCCAGTATTTTGTATTTTCAAGATGGTGCATGAAAAACCAATCGATGCTCGACATCGTGCAAAGTTTATGACCATCACGTTTTTTCACGAAACCTTGCTCATACAACTTCCCATGGGCTAATACTTTGGGAATGGCCAGTTTTTTGAATTTCCGAGATGGTGCATGAAAAATTGAACGAAACTCGACTTCGCGCACGACTTTGTTCAAAGTTTATGACCATCGTGTTTTTTCATGAAACCATGCTCATATGACTTCCCATGGGCTAATATGTTGCGAATGGCCAGTATTTTGAATTTCCGAGATGGTACACGAATAATCGATCGAAACTCGACTTCACATGCGACTTTGTGGAAAGTTTATGACCATCAAGTTTTTTTGCCAAATTGTGCTCGTATGACTTCCCATGATCTAATATGTTGGGAATGGCCACTATTTTGAATTTTTGAGATGGTGCATGAAAAACCAATCAAAACTCGAAATCGAGCGCGTCTTTGCGCAAAGTTTATGACCATCATGTTTTTTCACGAAACCGTGCTCGTACGACCACCCATGGGCTATTATGTTTGTAATGGCCAATCTTTTCAATTTCCGAGACGGTGCATGAAAAATCGATTAAAACTCGACTTCGTGTGCGACTTTGCGCAAAGTTTATTATTATAGCATTTTTTTGCGAAACCGTGCTCGTACAAGTTCCCATGGGCTAATACATTGGGAATGGCCAGTATTTTAAATTTCCAAGATGGTGCACAAAAAATCAATCGAAACTCGACTTTGTGTAAAGTTTATGACAATCGTGTTTTTTCATGAAACCGTGCTCCTACGATTTCCTATGGGCTAATACATTGGGAATGGCCAGTTTTCTTAATTTCCAAGACGGTGCATGAAAAACTGATCGAAACTAGACATCACGCACGACTTTGTGCAAAGTTTATGACCGTCGCATTTTTTTACGAAACCAGGCTCGTATGACTTCCCATGGGCTAATAAGTTGGGAATCACTAATATTTTGAATTTTTGAGATGGTGCAAGAACAACCGATCAAAACTCGACTTTGCATGCGACTTCGCACAAAGTTTATAACCGTCACGTTTTTTCATGAAACCATGCTCGTACGACTTCCCATGGGCTAATACGCTGGGAATGGCTAGTATTTTGAATTTTCGAGATGGTGCATGAAAAATTGATCGAAACTCGACTTCTTACGTGACTTTGCGTAATGTTTATGACCATGACATTTTTTCGTGAAACCGTGCACGTACGACTTCCCATGGGCTAATATGTCGGGAATGGCCAGTATTTTGAATTTATGAGCTGATGCATGAAAAACCGATTGAAACTTGTCTTCGCGTACGACTCTGTGCAAAGTTTATAACCATCATTCTTTTTTGCAAAACTGTGCTCGTACGACCTCCCATGGGCTAATACATTGGGAAGGCCAGTATATTGAGTTTTCAAGATGGTGCACAAAAAACCAATCAAAACTCGACTTCGCGCATAGTTTATGACCATCACGTTTTTTCACAAAACCATGCTCGTACGACTTCCCATGGGCTAATAAATTGGGAATGATGAGTATTTTAAATTTCTGAGATGGTGCACGAAAAACCGATCGAAACTTGACTTCGTGCATGACTTTGTGCAAAGTTTATGACCATCGTATTTTTTTGCAATACGGTGCTCGTACTATTTCTCATGCGCTAATACTTGGGGAATGGCTAGTATTTTGAATTTCCGAGATAGTGCACTAAAAACCGATCGAAACTCAACTTTATGCGCGACATTGCATAAAGTTTATGATTGTCATATTTTTTCGTAAAACCATGCTCGTACAGATTGCCATGGGCTAAAATGTTGGGAATGGCCAGTATTTTGAATTTCTGAGATGGTAAAGAAAAACCGATCGAAACTCGAGTTCACGCACGACTTCGTGCAAAGTTTATGACCGTCGCATTTTTTCACGAAACCATACTCGTACAACTTCCTACAGACTAATACGTTGGGAATGGCTAGTATTTTGAATTTTCGAGATGGTGCATGAAAAATCGATCGAAACTCAACTTTATGCGTGACGTTTCGCAAAGTTTATGAGTGTCTCATTTTTTCACAAAACCGTGCTCGTACGACTTCCCATGGGCTAATACTTTGGGAATGGCTAGTATTTTAAATTTTTGAGATGGTGCACGAAAAATCGATCAAAACTTGACTTCGCATGCGACTTAGTGCAAAGTTTATGAGCATCGTTTTTTTTTGTGAAACTATGGTCGTACGACTTCCCATGGGCTAATACGTTGGGAATGGCCAGTATTTTGAATTTCCGAGACGGTGCATGAAAAATCGATCGAAACTCCACTTTGTGCGCGACTTTGCGCAAAGTTTATAACCGTCGTATTTTTTCGCGAAACCATGCTCGTAAGACTTCCCATGGGCTGATACATTGGGAATGGCCAGTATTTTGAATTTTTGAGATGGTATACGAAAATCTGATCGAAACTCGACTTCACGCGTGACTTTGTACAAAGTTTACAACCGTCGCATTTTTCTGTGAAACCATGCTCGTAAGACTTCCCTTGGCACAATATATTGGGACTGACCAGTATTTTAAATTTTCGAGATGGTGCATGAAAAACTGATTGAAACTCGACTTTGCTCTATGTTTTTGATCATCACGTTTTTTCACGAAATCGTGCTTGTATGACTTCCCATGGGTTAATACGTTGGGAATGGCTAGTATTTTAAATTTCTGAGACGGTGCACAAAAAACTGATTGAAACTCGACTTCTTGCGCAACTTTATGCAAAGTTTATGACCGTCGCATTTTTTTGCGAAACCATGCTCGTACAACTTCTCATTGGCTCATACAATGGGAATGACCAATATTTTGAATTTTCGAGATAGTGCACAAAAAATCGATCGAAACTCAACTTTATGTGTGACGTTTCGCAAAGTTTATGAGTGTCTCATTTTTTCACTAAACTGTGCTCGTACGACGTCCCATGGGCTAATACTTTGGGAATGGCTAGTATTTTAAATTTTTGAGATGGTGCACGAAAAACCAATTAAAACTCGACTTCGCGCGCGGCTTAGTGCAAAGTTTATGACCATCGTTTTTTTTCCTGAAATCATGCTCATACGACTTCCCATGGGCTAATACATTGGGAATGGCTAGTATTTTTAATTTCTGAGACACTACATAAAAAACTGATTGAAACTCGACTTCGCACGCGACTTGGCGCAAATATTATGACCATCACATTTTTTCGTGAAACAATGCTCGTACGACTTCCCATGGGCTGACACATTCGGAATGGCCAGTATTTTGAATTTTTGAGATGGCACATGAAAAATCGATTGAAACATGGCTTCAAGTGCAACTTTGCGCATAATTTATGACCGTCGTATTTCTTCACGAAACCATGCTCGTACGACTTCCCATGGACTGATACGTAGAGAATGGCTAGTATTTTAATTTCTGAGACGGTGCATGAAAAATTGATTGAAACTGGACTTCGCGCATGACTTTGCGCAAAGTTTATGACTGTCGTGTTTTTTCGTAAAATCGTGCTCGTATGACTTCCCATGGGCTAAAACTTTGGGAATGGCCAGTATTTTTAATTTTTGAGATGGTGTATGAAAAATCGATCGAAACTCGACTACGCGCGACTTTACGTAAATTTTATGACCATCACGTTTTTTCACAAAACCATGCTCGTATGACTTCCCATGGGCTAATACGTTGGGAAGGGCCAGTATTTTGAATTTCTGAGACGGGGCACGAAAAACCGATCGAAACTCGACTTCTAGCGCGACTTTGCATAAAGTTTATGACCATCACGTTTTTTCGCGAAACCATGCTCATACAACTTCCCATGTGCTAATACTTTGGGAATGACCAGTATTTTGAATTTCCGAGATGGTGTATGAAAAACCAATCAAAACTCAGCTTCGCGTGTGACTTTGCACAAAGTTTGTGACTGTCATGTGTTTTCACGAATCCATGCTCGTACGACTTCCCATGGTTTAATACGATGGGAATGGCCAGTATTTTGAATTTCCGAGATGGTGCACAAAAAATCGATCGAAACTCGACTTCACGAGCGACTTTGTGCAAAGTTACAGATTGTCTCATTTTGTCATGAAACCGTGCTCGTACGACTTCCCATGGGCTAATACTTTGGGAATGGCCAGTATTTTGAATTTTCGAGAGAGTGCACAAAAACCAATCGAAACTCGACTTCGCACGCGACTTTGCACAAAGTTTATGGCCATCATGTTTTTTCACGAAACCATGCTTGTACAACTTCCCATGGGCTAATACGTTGGGAATGGCCAGTATTTTAAATTTTTGAGACGGTGCACGAAAAATCAATCGAAAATCGACTTCGCACAAGGTTTATGACCATCGCGTTTTTTCTCAAAACGTGCTCGTGTGACATCCCATAGGCTAATACGTTTGGAGTGGCCAGTATTTTGAATTTCCGAGATAGTGCATGAAAAATTGATCAAAAGTTGACTTCACGAGCGACTTTGTGCAATGTTTATGGTCGTCGCATTTTTTCGCATAACAGTGCTCGTACGACAACCCATGGGCTAATACGCTGGGAATTGCCAGTATTTTAAATTTTCGAGACAGTGCATGAAAAACCGATCAAAACTCGACTTCACACTCGACTTTACACAAAGATTATGACCGTCATATTTTTTCGCGAAACCATGCTCGTACAACTTCCCATGGGCTAATACGTTGGAAATGGCCAGTATTTTGAATCTCCGAGAGGGTGTACGAAAATTTGATCGAAACTCAACTCCGTGCAAAGTTTATGACCATCGCATTTTTTCACGAAACCATGCACGTATGACTTCCCATGGGCTAATACGTTGGGAATGGCTAGTATTTTGAATTTTCCAGACGGTGCATAAAAAATCGATCGAAACTCGACTTCGCACGCGACTTTGTCTAAAGTTTATGACCATTGCATTTTTTCGTGAAACCGTGCTCATACGACTTCCCATGGGCTAATATATTAGGAATGGCCAGTATTTTGAATTTCCAAAATGGTGCATGAAAAATTGATCGAAACTCGACTTCCCACGTGACTTTACGCAAAGTTTATGACCGTCGTGTTTTTTCACGAAACCATGCTCGTACGACTTCCCTTGAGGTAATACGTTGGTAATGGCCAGTATTTTAAATTTTCGAGATGGCGCATGAAAAATCGATCGAAACTCGACTGCCCTCGTGACTTTGCTCAAAGTTTTTGACCGTCGTAAATTTAAACAAAACCATGCTCGTATGACTTCTCTTGGGGTAATACGTTGGGAATGGCCAGTATTTTGAATCTCCGAGATGGTGCCTGAAAAACTGATCGAAACTCGACTTCCCGCTAAGATTATGACCATCATATTTTTTTGTGAAATCGTGCTCATATGACTTCCCATGGGCTAATACGTTGGGAATGGCCAGTATTTTGAATTTCTGAGATAGTGCACAAAAAACTAATCGAAACTCGACTTCTCGCGCGACTTTGAGCAAAGTTTATGACCGTCATGTTTTTTCGTGAAACCATGCTTATACGACTTCCCATGGGATAATACGCTGGGAATGACTAGTATTTTGAATTTCCAAGACGGTGCATGAAAAAAAAATCGAAACTCAACTTCGCGCTCGACATTCCACAAAGTTTTTGACCGTCACGTTTTTTCATGAAACCATGCTCATACAACTTCCCATGGGCAAATACTTTGGGAATGGCTAGAATTTTGAAATTCCAAGATGGTGCATGAAAAACCAATCGAATCTAAACTTCGCATGTGACTTTACGCAAAGTTTATGACCATCACATTTTTTCATGAAACCGTGCTCATACGACTTCCTATGGTATAATACATTGGAAAAGGCCAGTATTTTAAATTTCTGAGATGGTGCACGAAAAATCGATTGAAACTCGACTTCACACGTGACTTTGTGCAAAGTTTATGATCATCGCGTTTTTTCACGAAACCATGCTCGTATGACTTCCCATGGGATAATACATTGGGAATGACCAGTATTTTGAATTTTTGAGATGGTGCACTAAAAACCGATTGAAACTCAACTTCGCACGCGACTTTGCACAAAGTTTATGTCCATCATATTTTTTCGCGAGACCATGCTCGTACGACTTTCCATGGGCTAATACATTGGGAATGGCTAGTATTTTGAATTTTTGAGATGGTGCACAAAAAACCGATCGAAACTCGAGTTCACGCACGACTTTGCACAAAGTTTATAACCGTCACTTTTTTTCATGAAACCATACTTGTACGACTTCCCATGGACTAATACGTTGGGAATATCCAATATTTTAAATTTTTGAGACGATGCATGAAAAACGATCGAAACTCGACTTTATGCAAAGTTTATGACCGTCGTATTTTTTCAAGAAACCGTGCTCATACGACTTCCCTTGGGCTAATAAGTTGGGAATGGCTAGTATTTTGAATTTTTGAGACATTGCATGAAAAATCGATCGAAACTCAACTTCTCATGTGACTTTGCACAAAGTTTATGACCATCGTGTTTTTTTATGAAACCATCCCGTACGACTTCCCATTGGCGCATACATTAGGAATGGCTAGTATTTTGAATTTCCGAGATGGTGCACGAAAAATCGATCGAAACTCGACTTCACGCGTGACTTTGCGCAAAGTTTATAACCGTCATATTTTTTCATGAAACCATGCTCGTACAACTTCTCATGGGCTAATACATTGGGAATGGCTAGTATTTTGAATTTCTAAGACGCTGCACGAAAAACTGATCAAAACTCGACTTCATGTATGACTTTAAGCAAAGTTTATAACCATCACGTTTTTTAATGAAACCGTGCTCGTACGACTTTCCTTGGGGTAATACTTTGGGAATGGCCAATATTTCAAGACGGTGCACGAAAAACTGATCGAAACTCGACTTCACACTAAGTTTTTGACCATCATGTTTTTTCGTAAAATTGTGCTCGTATGACTTTCCATAGGCTAATACGTTGGGAATGGCCAGAACTTTGAATTTCTGAGACAGTGCACAAAAAATTGATCGAAACTCGACTTCTCGCACGACTTTATGCAAAGTTTATGATCGTCATATTTTTTCACGAAACCATGCTCGTACGACTTCCCATGGGCTAATACGATGGGAATGGCCAGTATTTTGAATTTCCGAGACGGTCCATGAAAAATCGATCGAAACTCAACTTCACGAGTGACTTTCCATAAAGTTTATGATCATCATGTTTTTTCACTAAACCGTGCTCGTACGACTTCCCATGGGCTAATACTTTGGAAATGGCCAGTATTTTGAATTTTCGAGACGGTGCATGAAAAATCGATCAAAACTTGATTTCGCGTGCGACGTAACCGTCGCATTTTTTTGCGAAACCGTGCTCGTACGACTTCTCATGGGCTACTACATTAGGAATGGCTAGTATTTTAAATTTCCGAGATGGTGCACGAAAAATCTATCGAAACTCGACTTCGCACGCGACTTAGCGCAAAGATTATGACCGTCATATTTTCTTGTGAAACCATGCTCATATGACTTTCCATAGGCTAATATGTTCGGAATGGCCAGTATTTTGAATTTCCGAGATGGTACATGAAAAATTGATTGAAACTCGACTTCTAGCGCAACATTGCGCAGAGTTTATAACCGTTGTATTTTTTTGCGAAACCATGCTCGTACGACTTCCCATGGATGTCACGCCCCCCGAATTATGTCATAATTTGAGAGATGTGACCATGTCATAAATCGATAATATTATCAATAACATAATCCATCCAGGATCCAGACAATTATTTGAGGATACTAAGAATAATATACAAAGTCATTCAACCACTTTCATAGAAACCTGTGCAGATTATAGTCTCTTCATATTCTCTTAATGAATCACAAACCAATCCAAAACTAATGCCGCTAAATATAATCCATATTGATAAAGTCCACTAATGCGATAAAATCCGTATGACTTTGGAAAACAACCATACACCACCACCTCATATATTATACAACAAGTTTAACATTCAAGATCCCAAACAAGAGGATAGTTTTAAAAACATTACATAGTTATTCCTCTTCAAAATGTCTACAACTTTACTTTAGACCCAAGGTGTACACATACAATGATAACATATTGTCAAATAAACATTTAGCCCAAGAACTTCTTGCTTTCCCATTGCTTTAGCTCGTATCAAGTATTTTTATAAATGCCGAGCTAACCTGAAGAAGATTCGATAGCAATAGAGTGAGCTAATAAGCCCAGCAAGTATCAAATAGGTTCAAAGCAAGGAAAGGTGTTTTCAAATTGAACCTGATATAAGAGTGCAAGGTAGGGAATACAAAAGTCTTCACATATAGCATCAAATCAAATTCACAACCACAAGGTTCATCTTGTTTCGAAGCATACATGAATCTATAACAATTTGGGAGGGTATTTGGAGCATATTTGACAATCAAAAGCATTTTGGTATATATCAATGACATTTAAAGTTTTTAGGGGTATATCAATAATACATGAAATACTTTGGAACATGCCAAAGGAATAAATATCAAACTTAAGCTCGTATATCACATTTGAAGTTGGATGAATATCATAAGTATAAGTATGTCAAGTAGCATATCAATGGCAAACGAAATAATTTGGAACCTATCAATGAGAATACAAAATATTTCGCAGCATATCAAGGAGGTATAGGATATTTTTGAAAGTATATCAATGGTGTATGAATATTCTCAAAAGTATATCAAATGGACAAGTAACAAATAGAAGCTCAAATATCATTCAGACATAACATTTATTTTATTCTTATCTAGAGCATACAAATAACTCAAAAGCAATGCTTTGGATATCATATCAACAACATAGAGGGCGAAGTGGGACCATAAACATAATATGGAACATCCATCGTTGAATGACCACCAAACATAAGTCTCCTATATCTAGGAGCTCCATCCACCCACGTCTGAGTGAAGTCATAGGGGGCCGACAGAGCACGCGGGCTGTAAGCAGAACTCCTTTTACCATTTCTGGCAAAAATTCACGTTGTCCCACAAACACCGAGTACAAAAGGACATGAGCAATAAATTTGGCATATATCGGCAGCACATGCGGAATAATAAATCATGCATGCATGTAAATAAAATAATAGAATATAATATCGATTAATACATAACATATTCTGATATGTAAGGAGGTCAAGGACAAGAGCATTAGATATTTCAGTTTTGAAATGGAAGAAGCAAGTATAGGCAAAATTGATACAATCCCTATTCCGACTGAATTCTGAAGGAAAAATACAAAGTTATTTAGATAATCAAACATACTCTAAATTACTCAAGAAAGGTGTTCTTGAAAAGATAAATCAATCTAGTTTCATACGAAATAAGTTTCATACAAATTAAAGGTCTCTACAAAGAGTTATTGATGATTTTGCAACCAAAGGTCCAGAATCTCAGTTTATGTTTTGCAAAATTCATATGGTCCATCAAAATAGGCTTTTGACAGTCATTTTGGCTCCAAATCATTCAATCTTAGGTTCAACAGAAAGGTCTAAAAGCCTAGATTTTAACAAATTAAGTTTCTTATAAATCAGGAACTCGAACACAAAGATATAGGTAATATAGTGATGAAAGGTCTTGAGATACAGATTCCTGTTTTACAGATTTTATATACTCAATTGAAGTAAACATTTGGGCTAGCAAATGAAACTCCAAATTCTTCAAACTTAGATTCAAAAGAAATATATTTGAATCTATATTTGAAAAAACTAAATTTTGTCTAAATCTGAGGTCTGTACTAAATGTCACAGTAAGAACAAGACATATAGGTTATAATTTTGATAATATTACAGATTCATACATAGGCAGCCAACAAAAGATTTTGGATTAGTTTCAGAATTTTCTTCATAAATCAAGGTAAAAATAAAGATAGGTTTCAGTAGAAGAAAGATAGAACACTTGCCTTTAAATATTTTAGTCTCAAAGGTGTGGATTATATCATAATCTCAAAATCTCCAAATTTTTTCTTCTTCTTTTCTTCTCTTCTTCCTCTTATTATTCTTCTTCTTCTTCTCAAGTTCACGTTGCAGCCAATACACCCCTTTTTTTCACTAATTATTAATTGTTTAAGCTAATATATGTGTTAATAGGTGACAAGCATGCATGCAATGTACTTATGTGTCACCCATGCACATGCACAAGTGGCACTACTTTAAACAAGGTTGTGACACATGTTCTCATCATGTTTATTTTTTTTTAATTTATGTGAGTCTTTTATAATTTATTTCATATATATATTTTTAAGATTCACACTTAGGTCCTTAGCAATTAACTTTTAATATAAAATTATTTAATCAAGAGAATTAATAAACAAATCCTTAAATTTTACAAATGAGTCATCAAGAATTATTTAAAATATATTATTATAAATATTTCAGAAATAAGGGATATTACATTGGACTAATACGTTGGGAATTCCCAGTAATTTTAATTTCCAAGACGGTGCATGAAAAATCGATCGAAACTCGACTTCGCACGCGAGTTTGTACAAAGTTTATGACCATCGCGTTTTTTTGTGAAACGGTGCTCGTACAACTTCCCATGGACTAATACTTTGGGAATGGCCAGTATTTTGAATTTCTGAGATGGTGCAAGAAAAACCGATCAAAACTCGACTTATCGCATGACTTTGCGCAAAGTTTATGACCGTCACATTTTTTCGTGAAACCATGCTCGTACGACTTCCCATGCGCTAATACTTTGGGAATGGTTAGTATTTTGAATTTCCGAGACAATGCATGAAAAGCCAATTAAAACTCGACTTCGTGCGTGACTTTGCGCAAAGATTATGACCGTCACATGATTTCGCGAATCCATGTTCATACAACTTCCTATGGGCTAATACAATGGGAATGGCCAGTATTTTGAATTTTTGAGACGGTGCATAAAAAATCAATCGAAACTCGACTTCGCGAGCGACTTTGCGCAAAGTTTATGTTTGTCTCATTTTTTCACGAAACCGTGCTTGTACGACTTCCCATGGGCTAATACTTTGGGAATGGCCAGTATTTTGAATTTTTGAGACAGTGAACGAAAACCAATCGAAACTCGACTTCGTGCGTGACTTTGCATAAAGTTTATGACCATCGCGTTTTTTCACGAAACCATGCTCGTACGACTTTCCATGGGCTAATACATTGGGAATAGCTAGTATTTTGAATTTCCTAGATGGTGCATGAAAAATCGATCGAAAATCGACTTCGTGCAATGTTTATGACCATAAATTTTTTCTTAAAACCGTGCTTATATGACCTCCCATGGGCTAATACGTTTGGAATGGCCTGTATTTTGAATTTCTAAGATGGTGTATGAAAAATCGATCGAAAGTCGACTTCACGAACGACTTTGCGCAAAGTTTATGATCATCGTATTTTTTCGTAAAATAGTGCTCGTACGACTACACATGGGCTAATACATTGGGAATGGCCAGTATTTTTAATTTCCAAGATGGTGCATGAAAAATCGATCGAAACTCGACTTCACACGTGACTTTGCGCATAGTTTATGACCGTCATGTTTTTTCTAGAAATCGTGCTCGTACGACTACCCATGGGCTAATATGTTGGGAATTGCCAGTATTTTAAATTTTCAAGATGGTGCATGGAAAATAGATCGAAACATGACTTCACGCTCGACTTTGCGCAAAGTTTATGACCGTCACGTTTTTTACAAAACCGTGCTCGTATGACTTCCCAAGGGCTAATACGTTAGGAATGGCCAGTATTTTGGAATCTCCGAGAGCGTGCACAAAAAATCGATCGAAACTTAACTCTGTGCAAAGTTTTATGACCATCACATTTTTTCGTGAAACCGTGCTCGTACGACTTCTCATGGGCTAATACATTGGGAATGGCCAGTATTTTGAATTTCAAAGATGGTGCACGAAAAATCGATCGAAACTCGACGACGCGCGAGACTTTGTGTAAAGTTTATGATCGTCACATTTTTTCATGAAACCATGCTCGTATGACTTCCCATGGGCTAATATATTGGGAATGATCAGTATTTTGAATTTCCGAGATGGTGCACGAACAATCGATCGAAACTCGACTTCTGACATGACTTTGCACAAAAATTATGACCATTGTGTTTTTTCGCAAAACCGTGCTTGTACAACTTCCCTTGGGGTAATATATTGGGAATGGCTAGTATTTTGAATTTTTGAGACGATGCATGAAAAACCGATCAAAACTCGACTTCCCTCGTGACTTTGCACAAAGTTTTTGACCGTTGTATTTTTTTGTAAAATTGTGCTCATACGACTTCCCTTGTGGTAATACATTGGGAATGACCAGTATTTCGAATTTCTGAGACGGTGCACGAAAAACTAATCGAAACTAAACTTCGCGCTAAGTTTATGACCATCATGTTTTTTTATGAAATCGTGCTCATATGACTTCCCATGAGCTAATAAGTTGGGAATGGCCAGTATTTTCAATTTCTGAGATGAAGCACAAAAAACTAATCGAAACTCAACTTCTCGCATGACTTTGTGCAAAGTTTATGACTCATATTTTTTCGTGAAACCATGCTCGTACGACTTCCCATGGGCTAATACGTTGGGAATGGCCAGAATTTTGAATTTTCGAAACGGTGCACGAAAAACAAATCGAACTTCGACTTCACGCGCGACTTTTCGCAAAGTTTATCACCATCGCATTTTTTCACGAAACCATGCTCTATGACTTCCCATGGGCTAATACTTTGGGAATGGCCAGTATTTTGAATTTCTGAGATGGTACACGAAAAACCAATCAAAACTGGACTTCGCGCGTGACTTTTCGCAAAGTTTATGACCATCACGTTTTTTCACGAAACCGTGCTCGTACGACTTCCCATGGGCTAATTCATTGGGAATGACTAGTATTTTAAATTTCTGAGATGGTGCACGAAAAATCAATCGGAACTCGACTTCGCATACGACTTTGCACAAAGATTATGACCACTACATTTTTTCACGAAACCATGCTCGTACGACTTCCCATGGGCTAATACATTGAGAATGGCCAGTATTTTGAATTTTCGAGATGGTACATGAAAAACCGATCGAAAACTTCGCGCGTGACTTTGCACAAAGTTTATAATCGCCATGATTTTTCGCAAAATCGTGCTCGTACGACTTCCCATGGGCTAATAAGTTGGGAATGGCCTGTATTTTAAATTTTCGAGATAGTGCCAGAAAAGCCGATCGAAACTCGACTTCACACACGACTTTGCGCAAAGTTTATGGCTGTCTCGTTTTTTCGTGAAACTGTGCTCGTACGACGTCCGATAGGCGAATACGTTGGGAATGGTCAGTATTTTGAATTTTCGAGATGGTGCACGAAAAATCGATCAAAACATGACTTCGTGCGTGACTTTGCACAAATTTTATGACCGTCAATATTTTCTCGCGAAACCGTGCTCGTACGACTTCCCATGGGCTAATACTTTGGGAATGGCTAGTATTTTGAATTTTCGTTACGGTGTATGAAAAACCGATCGAAACTCGACTTCGCGCGCGACATTGTGTAAAGTTTATTGCCATCGCGTTTTTTGCGAAACCATGCTCTTACGACTTCCCATGGGCTCACATGTTGGGAATGACTAGTATTTTGAATTTCCAAGTTGGTGCACGAAAAATCGATCGAAACTCGACTTCTCGCGTGACTTTGCGCAAAGTTTATGACCGTCACATTTTTTCGCAAAACCATGCTTGTACGACTTCCCATATGCTAATACTTTGGGAATGGCCATTATTTTGAATTTTCGAGATGGTGCATGAAAAACCAATCAAAACTCTACTTCGCGCGTGACTTTGCGCAAAGTTTATGACCATCATGTGTTTTCGCAAAAACCGTGCTCATACAACTTCCCATGGGCTAATACGATGGGAATGGCTAGTATTTTGAATTTATGAGATAGTGCATAAAAAATCGATCAAAACTTGACTTCGCGCGCAGTTTATGACCGTCGCGTTTTTTCGCGTAAACATACTCGTACGACTTCCCATGGGCTAATACGTTGGGAATGGCCAGAATTTTGAATTTCCGAGACGGTGCATGAAAAATGATTGAAACTCGACATCGCGAGCGACTTTGCGCAAAATTTATAATTGTCTCATTTTTTCAAGAAACCATGCTCGTATGACTTCCCATGTGCTAATCCATTAGAAATGGCCAGTATTTTGAATTTTGGAAATGGTGCATGAAAAATCGATCGAAAATCGACTTCGCACAAAGCTTATGACCATTGTATTTTTTCAGGAAACCGTGCTTGTACGACGTCCCATCAGCTAATACATTTTGAATGGCTAGTATTTTGAATTTTCGAGACGGTGCACGAAAAATCGATCGAAACTCGATTTCGTACGTGCATTGAGCAAAGTTTATGACCATCGTATTTTTTCACGAAACCATTCTCGTACGACTTCTCATGGGCTAGTACATTGGGAATGGCTAGTATTTTGAATTTTTGAGATGGAGCATAAAAAATCGATCGAAACTCGACTTTGCGTAATGTTTATGACCATCGCGTTTTTTCGCAAAACAGCTCGTGCGACTTCCCATGCGCTAATACGTTGGGAATGGCTAGTATTTTCAATTTCCGTGACAGTGCATAAAAAATCGATCGAAACTCAACTTCACGCAAAATTTATGACCATCGCATTTTTTTTACGAAACCATGCTCGTACGACTTCCCATGGGCTAATACATTGGGAATGGCCAGTATTTTGAATTTCCGAGACTGTGCATGAAAAATCAATCGAAACTCGACTTCGTGAGCGACTTTTCACAAAATTTATAATTATCTCTTTTTTCGCGAAACGGTGCTCGTACGACTTCCCACGGGCTAATACTTTGGGAATGGCCAGTATTTTTAATTCTCGAGATAGTGCACGAAAACCATCGTGTTTTTTGATAAAACCATGCTTGTACGACTTCCCATGGGCTAATCCATTGGGAATTGCTAGTATTTTGAATTTTTGAGATGGTGCATGGAAAATCGATCAAAATCGATTTCGCGCAAAGTTTTTGACCATCGTGTTTTTTCACAAAATCGTGCTCGTACGATCTCCCTTGGGCTAATACGTTTGGAATGGTCAGTATTTTGAATTTTTGAGACGGTGCATGAAAAATCGATCAAAACTCGACTTCGCGTGTGACATTGCGCAAAGTTTATGAACATCATTTTTTTTTCGAAACCATTCTCGTATGACTTCTCATGGCCTAATAGGTTGGGAATGGCCAGTATTTTAAATTTTTGAGATGGTGCATGAAAAATCGATCGAAACTCGACTTTGTGCAAAGTTTATGACTATCGTGTTTTTTCACAAAACCATGCTCGTTTGACTTCCTATGGGCTAATACGTTGGGAATAGCCAGTATTTTGAATTTCCGAGACAGTGCATGAAAAACTGATCGAAACTCGACTTCACCCGCGACTTTGCATAAAGTTTATGACCGTCATATTTTTTCGTGAAACCGTGCTTGTACGTCTTCCCCTGGGCTAATACGATGGGAATGGCCAGTATTTTGAATTTTCAAGATGGTACACAAAAAACTGATCGAAACTCAACTTTGCTCAAAGTTTATGACCATCGTGTTTTTTCGTGAAACCGTGCTTGTATGACTTCTCATGGGCTAATACATTGGGAATGGCCAGTATTTTGAGTTTAAAAGACGGTGTACGAAAAACCGATCGAAACTCGACGACACGCGAGACTTTGTGTAAAGTTTATGACCGTCACATTTTTTCATAAAACAATGCTCGTACGACTTCCCATGGGCTAATATTTTGGGAATGGCCAGTATTTTGAATTTCCGAGATGGTGCATGAAAAATCGATCGAAACTCGACTTCTGACGTGACTTTGCGCAAAATTTATGACCATCGTGTTTTTTCACGAAACCGTGCTCGTACGACTTCCCTTGGGGTAATATATTGGGAAAGGCCAGTGTTTTGAATTTTTGAGACGATGCATGAAAAACCGATTAAAACTTGACTTCCCTCGTGACTTTGCGTAAAGTTTATGACCATTGTATTTTTTTGTGAAATTGTGCTCGTACGACTTCCCTTGTGGTAATATGTTGGGAATGGCTAGTATTTTGAATTTCTGAGATGGTGCATGAAAAACTAATCGAAACTAAACTTCGCGCTAAGTTTATGACCATCACCTTTTTTTGCGAAATCATGCTCCTATGACTTCCCATGAGCTAATACGTTGGGAATGGCCAGTATTTTGAATTTCGGAGATAGTGCACAAAAAACTAAACCAAACTCAACTACTCGCGCGACTTTGCTTAAAGTTTATGACCGTCATGTTTTTTCGTGAAACCACACTCGTACAACTTCCCATGGGCTAACACGGTGGGAATGGTCAGAATTTTGAATTTTCAAGACGGTGCACGAAAAACAAATTGAAGTTCGACTTCGCACGTGACTTTTCATAAAGTTTATGATCGTCGCATTTTTTTACGAAACCATGTTCATATGACTTACCATGGGCTAATACTTTGGGAATGGCCAGTATTTTGAATTTTTGAGATGGTACACGGAAAACCGATCAAAACTGGACTTCGCGCGTGACTTTTCACAAAGTTTATGACCATCGCATTTTTTCATGAAACCGTGCTCGTATAACTTCCCATGGGCTAATACATTGGGAATGGCTAGTATTTTAAATTTTCGAGATGGTGCACGAAAAATCGATCCGAACTCAACTTCGCATGCGACTTTGCACAAAGATTATGACCACTGCATTTTTTCATGAAACCATGCTCATACGACTTCCCATGGGCTAATACATTGAGAATGGCCAATATTTTAAATTTTTGAGATGGTGCATGAAAAACCGATCGAAACTCGACTTCGTGCGTGACTTTGCACAGAGTTTATAACCACCATGATTTTTTGCAAAACCGTGCTCGTATAACTTCCCATGGGCTAATAAGTTGGGAATGGCCAGTATTTTAAATTTTCGAGATAGTGCCAAAAAAGCTGATCGAAAGTCGACTTCACACGCGACTTTGCGTAAAGTTTTTGACTGTCTCGTTTTTTCGTAAAACCATGCTCGTACGACTTCCCATGGGCTAATACGTTGGGAATGGCAAGTATTTTGATTTTCGAGAGGTGCACAAAAAATTGATCGAAACATGACTTCACGCGTGACTTTGCACAAATATTATGACCATCAATATTTTTTCCCAAAACCATGCTCGTACGACTTCCCATGGGCTAATACTTTGGGAACGGCCAGTATTTTGAATTTTCATTACGGTGCACAAAAAAACGATCGAAACTCGACTTCGCATGCGACTTTGTGTAAAGTTTATTACCATCACGTTTTTTTTCTGAAACCATGCTCATACGACTTCCCATGGGCTCATACATTAGGAATGACTAGTATTTTGAATTTTCGAGTTGGTGCACGAAAAATCGATCGAAACTCGACTTCTCGCGTGACTTTGCGCAAAGTTTATGACCGTCACATTTCTCGTGAAACCATGCTTGTACTACTTCCCATATGCTAATACTTTGGGAATGGCCAGTATTTTGAATTTCCGAGATGGTGCACGAAAAACCAATCAAAACTCTACTTCGCGCGTGACTTTGCGCAAAGTTTATGACCGTCATGTGTTTTCGCGAAACCGTGCTCATACAACTTCCCATGGGCTAATACGATGGGAATGGCTAGTATTTTGAATGTCTGAGATAGTGCATGAAAAACCGATCAAAACTTGACTTCGCCCGCAATTTATGATCGTCGCGTTTTTTCTCGTAACCATGCTCGTATGACTTCTCATGGGCTAATACGTTGGGAATGGCCAGTATTTTGAATTTTTGAGATAGTGCATAAAAAATCGATTGAAACTCGACTTCGTGAGCGACTTTGCTCAAAATTTATAACTGTCTCATTTTTTCAAGAAACCATGCTCGTACGACTTCCCATGGGCTGGCTAATCCATTGGGAATGGCCAGTGTTTTGAATTTTGGAGATGGTGCATGAAAAATCGAACGAAAATCGACTTCGCACAAAGCTTATGACCATCGTGTTTTTTCACGAAACCGTGCCCGTACGACGTCCCATCGGCTAATACATTTTGAATGGCTAGTATTTTGAATTTTTGAGACGGTGCACGAAAAATCGATCGAAACTCAATTTCGCACGTGACATTGCCCAAAGTTTATGAACATCATATTTTTTTACGAAACCATTCTCGTGTGACTACTCATGGGCTTAATACATTGGGAATGGCCAGTATTTTGAATTTTTGAGATGGTGCACAAAAAACCGATCGAAACTCGACTTTGCGTAAAGTTTATGACTATCATGTTTTTTCGTAAAACCATGCTCGTACGACTTCCCATGTGCTAATATGTTGGGAATGGCTAGTATTTTCAATTTTCGAGACAGTGCATGGAAAATCAATCGAAACTCGACTACGCGTAAAATTTATGACCATCATATTTTTTTATGAAACCATGCTCGTACGACTTCCCATGGGCTAATACATTGGGAATGGCCAGTATTTTGAATTTCCGAGACTGTGTATGAAAAATCGATCGAAACTCGACTTCGTGAGCGACTTTGCACAAAATTTATAATTGTCTCATTTTTCACGAAATCGTGCTCGTACGACTTCCCACGGGCTAATACTTTGGGAATGGTCAGTATTTTTAATTTTCAAGATAGTGCACGAAAACCATCATGTTTTTTGATAAAACCATGCTCGTACAACTTCCCATGGGCGAATCCATTAGGAATGGCCAATATTTTGAATTTTCGAGACGATGCATGAAAAATCAATCAAAATCGACTTCGCACAATGTTTTTGACCATCGTGTTTTTTCACGAAACCGTGCTCATACGATCTCCCTTGGGCTAATACGTTTAGAATGGCTAGTATTTTGAATTTTTGAGACGGTGCATGAAAAACTGATCGAAACTCGACTTCGCGTGTGACATTGCGCAAAGTTTATGAATGTCGTATTTTTTCACAAAACCATTCTCGTATGACTTCTCATGGGCTAATAGGTTGGGAATGACTAGTATTTTAAATTTTTGAGATGGTGCATGAAAAATCGATCGAAACTTGACTTTTTGCAAAGTTTATGACTATTGTGTTTTTTTGCAAAACCATGCTCGTTTGACTTCCTATGGGCTAATACGTTGGGAATGGCCAGTATTTTGAATTTTCGAGATAGTGCATGAAAAACTAATCGAAACTCGACTTCGCGCGCGACTTTGCATAAAGTTTATGAACGTCACATTTTTTCGTGAAACCGTGCTTGCATGACTTCCCATGGGCTAATACGATGGGAATGGCCAGTATTTTGAATTTATGAGATGGTACATGAAAAACTAATCGAAACTCAACTTTGCGCAATGTTTATGACCATCGCGTTTTTTCATGAAACCATGCTCGTATGACTTCCCATGCGCTACTACTTTGGGAATGGGCAGTATTTTGAATTTTTGAGATGTTTCACGAAATTGATCAAAACTCGACTTTGCATGTGACATTACACAAAGTTTGTGAACGTCGCATTTTTTCGTGAAACTATGCTCGTACGACTTCTCATAGGCTAATACGTTGGTAATGGCCAGTATTTTGAATTTTTGAGATGGTGCACGAAAAACTGATCGTAACTCGATTTTGCACAAAGTTTATGACTATCACATTTTTTCATAAAACCATACTGGTATGACTTCCTATGGGCTAATACGTTGGGAATGTCCAGTATTTTGAATTTCTGAGACGGTGCATGAAAAACCGATCGAAACTCGACTTCGCACGCGACTTTACGCAAAGTTTATGACCGTCGCATTTTTTTCATGAAACCGTGCTTGGCCATTCCCATGGGCTAATATGATGGGAATGGCCAATATTTTGAATTTCCAAGACAGTACACGAAAAACCGATCGAAACTAAACTTTGTGTAAAGTTTATGACCATCGCATTTTTTCACGAAACCATGCTCGTACGACTTCCCATGCCCTACTACTTTCGGAATTGGCAGTATTTTGAATTTCTAAGACATTTCACGAAACCGATCAGAACTCGACTTTGCGTGCGACATTCCGCAAAGTTTGTGAACGTCGTATTTTTTTGCGAAACTATGCTCGTATGACTTCTCTTAGGCTAACACGTTGGGAATGGCCTTTATTTTAAATTTTTGAGATGGTGTACGAAAAATCGATCGCAAATTGACTTTGCACAAAGTTTATGACTATCACGTTTTTTCGTAAAACCATACTGGTACGACTTCCCATGGGCTAATACGTTGGGAATGTATTTTGATTTTCTGAGACGGCACATGAAAAATCGATCGAAACTCGACTTCGCGCGCGACATTTCACAAAGTTTATAACCGTCACATTTTTTCATGAAACCGTGCTCGTACGACTTATCATGGGCTAACACTTTGGGAATGGCCAGTATTTTGAATTTCTGAGACAGTGCACGAAAAACTGATTGAACTCAACTTCGCGCGCGACTTTGCACAAAATTTATGACCGTCGTGTTTTTTTGTGAAACCATGCTCGTACGACTTCCCCTGGGCCAATACATTCGGAATGGCTAGTATTTTAAATTTCCGAGACGGTGCATGAAAAATCGATCGAAACTTGACTTCGCGCGCGACTTTGCGCAAAGATTATGACCGTCGCATTTTTTCATGAAACCATGCTCGTACGACTTCCCATTGGCTCATTCATTGGGAATGGCTAGTATTTTGAATTTCCGAGATGGTGCACGAAAAACTAATCGAAACTTGACTTTGCGTGCCACTTTGAAGAGTTTATGACTGTCATGTTTTTTCGCAAAACCATGCTCGTACGACTTCCCATGGGCCAATACATTGGGAATGGCCAGTATTTTAAATTTCCGAGACGGTGCACGAAAAACCAATCAAAACTTGACTTTGCGCGCGACTTTGCGCAAAGATTATGACCGTCGTGTTTTTTCGCGAAACCATGCTCGTACGACTTCCCATTGGCTCATTCGTTGGGAATGGCCAGTATTTTGAATTTTAGAGATGGTGCACGAAAAACTAATCGAAACTTGACATTGCCTGCGATTTTGCAGAGTTTATGACCGTCATGTTTTTTCACAAAACCATGCTCGTACAACTTCCCATCGGCTAATAGTTGGGAATGGCCAGTATCTTGAATTGCTGAGATGGTACACGAAAAACTGATCGAAACTCGACTTCGCATGTGACTTTGTGTAAAGTTTATGACCGTCATATTTTTTCACATAACCGTCTCGTACGACTTCCCATGGACTAATAATACGTTGGGAATGGCTAGTATTTTTCATTTTCGAGATAGTGCACGAAAAATTGATCGAAAGTTGACTTCGAGCGTGACTTTGCGCAAAGTTTATGACCGTCACGTTTATTCACGAAACCAAGCTCGTATGACTATCTATGGGCGAGTACGTTGGGAATGACTAGTATTTTGAATTTCTGAGATGGTGAATAAAAAATCGATTGAAACTCATTTTCGCGCGCGACTTTGTGCAAAGTTTATGACCATCGCAATTTTTCGTGAAACGGAGCTCATACGACTTTCCATGGGCTAATACGTTTAGAATGGTCAGTATTTTGAATTTCCGAGATGGTGCACGAGAAACCGATCGAAACTCGACTTCGCATGCCACTTTGCACAGAGTTTATGAACGTTACATTTTTTTGTGAAACCAAGCTCTTACGACTTCCCATGGGCTAATACGTTTGGAATGGCCAGTATTTTGAATTTTCGAAATGGTGCACGAAAAACCGATCGAAACTTGACTTCGTGCAAAGTTTATGACAATCGTATTTTTTTGTGAAATCATGCACATACGACTTCCCATGGGCTAATATGTTTGGAATGGCCAGTATTTTAAATTTCCAAGACGGTGCATGAAAAATCAATCGAAACTCGACTTCGAGCACAACTTTGTGCAAAGTTCATGACCATCATGTTTTTTCGCGAAACGTGCTCGTATGATTTCCCATGGGTTAATACGTTGGGAATGGCTAGTACTTTGAATTTCCGAGACGGTGCATGAAAAATCAATCGAAACTCGACTTCAAGCGCGACTTTACGCAAAGTTTATGACCGTCGTATTTTTTCACGAAATCATGCTTGTACGATTTCCCATGGGCTAATACGTTGGGAATGGCTAGTATTTTGAATTTCTGAGACGGTGCATGAAAAATCAATCGAAACTCGACTTCGAGTGTGACTTTGCGCAAAGTTTATGATCGTCACGTTTTTTCACAAAACCATGCTCGTACGACTTCCCATGGGCTATTATTTTGGGAATGACCAATATTTTGAATTTTGGAGACGGTGCATGAAAAATCGATCAAAATTCGACTTCGAGCGCAACTTTCCGTAAAGTTTATAATCGTCACATTCACAAAACCATGCTCGTACGACTTCTCATGGGCAATTATATCGAGAATGGCCATTATTTTGAATTTCCGAGACAATGCATGAAAAACGGATTGAAAGTTAACTTCGAGCGTGACTTTGCGTAAAGTTTATGACCGTCACATTTTTTCACGAAACCGTGCTCGTACGACTTCCCAAGGGTTAATACGTTGGGAATGGCCAGCATTTTGAGTTTCCGTGACGGTGCATAAAAAACCAATCGAAACTCGACTTCAAGCGCGACTTTACGCATAGTTTATGACCGTCGTATTTTTTCATGAAACCATGATCGTACAACTTCCATGGGCTATTTATTATATTGGGAATGGCTAGTATTTTGAATTTTTGAGACGGTGCACGAAAAATCGATCGAAACTCGACTTCGAGCGTGACTTTGCACAAAGTTTATAACCGTCGCATTTTTTTTGTGAAACTGTGCTCGTACAACTTCTCATTAGCTAATACTTTGGGAATGGCCAGTATTTGGAATTTCTGAGATGGTGCATGAAAAACTGATCAAAAATCGACTTCATGCACAACTATATGCAAAGTTTATGACTATCGTATTTTTTTGCGAAACCGTGCTCGTACAACTTCTCATGGGCTAATACATCAGGAGTGGCCAGTATTTTAAATTTTCGAGACAGTGCACGAACAACCAATCGAAACTCGACTTCGCGTGTGACATTGCGACAAGTTTATAACCATCATATTTTTTCGTAAAACCATGCTCGTACGACTTTCCATGGGATAATACATTGGGAATGGCCAGTATTTCAAATTTTTGAGACGACGCATCAAAAACCGATCGAAAGTTGACTTCGCCCGTGATTTTCCATAATATTTATGATCGTCATGTTTTTTCATGAAACCATGCACGTATGACTTCCCATGGGCTAATACATTGGGAATGGCCAGTATTTTGAATTTTCGAGATGGTGCACGAAAAATCGATCGAAACTCATCTTCGCGCGTGACTTTGCGCAAAGTTAATGACCATCGTATTTTGTCGCGAAACTGTGCTCGTACGACTTCCCATGGGCTAATACATTTGGAATAGCAAGTATTTTGAATCTCTGAGATGGTGCATGAAAAATCGATCGAAACATGACTGCATGCACGATATTGCGCAAAGTTTATGAACGTTGTATTTTTTTTACGAAACCATGCTCGTACGACTTCCCATGGGCTAATATGTTTGGAATGGCCAGTATTTTGAAATTATGAGAGGGTGCACGAAAAATCGATCGAAACTCGACTACGCGTAAAGCATATGACCATCACATTTTTTTGTAAAATTGTGCTCGTATGACTTCTCGTGGGCAAATACGTTTGGAATGGCCAGTATTTCGAATTTCGGAGATGATGCACAAAAAACCGATTGAAACTCAACTTAGTATGCGGCAAAATTGTGCTCGTATGACTTCCCATGGGCTAATACGTTGGGAATGTCCAGTATTTTGAATTTCCGAACGGTGCATGAAAGATCGATCGAAACTCGATTTCGAGCGCGACTTTACGTAAAGTTTATGACCATCGTATTTTTTCACGAAACCATGCTTGTATGACTTTCCATGGCTAATACATTGGGAATGGCCAGTATTTTGAATTTCCAAGACGGTGCATGAAAAATCGATCGAAACCCGACTTCGAGCGCGACTTTGCGTAATGTTTATGGCCATCATATTTTTCGCAAAACCATTCTCGTATGCATGAAAAACCGATCAAAACTCGACTTTGAGCGTGACTTTATATAATGTTTATGACCATCAAGTTTTTTCACAAAACTATACGACTTCCCATGGGCTATTATATTGTGAATGACTAGTATTTTGAATTTTTGAGACGGTGCATGAAAAACTGATCGAAACTCGACTTCGCGTGCAACTTTGTGTAATGTTGATGACCATCACATTTTTTTATGAAACAATGCTCGTACGACTTCCCATGGCCTAATACATTGGGAATGGCCAGTATTTCGAATTTTCGAGACGGTGCATGAAAAACCGATCGAAACTCGACTTCGAGCGTGACTTTGTGCAAAGTTTATGACCATCACATTTTTTCATGAAACCGTGCTCGTACGACTTCCCATGGGCTAATATGTTTCGAATGGCCAGTATTTTGAATTTCTAAGACGGTGCACAAAAAATCAATCGAAACCCGACTTCGCGTGCGACATTGCGCAAAGTTTATGAACGTCACATTTTTTCATGAAACTGTGCTCGTACGACTTCCCATCGACTAGTACGTCAGGAATGGCTAGTATTTTCAATTTTTGAGGCGATGCATGAAAAACCAATCGAAATTCAACTTCGCACATGACTTTACACAAAGTTTATGACTGTCGCATTTTTTCGCGAAACCGTTCTCGTATGACTTCCCCTGGGCTAATACGTTCGGAATGGCCAGTATATTGAATTTCTGAGATGGTGCATGAAAAATCGATCAAAACTCGACTTCATGCTCGACTTTGCATAAAGTTCATGACCGTTGTGTTTGTTCACGAAACCGTGCTCGTACGACTTCCCATGGGCTAATACATTGGGAATGGCCAGTATTTTGAATTTTCAAGATGGTGCACGAAACATCGATCGAAACTCGACTTCGCGCGCGACTTTGTGCAAAGTTTATAATCGTCACATTTTTTCGTGAAACTATGCTCATACGACTTTCGATGGGCTAATACGTTGGGAATGGCCAGTATTTTGAGTTTCCGAGATAATGCACAAAAAACCGATCGAAACTCGACATCACGCATGACTTCGCGTAAAGTTTATGACTGTCACGTTATTTCGTGATACCTTGCTCGTATGACTTCCCATGGGCTAATACGTTGGGAATGACCAGTATTTTAAATTTCTGAGATGGTGCATGAAAAATCAATCGAAACTCGACTTCGCACGCGACATTACGTAAAGTTTATGACCGTCGTAAACTATGGAGTTCTCACCCTAAGTTCCTCGAAGTTATTAAGTCAGCTTGGGACATTAATGTGTTTGGTTCTCCCCCTTACATCCTATGTCAAAAACTAAAGGCATGCAAAGTAGCACTTAAGGAGTAGAATTCAACTACATTTAGAAATATCACCAACTGGGTTCAGACATACAAGAAAGAACTTATGGCAGTGCAAAGTGAGCTAAATCTTCAACCTCTGGATGCAAATCTTATGTACAAAGAGGCTGCTACTAGAAATAACTTTATGCAAGCTTTGAAGCAGGAGGAATGCTTTTTGAAACAGAAGTCACGACAGCATTGGCTTACTCTAGGGGATTCTAATACGAAGTTTTTCTATGTTGCTATTGCTACCAGAAGGGCTACTAATCACATCAAAAAATGCAAAGGTATAGATGGTAATCTCATTGAGGATTTGGATGAGGTTAAAAATTACACCAAGTAATTTTTTTATTCCTTACTCAATTAGGAGCAGCAGCCTAATAGTATTCAGGTTGGGCCTACAAGATGACTTGATTCTGAAGCCCTCTCTCTTCTTAATCTGAAGCCCTCTCTCTTCTTAATGCCCCAATAACGGATGATGAAATTGTGAAAGTTGTTTTTAAGTCCCCGAAGCACAAAAGCCCTGGTCTAGATGGATTTTCAGCTAAGTTTTATCAAATTGCATGGTCTATTGTAGGCAATGATGTCATAAAAGCTTGTCGACATTTTTTCTCCTCAGGTCATATTCTTAAAGAAATGAATTGCACTTTTATTTCTTTAGTGCCCAAGAATGATGGAGCTGATTCATTGGAGAATTATCATCCTATTTCACTGTGCAACTTTATTTATAAGGTTATCTCTAAGGTGCTGGCAGATAGGTTTCAAAAGGTTATGAATAAGGTCATTAGTCTAAATCAGGCTGCTTTTCTTAAAGGGAGGAGTATTCATCATAATATCCTACTTGCTAATGATTTGGTTAAGGATCTACACTCGAAAACAAGAGGGAAAAAGATTTGTTTTAAAGCTGATTTATAAAAGGCCTTTGACTCAGTCAATAGGCATTTTATATTTACACGATGCTCCATAATAGGGGCTTCCCTCAGCACTGGGTTAAATGGATTCAATGTTGCTTGGAAATTCCAAAATTTTTTATTCTCTTTAATGGTTCACCTATTGGTTTCTTCGGGAGTAAGAATGACATTCGGCAAGGCGATCCACTATCTCCTTATCTTTTTACCATTGCAATGGAAAGGCTCAGTTGTATGTTAGAAGAGGCAATTTCCAATGGCAAAATTAAGGTACCATATTATGGTTTTGTTTATATCTCTCACAGTTGACGACCTTATTATCCTCCTTCGAGATGATCCATTTTCTGTGAGTAATCTGGCATATATTCTTAATGAATTTGGTATAGTTTTTGGTCTTAAACTAAACCATGTAAAGAGCAAAGTATATATGGGTGCTTACATTGACAATAAGGACCATATTGCTCAAACTTTGGGAGTTGCTGAAGGAAATTTACTGGTTCCTTACTTGGGTCTCCCACTTATATCCACTAGAATCAACAAAGTCTCCTGTCAGCCTATCCTACAAAAAATTAAGAATAGAATTTCCTCTTAGAAAAATAGGCTTCTTTCTAAAGCTGGACAACTTGAACTTATTCGATCTGTGTTGATCTCTTATTCTATTTATTGGTCTCATGCATTCCTTCTACCTGCTGGGCTTCTCCATGAAATTGATAAATTACTTATGAACTTCTTCTCGAATGTTACAAATAGTAAGACAATGCACATGGTGAATTGGGGTAACATTTGCAAACTGAAGGATGAAGGGGGGGCTGAATCTTCAACATATTAGAGATTTGAATAAAGCTTGCCTGGTAAAACAATTATGGGATATTTTACAAAACAAGTCTTCCTTATGGTCACAATGGGTTTTTGCTAGGTACCTAACCAAGGAATCAATCTGGGAAGCATCCGCAAAAACATCTCATTCTGCTGCTTGGAAAGGAATTCTGAAGGCAAGGAGGTGGCTACGTAACAACATTTCTTATGAGATCTCTTCTGGAACCAATATTAATATCTAGTATGACCCTTGAGTGAATGGGAAAAGTATATTTCAGATATTTGGTGATAGAGTACGACAGGATCTGGGGGCCCCTAAAGATTGGAAGGTGTCTGAATTCATTGACAATGGTACATGGTGTCTTCCCAACCCTACCTCTCCTGACATGTTATCACTTTGGCTGACTATTAGGGCTATTCCAATCAAGAATAATTCTTCAGATATGCTTATTTCGCTTCATGATAATGGTAAATTTAGAGCTACATCTGCATGGAACCAAATTAGATGACGAAACAATAAGTGGATCCCAAGTAGTTGGACATGGGATAGTCCATGCTCACAGCGACATTCCTTATGTATATGGTAGGCCCTTCTCGGCAAACTTCCTACGATGGACAATATGCAGCAAAGAGGTATTTATATTATAAATCAGTGCTCTTTGTGTATGCAAAAGGAAGAAAGTGTTGACCATCTCTACTTTGCTTGTGATTATTCTTCTTGGATATAGAAGGAGATCTTAAGCGATTTGATCTTCAAAGGCTACCACGGCCAAACATGCATCATCAATTAGAAATGCTTATGCAAGACTTCTCAAAAAAAGGGCCTCTTACACAACTAGCAAGAATTACATTCAAATGTGCAATTTGGTGGATTTGGAAGGAGAGGTGTGACAGATTTTTTGAGTGTCACAACACGAACAAAGCTCAAATTCTGATAGAGATTCTTCAGGACACACAATCATGTATGGAGCAAGAATTGAACATAGAGCACCTAACAAGAAGAGAGAAAGGGATTTTCACAAGATTCAATTTTTCCATTAGTCAATAATCTCTCGAATAATGATGAAGATTGTAATGTATTATATGGGGCAAAGCTTATATTTTGTGATGTATCCACAAGTAGTCCAGAACAGTCTAGCTATTGCATTTTATTATTTATTAACTTCCTTGTGCTACTCTTGGAGATGAGTTTGATGAAATGTGCCCATTTCACCATCTTTAGGTGGGGTGCAATCTTCTTGACTACACTAAGAGATTTCAGGCTTTAGTCTATGGCTTGTATAGACAAAGCTTCTTTGTACAAACCTTTTACAAAATACATTATCTTTACTTACCAAAAAAAAATCGATCGAAACTTGACTTTGCGCACGACTTTGAGCAAAGTTTATGACCGTCATGTTTTTTTTCACGAAACCGACCTCGTACGTCTCCCCATGAGCTAATACGTTGGGAACGGCTAGTATTTTGAATTTCCGAGACGGTGCAAGAAAATCCGATCGAAACTCGACTTCAAGTGCGACTTTGCGCAAAGTTTATGACCATTGTATTTTATCGCAAAATCGTGCTCGTATGACTTCCCATGGGCTAATACGTTGGGAATGGCCAGTATTTTGAATTTTCGAGATGGTGCATGAAAAACCAATCGAAACTCGACTTCGAGCGCGACATTGTGCAAAGTTTATGAGCGTCACATTTTTTTGCAAAACCATGCTCATACGACTTCCCATGGGCTAATACATTGGGAATGGCTAGTATTTTGAATTTCCGAGATGGTGCACGTAAAATCGATCGAAAGTCAACTTCACGTGCAGCTTTGTGCAAAGTTTATGACTATCATATTTTTTCGTGAAACCATGCTCGTACGACTTCCCATGGGCTATTATATTGGGAATAGCCAGTATTTGGAATTTTCGAGACAGTGCATGAAAAACCGATCAAAACTCGACTTCGAGCGTGACTTTGCACAAAGTTTATGACCGTCACATTTTTTCGTAAAACCGTGCTCGTACGACTTCCCATGGGCTAATACGTTGGGAATAGCCAGTATTTTGAATTTTCGAGACGGGGCATGAAAAATTGATCGAAACTCGACTTCGAGCGCGACTTTGCGCAAAGTTTATGACCATCATATTTTTTCACGAAACCGTGCTCGTACGGGTTCCCATGGGCTAATACGTTGGGAATGGCCAGTATTTTGAATTTCTGAGATGGTGCAAGAAAAATCGATCGAAACTCGTCTTCGAGCGTGGCTTTATGCAAAGTTTATGACCGTCGTATTTTTTCACAAAACCGTGCTTGTACGACTTCCGAAGGGCTAATACGTTGGGAATGGTCAGTATTTTGAATTTCCAAGATGGTGCATAAAAAATCGATCGAAACTCGACTTTGAGCGTGACTTTACACAAAGTTTATAACCGTCACAATTTCTTGTGAAATCGTGCTCGTGCGACTTCCCAAGGCCTAATACATTGAGAATGGCCAATATTTTGACTTTCTGAGATGGTACATAAAAAATCGATCGAAACTCGACTTCGAGCGCGACTTTGTGCAAAGTTTATGACTGTCACATTTTTTCGTGAAACCTTGCTCGTACGACTTCCCATGGGCTATTATACTAGGAATAGCCAATATTTTAAATTTCCAAGACGGTGCATGAAAAATCAATCGAAACTCGACTTCGAGCGCGACTTTACGCAAAGTTTATGACCGTCGCATTTTTTCACCAAACGTGCTCGTACGATTTCCCATGGGTTAATACGTTGGGAATGGCTAGTATTTTGAATTTCTGAGACAGTGCATGAAAAATCGATCGAAACTCGACTTCGAGCGTGACTTTATGCAAAGTTTAAGTCCATCATATTTTTTCGCGAAATCGAGCTCGTACGACTTCCCATGGGCTAATACGTTGGGAATGGCAAGTATTTTGAATTTCTGAGATGGTGCATGAAAAATCGATCGAAACTCGACTTCAAGTGCGACTTTGTGCAAAGTTTATGACCGTCACGTTTTTTCGTGAAATCATGCTCATACGACGTCCTATGGGCTATTATATTCGGAATGGCCAGTATTTTGAATTTTCGAAGCGGTGCATGAAAAACTGATCGAAACTCCACTTCGAGCGCGACTTTACGCAAAGTTTATGACCGTCACATTTTTTCACAAAACCATGCTCGTACGAATTCCCATGGGCTATTATTTTAGGAACGACCAGGATTTTGAATTTTCGAGACGGTGCATGAAAAACCGATCGAAACTCGACTTCGAGCGTGACTTTTCGTAAAGTTTATAATCATCATGTTCACAAAACCATGCTCGTACGACTTCTCATGGGCTAATACATTTGGAAGAGCAAGTATTTTGAATTTCTAAGATGGTGCATGAAAAATCGATCGAAACACGACTTCACGCACGACATTGCACAAAGTTTATGAACGTTACATTTTTTTACGAAACCATGCTCGTACGACTTCCCATGGGCTAATATGTTTGGAATGACCAGTATTTTGAAATTATGAGAGGGCGTACGAAAAATCGATTGAAACTCGACTACGCGCAAAGCTTATGACCATTGCGTTTTTTCATAAAATTATGCTCGTATGACTTCCCATGGGCAAATACGTTTGGAATGGCCAGTATTTTGAATTTTCGAGGCGATGCATGAAAAACTAATTAAAACTCGATTTTACGCGCGGCAAAATAGTGCTCGTACGACTTCCCATGGGCTAATACGTTGGGAATGGCTAGCATTTTGAATTTCCGAACGGTGCATGAAAAATCGATCGAAACTTGACTTCGAGCGCGACTTTACACAAAGTTTATGACTGTCGCATTTTTTCGCGAAACCATGCTCGTACGACTTCCCATAGGCTAATACATTAGGAATGGCCAGTATTTTGAATTTTCGAGATGGTGCATGAAAAACTAATCGAAACTCGACTTCGCGTGCAACTTTGTGTAATGTTTATGACCATCACATTTTTTCGCGAAACAATGCTCGTACGACTTCCCATGGGCTAATACATTGGGAATGGCTAGTATTTTGAATTTCTGAGATGGTGCATGAAAAACCAATCGAAACTCGACTTCGAGCGCGACATTGCATAAAGTTTATGACCATCATTTTTTTTCGTGAAACCATGCTCGTACGACTTCCTGCTAATACGTTGGGAATGGCTAGTATTTGGAATTTCCGAGGCGGTGCACGAAAAGTCATTCGAAATTCGACTTCGCGTATGACTTTGCGCAAAGTTTATGACTGTCGTATTTTTTTTTGCGAAACCATGCTTATACGACTTCCCATAGGCCATTATATTGGAAATGGCCAGTATTTTGAATTTCCGAGACGATGTATGAAAAACCGATCGAAACTCGACTTCGAGCGCGACGTTGCGTAAAGTTTATGACCGTTGCATTTTTCATGAAACCGTGCTCGTACGACTTCCCATGGGATAATACGTTGGGAATGGCCAGCATTTTGAATTTTCGAGATGGTGCATGAAAAATTGATCGAAACTCAACTTCGAGCGCGACATTGCATAAAATTTATGATCGTCACATTTTTTCATGAAATCGTGCTTATATAACATCCCATGTACTAATAAGTTGGGAATGGCCAGTATTTTGAATTTTTGAGACGATGCATGAAAATCAGATCGAAACTCGGCTTCGCACGAAACTTTGCGCAGGGTTTATGACCATCATGTTTTTTTGTGAAACCATACTCGTACGACTTCCCGTGGCTAATACGTCAGGAATGGCTAGTATTTTGAATTTTCGAGACGGTGCATGAACAACCGATCTAAACTCGACTTCGTGTGTGACATTACGTAAAGTTTATGACCATCGCATCTTTTCGCAAACCCGTGCTCGTACGACTTCCCATGGGATAATACATTAGAAATGGCGAGTATTTTCAATTTTTGAGATGGTGCACAAAAAATAGATCGAAAGTCGACTTCGCACGTGACTTTGCGCAATGTTTATGACTGTTATGTGTTTTTGTGAAACCGTGCACGTATGACTTCCCATTGATTCATACGTTGGGAATGGCCAGTATTTTGAATTTCAGAGATGGTGCACAAAAAATCGATCGAAACTCGTCTTCACGCGTGACTTTAAGCAAAGTTAATGACCGTCATTTTTTTTAGTGCAACTATGCTCGTACGACTTCCCATGGGCTAATACATTTGGAATAGCAAGTATTTTGAATTTTTGAGACGGTGCACGAAAAATCGATCGAAACACGACTTCACGCACAACACTGCGCAAAGTTTATGAACGTTGCATTTTTTGTGTAATCGTGCTCGTACGACTTCCCATGGGCTAATATGTTTGGAATGGCCAGTATTTTGAAATTACAAGAGGGCGCACAAAAAATCGATCGAAACTCAACTTCGCGCAACGTTTATGACCATCGCATTTTTTCGTAAAATTGTGCTCGTATGACTTCCCATTGGCAAATAATACGTTTGAAATAGCCAGTGTTTTGAATTTTCGAGATGATGCACGAAAAATCGATCGAAACTCAACTTCGCATGAGGCAAAATTGTGCTCGTAGGACTTCCCATGGGCTAATACGTTGGGAATGGCCAGTATTTTGAATTTCCGAATGGTGCATGAAAAATTGATCGAAACTCGACTTCGAGCGCGACTTTGCGCAAAGTTATTGACCGTTGTATTTTTTCAAGAAACCGTCATATTTTTTCACGAAACCGTGCTCGTACGACTTTCCGTGGGCTAATACATTGGGAATGGCTAGTAAGTATTTTGAATTTCCGAGGCAATGCACGAAAAACCGATTGAAAGTCCACTTTATGCACGACTTTGCGCAAAGTTTATGACTGTCACATTTTTTCACGAAACCATGCTCATACGACTTCCCATGGGCTGTTATATTGGGAATGGCCAGTATTCTAAATTTTCGAGACGGTGCATGAAAAATCGATCGAAACTCGACTTTGAGAGTGACTTTGCACAAAGTTTATGACCGTTGCATTTTTTCACGAAACCGTGCTCGTACGACTTCCCATGGGATAATACGTTGGGAATGGCTAGTATTTTGAATTTTCGAGATGGTGCATGAAAAACCAATCGAAACTCGACTTCGAGCATGACATTGCGCAAAGTTTTTGATCGTCACATTTTTTCATGAAACCGTGCTCATACAACATCCCATGGTTTAATAAGTTGGGAATGGCTAGTATTTTGAATTTTCGAGATGATGCATGAAAATCCGATCGAAACTCGGCTTCGCACGCTACTTTCCGCAGGGATTATGATCGTCATGTTTTTTCATGAAACCATACTCGTATGACTTCCTGTGGACTGATACGTCAGGAGTGGCCAGTATTTTGAATTTCCGAGATGGTGCACGAACAACCGATCGAAACTCGACTTCGCGTGTGACATTGCGTAAAGTTTATGACCATTGCATTTTTTCACCAAACCATGCTCGTACGACTTCCCATGGGATAATACATTAGGAATGGTGAGTATTTTCAATTTTCGAGATGGTGCATGAAAAATCGATCGAAAGTCCACTTCACGCGTGACTCTGCACAATGTTTATGATTGTCATATTTTTTTGTGAAACCGTGCACGTACGACTTCCCATTGACTCATACGTTGGGAATGGCCAGTATTTTAAATTTTCGAGATAGTGCACGAAAAATCGATCGAAACTCGTCTTCGCGCGTGACTTTAAGCAAAGTTAATGACCGTCGTATTTTTTCGTGAAACTATGCTCGTATGACTTCCCATGGGCTAATACATTTGGAATAGCAAGTATTTTGAATTTCAGAGACGGTGCATAAAAAATCCATCGAAACACGACTTCGCGCACAACATTGCGCAAAGTTTATGAACGTTGTATTTTTTTGCGAAACCGTGCTCGTACGACTTCCCATTGGCTAATATGTTTGGAATTGGCAGTATTTTGAAATTACAGGAGGGCGCATAAAAAACCGATCGAAACTCGACTTCGTGCAAAGTTTATTACCATCACATTTTTTCGTAAAATTGTGCTCGTATGACTTCCCATGGGCAAATAAAACGTTTGGAATGGTCAGTATTTTGAATTTCCGAGATGATGCACGAAAAATCGATCGAAACTTGACTTCGCATGCGACAAAATTGTGCTCGTACGACTTCCCAAGGGCTAATACGTTAGGAATGGTCAGTATTTTGAATTTCCAAGACGGTGCATGAAAAAACGATCGAAACTCGACTTCGAGCATGACTTTATGCAAATTTATTGACCGTTGCATTTTTTCGAGAAACTGTGGTCGTACGACTTCCCATGGGCTATTATATTGGGAATGGCCAGTATTTTGAATTTTCAAGATGGTGCATGAAAAACTGATCGAAACTCGGCTTCGAGCGTGACTTTATGCAAAGTTTATGACCGTCAAGTTTGTTCACAAAACCATGCTCGTACGACTTCCCATGGGCTATTATATTGGGAATGACCAGTATTTTGAATTTTAGAGACGGTGCATGAAAAACCGATCGAAACTCGACTTCATGTGCAACTTTATGCAATGTTTATAACCATCACATTTTTTCACGAAACAATGCTCGTACGACTTCCCAAGGGCTAATACATTGGGAATAGCCAGTATTTTGAATTTCTGAGACGGTGCATGAAAAATCGATCAAAACTCGACTTCGAGCGTGACTTTGCGCAAAGTTTATGACCGTCACGTTTTTTCGCGAAATTGTGCTCGTACGACTTCCTGTGGGCTAATACGTTGGGAATGACAAGTATTTTGAATTTTCAAGGCAGTGCACGAAAAACCGATCGAAACTCAACTTTGCGCATGACTTTGCACAAAGTTTATGGCTGTCACATTTTTTCGCGAAACCATGCTCATACAACTTCCCATGGGCTATTATATTGGGAATGGCTAGTATTTTGAATTTTCGAGACGGTGCATGAAAAATCGATCAAAACTTGACTTTGAGCGCGACTTTGCACAAAGTTTATTATCGTTGTATTTTTTCATGAAACCGTGCTCGTACGACGTCCCATCGGATAATACGTTGGGAATGGCCAGTATTTTGAGTTTTCGAGATGGTGCATGATAAACCGATCGAAACTCGACTTCGAGCACGATATTGCACAAAGTTTTTGATCGTCTCATTTGTTCATGAAACCGTGCTCATACGACTTGCCATAGTCTAATAAGTTGGGAATGGCTAGTATTTTGAATTTTCGAGACGGTGCTTGAACATCCGATCGAAACTCGGCTTCGCACGCGACTTTGCGCAGGGTTTATGACTGTCATGTTTTTTCGTGAAACCATACTCGTATGACTTCCCATGGGCTAATACGTCAAGAATGGCTAGTATTTTGAATTTCCGAGACGGTGCACGAACAACCGATCGAAACTCGACTTCATGTATGACATTACGTAAAGTTTATGACCATTGCATTTTTTCACAAAACCGTGCTCGTACGACTTCCCATGGGATAATACATTAGGAATGACGAGTATTTTGAATTTTCGAGATGGTGCACGAAAAATCGATCGAAACTCGTCTTTGCGCGTGACTTTAAGTAAGGTTAATGACCGTTGTATTTTTTTGTGAAACTATGCTCGTACGAATTCCCATGGGCCAATACATTTGGAAAAGCAAGTATTTTGAATTTCTGAGACGGTGCATGAAAAATCGATCGAAACACGGCTTCGCGCACAACATTACGCAAAGTTTATGAACGTTGCATTTTTTGCGAAACCGTGCTCGTACGACTTCCCATGGGCTAATATGTTTGGAATGGCCAGTATTTTGAAATTACAATAGGGCGCACAAAAAACGATCGAAACTCGACTTCGCACAATGTTTATGACCATCGTATTTTTTCAGAAAATTGTGCTCGTATGACTTCCCATGGGCAAATAATACATTTGGAATGGCTAGTATTTTGAATTTCCGAGACGATGCATGAAAAATTGATCGAAACTCGATTTCGCATGGGGCAAAATTGTGCTCGTACGACTTCCCATGGGCTAATATGTTGGGAATGGCCAATATTTTGAATTTCCGAACGGTGCATGAAAAATCGATCGAAACTCGACTTCGAGCGTGACAAGTAAAGTTATTGACCGTCGTATTTTTTCGAGAAACCGTGCTCGTATGACTTCCCATGGGCTATTATATTGGGAATGGCCAGTATTTTTAATTTTTGAGACAGTGCATGAAAAATTGATCGAAACTCAGCTTCGAGCACGACTTTATGCAAAGTTTATGACCGTCAAGTTTTTTCCAAAACCATGCTCGTACGACTTCCCAAAGGCTATTATATTGGGAATGACCAGTATTTTGAATTTCCAAGACAGTGCATGAAAAACCGATCGAAACTCGACTTCGTGTGCAACTTTATGCAATGTTTATAACCATCATATTTTTTCGCAAAACAATGCTCGTACGACTTCCCATAAGCTAATACATTGGGAATGGCCAGTATTTTGAATTTCTGAGACGATGCATGAAAAACTGATTGAAACTCGACTTCAAGCGCCACTTTGCACAAAGTTTATGATCGTCACGTTTTTGGTGAAACCGTGCTCGTACGACTTCCCGTGGGCTAATACATTGGGAATGGCTAGTATTTTGAATTCCCGAGGCAGTGCATGAAAAACGGATCGAAAGTCAACTTTGCGCACGACTTTGCGCAAAGTTTATGACTGTCACATTTTTTCGTGAAACCATGCTCATACGACTTCCCATGGGCTATTATATTGGGAATGGCCGGTATTTTGAATTTTCGAGACGGTGCATGAAAAACCAATCGAAACTCGGCTTCGAGCGTGACTTTACACAAAGTTTATGAGCATCATGTTTTTTCACAAAACCATCCTCGTACAACTTCCCATGTGCTATTATATTGGGAATGACCAGTATTTTAAATTTCTAAGACAGTGCATGAAAAACCGATCGAAACTCGACTTCGTGTGCAACTTTGTGCAATGTTTATAACCATCACATTTTTTCGCAAAACAATGCTCGTACGACTTCCCATGGGCAAGTACATTGGGAATGGCCAGTATTTTGAATTTCCGAGATGGTGCATGAAAAATCGATCGAAACTCAACTTCGAGTGCGACTTTGTGCAATGTTTATGACCGTCACGGTTTTTTGCGAAACCGTGCTCATACGACTTCCCGTGGGCTAATACGTTTGGAATGGCTAGTGTTTTGAATTTTCGAGGCTGTGCACGAAAAATCGATCGAAACTCAACTTTGCGCACGACTTTACGCAAAGTTTATGACTGTCACATTTTTTCGTGAGACCATGCTCATACGACTTCCCATGGGCTATTATATTGGGAATGACCAGTATTTTGAATTTCCGAAACGGTGCATGAAAAATCGATCGAAACCCGACTTCGAGCATGACTTTGCACAAAGTTTATGACTGTTGCATTTTTTCATGAAACCGTGCTCGTACGACTTTCCATGGGATAATACATTGGGAATGGCTAGTATTTTGAATTTTCGAGATGGTGCATGAAAAACAGATCGAAACTCGACTTCGAGCACGACATTGCACAAAGTTTTTGAGCGTCACATTTTTTGGTGAAACCGTGCTCATATGACTTCCCATGGTCTAAAAAGTTGGGAATGGCTAGTACTTTGAATTTTTGAGACGGTGCATGAAAATCCGATCAAGACTCGGCTTCGCACGCGACATTGCACAGGGTTTATGACCGTCATGTTTTTCTTATGAAACCATACTCGTACGACTTCTCGGGGGCTAATACTTCAGGAATGGCCAGTATTTTGAATTTTCGAGATGGTGCACGAACAACCAATCGAAACTCGACTTCGCGTGTGACATTGTGCAAAGTTTATGACCATCGCATTTTTTTGCGAAACCATGCTCGTACGACTTCCCATGGGATAGTACATTGGGAATGGCGTGATTTTGTGTAATGTTTATGACCGTTATGTTTTTTCGTGAAACCATGCTCGTACGACTTCCCATGGGCTAATACGTTGTGAATGGCTAGTATTTTGAATTTCCGAGATGGTGCACAAAAAATCGATCGAAACTTATCTTCATGCGTGACTTTAAGTAAAGTTAATGACCATCATATTTTTTCGCGAAACTGTGCTCGTACGACTTCCCATGGGCTAATACATTTGGAATAGCAAGTATTTTGAATTTCTGAGATAGTGCATGAAAAATCGATCGAAACATGACTTCGCGCACGACATTGTGCAAAGTTTATGAACGTTGCATTTTTTTGCGAAACCGTGCTCGTACGACTTCCCATGGGCTAATATATTTGGAATGGCCAGTATTTTGAAATTATGAGTGGGTGCACAAAAAAGCGATCGAAACTCGACTTCGCGCGGGTTTATGACCATCGCGTTTTTTTACAAAATTGTGCTCGTATGACGACCCATGGGCAAATAAGTTTAGAATGGCCAGTATTTTGAATTTTCCAGACGATGCACGAAAAATCGATCGAAACTCAACTTCGCGTGCGACAAAATTATGCTCGTACGACTTCCCATGGGCTAATACGTTGGGAATGTCCAGTATTTTGAATTTCCGAACGGTGTATGAAAAATCGAACGAAACTCGACTTCGAGCGTGACTTTACGTAACGTTTATGACCGTCGCATTTTTTTGTGAAACCATGCTCGTACGACTTCCTATGGGCTAGTACATTGGGAATGGCTTGAATTTCTGAGATGGTGCATGAAAAATCGATCGAAACTCGACTTCAAGCGTGACTTTGCGCAAAGTTTATGACCGTCACGTTTTTTCGCGAAACCATGCTCGTACGACTTCCCATGGGCTATTATATTGGGAATGGCCAGTATTTTGAATTTCCGAAACGGTGCATCAAAAACCGATCGAAACTCGACTTCGAGTGCGACTTTACACAAAGTTTATGACCATCACATTTTTTCACAAAACCATGCTAGTACGACATCCCATGAGCTATTATATTGGGAATGACCAATATTTTCAATTTCCAAGATGGTGCATGAAAAATCGATCGAAACTCGACTTCGAGCGCGAGTTTGCGTAAATTTTATAACCGTCGCATTTTTTCGTGAAACCATGCATGTACAAATTCCTATGGGCTAGTATATTGGGAATGGCCAGTATTTTGAATTTCCGAGATCGTGCATGAAAAACTGATACAAACTCGACTTCAAGCGTGACTTTGCGCAAAGTTTATGATCGTCACATTTTTTCGTGAAACCGTGCTTGTACGACTTCCAATGGGCTAATATGTTAGGAATGGCCAGTGTTTTGAATTTCTGAGACGGTGCATGAAAAATCTATCGAAACTCGACTTCGAGCGCGACTTTGTGCAAAGTTTACAGCCGTCACATTTTTTCGTGAAACCATGCTCGTACGACTTCCCATGGGCTAATACGTTGGGAATGGCCAGTATTTTGAATTTTCGAGGTGGTTTACGAAAAACCGATCAAAACTCGACTTCGTGCACAACTTTGCGCAAAGTTTATGACTGTCACATTCTTTTGCAAAACCATGCTCATCCAACTTCCCATGGGCTATTATATTGGGAATGGCCAGTATTTTGAATTTCCAAGATGGTGCATGAAAAATCGATTGAAACTCGACTTCGAGCGTGACTTCGCGCAAAGTTTATGACCGTTGCATTTTTTCACGAAACCATGCTCGTATGACTTCCCATGGGCTAATACGTTGGGAATGGCCAGTATTTTGAATTTTCGAGATGGTGCATGAAAAATCGATTGTAACTCGACTTCGAGCGCGACATTGCGCAAAGTTGATGATCGTCACATTTTTTTGTGAAACCATGCTCATACGACTTCCTATGGTTAAATACATTGGAAATGGCTAGTATTTTGAATTTCCGAGACGGTGGATGAAAATCCGATCGAAACTCAGCTTTGCGCACGACTTTGCGCAGAGTTTATGACCCTCATGTTTTTTTACGAAACATGCTCGCACGACTTTACGTGGGCTAATACGTCAGGAATGGCCAGTATTTTGAATTTTCCAGATGGTGCACGAACAACCGATCGAAACTCGACTTCGCGTGTGACATTGGGCAAAGTTTTTGACCATCGTATTTTTTCGTGAAATCATGTCCGTACGACTTCCTATGGGATAATATATTGGGAATGGCCAGTATTTTGAATTTCCGAGATGGTGCATGAAAAACTGATCACAAGTCGACTTCGCACGCGAGTTTGCGCAAATTTATGACCGTCACATATTGTCGTGAAATCATGCTCATACGATTTCCCATGGGCTAATACGTTCGGAATGGCCAGTATTTTGAATTTCCGAGATAGTGCACAAAAACCAATGGAAACTCAACTTCTCGCACAAAGTTTATGACCATCGTATTTTTTTACGAAACCGTACTCATACGACTTCCTATAGGCTAATATGTTTAGAATAGCTAGTATTTTGAATTTCTAAGACAGTGCATGAAAAATCGATTGAAACTCGACTTCGAGCACGACTTTGCGCAAAGTTTATGACCGTTGTACTTTTTCACGAAATCGTGCTCGTACGACTTCCCATGGGCTAATATGTTGGGAATGGCTAGTATTTTGAATTTTCGAGACAGTGCTTGAGAAACCGATCAAAACTCGACTTCGAGCGCGACATTGCGCAAGGTTTATGACTGTCACATTTCATCGTGAAACCGTGCTCATATGACATCTTGTGGTCTAATACATTGGAAACGGCCAGTATTTTGAATTTCTGAGATGGTGGATGAAAATTTGATCGAAACTCGGCTTCACGCATGACTTTACGCAGAGTTTAAGACCATCATGTTTTTTTACGAAACATGTTCGTACGACTTTCCGTGGCCTAATACGTCAGGGATGGCCAATATTTTGAATTTTTGAGATGGTGCACGAACAACCGATCGAAACTCGACTTCGCGAAATGGTCTAATAAATATAGGGCTTAACTTTCCTTTTTTTCTTAAATCTTAACATGCCCTTGGAAGGAGAGACCTTAAAGAATACAAAATCCCCTACTTGAAACTGAATTTCTCGTCTTCTATTATCAGCATAGCTCTTTTGATGACTCTGAGTAGTCTTTAGTCTTTCTCTTATAACTTGAATCTTTTTTGTAGTCTCCTGTACTTTATCAGGTGCTAATAATTTCCTATCGCTAACTTCCTCCCAACAAATAGGCATTCTGCACTTTCGCCTATACAAAGCTTCATAAGGAGCCATCGGAATACTAGACTGGTAACTATTATTGTAGGTGAACTCAACAAGAGAAATATTTTTATCCCACTCACTTTTCCAATCCATAATATAAGCTCTAAGCAAATCCTCAAGTGTTTGAATTATTCTTTCTAATTGCCCATCAGTTTGAGAGTGATAAGCAGTGCTAAACTTGACTTTAGTGCCCATAGATTCTTGTTATCTTCACCATAATCTAGAAAGGAATCTGGAGTCTCTATCAGAGATGATTTCTTTTGGAACACCATAAAACCTTACTATTTCACCAATATATAATTCAACAAGACTATCCATAGAATATGTCATATTAACCGATAGAAAATGTGTTGATTTGGTAAACCTATCAATAATCACCCACCCATATAACATCATGCTTTCTGGAGATTCTTGGTAGACCTGAAACAAAATCCTTGGTAATACTTTCCCATTTCTATTCAGGAATATCTAAAGGTTGTAACAAACCTCCAAGTCTTTGGTGTTCAACTTTGATTTACTGGAAAGTTAAATATTTTGATACATATATTGCAATACCCTTTTTCATGCCTTCCCACTACTAGTTACAGGTGCCCTACAAGCCAATCACATGAGTGATGGCACGTGTGATACACTGCGTAATCTTTTTGCTTATAATTAATATTGATATATTCTCATATTATATTATTTGTTGCATATATATTGTGATGTCCTTGGTTTTGTGCAATGGGAATCGGATCGTGATAAGATCACGATAATGAGATCGATTCATTTTTAAATACAGATCCTAAATAATCTCAGTCATAGGTTACCCGAGAGGGACATTAAGATAACCAGACAGATTGGTGTACTGTATACCCATCCATATAATGGAGGTGGCTGCTCTTGTAGCCACTTATGTGGAGACACTAAGGATATAGTGCAGGTGCTCATTGAAGAATGAGTTCACTGATTGATCTGCTTGTGTAATGCTATATGGTTAATAATACCTAATGTCAGACAGTGATTCCATAGTCCCAGTTGTGTATCTGGTTCTTAGACTTGAGACACCAAGGATGCCTTGCATGAGTACTCTTTTCTTTGATGCTAGACTTACAGGTTGGAAAGCTCCAAATCTGGTACAATTGGTTATCGAAATTAGTAGCCAACCTTACGAAGGCAATTAAGTGTCAATAGAGGATCATCCACTCTCGGTATCACGAGAGGAACATCTCATATATGCTTGCTCAAATAAATCCCTGGCCAGGGTCATTGGGATTATTGAGAGAGAAGGAGTTCTCTGGTAGAATCCGATAAGAGCAAGATAAACTGATTTTATATATGACCTGACAGTACCATGTCCTAGAGGATAACCTGTGCATTGATCTTATACTTCAGTCCCTACTAGATTCCTTTTTCCACTTCATCATGAATTTTAACATGAGCAAGTTTGAGGTGACTTTTCCTGAACTCCTCAATATGTTGAGGGAAGCTGAGAGTGCCATCAAGAAGGAGAAGCCAATTCTCTATATTGGTGAGACCAAAAAGAATAGGAAGGCTAGCAAGACCCTTAAGAAGCGCGAGGGCAAAGAAAGACTAGGTAAGACAAATGTTGCCAAGAAATACCTGGGAAAGGACAAAGGACAATGCTTCCATTATGACCAAGACGAATATTGTAAGAGGAACTATAAGGACTATCTTGCAAAGAAGGCAAGACAGAAGCTTGGAGAAGCTTCAGGTATATTCATGATTAGTCTCCACTTGTCATATTTTTATGATAACACATGGGTATTGGATACCGGGAGTGTTTATCATGTCTGCAATTCGTTGCAAGTTCTAGCAAGACCTAGGAGATTGGCTAGAGGCGAGATGGACCTCAAGATGGGAAATGGAGCAAGAGTTATTACAGTTACTATAGGAGAGGTCACCCTACATCTGCCTAGTGGAACTATTATTACATTAGATACATGCTATTTTGTTCCCTCTATTATCAAAAACATTATTTCTATCTCTTGTTTGACAATTAGTGGATATAAATTATGGATGTTCAATAATTATGGATGATGAGATCATCACTAGAGGGACTCTTATAAATGGCTTACATATGTTAGACACTTCTCCATACATTACGAATATAAATATGTCTAAGAGAAAAAGAGATGAGGTGAATAATGCATACCTATGGCATTGTAGGTTAGGTCATATACATGAGGGAAGGGTTCAAAAGTTACTGAAAGATGGATACTTAGATCCATTTGACTATGAGACATATGCAACTTGCGAACCTTGCCTTCGTGGGAAGATGACAAACTCTTCTTTTAGTGGAATTAGAGAGAGCCACCGAGTTATTGGAACTTATACTTCATTACATTCACTGGAGAGAGAGAGCCATCGAGTGATGTATGTGGTCCCATGTCGACTCAGGCTATAGGTGGTTACTCATACTTCATTACATTCACTTATGATTTCTCTAAGTATGGACACACGTACTTAATAAAGTACAAATCTGAGGCCTTCGAGAAATTCAACGAATATAAGAATGAGGTAGAGAATTAACTTGGAAAGGGTATTAAGACACTTTAATCAGATCGATGAGGAGAGTACTTGGGTACAGAGTTCACCCATTTCCTCAAGGACGATGGGATTCTATCCCAGTGGACACCTCCTTATACACCTCAACTCAATGGTGTATCAAAAGGGAGGAATCACACACTGTTAGACATGGTGCGGTCCATGATGAGTTTCGCTGACCTATCCGTTTCATTCTAGGGGTACGCCCTAGAGACTGCAGCTTATCTTCTTAACAGAGTTCCATCAATGTTAGTGGTGTCTACACCACATGAGATATGAAAAGGAAAGAAGCCCGATCTTTAGATTATTAAGATTTGGGGCTATCCTACCCATATTAGAAGACACAACCCCGATAAGTTAGAATCACAGACATAATGGTGCACATTCGTGGGATACCCAAAGGAAATTTATGAGTATTATTTCTATCATCCTGAGGACCGAAATGTCTTTGTTGCCAAGAGAGCTATGTTCCTTGAGAAGGAATACATTCTTGGTGGAAATAGTGGGAGTGAGATAGAATCGAGTGAGGTTAGAGAACCTAGCTCAAGCATCATTCCAGAGCCCGAGTATGTTCAGGTACCCAACACACACATTCTAACTTTACGTAGGTCTAATAGAGTATCTCACCCTCATGAAAGATATGTGGGACATATCAGTAGACATGACTCTCAAGATGTTAATCCTCAGACCTACGAGGAGGCTATTATGAGTATAGACTCTGGGAAGTGGCAAGAAGCCATGAATTCTGATATGAATTCCATGTACTCTAACAAGGTTTGGAACCTTGTGGATTCACCTAAGGGTATTGTACCCATCGGGTGCAAATGGATCTTCAAGAAGAAGATCGGAGTGGCTGAAAAGGTAGAGACCTATAAAGCAAGGCTGGTAGCTAAAGGATATCATCAAAGATAAGGAGTTGACTATGACGAAACCTTTTCACCTGTAGCCATGCTGAAGTCCATTAGAATTATTTTGGCCATTGCAGCACACTATGACTATCAGATTTGGCAAATGGATGTCAAAATGATATTCCTCAATGGCAACCTTGAGGAAGAGGTGTATATGATACAACCAGAGGGATTTGTATCCAAAGAGAGTCCAGATAAAGTGTGCAAGTTGCTTAGATCTATTTATTGATTAAAGCAAGCTTCCCGAAGTTGGAACATAAGATTTGATTAGGTGATCAGATCTTATGACTTCGTTAAGAACGAAGATAAGCCTTGTGTGTACAGGAAGGTAAATGGAAGCGCTATCACCTTCTTGGTGCTATATGTGGATAACATCCTAATTAGGAGAAGCATCCTATATTTTGGGGATCCGGATCTATAGAGATAGATCCAAAATGATGCTTGGCTTATTCTAGTCTAGGTACATAGACTCCATTGTCAAAAGGTTTGACATAGAAAATTCCAAGAGAGAGGTCTCATACCGATGAGACATGTAATATCACTTTCTAGGAGTATGTCCCCAAAGACTCCTAAAGAAAGGGCAGACATGGATAAGATATCTTATGCCTCAGCGATAGGGTCTATCATGTATGCGATGTTATGTACTAGGACTGATATAACATATGCTCTAAGTGTCACGAGCAAGTATCAGGCATATCCAGGTTTAGAACATTGGAAGGCAGTAAAGTGTATCCTTAAGTACTTGAGAAGTACTAAGGATCTTTTACTGATACATAGAGAAAGTAGCCTCCAAGTTGAGGGCTACATGGATTCGAGCTTTTAGTCTGACATTAATGATAGCAAGTCAAATTTATTTATTTTCACCCTGAATGGAGGAGCACTAAGCTACAAGATACTACTACTGACTCAACCATAGAGGCAGAATATATTGTTGCAGTAAAAGCACCAAAGGAAGGGGTGTGGATGAAGAAGTTCATCAAGGATTTGAGAGTCATACCAAGCAGCGTGGAGCTGACTTCCATATATTATGACAGCGATAGAGCGATAACTCTAGCAAGGGAAACCAGGTCTTATCAGAATTGTTCTGAGGAGGTTCCATCTGATTAGAGTGATCATGACCCGAATATAGCAATGGAAAGAGTTTCATCCACAGATAACATTGCAGATCTACTAATGAAGTCGCTGGCTCAGATTATATTTGAGCGTCACAGGGGTCTGATAGGGATCAGACACATAGGTGATTGGCTTTTGGTCAAGTGGGAGATTGCTAATTACAGGTGCCCTGCAAGCCAATCACGTGAGTGATGACACGTGTGACACACTACGTAATCTTTTTACTTATAATTAATATTGATATATTCTTATATTATATTATTTGTTGTATATATATTGTGATGTCCTTGGTTCTATGCAATAGGAATCGGATCGTGATGAGATCACGATAATGAAATCGATTCACCTTTAAACACAGATCTTAAATAATCCCGTCATAGGTTACTCGAGAGGGACATTGAGACACCAAGGATGCCTTGTATGAGTACTCTTTTCTTTGATGCCAGACTTATAGGTTTGGAAAGCTCCAAATCTAGTACAATTGGTTATCGGGATTAGTAGCCAACCTTACGAAGGCAATTGATTGTCAATAGAGGATCATCTACTCTCACTATTATGAGAGGAACACAAATCCGGCCCGGGTCATTCGGATTGAGAGAGAAGGAGTTCTCCAATAGAATCTAATAAGAGCATGACAAACTAATCGGTGAGTACCATCTCCAATATACGAGGGATAGGATATGGACAAATAGGTCCGATGGATTTGATCCCCCCTGTACCGTTTGGAGACTATTGTGTAGTGGCCTAGTACGTCCATAGTCGATGAGTCGAGTGAATTATTATGTGGATAATAATTCACTATATCCGAAGGAGTTCTAATGAGAGTGACTCACGACCAGCTCGGTATCGGGCCTAGAGGGTCACACACACATGGTGAATGTTTTAGCAAATAGAGGATTGGATGAAGATCCAATTAGCCCCTATTCTCATTAGGTGAGACCCTATGTTGATGGGCTCCTTGATTAAGGTCCAATTATAGGCCTAAGGAGATTGATTATTGGATAGAGATCCAATAATGCAAGGTTAGTGGGTTATTGGATAGAGATCCAATACCCACTAAAGAAGGAGGCCTAGGGTTTTGGTGTGTCTCTATAGATAGGAGGGGAGACTCATGGTTGATAGGCTGCAGCTTTAGCTACCACCTCCTATTCTCCTCCCTCCCTCTGAGCAAGAGTTGCAAGATCAGATTGGAGGAGTTTTGCTGTAGAGATCCATCGTGTGGATACCGCTCGCTAGAGAGGAGGACGCTTGACCTCCTCTAGTAATGACTTTTAAGATCTTTATACATTTTTGTGCTACCCGGGTGCATGGTGAATTTGGAACTATGACCTTCCTTCAGGATTTGATCCTTGATATCTGGGTCATCTGGAATACATACTCTATTCCCCATTCTCAACAGTCCATCATCTGAAACACGAAAACCAAGCTTTGATCATTTTTCTACTTCATTCCTTAAGTGGATTAAACGTGCATCTCGTAGCTGTCTCTCTTTAATTTGTTGAATGAAATCAGATTGAACCTGGATAGAGGCCATCAATATCATTGAGTTTTGCTCATTCCTAATAGATTTTTCATCACCATTTTCTTATAATAATCCCCATTGTTTCACAACCAAACTAGCCATAAAATTTATAGATTTTTGTACTGCGTGCATCAGCTACAACATTGGCCTTACCCGGATGATATCGAATACCATAATTGTAATCCTTTAAAAGTTTTATCCATCTTCGTTGCCTCATATTTAACTCCTTTTGAGTAAAGATATACTTTAGACTCTTGTGAACACTAAATATTTTAAACATCCGCCCATATAAATAATGTCTTTAAATCTTTAGTGCAAAAATAATTGCTGCTAACTCCAAATCATGGGTTGGATAATTTAGTTCATAACTTTGTAGTTTTCTAGAAGCATAAGCAATTACTTTCCCTTCTTATATCAAAACACATCCAAGGCCCTCCTTCCTTGAAGCATCGATGTAAACTACAAATCCTTCATTACCACTGGGAATTGTGAGAATAGGAGCACTAGTCAATCTTCTTTTTAACTCCTAAAAGCTTTGTTCACATTCATTCAAATCTCACATTCTTTCGAGTTAGCTTGGTGAGGGGTTAGCAATTCAAGAAAATCCCTCCACAAATCTCCTATAATAAATAACCTGTTATGCCTAAGAAACTTCTAACTTCAAGTATATTTATTGGTACTTCCCACTTAACTACTGCTTTAACTTTCTTTGGATTAACAGAGATGCCCTTTCCTGAAATCACATGGCCTAAGAAGATAACTTCATTTAACCAAAACTCACATTTACTAAATTTTGCATACAACTTATTTTCCCTTAGTATTGACAATACATTTCTTAAGTGCTCCTCATGCTCCAGGTCACTCCTTAAATACACTAATATATCATCAATGAATACGATAATATAGTTATCCAAGAGTGGATGAAATATCCTATTCATTAATTCCATGAAAGCTATAGAGGCATTAGTCAAACCAAAAGGCATTACTACGAATTCATAGTGACCATACTAAGTTCTGAAAGTAATTTTAGGGATATCTTCTTTCTTGATATTTAATTGATAATAACCTGACCTCAAGTCAATCTTGGAGAATACTTGTGCACCCTGCAATTGATCAAACAAATCATCAATTCTAGGTAGAGGATACTTATTTTTTATCGTCACTTGGTTCAACTATCTATAATCAATACAAAGCCTTAATGTCCCATCCTTCTTCTTAACTAACAGTACTGGAGCACCGTATGGTGAAACACTAGGTCGAATAAAACCTTTATCTAATAGTTCTTATAGTTGCTTTCTCAATTCTTCTAGCTCAAGTCGTGCCATTCTATAGAGAGGTTTGGATATTAGTGTTGTTCCAGGGACAATATCAATAGCAAATTCACTCTCTCTATCTGGAGGTAATCCAGGCAGGTCATCTAGACAAACATCAAGGAACTCTCTGACTACTAGATTTTCATTTAGATAAGCTGCCTGATTTAAATTCTCCTTTGTATATATAATATATCAAGAATAACCATTATGCATAAATCGATGAGCTTGAAATACTGATATTAGGCAAGGAAATGAGTCATGCCTAATACCATTAAAATAAAAGATGGGTTGATCTGGTATATAAAAAGTGATTATTTTTGTATAGCAATCAATACTAGCATGATAGGAAGATAGCCAATCCATGCCAAGTATAATATCAAAGCCCTGAATCTCTAGGAGAATTAAATCAATAAGGAGTTCATGTTCTCCGATAAAATCAAACAAGACGGATAAAGCAAGTTTGATGTCAAAGTATCCCCAACTGCAATAATTACATACAACTCATAATCCAATAGTTTAGGTTGAATACCCAAGTGACAAGCAAAAGTTTGTGAAATAAAAGATAGATTGGACCCAGGATCAAATAAAATCATTGCATTCTTATTAGAAACATAAATAATACCTTCGACTACTGATTTAGAAGTCCAGGAATCTTGTTCAGTGATGGCATAAAATCTAGTATCGATTGTCATTCTAGGTGGTAGTGGCTCATTTTTCTTATTCAACGGATAATCCTTTACTTTATGATGTAGTTTTCCACAAGCAAAACAAGCTCCAGTCACCCGAAAACATTTACTTGTTTTATGATTATATCTACATTTTGCATATGTCTGAATTCTCTGAGGTGGCTTTCCCTTCTATAATCCTGACATCTCGACCCTTTTATTACTATTTTCATATTTATTCACTCTCTTATTTTTGCTTGTAAACTTATCCTTGTAATTCTTACCATGATTTCTTGTATCTTCTCTAAGTAAGTCTCTTTCAATTATTAAGGCCCTTTCTACCACATCAGCATATGAAGGAAGTTTTAAGGCTGATATTCGACTTATTATCGTCGGTCTTGGACCTCTCTCAAATCCTTTTGTCTTCCTAAATTCATCATCGGTCATGTGAGTGACAAATCTAGAGAGCTCAGTGAATTTAGCTTCATATTTTGCTACAGTCAATTTTCCCTGTATGAGATTTAGGAACTTCAATTCCTTCTGCTCCCTGATATAATCTGGAAAATATTTATCATTAAACTTTTCTGTGAATACTTTCCAAGAAATGAGCTCATGCCAGATTTCACTAATTCTCTTCGTTGTTCTCCACCAATGCTCAGCATCCCCTTCCAACATGAAAGTGGCAAAAGGAACCTTTTGATCTTCAGGACAATTTAAGATGTCAAATATCTTCTCTATTCGCATCATCCATTGTTCAACCATCATTGGATCAGGTTCACCGCTAAAACTTGGAGGACTAAGCTTTTTGAACTATTATGTTCCCAATCTAGCCTGAGTTGATGTTCCAGCTTTATCATTTCCTCCTTGTTGGACTTGCTATTGCATCATATATGTCATAGCCTCAAGGGTTTTCATAATTCCACTTAATTGATTAGCCACAAGAGGACTTGATGACCTCATTATTCTTGTTTCCTAAAATCATCAAAAGACAAGTTTTGTTTATCAATCACTCTATAAAATCACTAAACCTCAATGTATATTTCAAATATGATACATTTTTCAGTATGTCTTAGTGATCTTCAAATCATGCTTTGATACCAGAGCCTAAAAAGATTGATAATATTATCAACAACATAATCCATCTAGGATCCAAATAATCATTTGAGGATACTAAGAATAACATGCAGAGTCATCCAATCACTTTCATAGAAACCTGTGCAAATTATAATCTCTTGACATTCTCTTAATGAATCACAAAACCGATCCAAAACTAATGCAGCTAAATATAATCTACATTCATAAGGTCGACCAATGTGATAAAATCTATATGACTTTGAAATCAACCATATACTACCACTTCATATGTTATATAGCAAGTTTAACATTCGTTAGCCCACTTCAAAATATATCTACAACTTTACATTAGACACAAGGTGTACATATACAATGATAACATATTGTCAAATAAATATTTAGCCCAAGAACTTCTTGCTTTCCCATTGCTTTAGCCCCGTATCAAGTATTTCAATAAATGCCAAGTTAACCTGAAGAAGATTAGATAACAACAGAGTGAGTTAAGAAGCCCAGTAAGTATCAAACAAGTTCAAGGCAAGGAAAGATGTTTAAAAATTGAACCAGATATAAGAGTGTAAGGTAGGGTATACAAAAGTTTTCACATATAGCATCAAATCAGAGTCACAACCACAAGGTTCATCTCGTTCGAAGCATACTTAAATTCATAACAATTTTGAAAGGTAATTGGAGTATATATGGCAATCAGAAGCAGCTTAGTATATATCAATGACATAAAGTTTTAGGAGCATATCAATAACACATAAAATACTTCCGAATATGTCAAGGGAACAAATATCAAACTTAAGCTTGTATGCCACATTTGAAGTTGGATGAATAATTATAGGCGTAAGTATGTCAAGCAACATATCAATAGTAAATAAAATATTTCGAAGCATATCAATAATGTATAAAGTATTTCAGAATATATCAAAGGCATAAGAAATATTTCGGAGCTTATCAAGATCCATAGGTCATATTTCAAAGCATATCAATGGTGTATGAATAATCTCAAAAGCTTATCAAATGATCAAGTATGAACAGAAGCTTAAATATCATTTAGACATAACATTCATTTCATTCTTATCCAAAGCACATGAACAAACAAACTCATAAGCAATGTTTTGGATATCATATCAAGATATAGAGGGCGAAGTGGGACCATAAGCATAATATGGAACATCTATCGCTGAATTACCACCAAATATAAGTCTCCTACTTTTGGGAGCTCCATCCACCCATGTCTGAGTGAAGTCATAGGGGGTCGACAGAGCACATGGGCTCTAAGTATAACTCTCTTTACCATTTTTAGCAAAGGTTCACATTGTCCCACAAACACCGGAGTACAAAAGGACATGAGCAATGAATTTGGCATATATCGAAAGCACAAGCGGAACAATAAATCATACATGCACCTAAATAGAATAATATAATATAACATTGATTAATATATAACATACTCTGATATGTAAGGAAGTCAAGGACAAGTGCATTAGAGATTTCAGTTTTGAAATGGATGAAGCAAGAATAGGCAGAATTGATAAAATCCCTATACTAGCATAATTTTGAAGGCTAATTGTAAAGTTATTCAAATGATCAAACATGCTCAAAATTACTTAAAAAAGTTGCTGTTGGAAAGATAAATCAATCTAGTTTCAAATGAAATAAGTTTTATATAAATTAACGGTCTCTACAAAGAGTTATTGATGATTTCGTAACCAAAGGTCAGGAGTCATGATCCCTGTCTTACAAAATCCATAAGGTCTAACAAAATAGAAATTTTGATAGTTATTTAGACTCTAAATCTTTCAATCCTAGTATCTAATGAAAGATCTATGAGTCTATTTTCTAATAAATTAAGTTTTACATAAATCAAGGATCCAACAGAAAGATATAAGTAATATAGTAATGAAAGGTCGGGAGCTATAGACTCCATTTTACAGATTTTGTATGCTTAATTAAAATAAATGTTTGGGCTAGTAAATAAACTCTAAATTCTTCAAAGTATGGTTCAAAAGACATATATGTGAATCTAGTTTAAAGAAACTAAGTTTTGTCTAAATCAAAAGTCTATACTAAAAGTTACAGCAAGACAATGCAGACAGGTCATAATCTTAAAAATATTACAGATTCATACTTAGGTAGCCAACAAAAGATTTCAGATTTATTCAAAAATTTTTTCATAAAATCACGGCAAAAATAAAGATAAATTTTAGTAGGAGAAAGATAGAACACTTGCCTTTGAATATTTTGATCCCAAAGGTGTGGATTAGATCACAATCTCAAAATCTCCAAATTTCACAGGGCTGGATGGGGCTTTCGTATAGTAGGGAAGGTGTCACGTTTCATCGCCCGCCGCCGCCGCCGGGCGCCAAAACGCTTTTGGCCCATTTTAGGTCGTCGCCACGGAAGTTTGAGGCAATAACAGTCCGTGATGCCCTTAGATGTCCGCACGCCTAATCGATGTATTCAATGAGTCTATAGCCTTGGCCGACAGGCCCGGGGCCAAGACTAGCCGTTTTGGGCTGCCCGAGCGAGCGGCGAGGGGCGGCCAGCGAACGAAGCGACAAGCGACACCTTCCCTGCTATAAAAGCCCATCCAGTACACGGGCTTCAGGTATCCATGCCACCAAGGGGTTCAGTCCGAGATGGTCGACGTTCGCCACCGCGCCGTAACATGAAAACGGCCCAAAAACGGGCCAAAACTGGCCATTTTTGGCCGCCCGAGCGAGCGACGAGCGGCGGACAGCGAACGAAGCGACGGGCAACACCTTCCCTGCTATACGAAAGCCCCATCCAGCCTTGTGCCACCCGGGGGGGTTCCAGGGTGCTGAGATTCTTTTTTTCCTTTTCTTCTTCTTCTTCTTCTTCTTCTTCTCCTCAAGTTCATGTTGCAGCCGAAACCTTTTATTTTTCTCTAATTGTTAATTATTTAAGCTAATGTATGGGTTGATAGGTGATAAACATGTATGCAATATGCTTTTATGTCACCTATGCACATGCACAAGTGGCACTACTTTAAACAAGGTAGTGACACATGTCCTCACTATGTCTTTTTTTTTTAACTTAATGTGAATCTTTCACAATTCATTTCATATTTTTAAGATTCATACTTAGGTCCTTAGCAATCAAATTTTAATATAAAATTATTTAATCAAGCAAATTAATAAATAAATCCATAAATTTACAAATAGGTCCTCATAAATAATTTAAAATATATCATTATAAATATTTCAAAAATGAGGATATTACGGATAAATTGTTCTATTGCACTAATACTTCAGCAGAAGGGCGTCGGTGGGGCATTACAATTCTTCGATCAAGAATAGCTCGTGGATGGGCTTGAATTTCTCTATTATCTATGGTGCTCGTTGAGTCTGGGTTGACTCATGTTCTCCCAGTTTGGGCTTCAAGTAGGATACATGGAAGACTAGATAGATTTTAGCATCTTATGGTAACTTTAATTTATATACCATAGCTCTAATTCGCTTCGTGATATGATATGGTCCATAAAATCAAGAAGATAGATTCATCGAGGCTCTTATTTTGATGGATAGCTATTTGTATGGTTGTAGATGAAGATAGACCCAATCTCCTACTGAAAACTCTCGCTTATCCTTTAGCAGTTATAGGAGTTTGTCTCTGTCAATTAAACTTTAGTCGACCTGGTCTACTTTGGTAGTACCAATTACATACTTAGATATTATAGGAGGCGGGTTAGCCATATAATGCCTTATAAGGGATACATTTTATGGATGAGTGATTAGTAGTGTTGTACCACCATTCGGCCCAAGGGAGCCACTTCATCCGCTCTCTTGGCTGATTACTAGTGAAGCACCAAAGATAGGTTTCTAAACACTTGTTCACCACTTCTGTAAGGTCGTCCATCTATGGATGATAGGCTGTTCTCATCTTGAGTTGGGTGTCCTGTAGTTGAAATAGTTTGGTCCAAAATTTTCTTGTGAATATCCTATCATGGTTGCTCACAATCGACCTTGGCATCCCATGCAGTTTAATAATATTTTCAATAAAGAGTTGAAGGCAAGTAAGTAGATGTTTTAAAAACATGATCGAAAGATTATGCTCTTGCTTTTCTAATTATGAACAATTGTAAGTAGTAAATGAAGTAAGGAACACTTATAATTTGAGGCACATCGGCGTCGATAATATTTAAAATTTTCCTCACAACTAATCCAGGATCCAAACACACATTTTGAGGTCACTAAGAAAACATTCAGATAATCTGAACTCAACTCTATAGTCTACAAATTTTCACCTCTATAGTCTACAAATTCATCACCCTATGCAGTTCATAAACATACCACGCATCACTCGATAATTCATATACCCTTTACCATTTCATTAGAGCATCGCAGGCTCTAAGCACATACCCTTTACCATTTCTGGCAAAGGTCCAGAATACTGGCAGCGTTATAAGGGTGTCTCACAGCACAGAAATGGGCATATTTTGTTAAGCGATCTACTACCACAAAGATTGTTCTTTTACCTTAAGATGGTGGTAGCCCTTCGATAAAGTCCATGGAGATGTCAATCCATGCTGAGTCCGATATAGGTAGTGGTTGTAGCTTTCCTGGTCTAGCCACTGTTTCACCATTTTGCTGCTGGTATACATCACATTTAGCTACATATTTGCTTCACCCTTTTGTATGTTCTCATAAATCTAAAGTGCCCTGCTAAAGGTAAAGAGTGCATTTCATGCATAATAATTTTGATGCAAGGAGAAGTGGGAATAAGCACAATTCGGCCCTTATAGTGTAGAGCACTTGAATCCCAAGTGTAGTGGGCTATGGTGCTCGAATCTTTCTCCAAATTTTCTATGATGTTTCAGGTCTCTGGGTCCCTCTTCCATTCCTCCCTAATGTCCTTGAGGAAGTCGGTGGAAGGAAGAGAGATGGCTGAAATTTCAGCTTGCTTTGGTAGTCATAATAGTGAATCTGCAACAACATTTTCTTTCCTCTTTCGATAAGTAATTTTATAATCGAATCCAAGGAGTTTAGTTACCCATCTTTTGCTGCTCCAAGGATGATATTTTTTTCTTCAAAAAATATTTAAGGCTCCCATGGTCAATTTTGATTTGAAAGCGTTGATCGATCAGGTAGGGTCTCCACTTTGTAGCATTATGCACAATCGCAAGCATCTCCTTGTCATATATGGACATTTTGTGATGAGAGGGAGATAGGCCTTGCTGGTATAGGCAAGTGGTCGATCATCTTGCATTAGAATAGTTCTAATTTCAACTCCGGATATGTCAGCCTTAATAATGAAAGGTCAGCTAAAATCAGGTAGTGCTAAGACCAGTGTCATTGTCATGGCTACCTTAAGCTTGTTGAAGGCTATGGAGGCTTTGTCCGACCACTGGAAGGAGTCCTTTTTTAGTAGGGAAGTGAGTGGGGTACTAATCTTTCCATAATCTTTTATAAACTTCCGGTAGTAGCTCGTAAGTCTAAGGAAACCTCGTAGTGATTTCCCGTTTACAGGTCTCGGCCAACTTTACATTGCTTCAATCTTCATGAGGTCTACTGCCACTCCATCTTCTGATATAATGTGACCAAGGTACTCTACTTTTTGCTGTAAGAAGTTGCATATTGATTGTTTAACATAAAGGGTATTCTCTCGAAGAACCGTTAGAATAATTCGTAAGTGCTAAAAATGAATGTCAAATGTATAGCTGTAAATGAGAATGTCATCGAAGAATACCAACACAAATTTATAAAAAAACCTCCAAAAAATGTCATTCATCAAGCTTTAGAAGGTGGAAGGAGTATTAGTAAGTCTGAAGGGCATTACCTAAAATTTGTAGTGGCCATTATGCGTACGAAATGTCATTTTCGGAATGTCATCAGCACATACCCAAATCTGATGGTACCCGAAATAGAGTCCAATTTCATAACGATGGACTCCTTTTGTTAGGATCAATTGGCACTAAGAGAGGGGGGTGAATTAGTACAAGTGTAAATTGATATTTTAATGAAAACTCTTTGTTTGGAGCAAAACCACAAATCAGAAGCGTATCTTGAACTTGAAGGCAAGTAAGTAGATGTTTTAAAAACATGATCGAAAGATTATGCTCTTGCTTTTCTAATTATGAACAATTGTAAGTAGTAAATGAAGTAAGGAACACTTATAATTTGAGACACATCGGCGTCCACTATTCATTCTTTTGGGTGAAGATCAAACCCTTACAATATGAGCTTCAAGGGAGAATCTTGACAAGAATTTTTTTCAACTTTAAGCTCACTCTCTTTCCCTTTTCTTTTCCTTATAATTCACATAAATTTTTCATAGAGATTTAATCCCTAGTATAGAATGCAAGAAAACTTAGAGTATTTATAGGCCCCAAATGGCTTTAGAATTTGGAGCCAAAATTTAATGTATTAGCAAAATCCGGGTACGGGTGGTTCACTCGCTAGCGTCGGTGATGCAGCTGCCGAAAGCACCCTAAAAACATGGTATGGGCAGTTCAGCCATTGGCAGTTCAACCACCATCAGTAGCCCGAAAACTTAGGCAGTGGCGAGACAACTACCGTTCACTAGCAGTTTAACCATCAAAATTTCTAGAAAAGTGGTTCCCTCCACTTTTCAAATTTCAACTTGAACCTTATGTTGACGAATTCTCTAGTCAACTAACTGAACTCAACCTGAGCTTAATCAAACCCCTTTAATGGACCCGGTTGTCTTAGTGAGTTGATTTGGATTTCTTCTAAATCAAACTTAATTAGAACTCAATCTATAACTATGACTCAATGACTCAATGACTATAACCATAATGACCATCAAGCTAAACAATGACTTAGCTCCTACCAATTTGGTAGCCTCTGACATTTTTGCGATGAGTCTTACGATCTTCTTTTAGTGATCTCCTAGCATGTTTTCAATGAGCTTCTCGATCCCCTTGGCATAGCGAACTCCCGGCGAGGTCCCACTGCATCGTTCGAACCTTGGCTTGATGCCCAAGCTTGATCCTGACCCAACATCTGGCTATAACTCAATTACTCCATCATATTTAGACCTAAAATACTTCTTCTAATACACACATATTAGATTAAGCACTCATCAATTAATTTCACTATCAAAATATGAGATTCAATAATATTCTCTTTTTTTATGATAACAATCAATTAATGACGGGAGTTAAACCTTACTCCCCCTAAATCCATGCTATAATAAGGAAAACATAAATTCAAGAGAACCACATACTCTTAAATTCAAGTATCATGAAGCAATTATATTTCAAGTCAATAATATTTAAAGGATTGTAATGAGACACTCATACATCAAAAAAAATTTGTTTTTAAATTATTAAGTCATCAACTCGTCAAGGATTTTTATGAGTTATTAACTATTTTTCTCTTTTCTTTATCAACAAATAAAGAGAAATTCCCTTATTACATAAATGGCCTTGTTATATAAGTCATTAAATAAGTCATCAACATCTATTTCTCTCCCTTTGTCATCAACAAAAAGGTAAAATGTAGGGCTAAGAATTTTAAGACACATAAGTCTCTGCTCCCCCTTTATAAAATACGATATGCGCCATAAAAAATTTTCTTTCTCCTGTGAAAAAGAAAGAAAGAAAAAAAGAGTGGAGTTGTAAAACATTATTACAAAGAGCTCTTAATTTTATAGATGCCAATTTTGAAGAAAAGCTAAAAAATCTAAGAAGATTCAAAAATTTAGGAGCTACTCATGTATTTAAAATCATCTCACATAATTCATGTTAGTATAGCAAATAAATCTATAAAATAGCAAAACATTATTTTTGTATAATTTTCTCCCCGTTTTATGAACAATAAGATACAAAACATGGAGAGAATTTTCACGACATTATCGCAAAAAAAAGGAACTTAATCTCAAGCAATTTATATATTTTCATGATTTAGCATTCCAAGTTTTCTTCTAAGAAAATCAGATTATTCTTCATTTAATGGTTTTGTAAAAATATCTACTAATTTATGCTCAGTGTCAATAAGTTCCAAGGAGATATCTTGACAATTTACGTGATCCCTTATAAAATGATGTCTAATGTCAATATGTTTGGTTCTTGAATGTTAAATAGGATTTTTGGTTAAACATATAGCACTTGTGTTATCACATTTTATAGGAATATTTTTTAATTTCAATATGTAATCTTCTAGTGTGTTTTTCATCCAAATGACTTAGGCACAATATGCACTAGTTGCAATGTATTCTACTTTCGTAGTAGATAAAGCTACTAAATTTGTTTCTTGAAAATCCAAGAAATAAGTGCATACCCTAAAAATTGACATGTCCCGATAGTACTCTTTCTATCTATTCTATATCTACCAAAATCAGCATCTTAATAAGCAATCAAGTCAAAGTTCTTTGATTTTGGATACCATAATCCTAGTTTTGAGGTTCCTTTTAAGTATCTAAAGATTCATTTAACTACTTTCAAATGAAAGAGTTTAGGATTTGATTGAAATCTTACACAATCTAACACTAAACATAATAAACTTCCTATCATTCCTCTATAAGTTTCTTAATCAAAATTTTCTCCTTCATTATCTACGTCCAACTCTATATGTGCTCATGGAGTGTTTAATGTTTTAGCATTTTTCATCCGAAAACGTTTTATCAAGTTCAAGGTGTATTTAGTTTGACTAACAAAGATACCATCATCTAGTTGTTTTATTTATAATCCTAAGAAGAATGTTAACTCACCCACTAGGTTCATTTCATGGCTCATTTCTTTAGCAAAAGACTTATATAAAGATCCATTTGTAGATCCAGAAATAATATCATCAACATAAATTTGAATAATCAGAAAATTATTTTTAAAATACTTAAAAATAATGTGGTATCAACCTTGCCTTTAGAAAATTTGTTTGAAATAAGAAAAAAAACTAAATATTTCATACCAAGCCCGAGGGCTTTTTTTTAATCCATAAAGTGTATTTGTAAGTTTGAAAATATGATTAGGAAGAAGATTATTTTCAAAATCAGGGGGTTGCTCAATATACACTTCTTCGAAAATGAAACCATTTAGAAAATCACTTTTAACATCCATTTCAAACAACTTAAAATTTTTAAAACATGCACAGGCAAGGAGAATCTATATGGCTTCAAGTCTAGCCACGGGAGTGAAGGTTTCATCATAATCGATTTCTTTTTCTTGGTTGAAACCTTTGACCACTAATCTAGCCGTGTTTTTAACCATTATACTATTTTCATCTTGCTTATTTTTAAAAACTCATTTAGTACCAATCACTAAATGGTCATTAGGTCTACGAACAAGCTCCCATACCTCATTTCTCTCAAATTGATTAAGCTCTTCATGCATTGCATTAACCTAAGAATCATCTCTTAGGGCCTCATCAATGTACTTTAGCTCGATTTGAGAAAGAAATGTGACATTTGCACAAAAATTCCTAAAGGAATATCGAGTTTGAACTCCTTTTGATATTTCTTCTATTATAAGCTCCTCAGGATTATCATTCACATAGTTCCCATTCCTTGGGTAAGGATTTTGAAGTAGATTCATCCAAATTATTTTTAGGGTTATTATCATTTAAATTCAAAGTACCAAGATCAATTTCATCATCAAAATCAATCTTCTTAAATTCCAAAAACCCATTAAAAACAACATGAATGGATTCTTTTATTACTAATGTTCTTTTCTTAAAAACACGATAAGCTTTAGAAATAGAAGAATAACTTAGAAAAATACCTTCGTTAGATTTTACATCAAATTTTTCTAAAGCATCATTCTCATTTAAAATAAAACATTTGCAATCAAATATTTTAAAATAAGAAATATTAGATTTTTTATCATTCCACAATCCATAAGGAGTTTTAGTGAGTGATGGTCTTACAATAATACTATTTAAAACTTAGCATGCCATATCACTAGCTTTAGCCCAAAAATATTTGGGTAGATTATGTTCATTCGACATTGTTCTAGCTATTTCTTGTAAGTTCCTATTTTTTCTTTCTACTACTCCATTTTGTTATGGATTTCATGGAGTAGAACAATTATGAATATACCTATTTGATTCATAAAAATTTTAAAAATCATTGTTTTGGAATTCTCCACCATGATCACTACGTATTGAAGAAATTATACATCTTTTTTTATTTTGAATAATTTTACAAAACATTTAAATGTATCACTTTTATGTGCTAAGAAATAGGTCCAAGTGTATCTACTAAAATCATCCACCAAAACAAAAACATATTTGCTACCACCTAATCTAAGTTGAAATTTGGTTTAAAAGTTTCATGCTAGTATAACCTAGTCTCTTATGCCAAATCCAAGCATCATCATTCAAAGCTGAGAAATAAGTTTAATCATAAAATTTGTTAATATCTATGGTGTACATATTGTTGTTTCTTAAGGCAATCGAAGATTTATTTTTGTGTGGCAATTCAATTATGCAACCATTAGGTTGAAATTTAACCACATATCCTTTATCACATAATTGGCTAATACTAAGCAAATTGTATTTCAAGCCATCAACTAATAACACATCTTCAATTAAGAGGTTTGATGTGTTACCTATAGTTTCTTTTCCAATAATTTTACCCTTGTTATTGTCTCTAAAAGTGATAACTCCTTCACTTCAGCTAGTGAGCTTAAAAAGTAAGTTGGATCTCTGGTTATGTGCCTTGAGCATCTAGTATCAAGATACTGTTAGAACCCTAGTAGACTCTAAGCTTGGGGGTGATCACGATAGGGGATCAGCCTCCTTGGATTCTATAGGGGTTCCCTCCAAATTGCTGCTCAGAGGCTGTAGAAAATATTTTTTTTGGTAAGTTAATATATTATATATAAAGTTTATACAAAAAAGCTTTGTACTGTAGTTAAGAAGGTTGAACCCATAGACTAAAGCTGAAAGCCTCTTAGAGCAATTGAGAAGGTTGCACCCCGCTTCAAAAAGGTGGTCAGTTCACTCTATCTAACTCATCTCCTAGAGTAGCCAAACTAAAATATAGTCATGCCTACACATGCTGTTGACTATGACACCATACTATAGTCAATAAATAATAAAATGCAATATCAAGATAGTCCTGAACTACTTGTGAATACAACAGATAATGAAAGCTTAGTACCACTGAATACATCACAATCTTCATCATAATTCTGGAGATTATTAACTAATGGTAAAATTGAATCTTCTGAAGATCCCTTTCTCTCTTCCTGTTAAGTGATCTGTGTTCAGTTCCTGCTCCATACATGCTCGTGAATAGTGAAGAATCTCTATCAGAAGTTGGGCTTTGTTTGTGTTGTGACACTCAAAGATTCTGCCACACCTTTCCTTCCAAATCCACCAAATAGTATATCTGAAAGTAACCATTGCCTCTTTCTTGAGAAATTTTGCATAAGCCTTTCTAATTCATAATGCAAGTTTGCCTATAGTAGCCTATGAAGATCAAATCGCTTCAAGATTTCCTTCTATATCTAAGAAGTGTAGTCACAAGTAAAATAGAGATGGCTAACGCTTTCTTCCTTTTGCATACGGAGAAAGCACTGATTTACAATATAAATACCTCTTCACTTCATATTATCCATCGTGGGAAGTTGGCCAAGAAGGGCCTGCCACATACATAAAGAATGGTCATAAACTTTATGAAAAAACATGAGGGTGACGGAGAGAGGCTTCCTATGAGGGCTGGTGTGAAGGCTTATCCCTTGGGAGCTTCTCCCAAGGCATCAAGGTGAAGGTTTTCCTTGGCTTCTCCCTAGCGCTTGCACACTCGCTCGTGCTGCTCATGATTGTGATTGATGTTGGGGGACGACATCTTCTTCTCCTTACTGAATGACGAGCTGGCAGTAGAGGATGATTTTTCCCTTGGACGATTCTCCCACTGCCTCAAGCTTCTTCCTTTGGGTATTCCTTGGCGCTCGCGACTACAATCAGCACTAGGGAAGGCATTTCTTCCTAAAGGAAGGGTAGCGACAGCCTCACTCTAGGGCAGTTGAGATTAGTGTTGGGTCCGTGGTTAGGGGGCAGTTGCTTCAATGATCAGATGATTAAAAGGATAGTGGCTACTTCTGGCTTCTACGATTGGCGATTTCGGACATGGAAGTGCGGTGGCTGCTATTACCTTAGGTGCGATTGACAACTTCTAGGGCAAACGACGATGGTGGCGGGCTCTCCTCACCATGGATGCGAGCAAGGCGCGATACTTTGTTTCCCAAGCTACTCCTCTGTTCCAGCAGGATACTCACCCATTGGTTTCTTCCCAGTAGCCTCCGATTCCTTCCTAGCAGGATGCCTCTCCAGTGGTTCCTTCCCAGCGGGGTGCCTCTCTGCTGGTTGCTTCCCAATAAATAGCCTTCACTGATTCTTTCCTAATGGGATGCCTCTCCACTAGTTCCTTCCCAGCGGCCTCCGATTCCTTCCCAGCGGGATGCCTCTCTGCTGGTTCCTTCCTAGCAGGATGCCCCTCCACTAGTTTCTTCCCAGTGGCCTTTGTTGGTTCCTTCCCAGTGAGATGCCCCTACGCTGGTTTCTTCCTAGTGGGATGCCCCTCTGCTGATTTCTTCCCAACAGGATGCTCCTCCAATGAACTAGCCCAGAGGTCGTTCATACTCTAGATCATGACCTCATGCTCCCATTTCCCGAGATCCTCGATGTTAGAATAACCTCTTCAAGGCTCTGATTGGCAGTCTAGATCTTCGTTTGGAATTTTTTACTCTAGAAGTACAGGTGAATCAAAAGATTACTGTTTATGAGACTGTTGATTATGAGGAATTGATTGAGACATGGTCCATGGTGATTGTTGGCTATGTGGTCAGACTCAGAATATCTTTTTTTCTATTATCCTCTTTCATCAAGACTCGATAGGGGAACATCGGTATTTGACCTTCATATGTTAGAGAATGTCTTTTTTATGTGTAAGCTATACTTTGAAGAAGATTTACAATGGATACTTAAAGGATTTTGGACTATTCGCGGCCACCAGATGATCTTACAACGTTAGGCACCTGATGTACAACTAGAGTTCGATATTCTATAGTCTATTCCCTTATGGGTATCATTTCATAGCCTTCCATTACATCCCTGGAGTCATCGTTTTATTGCAAAGTTATGCAGCACCCTGGGATAGTCATTATATATCGATAAGGCAATAGCTACACAAATAAGATTAGCTTTTGCAAGAGCCTACGTAATGGTTTCTTCTGATGGGGATCTACCTGATGAGGTTTATTACCATGATCTTACTGGGAGTATTTAAAAGGTGCATGTTTTATATTCTTGGAAGCCACATCGATGTAAAGTTTGTCTGTCTTTTGGTCATGCAAATAGTGCTTGCCAGCAACCTTAGAAAAAAATCACACAAGTCTACCGATCATGTCAATAGCCTCAGCATGGGGTTGCTACGAGCACTGATAGTCAAGGTAAGTCGCCTACAGTGCCAACAGTGATGATGGTGGAGAAGATAAGTGTACACTCTGGCTTATTGGGGCAGCGATCCGAACAGGAGAAGGACAAGTCCTTCCACAGTAAGAGTTTCTCATGGTACTTGTACCTCAACAACAACCTTGGCTTCAAGAACCATTCTTTCGGCTAATAAGGAAATTGCATCTCAACAACCTCCTCTGAATCAGGACATTGCACCTCATCAACCTCAACGCACTCCAACACAACTCGCTATTCAGGACTTCTCGATTCAAGGTACTCAAAAGTTTAAACATTTGTAAGATGAGGTGGATAAATATAGAAATAAAGGTGTAAAAGGTAAAGATATTATGCGGGAGGAACATGTAAAATCAAAGGATACAAAAAAGGATAGTAACATCCTCCCACTTCTATCTAGTTTTGATAAACATAATATATTAGAATGTTCGTAGACTTAATAAGCCTAAGAAATATCAGGAGCTCAATAAAATAATCTGATATGCTACATGTGATGTTGTTATTCTTGTAGAAACAAAAATTAAAACTCATCGTGTTCGTGTTCAGAAGAATTTAATATGGCCTGAGGTAGAAATTTTTACTAATGATTCTCATGATACTTATGGTCGAGTTTGGGTCTTATGGCATCCTAACTCTATTAATGCTTAGTTTATTTCTACTATTGATCAATTCATTCATCTTTAGGCAGAGGACAAATAGACTGGATGTCAATTCAATATTACCAGTATTTACGCTTCTAATAGTATGTCTGACAGGAATGCTTTATGGTGTGATCTGGTTAGCATTGCAAATAATTATTCTATAGTGCCTTGGATTGTTCTTGATGACTTTAATACTATCAGATATACAAATGAGAAAGTGGGGGATAGAGTGCTTTCAGAATGTCAGCTTCAAAGTTTTAATAATTGTATAGATATAGCTGCATTGATTGACATAAAATCTGTAGGTGATTGGTTGTCATGGAATAATCAAAGTGTTGTCGATAGAAAAACTATGACTTGACTTAACAAATATTTGATTAATCAGGAATGGTTAGCAGCTTATCCATATTAACTTCTTGAGTATGGCGCTCAGCTATTTTCGGATCACTCTATTATACATATACACGCAAATAAAGCAATACTCAGTGGCAAGAAACTTTTTCGATTCTTTAATATATGGAGTACTCACCCTCAATTCCTCGAAGTTATCAGGTCAGCTTAGAATATTAACATGTTTGGTTCTCCCCCTTACGTCTTATGTCAAAAGCTAAAAGCATGCAAAGCAGCACTTAAGGAGTGGAATACAGTTCTACCTTTGGAAATATCACCAATAGGGTTCAATTATACAAGAAAGAACCTATGGTAGTGCAACACGAGCTAAATCTTCAGTCTCTTGATGCAAATCTTATATGCAAAGAGGCTGATGCTAGATATAACTTTATATAAGCTTAAAGTAGGAGGAATGCTTTTTGAAACAAAAGTCTCATCAACATTGGCTTACTTTAGGGGATTCCAATACTAAGGTTTTGTATGCTGCTATTGCTACTATAAGGGTTATTAATCACATCAAAAAAATACAAAGACACATATAGTAATCTTATAGAGGATTTGGATGAGGTTAGAAAATGCACAAAGTAATTTTTTATCCCCTACTTAATCAGGAGGAATAGCCTAATAGTATTCATGTGGAGCCCACTAGACGGTTGATTCTGAAGCTATATCTCTTCTTAATGCCCCAATAACATATCATGAAATTGTGAGAGTTATTTTTAAATCCCCAAAGCACAAAAGTCCTAGTACAGATGGATTTTCAACTAAGTTTTATCAAATTACAGGGTCTATCGTAGGCGGTGATGTTATAAAAGCTTATCGACATTTTTTCTCTTCTCATCATATCTGTAAAGAAATAAATTGCACTTTTATTTCTTTAGTGCCCAAGAATGCTGGAGCCGATTCATTGGAGAACTATCGACCTATTTCACTATGCAACTTTATTTACGTAAGGCCTTTAACTTAGTTAATAGGTATTTTATTTACAAGATGCTCCACAATATGGGCTTCCCTCATCACTAGGTTAATTGGATTCAATGTTGCTTGGAAACTCCAAAATTTTTGGTTCTCTTTAAAGGTTCACCTATTGGTTTCTTTGGGAGTAAGAATAGCATCCAACAAGGAGATTCACTATCTTCTTATGTTTTTACCACTGCAATAGAAGGGCTCAGTTGTATGTTGAAAGAGGTAGTTTCCAATGGCAAAATTAAGGTACCATATTATGGTTTTGTTCATATCTCTCACATAACATTTGTTGATGACCTTATTATCTTCCTTCGAGATGATCCAATTTTTATGAGTAATCTAATAGTTATCCTTAATGAATTTGGTATAGTTTCTGGTCTTAAGCTAAACCATGCAAAGAGCAAAGTATATGTGGGTGCTTGCATTGAAGATAAGGACTATATAGCTCAAACTTTGGGGGTTGCTGAAGGTTTACAAATTCCTTACTTGGGTCTCCCACTCATATCTACTGGAATCAACAAAGTCTACTCTTAGCCTATCCTACAAAAAATTAAGAACAAAATTTTCTCTTGAAAAAATAGGCTTCTTTCTAAAGTAAGACGACTTGAACTTATTCGATCTGTGTTGATCTCTTACTCTATTTAGTGGTCTCATGTATTTCTTCTACCTGTTGGGCTTCTCCACGATATTAATTAATTAATTATGAACTTCTTCTGGAATGAGACAGATGGTAAAGCAATGAACATGGTAAATTGGGGTAACATTTGTAAACCGAAGGATGAAGGGAGGTTGAATCTATTAAATATTAGAGATTGGAATAAAGCTTTTTGGTAAAACAATTGTGGGATATTTTACAATACAAATCTTCCTTATGGTCACAATGGGTTTCTGCTAGGTACCTAACTAAGGAATCAATCTGGGAAGCATCCGTAGAAACATATCATTATGCTGCTTAGAAAGGAATTTTGAAGGCAAGGAGGTGGCTAAGTAACAACATTTCTTATGTGATCTCTTCTGGAACTAATATTAATATGTGGTATAACCCTTGGGTGAATAGAAAAAGTATATTTTAGTTATTTGGTGATATAGTACAATAGGATTTGGGCGCTCCCAAAGATTGGAAAGTTTCTGAATTCATTAACAATGGTACCTAGTGTCTTCCCAACTCAACCTCCCATGACATGTTATCACTTTGGCCGACTATTATGGCTATTCTGATCAAGAATAACTCTTTAGTTATGTTTATTTAGCTCCATGATAATAGTAAATTTAGTGCTACTTATGCATGTAACCTAAACTATGGAACAACAAGTTGATTCCAAGCAGTTGGACATGATATAGACCATGCTTACAGAGACATTCTTTATGCACATGGCAGGCCCTTCTTGGTAAATTTTCTATGATGGACAATATGCAGTGAAGAGGTATTATATTGTAAGTCGGTGCTCTCTGTGTATACAAAAGGAAGAAAGTGTTGACCATCTCTATTTTGCTTATGACTGTATTTCTTGGATATGGAAGGAAATCTTGAAGCGATTTAATTTTCATAAGCCATGGCAACCAAACTTGCATCATGAATTAGAAATGCTTATGCAAAACTTCTTATGAAATGAGCCTCTTACACAACTGGCAAGGACTATATTTAAATGTGCTATTTGGTGGATTTGGAGGAGAGGTGCGACAGAATCTTTGAGTGTCATAACAAGAATAAAGCTCAAATTCTGATAGAGATCCTTCAGGACTCACGATCATGTGTGGAGCAGGAACTAAACATGGAGCACTTAACAATAAGAGAGAAAGAGATCTTCACAAGATTCAATTTTTCTATTAGTTAATAATCTCATGAATGATAATGAAGATTGTAACGTATTATGTGGTGCAAAGCTTTCATTTTGTGATGTGTTCAAAAGTTATCCATGATGGTCTAGATGTTGCATTTTATTATTTATTAGCTACGATATGGTGTCATTGTCTATAGTATGTGTAGGCATGTCTAATTTAGTCTGGCCACTCTTGGAGATGAGTTAGATGAAGTGAGCTCATTCCACCTTTTCCAGGTGGGGTGCAATTTTCTCAATTGCTCTAAGAGACTTTAAGCTTAAGTCTATGGCTTGTATAGACAAAGCTATTTTGTATAAACCTTATACTTAATATATTATCTTTACTTATAAAAAAAAAAGATTTTAAGACAAGGTCACATCTTTCGAATGTGATATAATTCAGGAGGCGTGATATGCTCGTACAACTTCCCATGAAATAATATGTTGGGAATGCCATTTATTTTGAATTTTTGAGAAGGTGCACAAAAAATCGATTGAATATAGACTTTGCACAAAGTTTATGACCATCGCATTTTTCGTGAAACCATGCTTGTACAACATTCCATGTGCTAAGACATTGGGAATGACCATTATTTTGACTTTCTGAGATGGTGCACGAAAAATTGATCGAAGCTCGACTTTGTGTAAAGTTTATAATCGTTGTATTTTTTTAACAAAACCTTGCTCGTATGACTTCCCATGGGCTAATATGTTTGGAATGGCTAGTATTTTAAATTTTCGAGACGGGGTACGAAAAACTAATCGGACCTTGACTTTGTGCAAAGTTTATGACCAATATGTTTTTTAGTGAAACCACACTTGCACGAGTTCCCATTGGCTGATACATTGGGAATTGCCAATATTTTAAATTTCCGAGTCAGTGCGTGAAAAATCGATCGAAACTCATCTTCGCACAAAGTTCTTGACCTTCATATTATTTCATGAAATGATGCTTGTATGACTTTGCATAGGCTAATACGTTGTGTGTCTAGTATTTTGAATTTCTGAGGCAGTGCTCTCAAAACCATTTGAAGCTCAACTTTGTGCAAAATTTTTGACTACAGCATTTTTTTGTGAAACAATGCTCGTACGACTTCCTATGAGCTAATATGTTGGGAATGACAAGTATTTTAAAATTTCTAAGATGTTGCACTAAAAACCGATTGAATCTCAACTTTGTGCAAAGTTTATGACTATCGCTTTTTTTCGTGAAACCATGCTCATATCCCATGTGATAATACGTTGGGAATGGCCATTATTTTGAATTTTCGAGACAGTGCATGAAAAATTGATCGAAGCTCGACTTTGCACAAAGTTTAACCCCGTTGCATTTTTTCAAAAAATCTTGCTCGTACGACTTCCCATGGGTTAATACGATTGGAATGTCTTGTATTTTAAATTTCTGAGACTGGGTGTGAAAAACTAATCAAACCTCGACTTTGCATAAAGTTTATGGCCATCGATATTTTTTGCAAAACCATTCTCATATGACTTCCCATTAGCTTATACATTGGGAATATGCAGTATTTTGAATTTACGAGTTTGTGTATAAAAAATTGATCAAATCTCGTCTTCGTGCAAAGTTTATGATCATTATGTTTTTTCATGAAGTGATGCTTGTACTACTTTCCATGGGCTAAAACATTGGGAATGACTGGTATTTTAAATTTTCAAGGATCGATCGAAGCTTGACTTTGCACAAAGTTTATGATCACTATGTTTTTTCGTGAAATGATGCTCCTACGACTTCCCATGAGCTAATACATTGGGAATGACAAGTATTTTGAATTTTTGAGATGCATGAAAAATCGATTGAATCTTGACTTTATGGAAAGTTTATAATCGTCACTTTTTTTTGTGAAACCATGCTCTTATGACATCCCATGTGCTAATATGTTGGGAATGACCATTATTTTGAATTTTTGAGACGGTGCATGAAAAATTGATCGAAGCTCGACTTTGTGCAAAGTTGATCACCATTACAATTTTTCGCAAAACCTTGCTTGTACGGCTTCCCATGGGCTAATATGTTTGGAATGGCCAATATTTTGAATTTTTGAGATGGGTGTGAAAAATCGATCGAACCTTGACTTTATGTAAAGTTTATGACCATAGCGTTTTTTAGCAAAACCATGCTCGTATGACTTCCCATGGGCTAGTGCGTTAGGAATGGGCTGTATTTTGAATTTTCGAGTTGGTGCATGTAAAATTGATCGAAATTCATCTTTGCACAAAGTTTATGACCGTTGTTGTCACGCCCCTCCAAAATATCGACAATATTTAAAATTTTCCTCACAACTAATCCAGGATCCAAACACACATTTTGAGGTCACTAAGAAAACATTTAGATAATCTGAACTCAACTCTATAGTCTACAAATTTTCACCTCTATAGTCTACAAATTCATCACCCTGTGCAGTTCATAAACATACCACGCATCACTCGATAATTCATATAATCTGAACTCAACTCTTCAAAATAATAACCACACATAAACTCATAAGTGGGGAAGTCTATGCAGTCACCAAATCAACGATTACCATAAATTCATATCATTACATGAATTTAACTTAACATTCCAAAATCCTATACATGAGGGATCCTTTATCTTACACAAAATCCACAGGTTTAGATTCATCGTCACATTTCATAAGATGCAGAGTAGCTTATACAACAAAAACACGTATGCTAACAAAGATCTGCCCAAAATCTTCTAAACTTTCCACCGCCTCAGCCCAATCTTAACAATTAAGCAAGCGATACGCTATCCTGAAAAATTTATCAACAAACGGAGTGAGCATAAGGAGCTCGAAGTGACTAACATATCCATATCAAAATAATACAATTTCCAAAGGGATACATTTCAAATTACAAGGCGAATATACGATTTCGTAGACATAATATCGTTAGGAGCGAAACATAATTGTCTTTTCAATCTTACATATTTGGTTCTCGGATGGGCGAGTAATTGGAGCATCTCAAGAATAAAGGAAACATATCGAGCTTATCGGCATACGAAATGTTACGAAGCATATCAACGGCATATGGAATATTTCAAGCAAAATCATCGATGAATGAAGCATTTGAGCATATCAAAACAAATATCGTACAGAAGCTCAAACGTCATCCTTGACGTCGCAATCATATCATTCTTATCCAGAGCATGAATAGAAATAACTCACCAAAACTCTGGATGTCATATCAAACATATAGAAGGTGTAGTGGGATCTCAATCAGAATGTGATCCATCCATTTCTGAATGACCACCTGACAAATGTCTCCCACGTCGGGAGCTCCATCCACCCACGCCTAGGTGAAGTCGAGGGCGAGCATCGCAGCTCTAAGCACATACCCTTTACCATTTCGCAAAGGTCCGAATATCCCAGAGTGGGACCCCACATAGCGGGCAATAAGCGCATACCCTTTACCATTTCTGGCAAAGGTCCAGACAATCCCACACACCAGAGTACAAGAGGGCAGTTTTAATAATAAGTAGCATATGTCGGAAACACACGCGGAACAACAAAACGTGCATGTGCCTTTTCGAGACAATACGAAACAAAGAATAAATCTCTCACAAATGTATTCAGATTTGGAATGAAATGAAAATAAGAGTGTATAGGGATTCTAAGCAATCATATTTAGCTCAATTCCAATAAGAAGGTTAGACGAATTCAAATATCCAAAGGAATGGAACAGAATACGCGAAATCGACCAAAGCTCGATTTCGGACAGAATTCCAGTGGCACAGCAAACAAATATTTCAGAATATCAATTATACTCCAATACCCATAAGAAAGCTATGGTCGAACCATATATCAATCTATATTTTGATGGAACAAATTTCGTATGAAACAGGGTTCCCAACACGGAGTTACTTTTGATTTGGTAACCCAAGGGCAAAAACACAATCACTGTTTTGCAGAATTTATAGGGTCGGATTCAACAGATAATAGGGTAGGCAATTGAATTTCAAAATTTTCAAACTATATGTCAAAAGAAAGATTTTCAAGTCTAGTTTCAAATAAAATCAGTTTGGTACAAATTAGAATTTTGAACAGGGAGTTATAGGTATTTTAGTATTGACAGGTCAGAAATCTTGAACCCTATTTTACAGCGTCTATAGGCTCACTTGAAACAGATGTTTGGGTAAGTATTTGGTGTCCAAAATCTACAAAATCAGTGTCAAAAGGAAGATATAAGAGTCTAATTTCAAAAAAAATAGTTCCTGCCTGAATTCACATTTTGTACGGAGTTATAGGCATTTTAGTATTGACAGCTCAGAAATCTTGAATCCTGTTTTACAGCGTCTATAGGCTCATTTGAAACAGATGTTTGGGTAAGTATTTGGTGTCCAAAATCTACAAAATCAGTGTCAAAAGGAAGATATAAGAGTTTAATTTCAAACAAAATAGTTCCTGCCTGAATTCACATTTTATACTGAAACTTGTAGCTGAAAAAGTGTATAGGGGTCAGTTTACCGAAAAACTTCACAATCCATGGTTCTATGTCCAAAGAGAGACATATCAGTTTCTAAATAGAAATCCTTCAATTTATTTTGAATCCACATAAAAACAGAGACTAAAGATTATGTAGGATGGGGTTAGAACACTTGCCTTTGATAATTTTGACCCTAAGTGAAAAGATTTGAGCAAGAACCCTTAAAGCCCCAAATTTTCTTCTTCTTCTTCTTGCTTTCTTTCTTTCTTTTTTTTTTCCCTGATCATCCACGCAGCTGCCTTCTCTGCTTCCTTAAGAACGAAGGCAGAGAGGCTTAAATGGTGGAATTTGTCATTTTATATATTTTGTAATTTAGTCCTTGCATTTAGTACATTTAGGATTAGGTCCTCAGGGTTTACATATAGGTCCTTAGATTCTTTCTTTTTTTTTTTTTTTTTTGAACAGATCACCCAAATCTTACAAATAAGTTACCTCTGATTCATACTCTATTTCTTTTGTCAATTTAAAATGAATACTTATATTATCACCAAAAATTTATACGAAAATTCGGAAATGAGGGGTGTTACAGTTGTATCAATTCATGAAACGATGCTCGTACGACTTCCCTTGGGCTAATAAGTTGGGAATGTCCAGCATTTTGAATTTCCATGGAGGTGCGCTAAAAACTGATCGAAGCTTAACTTTACTTACGCAAAGTTTATGACCATCACATTTTTTCGTGAAACGATACTCATACGACTTCCCATGGGCTAATTTGTTGGGAATGACAAGTATTTTGAATTTCTGAGATGGTGCACAAAAAATCGATTGAATCTCTAATTTACGCAAAGTTAATGACCATCGCTTTTTTTTGTGAAACCATGCTTGTACAACATCCCATGTGCTAATACGTTGGGAATAGCCATTATTTTGAATTTCTAAAATAGTGCACGAAAAATTGATCGAAGCTCGACTTTATGCAAAGTTTATCACCATTGTATTTTTTTCAAAACCTTGCTTGTATGACTTCCCATAGTCTAAAACATTTGGAATGGCCCGTGTTTTGAATTTATGAGATGGGGTGTAATAAACCGATCGAACCTCGACTTTGCACAAAGTTTATAGCCATCACAGTTTTTCGTGAAGCCATGCTCATACGACTACCCATGGGCTTATACGGTGGGAATCAATAGTATTTCGAATTTCTGAGTCAGTGCATGAACAACGGATCAAAACTTGTCTTTGTGCAAAATTGATGACCATCGTATTTTTTCACGAAATAATGCTCATGCGACATCCCAAGGGATTAACATTGGGAATGTCTAGTATTTTGAATTTCTGAGGAGGTGCGCTAAAAACCAATCAAAGCTTGTCTTTATGCAAAGTTTATGACCGTCGTGTTTTTTTATGAAACGATGCTCGTATGAATTCCCATGAGTTAATACATTCGGAATGGAAAGTATTTTGAATTTTTGAGATGGTGCACGAAAAATTGATTAAATCATGACTTTATGCAAAGTTTATGATCATCACTTTTTTGGTGAAACCTTGCTTATACAACATCCCCTATGCTAATACTTTGGGAATGGCCATTATTTTGAATTTTCGAGATGGTGGACGAAAAATTGATCGAAGCTCTACTTTGTGCAAAATTTATCACCGTTACATTTTTTCGTAAAACCTTACTCGTACGACTTCCCATAGGCTAATACATTTTGAATGGTCAGTATTTTGAATTTCCGAGATGGGGTGTGAAATACCGATCGAACCTCGACTGTGCGTAAAGTTTCTGACCATTGCATTTTTCCATGAAACCATGCTCGTACGACTTCCCAGGGGCTGATACGTTGGGAATGGGTAAGATTTTGAATTTCCAAGTCGGTGCTTGAGAAACCGATTGAAACTCGTCTTCGGGCAAAGTTTTTTATCATTATATTTTTTCAGAAAATGATGCTTGTATGACTTCTTAAGGGCTAATATGTTCGGATTGTCTAGTAATTTGAATTTCCGAGGAGGTGCGCTAAAAACCGATCAAAGCTCAACTTTGCACAAAGTCTATAACTGCCATATTTTTTCATGAAATGATGCCCGTACGACTTCCCATGAGCTAATAAATTAAGAATGGCAAGTATTTTGAATTTCCTAGACGATGCATGAAAAACAGATTAAATTTCGACTTTGCGTAGAGTTTATGACTATCACTTTTTTTCGTGAAAACATGCTCGTACGACATCCTATGTGCTAATACATTAGGAATGGCCATTATTTTGCATATGCAAGATGGTGCACGAAAAATTGATCGAAGCTCAACTTTGCATAAAGTTTATCACCATTGTATTTTTTCACAAAACCTTACTTGTATGACTTCCCATGGGCTAATACATTTAAAATAGTTAGTATTTTGAATTTCTAAGATAGGGTGCGAAGAACCGATCGAACCTCAACTTTACACAAAGTTGATAATCATCGTATTTTTCTATGAAACTATGCTTGTACAGCTTCTCATGGGCTGATATGTTGGGAATAGGAATTTCTGAGTTGGTGTGTGAAAACCCGAACGAAACTTGTCTTTGGACAAAGTTTATGACCATTGCATTTTTTTGGGAAACGATGCTCGTATGACTTCCCAAGGGCTAATACATTAGGAAGATCTAGTATTTTGAATTTTTGAGTCAGTGTGCGAAAAACTGATTAAAACTCATCTTCGTCCAAAGTTTATGATAGTCGAGTTTTTTCACGAAATGATGCTTATATGACTTCCCATAGGCTAATACATTGGGAATGTCAAGTATTTTGAATTTCTGAGGAGTTGCACTAAAAATCGATCGAAGCTCGATTTTACAAAAAGTTTGTGACCACTACGTTTTTTTGCAAAATGATGCTTGTACAACTTCCCATGAGCTAATACGTTGGGAATGACTAAGTATTTTGAATTTCTGAGATGATGCACGAAAAACCGATTGAATCTCGACTTTGCGTAAAGTTTATGACCGTCATTTTTTTTCATGAAACCATGCTCATACGACATCCCATGTGCTAATACATTGGGAATGTCCATGATTTCAAATTTCCGAGAGGGTGCATGAAAAATTGATCGAAGCTCGACTTTGCATAAAGTTAATTACCACAGCCTTTTTTTCGTAATACCTTGCTCGTACGACTTTCCATGTGCTAATATGTTTGGAATGGCTAATATTTTAAATTTTTGAGATGGGGTACGAAAACTGATTGAACCTCAACCTTGCGCAGAGTTTATGACCATCACGTTTTTTCTACGAAACCATGCTCATACGACTTCCCTTAGGCTGATACATTGGGAATGGGTAGTATTTTGAATTTTCAAGTCGGTGCGTGAAAAATTGATCGAAACTCGTCTTCGTATAAAGTTTATGACCGTCATATTTTTTTCACGAAACAATACTTGTACAACTTCCCATAGGTTAATACATTGGGAACATCGAGTATTTTGAATTTCCAAGTCAGTGTGTACAAAATTATTGATTAAAACTCATCTTTGCGTAAAGTTTATGATCGTCATTTTTTTTGCGAAATGATGCTCAAATGATTTCCCATGGACTATTACATTGGGAATGTCCAGTATTTTGTATTTCTGAGGAGGTGCGCTAAAAATCGATCGAATCTCAACTTTATGTAAATTTTATGACTGTCGCGTATTTTCATGAAACGATGCTTGTACGACTTTCCATGGGGTAATACATTGGGAATAGCTAGTATTTTGAATTTTCGAGACAATGCATTAAAAACCAATTGAATCTCGAATTTGCGCAAAATTTATGATAGTCGCCTTTTTCATGAAACCATGCATGTATGATATCCCATGTGCTAATACGTTGGGAATGGCCATTATTTTGAATTTCTGAGATGGTGCACAAAAAGTTGATCGAAGCTCGACTTTGCGTAAAGTTTATCACCATTGCATTTTTTCATAAAACCTTGATAGTATGACTTCCCATGAACTAAATGTTTGGAATGGCCAACATTTCGAATTTCCGAGATGGGGTGCGAAAAATCGATCGAACCTTGACTTAGTGCAAAGTTTAGGACCATCACGTTTTTTCGCAAAACCAAGCTCGTACGACTTCCCATGGCTTAATACATTGGGAATGGGCAGTATTTTGAATTTTCGAGTCGATGTGCGAAAAATGAATCGAAAGTTGTCTTTGCGTAAAGTTTAAGACCATCGTATTTTTTCGCGAAACGATGCTCGTACAACTTCCGATGGGGTAATACATTGGTAATGTCTAGTATTTTGAATTTTCGAGGAGGTGCACTAAATACCGATCGAAGCTTGACTTTGCACTAAGTTTATGACTGCTGCATTTTTTGTGAAACGATGCTCGTATGACTTTTCATGTGCTAAAACGTTAGGAATGGCAAGTATTTTGAATTTTCGAGATGGTGCACGGAAAACTGATTGAATCTCGACTTTATATAAATTTTATGACCATCACTTTTTTTATGAAACCATGCTCGTACGACATTCCATATGCTAATACATTGGGAATGGCCATTATTTTTAATTTTTTAGATGGTGCACGAAAAATTAATCGAAGCTCGACTTTGTGTAAAATTTATCACGTTGAGTTTTTTCGTAAAACCTTGCTCGTATAACTTATATGGGCTAATACGTTTGGAATGACTATTGTTTTTGTTGAATCTTGGATTTTGATAATGAGATCAATTGATCAGTGTTTGTCTAACATGTGTGTTAGAGAAAAAAATATAGGTATAACTATAATAGGAGCAATAGAGTTACAACCAGATGATGGGCCAAGATCAAGCTTGGGCATCAGGCCGGGTTCGGACGATGCAGTGGGATCTCGCCAAAGTTTGCTAGGAGATTCACCAAAGGGATTGGGAAGCTCATTGGGAATGCACTGGGAGATCATCGGAAGAAGACCGGAAGACTCGCCACAAGAAAACTGAAAAACTAGGTACAGGCGATTTACCCGCTCAGACTGGGTGGTTGAATCGCCCAGCATCGACGGGTAAACCGCCCATACCCTAGTGTTCGGGCGATTGAGTCTCCCAGCTCGATGGGTAAATCGACGAAATATTTTTTTCTAAATGAAAAACTGACACTTGTACTAATTCACCCCTCACCCCCCTATTAGTGCCAATTGATCCTAACAATTGGTATTAGAGCGAGGTAATTACTAATTATATTAATACCCACTTGAGTAAATGACTTGTTTTGGCATGAATGAGGGACATTCTATCTCACGTCCTCCCATGTTCAATTGGATGGATTACACATATTGGAAGACTCGGATGCAAATTTTTCTTATCTCTTTGGACCTTGATTTATGGAACATAGTAGAAAATGGATTTGAAAAATCTTCTAACCCAATCAATCAATGGAATGATTTGGAAATAAAATGTTTTTCTTTAAATGCAAAGGCTATGAATGCATTATTTTGCGCTTCTGATAAAAATAAGTTTAATCGAGTTTCTGTTTGTGAATAGGCTTTCGATATTTCGCACACACTAGAAATCACACATGAGAGAACCAATAGAGTAAAAGAATCAAAGATAAATATTTTGGTTCTATTTCAAATGAGACCAAGTAAATCCATTAGAGACCAAGTAAATCACCTTAAAGCACTTGGAAAATATTTTTTAAATTTTGAATTAGTTAGTAAAATTTTGAGATCTTTACCTAAGAATTGGGATCCTAAAGTATCTGCTATTCAAGAAACCAAAGACTTAAATAACTTGCCTCTTGAAGAATTGATTGGCTCTATTATGACATATGAACTAAATTATAAAGCTCATGATAAGCTTGATGAACCCCTTCTAAAGAATAAGAAGAATGTAGCACTTCGGACAACAAATGACTCCTTGAGTGAAACCTCGAGTGATGAGGACCATGATGTTTCTTTGTTATCAAGAAATTTTAAAAAATTTATAAAAAATAAGAACTATAAAAATAAATAGGAACCGAAGAAGGACAATGTCAAATGCTATGAATGTAAAAAATTAGGACATTTCAAAAATTAATGTCCTTATTTGAAGAAGAAGCCAACACATAAGAAGAAAGCACTTTCGGCTGCTTGGGATAATTCAAACTCTTCGGATGAAGAAGACAACTCTAAAAAAGAAGTGGCTAACTATGCTTTAATAGCGATCAAAGATGAGGTTAGTGAATCTTTAAATATTTTTTTTTAGATTATTAAATATATTTCATGATTTATTCAATGAGTTTAGAAAACTTAGCAAGTTTTTTAAGTTGCTTAAAATTGATCATGATTTGTTAGTTAAAAGACTTGATGAAATGTATGATTCATTAGTTTCATATAAACCATGTTCTAAATATGATATGCTAGATAATGTTAAAGAAGAGAATGTCATGCTTAAAATAATATTAGAAAATTTTGAAATAGGGAACAAATCTCTAAATATGCTCTTTGGAGTCTCTAAAACTCTGTATCTCTTAGATGCATCCTTGGGTGGTGAGTCTTTTGATTTTAGTTCTGTATCCCTGTTTAATTTCCTTGAGGTGGTGAACTATCTTTAACTATTTTGTGCAAGTTGTGTTTTGAGTTTGTTGGTTTCCTACAACTCAACTTTTGGGTATTCTCGTTTCTTTTCAAATTTCATTTCTCTTTCTCCCTTCCCGGTATCAGTTTGGTATCAGAGCTTAAGGCTAGAAATCATGGCAAGGCAGAATGGAAAAGATACAGTTGGTGAAGGTAGTGGCCATGAAGATGATGTTGAATCTTTGAAGTTGCAACTACAAAGTTTGTTACATAGTCTACAAGAAAAAAATGAAATTATTGAAGAACTTTGGAACAAAAATAATCAGCATGAAAATATTGGCAAATGTATGATTCTGGTAATGATTCGCCATCTTACCAAGGGAGTTTCAAAGATTTCAGATGAGACGTAAAGATCGAGATGAATGGCAGAATAAATACAACACAAGGTTGGATATTCCAGAATTTGAAGGGAAAATCAATGTTGACGACTTTATTGATTGGCTTAATATGGTGGAAAGAATTTTTGATTTTCATGAACCACCAGAACAAAAGAAGGTAAAGCTCGTGGCACTAAAACTCAAAAGAAATACATCTTTTTGGTGGGAAAACCTGAAGAAGCAAAGAGAACATGAGGGAAAGAGTAAAATCATATCATGGGAGAAAATGAAAAGGGAGCTGAAAAGAAAATACTTACCTGACAACTATAAGCAAAAAATCTTTCTGAAAATCCATAATTTTAAGCAAAAAAATCTTAGTGTGGGGGAGAACACAGTAGAGTTTGACAATCTTATGTTAAAAGGAGAGCTTATAGAACCATAAGAACAGACCATTGCAAGATACCTTGGAGGTCTGAAATATGAGATTGCCAAAGTCGTTCAACTCCAACTGTATTGGACTTTAAATAATGTGAGTAAGTTGGCTTTGAAAGTGGAGAAACAACAAAAGTTTGAAAATGGTTCTTGATATGGAGTGAAAGATAGCTATACGAGAGGAGAAAATTCTAAGCCTACTCCCCAATACAAAGTAGTACCGAAAGGGCAAGAGAAGAGTGAAGGATCAATTAGCAGCAAACTACCACCTAAGTCTTCTACACCTAATGATCGAAAATACTTCAAGTGTCATGGTTTTGAGCATATTGCTTCAGACTATCCAAATAGAAGGATTATTACATTAGTTAAAGAACATAGTGACGAAGAAGGAAATGAAGCCAATGACGAACAAAAATCTGACGATGACGAGGAAGAGGTTATTTATGCTGATCATGGTTTATCTATTGTGTTATAATGTAGCTTACAAGTATCTTATGTGGCTGAGGATGAAAGTTAGGTGAGAAAGAATGTGTTTCATACTAAATGTACCTACCTCTAATGGTAAGGTGTGCTTAGTGATTATTGACAGTGGTAACTTTGAGAATGTGGTATCTTTCGAGATGGTGCAGAAGCTAAAGTTGGAGACAATCCCTCATCTACATCCTTACCAATTATGTTGGCTGCAAACAAAAAACGACATCAGAGTAACTAAAAGATATTTAGTTCCATTTTCTATTGGCAAGTACTACAAAGATGAAGTATGGTGTGATGTTGCTCCTATAGATGCTTGTCATTTAGTATTGGGCAGACCTTTGCATTATGATAGGAGGGTATTGTATGATGGCTATAAACATACTTATTCTTTTAAGGTGAATGAAAAGAAGATTATTTTAGCTCCATTACAACCTTCTGAAATCAATGCACCTAAGAATGAAGTTAGTGCTTTTATGTCCTATGATGAATGTAAGGGTGAATTGAAAAGGGGTAGTGATATTTTGGCTCTAGTGGTCGTAGAAGAGAATGAACATCACAATCAGCCACCGACAAACATGAAACCAATCCTGGAGGAGTTTCAAGACATTACACTATAAGAGATTCCATATGGTCTTCTACCATTAAGAGACATCTAACATCATATTGATCTTATTCCGGGGGCTATCCTACCTAACAAGGCAACTTATAGAATGAGTCCCAAGGAGCATGAAGAACTTCAAAGGCAAATAGATGAATTAGTGAAAAAGGGTTTGATTCGGGAAAGTATTAGTCCTTGTGCTGTTCTAGCCTTGTCGGTGCCTAAGAAAAATGGTTCTTGGAGAATGTGTGGACAGTCGTGCCATCAACAAAATCACTATTGACTATCGTTTTCTCATTCCAAGGTTAGATGATTTACTTGATCAATTTATATGGTGCTTCTATTTTCTCTAAAATTGACTTGAGGAGTGGCTATCACCAAATAAGAATGAGGCCTAGAGATAGTGGAAAACAACATTTAAAACTAGAGAAGACTTGTATGAATGGTTGATAATGCCATTTGGGTTATCTAATGCACCTAGTACTTTCATGAGAATTATGAATCATATACTTAAAGCATGCATTAGAACTTTTATTATAGTTTATTTTGATGACATATTGGTGTACACCAAAAGCGAGGAAGAACATATAAATTATCTTAAGAAGATTTTTCTTATTTTGATGCTGTAAAAATTTTATGCTAATCTGAAGAAGTGTGACTTTTTTACTCATAATGTGGTGTTTCTTGGATATGTTGGTTCAAAAGATGGAATCATGATAAATTAAAGTAAGGTAGAAGCTATTCTTAACTGGCCAACACTGACTTCACTATTATATGATGTAAGGAGTTTTCATAGTTTAACTTCCTTTTACAGAAGATTCATCAAGGGTTTCAGCTCGATTGTTGCTCCAATCACCGAATGCCTAAAAGGTGATAAATTCAAATGGACTAATAAGGCTGATAAAGCTTTTGAGCTATTAAAAAGAAAGGTGACCGAAGCTCCTATTTTGGTATTACCCAATTTTGACAAAGTGTTTGAGTATGAATGTGATGCCTCCAATGTGGTAATTGGTGCTGTTTTGAGTCAAGAATCAAAGCTCATTCCCTTTTTTAGTGAGAAGCTGAATGATATAAGGAGGAAATATTCTACTTATGACAAGGAGTTCTATGCCATTTATCGAGCTTTATCTCATTGGAGTCTATATCTTCTTGCCCAGCCATTTGTTCTATATTCTGATCATGAGGCATTGGAGTTTATTAATCACCAACACAAGCTAAATAAGAGATATGCAACTTGGATGAAGTTCTTGCAATCTTATAACTTCATAATCAAGCATAAATCTGGTGTTTAAAATATAGTTGCCGATGCATTAAGCAGAAAATATTATTTATTATCAGCCATGGGAGTCAAAGTAGTTGGATTTGAGACATTCAAAGATCTCTATCAAAATGATGTGGATTTCAACTAAATATGGCAGAATTGCAAATCAAGTTCTTTTTAGCAATTTACTATCTTTGATGGATTTCTTCTTCGAGCTAATGCCTTGTGTGTTCCATCTTGTTCTTTGAGATATGTAATTCTAGCTGAAGCTCATGGTGGTGCTTTGGGATGACATTTTGGTAGGGACAAAACTCTAGCTCTTATTCAATCAAATTCCTATTAGCCCAAGATATTCAGAGATGTGGAGAGATTTGTGAAGCAATGTATAAAGTGTGTCACTTGGCAAAAATAAGAGGATAAAATTCAGGTTTGTACACTCCATTGTCGGTGCCTAATGCTCCATGGGAGGATGTGAGTCTTGATTTTGTCTTGGGACTACCGAGAACTCAAAGGAACAAAGATTCTATCATGGTTGTTGTTGACAGATTCTCAAAGATGTCTCATTTTATTCTATGCAATAAATCAATTGATGCATTACATATTGCTAATTTATACTTCAAGGAGATTGTTAGATTATATGGCATTCCAAAAACTATGGTGTCTGATCGAGATTCAAAATTTCTTAGCCAATTTTGGAGGACTCTATGGAGGAAACTAGGTACGTCATTAAATTTCAGTAGCTCTCATCATCCACAAACCGATGGGCAAACAGAGCTAACAAATAGAAGCTTGGGAAACTTGCTTAGAAGCTATGTTGGCAAGAACATTAAGCAATGGGACCTCATTCTTCCTCAAATTGAGTTTTCTTACAATCGTTCCATACATCATACCATTGGTAAGAGTCCTTTTGAGGTTGTTTATGGTGCTAATCCTGTTGGTCCTTTAGACTTAGTCCCTTATTCTATGAATAAGCAATTTAGTGGAGATGCTAACGAGAGGGCTAAACAGATAAAGAAACTGCATGACGATATTAAAGCAGCCATTGAGAAGCAAAATGAAAGGTACATGCAAGCAGCTAACAAACATAGAAAGCAAATGAGGTTTAATGCAGGTGATCTAGTTTGGATTCATCTAAGGAAGGAGAGGTTTCCACCAGGAAAATTTGGAAAGTTGAAACCAAAGGCTGACAGTCCATTCAAAGTGCTTAAAAAATTAGAGAGAATGCTTATGAGATTGATCTACCTGAAGAATATGGGGCATCATCAATATTCAATGTGGTTGATTTAATTCCTTATTATGGTGATCAAACAAATGAAGACTTGAGAACAAGTCTTTTTTAACCAGGGGAGATTGACACGGGAGTGTCTAATTTTTCAGAATTTTTAACTCAGCCCACTCCATTTACAACTCATGAGCATATTCCTTGGACAAAGTTACAACTATTTCAAGATACATTTCTTCATGACCAAGGAATGCATAAAGGGGTTAGTTGGCAGATGTGAAGCATTTATAGTTAGTTGGCAGTTGTGAAGCATTTAATGTTATAGTTCCTTATGCATGAAGGGATGTTTCATGCTCTAGTACTTATTTTGATATTCTAGGGTGGAGAATAACTTTTTGGATAGTTGATTATATTTGAAGAAGCTCTTTAGAGTCTCTAAAACTCTATATCTCTTGGATGCATCCTTGGGAAATGAGTCTTTTGATTTTAGTTTTGTATCCCTGTTTAATTTCCTTGAGGTGGTGAACTTTCTGTATCCTCTTGCGATTTTAAACTTGGTGGTGAACTATCTTTAACTATTTTGTGCAAGTTATGTTTTGAGTTTGTTGGTTTCCTACAACTTAACTTTCGGGTATTCTTGGTTCTTTCCGAAATCCATTCCTTTTTCTCCCTTCCCGGTATCATAGCTTTAAGTTGAAAAAATCAAATTAGCACCTCTAGACCACTTCAATTGTTCCATATGGATCTATTTGGATCAATTTACATTAAAAGTTTAGGTGATAGTAAATATGCATTTGTTTTAGTGGATAACTTTAGTAGATATACTTTGACCTATTTCTTAGCATATAAAAGTGATACATTTAAATGTTTTACAAAATTTTGTATCATTGTTCAAAATACAAAAAAATACATGATTTCTTCAATACAAAGTCATCATGGTGGAGAATTTAAAAATAATAATTTTTAAAATTTTTATGATTCAAATGGATATTTCCATAACTTCTCTACTCCACGAAATCCACAACAAAATGTAGTAGTAGAAAGAAATAAATATAAGCTTATAAGAAATGGCTAGAATAATATTGAATGAACATAGTCTTCCCAAATATTTTTGGGCCGAAGCTGTTAATACGGCATGTTATGTTTTAAATAGGGTTCTAGTAAGATCATTACTCACTAAAACTCCTTATAAGTTATGGAATGGTAAAAAACCCAATATTTCTTATTTTAAAATATTTGGTTGTAAATATTTTATTTTGAATGAAAAGGATGCTTTAGGTAAATTTGATGCAAAATCCGATGAAGGCATTTTTCTAGGTTATTCTTCTATTTCAAAAGCTTATCATGTTTTTAATAAAAGAATATTAGTAATAGAAGAATTCATTCATATTATTTTTAATGAGCTTTTCAAATTTAAGAAGATTGATTTTGATGATAAAATTGATTTTAATACTTTAAATTTAAAAGATAACACTCCTAAAAGTAACTTGGATGTATCTACTTCTAATACCTTACCCAAGGAATGAAAGTATATGAATGATCATCCTAAGAAGCTTATAATATGAGAAACATCAAAAGGAATTTAAACTCGATCTTCCTTTAGAAATTTTTGTGCAAATATCATGTCTCTTTCTCAAATCGAGCCAAAGTGTATTGATGAGGCCCTAAGAAATGATTCTTAGGTTAATGCAATGCATGAAGAGCTTAATCAATTTGAGAGAAATGAGGTATGAGAGCTTGTTCCTAGACCTAATGACCATTTAGTGATTGGTACTAAATAGGTATTTAGAAACAAGCAAGATGAAAATGGTATCGTTGTTAGAAACAAGGTTAGATTAGTGGCCAAACGTTTTAACCAAGAAGAAGGAATCGATTATGATGAAACCTTTACTTCCGTGGCTAGACTTGAAGCCATAAGGATTCTGCTTTCCTTTGCTTCTTTTAAAAATTTTAAGTTGTTTCAAATGGATGGTAAAAGTTCTTTTCTAAATAGTTTTATTTCTGAAGAAGTGTATGTTGAACAACCCCCCGGCTTTGAAAATAATCTTCTTCCTAATCATGTTTTCAAACTTCCAAAAACTCTCTATGGATTAAAATAAGCCCCTCGGGCTTGGTATGAAAGACTTAATTATTTTCTCATTTTAAATAAATTTTCAAAAGTCAAGGTTGATACCACATTATTTTTTAGTATTTTGAAAATGATTTACTTGTTATTCAAATTTATGTTAATGATATTATTTTTAGATCTATAAATAAATCTTTATATTAGTCTTTTGCTAAATAAATGAGTCAAGAATTTAAATGAGTCTAATAAGTGAGTTAATATTCTTCCTAGGATTATAAATAAAACAACTTGTTGATGATATTTTTATTAGTCAAAATAAGTATACACTGAACTTGATAAAATAATTTAGAATGGAAAATGCTAAAGCATTAAACACTCCAATGAGCACATCTACAAAGTTGGACTTATGGAGGTATGATAGGAAGTTTATTATACTTAACTACAATGAGATCAGATATTATGTTTAGTGTTGGATTGTATGCAAGGTATCAATCTAACCCAAAACTGTCTCATTTGAAAGTAGTTAAATGAATTTTTAGATACTTGAAAGGAACATTTAAACTAGGATTATGGTATCCTAAATCTAAGAACTTCGATTTGATTGCCTATTCTGATGTTGATTTTAGTGGATGTAAATTAGATAGAAAAAGCACTATCGGAACATGTCAATTTTTGGGGCATGCACTTGTTTTTTAGACTTCCAAGAAATAAAATTCAATAGCTTTATCTACTACGAAAGCAGAAGATATTGCAGCTATTGGGAAACCTTAGTAGGTGCATCACATGCGTAGTGGAAATTAAAATAAAAATTGGTTTCCCACGTAGATCAAATCATCGTGCAAAAGATTGGGATCGGGAGAAAAACCGTAAAAAACCAGAAAACCATGATGTATGAGAGATTGATTTTACCTAGAGAGATTGTATATCACTATATTCCAGATCTGGATGGAGAAGATGAAGGAGGTCAAGCGTCCTCCTCTCTAGCGGTATCTACATGATAGATCTCTACAACGAAACTCCTCCAATCTGATCTCGCAACTCTTGCGTAGAGAGAGAGAGAAGAATAGGAGGTGGTGGCTAAAGCTGCAGTCTACCAACCATGAGTCTCCCCTTTTATTTATAGAGAGCCACCAAAAACCCTATGACTCCTACCTTAGTGGGTATTGGATCTCCATCTAATAACCCACTAACCTTACATTATTGTATCTCTATCCAATAATATCTTTAGGCCTCTAATTGGGCCTTAAGTAAGGAGCCCATCAGCATAGGGTCTCATCTAATAAGAATATGGGTTAATTGGATCTTCATCCAATCCTCTATTCGATGAAGCATCCATCATATGTGTGTGACTCTCTTGGCCCGATATCGAGTTGGTCATGAGTCACTCTCATCAAAACTCCTTCTGATATAGTGACTTATTATCCCTACAAAAATTCACTCGACTCATCGACTATCGACATAATAGGCCACTACACTATAGTCTCCAAATGGTACAAGGGAATCGAATCCATTGAACTTGTCTGTCCACAGTTACCATGTATCTATAATCTCTGATCCAACTAATATCCCAGAGACCATATATTGGACATGGTACTACTACTAGGTCACATACATAATCTATCATTATCTTGCTCTAATCGAATTCTCTAGGAGAATTCTTTTTCTCTCAATCCGAATGACTTTGGCCAGGGATTTGTCTGAGCAAGCACATATGAGATATTCCTCTTATGATACCGAAAGTGGATTCTTTATTAGCACTCAATTACCTTCATAAGGTTGGATACCAATCCCAATAACCAATTGTACTAGATCTGGAACTTTTCAAACCTGTAAGTCTGGCATCAAAGAAAGGAGTACTCATATAAGGCATCCTTAGTTTCTCAGGTCTAAGGACCAGATACACAACTGAAACTATGAAATCACTGTCTGACATTAGGTATCATTAACCATACAGCATTCTGTAAGTGGATCAATCAATGAACTAATTCTCCAATGAGCACTTGTACTATATACTTAGTTTCTCCACACAAGTGCCTATGAGACTAGCTGCCTTTATCATATAGATGGGTATATAGTACACCGGTTTGTCCGGTTATCTCAATTTCTCTCTCGAATAACCTATGACAGGGATTATTTAGGATTTATGTTTAAAGGTGAATTGATCTCATTATCGTAATCTCATCACGATCTAATTCCCATCACACAAAACTAAGGACATCACAGTATATATGCCACAGATAATATAATATGAGAATATGCTAATATTAATCATAAGCACAAAGATCACACAGCATGTCACACGTACCATCACTCACGTGATTGGCTTGCAAGGCACTTGTAACTAGCAATCTCCCACTTGACAAAAAGCCAATCACCTATATGTCTAATCCCCATCAGACCCCTATGACACTCAAATATAATATGAGTTAGTGGCTTCGTCAATGGATCTACAATGTTATTTTCGGATGGAACTCTTATATCTTTTCGGGATATGATCGTCCTAATCAGATGGAACCTCCTCAGAATAATTCTGATAAAACCTGGGTTCCCTTGTTAGAGTTATCGCCCGGTTGGTGTCACAATATATGGGAGTCAGCTCCACATTGCTTGGTATAACTCCCAAATCCTTGATGAACTTCTTTATTCACACCCCTTCCTTTACTGCTTCTGCTGTAGTAATGTATTCCGCCTTTATGGTCGAGTTAGTAGTAGTATCTTGTTTGGAACTCTTCTAGCTTACTGCTCCTCCATTTAGGGTGAAAACATACCCTGAATTTAACTTTCTATCTTCAATATCAGAGTAAAAACTCAAGTCTGTGTAGCCCTCAACCTAAAGGCTACCTCCTCCAGATACTAATAAAAGATTGTTAGTCCTTCTCAAGTACTTAAGGATATACTTTACTGCCTTTCAGTGTTCTAAATGTGGATATGCCTGATACTTGCTCGTGACACATAGAGCATGTGCTATATTAGGCCTGGTACATAGCATCACATATATAATAGACCTTATCACTAAGGCATAATGTATCTTATCCATGTCTGCCCTTTTTTCAGGAGTCTTTGGGGACATACTCCTAGAAAGTGATATTTCATATCTCATCAGTATAAGACCTCTCTTGGAATTTTCCATGCCAAATCTTTTGACAATGGAGTTTATGTACGTAGACTAGGACAAGTCAAGCATCCTCTTGGATCTATCTCTACAGATCCGGATCCCCAAAATATAGGATGCTTCCCCTAAGTCGTTCATGGAGAATTTTCTGGATAGCCAAGCATTTACTGTGGAGAGCATTCCTACATCATTCCCAATGATTAGGATGTCATCCACATGTAGCACCAATAAGGTGATAGCGCTCCCACTTACCTTCCTATATACACAAGGCTCTTTCTAATTCTTAACGAAGTCATAAGATCTGATCACATCATCAAATCTTATGTTCTAACTTTGGGACGCTTGCATTAATCCATAAATGGATCTAAGCAACCTGCACACTTTAACTAGACTCTCTTTGGATACGAATCCCTCTAGCTATATCATATACACCTCCTCGAGATTGCCATTGAGGAATATCATTTTAACATCCATCTGCTAGATTTCATATTCATAATGTGCTGCAGCAATGGCTAAAATAATTCTAATAGACTTAAGCATGGCTATAGGTAAAAAGGTTTCGTTATAGTCAACTCCTTATCTTTGACGATATCCATTAGCTACCAACTTTGCTTTATAGGTCTTTATCTTTCCATCCACTCTAATCTTCTTCTTGAATATCCATTTGTAGCCGATGGGTGCAATACACTTGGTGCAACCACAAGGTTCTAAACCTTATTAGAGTACATGGAATCCATCTCAGAATTAATGGCTTCTTGCCACCTTCTAGAGTCTATACTCAAAATAGCCTCCTCGTAGGTCTGAGGATCAACGTCTTGAGAGTCATCTCTCTATGATATGTCCCACATATCTTTCAGGAGGGTGAGATACTCTACTAGACCTACACAAAGTTAGAACTTGTGTGTTAGGTACCTGAACAGACTCGGGCTCTGGAATGGTGCTTGAGCTGGGTTCTCCAACCTCGCTCAATTCTATCTTGCTCCCACTATTTTCACTAAGAATGTGTTCCTTTTCAAGGAACATAGCTCTCTTGGCAACAAAGACCTTTCGGTCCTTAGGGTGATAGAAATAATACCCACAAGTTTCCTCTGGCTATCCCATGAATGTGCACCATTCTGTCCTTGATTCCAACTTATCGGGGTTGTGTCTTCTAACATGGGCAGGATAGCCTCAAATCTTAATAATCTTAAGATCAGGCTTCTTTCCTTTCCATATATCATATGGCATAGACACTACCAACTTTGATGGAACTCTATTTAGAAGATAAGTTGCGGTCTCTAGGGCGTACCCCTAGAATGAGATGGGTAGGTCAGCGAAACTCATCATGGACCGCACCATGTATAACAGCATGCGATTCCTCCTTTCTGATACACCATTGAGCTGAGGTGTATAAGGAGGTGTCTACTATGATAAAATATCATTGTCCCTGAGGAAATGGGTGAACTCTGTACTCAAGCACTCTCCTCCTCGATCTGATCGAAGAGTCTTAATACTTTTTTCAATTTGGTTTTCTACCTCATTATTATTATATTTCTTGAATTTCTCAAAGGCCTTAGATTTATACACATGTCCATACCTAAAGAAATCATCAATGAATGTAATGAAGTATGAGTAACCACTTATAGCCTGAGTCGACATGGGACCACATACATTACTATGTATGAGTTCCAATACCTCGATAGCTCTCTTTCCATTTCCATTAAAAAGAGAGTTAGTCATCTTCCCATGAGAGCAAGGTTCGTAAGTTGTATATGACTCATAGTCAAATGGATCTAAGTATCCATCTTTCATCAACTTTTGAATCCTTCTCTTATGTATATTATTGGGAAACCTCATTGGGAGCATCACATGCGTAGTGGAAATCAAAACAAAAATTGGTTTCCCACATAGATCAAATCGTCGTGCAAAATATTGGGGTTACGAGCAAAACCATAAAAATCGAAAAACCACGATATGTGAGAGATTGATTTTACCTAGGGAGATCATATATCCCTGTATTCCAGATTTGGATGGAGAAGATAAAGGAGGTCAAGCATCCTCCTCTATAGTAGTATCCACATGATGGATCTCTGCAACGAAACTCCTCCAATCTAATCTCGTAACTCTTGCGCTATGGCTAAAGCTACAGCCTATCAACCATGAGTCTCCCCTCCTATTTATAGAGAGCCACCAAAAACCCTATGGCTCCTACCTTAGTGGTTATTGGATCTCCATCCAATAACCCACTAACCTTGCATTAGATCTCTATCAATAATCTCCTTAGGCCTCTAATTGGGCCTTAAGTAAGGAGTCCATCAGCATAAGGTCTCATCTAATGAGAATAGAGGCTAATTAGATCTCCATCCAATCCTCTATTCGCTGAAGCATCCACCATATATGTATGACCTGCTAGGCCTGATACCGAGCTGGCCGTCACTCCCATCAGAACTCCTTCTGATATAGTAAATTATCATCCCCATAATAATTCACTCGGCTTATCAACTATGGACGGACGTACTAGGCCACTACGCCATAGTCCCTAAACGGTACATAGGAATCGAATCCATTGTACCTATTTGTCTATAGTTACTATGTATTTATAATCCCTCATCTAACTAATATCCTAGATACCGTATATTGGACATGGTACTATTAGATCACATATAGAATTCATCATAGTTTCACTCTAATCGGATTCTCTTGGAGAACTCTTTCTCTCTTAATTCGAATGACCCTAACCACGGATTTGTCTGAGCAAGTATGTATGAGATATTCCTCTCATGATACCGAGAGTAGATGATCCTCTATTGACACTCAATTGCCTTTGTAAGGTTGGCTACCAATCCCGATAACCAGTTGTACTAGATCTGGAACTTTCCAAACCTGTAATTCTGGCATTAAAGAAAGGAGTACTCATGCAAGGCATCCTTGGTGTCTCATGTTTAAGGACCAGATACACAACTAGGACTATGGAATAGCTGTCTAACATTATATATCATTAACCATATAGTATTCCATAAGCAGATCAATTAGTGAATTCATTCTCCAATTAGCACATGTACTATATATATTCTTAGTATCTCCATACAAGTGGCTATAAGACCAGCCGCCTCCATCATATAGACAGGTATATAATACACCGGTCTGTCCAGTTATCTCGATGTCCCCCTCGAGTAACCTATGACCAAGATTATTTAGAATCTGTGTTTAAAGGTGAATCGATCTTATTATCGTGATCTCAGCATGATTTGATTCTCATTGCACAGAACCAAGGACATCACAATATATATGCTACAGATAATATAATATGAAACTATGCCAATATTAATCATAAGTAAAATGATCTCACAGCGTGTCACATGTGTCATCACTCTTGTGATTAACATGCAAGGCACTTGTAACCAGTATATATGACCTAACCTACAATGTCGTATGCATTATTCACCTCATCTCTTTTCCTCTTAGATATATTTATATGCATAATATGTGGAGAAGTATCTAACACATATAAGCTATTTATAAGGGTCCCTCTAGTGATGATCTCATCATCCATAATTATTGAACAACTAATGTTCTCGAAAACTAATTTATATCCACTAATTATCAAACAAGAGATAGAAATAATATTTTTGATTTTTGTTTCATGAGAACATATATGATTACTAACTTAATATTATCATAGGAGAGGTTTTTGTTTCGTATTGGTCTCCTAATATGTCGTGTTACACACATACATATTTAATATATATCTATATCACATGCAAATATATATATACATATATCTAATAGGTGTATAACACATTACATATGCAAGCCACACCGGATGGTCATGAGCCGTCACCTAATATGATTAAGCCCGAGCCAATGGGCCTAATCAAATCACTCACAATAGAATCTATGTGTGCATTGGCACATCTCAATGCTTTGTGATTGTTAATCTCATCATCATCAGTTCCGTCAGATCATCGCATCACCACGTCGTAATCTCTCGTCACGGCATTGTGAGTCCCGTTGTCACCTCCATGCTCTACACGCACCTCTCCATGTAATTATAAATAATCACAAGCACGTAGGCCCGACAATAAACGAGAAAAATAGAGGCTTACAAGCCCCAATAATAATAATAATAATCATAATTATATATATCATAAAACATGGCTCATGATTATCCATCCACATCATACATCACATGTACTTCACATCATATATAGGATTACTAGATATATAATAATTAATTAAAATATTTAATTAATTATTTTTCTAAAAATCAGGATATACTCCAAATTTCTAGAATTACCAAGGGAATTATCATAATTCTAGATCAAAGGACAGTCATCAAAATTTTCAGAATTATTAAGGGTATTTTAAAAATTTATAAACAAGGATAGTCCTCAGAATTTCCTAAATTTATAGGGGGAAAATAGTCCTTTTCTTAAAAGGAATGTCCTAACCCCTTTGCCCCCTCTGCGCCGTCGTCGACATCGTCCCTGCACGGGTGGTGGCTGCCTTGCCCACTAGCAGCCACCCTGCCAAGAGGCGGCCGCCCCTGCAATCGGCTCCGCTCCCGCGAGCGGCACCTCCACAAGTGCCACCCCTCTGCGGACCGGCTGTGGGTGGGCGCTGCACTTGCTAGCATTAGGTGGCAACCCTTACGGGTGACGCTTTTGCCTGTAGATGGTGCCCTTTGGGTTGTTGCCTCTTGCGCGCGTCATCGGCCTCCCTTGTGGGCTGGCCCTGGCCGCGCCGTTTGCCCCCTTGCGAGTGGCCAGGCCGTGGCTGGCCGCCTCTGTAGGGGGCCTGGCCATGGCCGACCACCTTTTTCCTCACTGCCTTTGCTATGAAAACACAACAATAATGCTTAGAATGATTCTACACGATTCAATCTCATCGTACGTAGGTTAAAACCAATCTTTCGTACGAAAACCTTGGCTCTGATGCCATTGTTCAGAAACCTCAGCGGGTGCATCACATGGGCAATGGAAATCAAAACAAAAATTGGTTTCCCATGTAGATCAAATCATTATACAAAAGATTGGGATCGCAAGAAAAATAATAAAAATAAAAAAACCACGATGTGTGAGAAATTGATTTTATCTAGGGAGATCGTATATCCCTGTATTCCAGATCCGGATATAGAAGATAAAGGAGGTCAAGCGTCCTCCTCTCTAGTAGTATCCACACGATGGATCTCAACAGTAAAACTCCTCTAATCTGATCTCGTAACCCTTGCGCAAAGGGAGAGAGGAGAATAGGATGTGGTGGCTAAAGATGCAGCCTATCAACCATGAGTCTCCCCTCCTATTTATAGAAAGCCACCAAAAATCCTAGAGCTCCGACCTTAGTGGGTATTAGATCTCCATCCAATAAGCCACTAACCTTGTATTATTGGATCTCTATCTAATAATCTCCTTAGGCCTTTAATTGTGCCTTAAGTAAGGAGTCCATTAGTATAGGGTCTCATATAATGAGAATAGGGGCTAATTGGATCTCCATCTACTAATCCTCTATTCGCTGAAGCATCCACCATATGTGTGTGACCCTCTAGGCCCGATACCGAGCTGGCCGTGAGTCACTCCCATCAGAACTCCTTCTGATATAGTGAATTATTATCCCTATAATAATTCACTCGACTTATCGACTATGGATGTACTAGGCCACTACGCCATAGTCCCTAGATAGTACAAGGGAATCGAATCCATCAGACCTGTCTATCTACAGTTACCGTGTATCTATAATCCCTCATCTAACTAATATCCCAAAGATCGTATATTGGACATAGTACTGTTAGGTCATATACGGAATTCGTTATAGTCTCACATGCCATCACTCACGTGATTAGCTTGCAGGGCACTTGTAACCAGCAGCAGCTAGTGCATGTTGTGCCCAAGTCATTTGGATAAAAAACACACTAGAAGATAATGGGATAAAATTAAAAAATACTCCTATAAAGTGTGATAATACAAGTGTTATATGTCTAACCAAAAATCCTATTCAACATTCAAGAACCAAACATATTGATAGTAGACATCATTTTATAAGGGATCATGTAAATTATCAAGATATCTCTTCGAAATTTATTGACACTAAGCATCAATTAGCATATATTTTTACAAATCCTTTAAATGAAGAACAATTTGATTTTCTTCGAAGAGAACTTGGAATTCTAAATCATGAAAATATGTGATTTGCTAATCTGGATTTCATGATGATAATAATGTTTAAAAAATTATCTTGTTATGAAATTATCTTATTGTTGACATGAATTATCCATCTTATTATTTACAAAAAAATTGCTAAATTACATAAGATGATTTTAAAATGCATGAGTAGCTCTTAAACTCTTGAATCTTCTTGGATTTCTTGGATTTTTGAGCTTTTTCTTTTTAAAATTCATCTCTAAAAATTGAAAGATCTTGTTAATAATATTTTTGCAACTCCTTTGTTTTCTTTCCTTCTTTTTCATAAGAGGAAGAAAGTTCTTTATGAATCATATTGTATTTTAAAAAGGGGGAGCAAAAACACATAAGCCTAAAATCATTAGTCTCACTTCTCACCTTTTTGTTGATGACAGAGGGAGAAAAATTGATGTTGATGACTTATGTAATTGAATGGATATTAGTGACTTATATAATTAAATGGATGCTGATGACTTATGTAATAACTTAAGAAAATTTTTTAAATATTTGAAATTCATGATAATCATTAATGCATTGATGACATGCGTTGATAATATGATAATCTTTTATGCGTTAATGACATGATACTTTAAAAGTAAATTATTGTTGACATATACATGTCTTATTATAATCCTTGAAATATGATTTGCTTGAAATATTGATTGTCTTAATTCACTTGAATTCAAGAGTGAGTGATTCTCTTGAATTTAAGTCCTTTTTATCATAGCATGAATTTTAGGAGAGTTAGAATTAACTCCAGTCATCAGTTGATTGTCATCATAAAAAAGGAAGAGATTTTTGAATCTCAGATTTTGATAATAAGATCAATTGATGAGTGTTTGTCTAACATGTGTGTTAGAGAAAAAATTACAGGTCTAACTATGATAGGAGTAATAGAGTTACAAATTTTGATGGGCCAAGATCAAGCTTGGGCATCGGGCCGGGTTCGGACGATGCAGTGGGATCTCGCCGAAGTTCGCTAGGAGATTCGCAGACGAGATCGGGAAGCTCGCTGGAAACACATGGGGAGATCGCCAAAAGAAGATCGGAAGACTCACTGTAAGAATACTGGAGGCTGCCGAATTGGTGGGAGTTAGGTCTTGGTTTAGCTTGTTGGTCATTCAGTGTTGTAATCATTGAGTCATAGTTAGGAATTGAGTCCTAATTGAGTTGGATTTGGATGAAATCCAAATCAACTCAATAATACAATCGGTCAACTATAGGGATTGGTTGAGCTCAATTAGTTGACCAAGGGAATGCTCAACTGATGGTTCAAGCCAAAATTCGAAAAATGGAGGGAACCACTTTTGTAAAAATTCCGACAGGTAAACCGCTGGTGAACGGCGGGTGAACACCACCGCCAAAGCTTTTGGGTGGCTGACCCACTCATTCTAGGCGGTTGAACTGCTTATACCCAGGAATCTAGGTACTTTTGGCAGTTGACCCGCCCAGGACCGACGGGTAAACCACCCGTACCCAAGTGTTCGGGCAACTGAACTGTCTAGTTCGGTGGGTACACTACCCATACCCGATTTTTCTAAGTATATTTGATTTTTGGCTCCAAAAATCTAAAGCTACTTGGGGCCTATAAATACCCCAAGTTTTCTTGCATTCTACACAACAATTCTGGGGAGTATATTCTATAATAAAATTATATGTGATTTGTAAGAAAAAGAAAAAGGAAAGAGAGAGAGAGCTTAGAGTAGAAGGCTGAGAGAGCTTAGTCTCCCTTATAGCTCAAGTGTAAAGGTTTGGTTTTCACCTAGAAGATTAGTAGTGGATGCCGATGTGCTTCAAGAAGGAGGACTCGGGAGTGGATGTAAGCTGTTGGTGCTGAACCACTATAAAAATTGTGAGTTTATCTTTTTCTTTGCTTATTAACGCTTTCAATCTTGTTTACTCTTCGAAAGCAAATATTTCACTTACGATGTTCCTTATCGGATTTCCTTGCTCTTTCTTAAGTAATTAGTATGCAGGTAGCTTAGCAATCTTCTTATCATTTACTTACTTCATTTGAACAATAAGCTTTGGATCTTTCTATTTTTCTTAAAGCTGAAATATTTTTATTAAAAATATGAAAAATTACACTTGCAATAATTCACACCCCCCCCCCCCCTCTCTTAGTGTCGATTGATCCTACAGTTTTTAATTTCTATGACGGGGTGTGAAAAATTGATTAAACCTCAACTTTTTGTAAAGTTTATGACCATCATATTTTTTCATGAAACCATGCTTGTATGGCTTCCCATTGGTTGATACTTTAGGAATGGGCAATATTTTGAATTTTCGAGTTGGTGTGCGAAAAACCGATTGAAACTAATCTTCACACAAAGTTTATGACCATTGCATTATTTTATGAAATAATGCTCATACGCCTTCTCATGGTTTAATACGTTGGGAATGTCTAGTATTTTGAATTTCTGAAGAGGTGCACCAAACACTGATCAAAGCTCAACTTTGTACAAAGTTTATGACTGCCATGTTTTTTTGCAAAATGATGCTCGTACAACTTCCCATTAGCTAATACATTGGGAATGGCAAGTATTTTGAAATTTCGAGTCGGTGCACGAAAAACCGATTGAATCTCGACTTTACGTAAAGTTTATAACTATCGCATTTTTTCATGAAACCAAGCTCGTACAACATCCGATGTGCTAATATGTTGGGAATGACCATTATTTTGAATTTTTGAGATGGTGCACAAAAAATTGATCGAAGCTCGACTTTGCACGAAGTTTATCACCATTGTGTTTTTTTGCAAAACCTTACTCGTACAACTTCCCATGGGCTAATACATTTGGAATGGCCAGTATTTTGAATTTCTGAGATGGGGTGCAAAAATCCTATCGAACCTTGACTTTGCATAAAGTTTATGACCATCATGTTTTTCTACAAAACCATGCTTGTATGGCTTCCTATGGGAGATACGTAGGGAATGGGCAGTATTTTGAAATCGTAGTCGGTGCTTAAGAAACTGATCAAAAATCATCTTCGCGCAAAGTTTATGACCATTGCATTTTTTCGTGAAACGATGCTTGTATGACTTCCCATGGGCTAATACGATGAGATGTCCAGTATTTTAAATTTTTGAGGAGGTGCGCTAAAAATAGATCAAAGCTCGACTTTGCAAAGTTTATGACCGCTGAGTTTTCATGAAACAATATTTGTATAACTTCCAATGAGCTAATATGTTGGGAATGACTAGTATTTTGACTTTGTGTAAAGTTTATGATCGTCGCTTTATTTTGTGAAACTATGCTTGTGTCAGGATCAATTGACACTAAGAAGGGGGTGTGAATTAGTGAAATCTAAGATTTTTCTTTCTAAAATAAAAGCTTTTCAAATAAGATAGAATATGAAATCTGAAACTTTTCATTTTTAATAAAATAAGTGAGTGATTAAAAGTAAGAAGCTAGAAAGATAATCACGTTTGCGGAAAAGAACTTATCGTCTTGCTTTCAAGGAGTTTAGTTAAGTTAGAAGCATCAATTCAACAACATTCAAGCAATGCAAGTAACAATTTGGGGAATGGAAACATAACTCCCTTTTGGTTCTCTCCGAAACCAACCTTCTTTTTTTGGACCCATATATAAGGAACTCAAAAAAAATTGAGAAAAGTCAAAAAGAACTATTTTCTAGCCCTAAAAGTTTCAAAAGAAAAAACAAGATGGGTCATCAAAATAGTTCTAGTTCTAAAACGAATAGTTCTAGTTCTAAAACAAATAATGAAGAAACTTGAAAAAGTGAACCAAATTTCTTTATTTGAATTGAGGAAGGGAAAAGTACATGAACCAAATGAAAATGCAAAAGATTCAAAAAAAAATAATCAGATTATTCACGAATCGACCATTCAAATTCGATCTATGAATTGGACAAATTATTTACTCATAGAAAAAGAAAAAAAAAAGAAAGATCTTGTTGATAAGACAATCACAATAAGGAATCAAATAGAAGGAATCACAAAAGACAAGAAGAAAATAGTTCTAGCCTATCATGATAAAAGACTGGAATTACAAAAACACATTTGGCAGATACTTCAAAGAAAAATACCCAATTAATACGCAAATCACATTATTTTATGAAATATTTCATTGAAAAAATATACATGGATATCTTGCTATGTATGGTTACCATTTCTAAGGTTAATGCACAACTTTTTAAAAAAACAATTATCAATGAATGCATCCATTTACAACGATGAAAGAAATCAAGAAAGAATTGATGAAATAGATCAAGATACAATGAACTTTATTTCAACTATAAAAAAGTCATTTTCTAATCCTAATATTAGATATGATTTAAACACTTATTACAACTTATGTTCCTTATCCCAAGCATATATATTTTACAAATTGTCACAAACCCAATTATTTAACAACCATCACCTGAGATATGTACTTCAATATCATGGTCACGGGACCTATCCTTTTATTAAAGACAAGATAAAGTATTATTGTATGACACGAGGAATATTTGATTCCAAATCAAGGCATAAGAAAATTAATAAATCAAGGCATAAGAAAATTAATAAGTCTGGAATAAATAAATGGAAAACCTGATTAAAGGGTCATTATCAATATAATTTATCTCGGAGCAAATGGTCTAATTTATCTCGGAACAAATGGTCTCGATTAGTATCGAAAAAATGGCCAAATAGAGTCAATCAACGTTGTACTATTCAAAATAAAGAATCAATGAAATTGTATTCATATACAAAAGAAAAAGATCGATTAATTCATTACATGAATGCAAATTTTTATGCAGTGGATTTATCGACGAGTCAAAAAGAAAAATTTAAAAAACACTACAGATATGATCTTTTATCACATGAATATATAAATTATGGGGACAGTAAGGACTCATACACACTGAAACCCGAATCGTTTTATGTATTGCTAAATATGACTATTGATGATTACTTAAAAAAAGGATATTTTATTGATACCTATAAAAATCTGAATAAAAAATATTTGGATTATAGAATTCTTCATTTTTGCCTTAGAAACAATAGTGATATTGAGAATAATAGTGATATTGAGAACAATAGTAATATTGAGAACAATAGTAATATTGAGGGCTGGACCGATATGTATATCGATACCGAAATTGGTAAAAAAACTAAGACTCATCAAAAGAAAAATTTTGATTGGATGGGAATGAATCGAAATTATTCTACCATATCAAATCTAGAACCTTGGTTCTTCCCAAAATTTGTGTTACCTTTTGATGCATATAAGATTAAACCGTGGATCATACCAATCAAATTACTTCTTTCTAATATTTATTATGAAAATAATATTAGTGAAAATAATATTAGTCAAAAGAAAAATGAAAATAATATTAGTCAAAAGAAAAATGAAAATAATATTAGTCAAAAGAAAATTGAAAATAATATTAGTCAAAAGAAAAATGAAAAAGATATTAGTCAAAAGAAAAATGAAAAAATATCAGTCAAAAGAAAAATGAAAATAATATCAGTCAAAAAAAATGAAAAAGATATTAGTCAAAAGAAAAATGAAAAAGATATTAGTCAAAAGAAAAATAAAAAAGATTCCATTAAAATAGAATTTCAAATTTCCAACCAAGAAAAAGAGGGTCAATCAAATCTTGTATCAGATCCACAAAAACAAAACCAAAAGGAATATCTTGAAGAGGATTACACGAGATCAAACATTAAAAAAGGTAAAAAAAAAAACAATCCAAGAAAAATAAGGAAACAGAGCTAGATTTGTTCCTGAAAAAAAAAATTCCTTTTCAATTAAGATGGGATGACCCCTTGAATGGAAAAATAATTAATAATGTTAGGATATATTGTCCTACTTAGATTGATAAATCCAAGGGAAATTGCTATATCCTCGATTCAAAGAGGAGAGATACATCTGGATGTAATGTCGATTCAGAAAGATCTAACTCTTACAGAATTAATAAAAAAGGGAATAATGATTATCGAACCAATTCGTCTATCTTTAAGAAGGGATGAAAAATTCATGATATATCAAACCATAAGTATTTCATTGGTCGATAAGAGTAAACACCAAATTAATAGAAAATACACAAAGAAAAGATATGTTGATAAGAAGAATTAAAAAAAATCCACTGGACTACATGACAATATATTTGTGAATGGGGATCAAGATCATTATAATTTCCTTGTTCCTTAAAATATTCTATCTCCTAGACGTCGTAGAGAATTGAGAATTCTAATTTGTTTCAACTCTCATAATTGGAATATTGTGAATAGAAATCCACTATTTTGCAATGAAAACAACATAATAAACTCTGAACAATTTTTGAACGAGGACAAACGTCTTAATACGGATTTAAATAAATTAATTAAATGTAAATTGTTTCTTTGGCCCAATTACCGATTAGAAGATTTAGCTTGTACGAATCGCTATTGGTTTGATACCAATAATGGTAGTCGTTTCAGTATGTCAAGGATACGTATGTATCCACGATTCAGAATTATTTAATAGTATATTTCCTATATATCACATGCCGTTTTCAGTAAATAAAAACCGAAAGATGTACGCATATGGTGTGTTACGTTCTGGCACATGATAAGTATTTACTTGTGTATCAATTCAATTGAATCTAGAAAGAAATCTACAGAATCTTTTTAGGTGCAAAGAAATCATTCTCTTTCATAAATGCAGAAATATATTATCCTTTTCTTTTCTATCTAAATCAAATGGAAAATTTGATTTAGATAGAAACGGATAAATCTAAATTTTTGCGTGTACTAGATTCAAAAAAATTGACATAATATAATAATTATTATTTTATTTTTTCTAATCGGTAAAATCCATGGCATGGAAAAGAAAGAAAAGAGAAAGATAAAAAAAGTTTTATAATCAAAAATTCATTCATTTCGCTTCTTCCACGAGAAGAAAAAGAAAAAAACAGGGGTTATGTTGAATTTCAAGTATTAAGTTTCACCAATAAGATACGAAGACTTACTTCACATTTGGAATTACACAAAAGAGATTTTTTATCACAAAGAGGCCTACAAAAAATTCTGAGAAAACGTCAACGTCTGCTGGCTTATTTGTCAAAGAAAAATAAAGCCCGTTATAAGAAATTAATTGAACAGTTGGATATTCAGGAGCCAAAAAATGTTAATTAAATCGTTTGAATTAGTATAGTAGTTATTAGATTTTTTATTTTGATGAACCTCCTACTTTTTTCAGGAATTCATGAAATAATGAATTAAGGAAGAAAAGATATGACTGTACCGGCTAAAAAAAAGATTTCATGATAGTTAATATGGGTCCTCACCACCCATCAATGCATGGTGTTCTTCGACTAGTCGTTACTCTCGATGGTGAAGATGTTATTGACTGTGAACCCGTATTGGGCTATTTACACAGAGGGATGGAAAAAATAGTGGAAAACCGAACAATTATACAATATCTGCCTTATGTAACACGTTGGGATTATTTAGCTACTATGTTCACAGAGGCAATAACGGTAAATGCATCAGAACAACTGGAAAATGTTCAAGTACCTAAAAGGGCTAGCTATATCAGAGTAATTATGCAGTAGCTGAGCCGTATAGCTTCTTATTTGTTATGGCTTGGGCCTTTTATGGCGGATATCGACGCGCAGACTCCCTTTTTCTATATTTTCAGAGAGAGAGAATTGATATATGATTTATTCAAAGCCGCCGTATGAATGATGCATAATTATTTCCGCATCGAGGAGTAGCCGATCTACCTTATGGTGGATAGATAAATGTTTGGATTTTGCGATTATTTTTAACAGGAATTGTTGAATATCAAAACTCGACGCGAAATCCCATTTTTGGAGCGAGTCAAAGGAGTGGGCATTATTGGTGGAGAGGAAGCAATAAATTAGGGTTTATCAGGACCGATGTTACGAGCTTCTGGAATACAATGGGATCTTCGTAAAATTGAGAATTATGAGTGTTACAATGAATTCGATTGGGAAGTCCAATGGCAAAAAGAAGGAGATTCGTTAGCTCGTTATTTAGTACGAATCGGTGAAATGAGGGAATCTATAAAAATAATTCAACACACTCTAGAAGGAATTCCTAGAGGACCCTATGAGAATTTAGAAGTCCGACGCTTTGATAGAGCAAAAAATTCCGAATGGAATGATTTTGAATATAGATTTATTAGTAAAAAACCTTCACCCAATTTTGAATTGTGGAAACAAGAACTTTACATGAGAGTAGAAGCCCCAAAAGGGGAATTGGGAATTTATTTGATAGGAGATAATAGTGTTTTTCCTTGGAGATGGAAAATTAGTCCACCGCTTCATAAATTTGTAAATTCTTCCTAGTTAAAAGAATGAAATTGGCTGATATCATGACGATACTAGGTAGTATAGATATCATTATGGGAGAGGTTGATCGTTGAAATGATAATTGATACGACAGAAGTACAAACTATCAATTCTTTTTCTATATCGGAATCCTTAAAAGAAGTATATGGACTCATATGGATCTTTGTACCCATTTTGACCCTTATATTGGGAATTACAATAGGGGTACTAGTAATTGTGTGGTTAGGAAGAAAAATATCTGCGATACAACAACGAATATGCCGGCCCCTTGGAAATTCTTCAAGCTCTAGCAGATGGAACTAAACTACTTTTTAAGAAGACCTTCTCCCATCTAGAGGAGATGTTCGTTTGTTTAGTATTGGACCGTCTATAGTGGTCATATCAATTCTACTAAGTTATTTAGTAATTCCTTTTGGGTATCGCCTCATTTTAGCCGATCTCGATATGTGTTTTTATGGATCGCCATTTCAAGTATTGCTCCTATTGGGCTTCTTATGTCGGATACGATCGAATAATAAATATTCCTTTTCAGGTGGTCTACGAGCTGCTGCTCAATCTATTAGTTATGAAATACCATTAACTCTATGTGTGCTATCAATATCTCTATGTGTGATTTGTTGAACATGAGCTTTAAACTTCTTTCCTAGAAGTAAAGGAAAGAAGTTGAATGTAATGTATTGAATAGATATTTTCTTTTTATTCATCATTCGGTCAATGAGTTAAACCAGATAGTCATATGAGTGAAACAAAACAACTTAGAAGTTTGCGAAGAAGATAAAATCTCATTTCATATGTACAAGAATAAAGTTGAAGTAAACATAAGCAAACTGCTTACCCCAAGATTAAGATTCTTTCATTAGTCATCATATCTTGAAGCGGGTGTAAAAGATCAACTGTATGGAGTTTTCATTCTGTCTTGTATTTATTACCATGCCGTAAATCAATAAAAAATCAATAGACGGTTAGGAACACCAAAGTGCATAAAGGATTAGTAATAGAGATAATTAGAGATAATGTAAAGTATCAAAAAAGAGATATTTCTACATAAAACTTCATAAAAATAAATAAGAATCAACATAGGGACTTTAAGTTGTAAGTCAAATCTCAAATTTATAATTTATAAATCAAATTTATAAATTATAAAAAATAAAAAAATGAATAAAAATATTGATGTATAAAGTAAATTTGATTCCTTCCCCTATAAGGAAACTCGCAATGCCAACCCCATTTGTAATTCCATCAATTATATATCTATCAGAAAACTGAGTTAGTTCAGTTAATCCCCTTATACCCATGGTAAAAACCTTAGTATAAAAAATATCTATATAACCGCGATTATATGACCAATTGTATATCCCATTTTGGATTTGGTCCAAGATAATTCTTTTAGGGCCATCTTTTACAAATGAATTGAGAAAGTCCAAATTCTGGAAAACCGAATAAGCAGACCCATATAAAATATATGCTATGAATAGTCCGGAAATAGCTATACTTACTGAAAAAATTGCATTTGTAAAAAATTCATACCAATCCACAGAATAACTCGAATTTGGATGGAAAAGGTTTGTGGATGGAGTTAACCATTTTGATAATATATCCAAATCTGTTACTCCTTGATAAAAATGAATTCCTATTGATCCAACGAACAAAGTAAATAATACCAATATAAGCAAAGGAAATAGCATAGTATTGTCCACTTCGTGAGGGTACATGGAAGTGTATGAAACACTTATAATTTTATAGTGGTTCAGCGCCAACGATTTATGTCCACTTCCAAGTCCTCCTTCTTGAGACAAACCGGCATCCACTACCAATCTTCTTTAGGTGAAGATCAAACCCTTACAATTGAGTTGATAAGGGAGACTAAATTTACAACTCTACGCTCTCTCCCTTACCCATTTTCTTTTTCTTACAATTCTCACATAATATTTTCTCATAACATAATCACACAAAAGTGTTGTCTTGAATGTAAGAAAACTTAGGGTATTTATAGGCCCCAAATTGGCTTCAAAACTGGAGCCAAAATTCAGCCGTATCTAGAAAATCCGGGTATGGGTGATTTACCCACCGACCTAGGTGGTTTACCGGCCATCAGTACCTAGGCGGTTTACCCGACGAAAGCTACTGCTCGTCGATTGAATTTTGTGGTACGGACAGTCCAACCACCGTTCACCAAAGGTTTACCCGCCAGAATTTCCGTAAAAGTGGTTCCCTCCACTTTTCGAATTCCGACGTGACTTTTACGTGGACCAACTCTTTGATTAACTGATTGAGCTCAACCTGAGCTCAACTAAACCCAGTAGTGGATTCGATTGCCTCATTAAGTTGATTTGGATTCCTTCCAAATCCAACTCAATTAGGACTCTAACCCTAACTATGACTCAATGATTACAACACTTAATGATTAATTAAGCCTAATTAAGACCTAACTCTCGCATACTCCAGCAGCCTCCGACAATCTTATGGCAAGTCCTCTGGTCTTTTTTCCAATGATCTCCCTTCGCGTTCCCAGTGAGCTTCCCGATTCCTTCAGCAAATCTCCTAGCGAACTTCTGATGAGATCCCACCGCATCGTCCGAAGTTGACTCAATGCCTAGGCTTTATCTTGGCTATCATCTGGTTATAATTTTATTGATCCTACTAAAGTTAAACCTGCATGATACTAATTATGACTTAAATAAATACAATCATAATTACCAAAATATCCATTATAAGACCATTCTGACTCTCGACAAGCTTTTCGGCTATCCCCGATAATCTTTCGGCGAGTCTTGGTCTTCTTTTTGTGAACTTCCTTGTGCCATCCTGGAAAACTCCCAATACCCTCAACGAGCTTTCGACACACTCCAGGCGAGTTCCTAAACCCATCGACTCGGTGCATGGACTTAACCCTGGCCAACCCTGATTGTAATAACCCTTCTATCATAATTAATCCTATATCAATCAACTCTAACAATCCTGTTAGATCAATAATCCATTAATTAATTTCATCATCAAAATCTGAGATTCAACAATCTCCCTCTTTTTTATGATGTCAATCAATTGATGACAGGAGTTAATCCTAACTCCCCCTAAAATCATACCACTTAAATTTAAGAGATGCACTCACTCTTAAATTTAAGTAATCAATCATTCAATACAAACTTTAACATAAATTTGCATCAAGTAATCAAATCATGAATTGTAAAATATCCAAGTTATATCATCAAGTGTTATCAATGAATATTTTTTAATCTCATGTGTCATCAATATATATTTTTCCCCCTTTGTCATCAATAAAAAGGTGAAATATAAAGCTAATAAATTCCCATGGGCTAATATGTTGGGAATGTTCAGTGTTTTGAATTTTCGAGGACCGCTAAAAATCGATCGAAGCTCAACTTTGAGCAAAATTTATAACCATCATATTTTTTTCGTAAAATGATGCTCATATGACTTCCCATGAGCTAATATGTCAGGAATTGCAAGTATTTTGAATTTCCAAGATGGTGCATGAAAAATCGATTGAATCTCAATTTTGCGCAAGTTTATGACCGTCGTTATTTTTCTTGAAACTATGCTCGTACAACATCCCATGTGCGAATACGTTGGGAATGGACATTATTTTTTAAATTTTGGTATGACGATGGGAAGGGAGAAAGAGCAGCTGTGAAGGGCGTTGGTACTCTTCCCTCAAGCTTGCTCCCTAGTGCCCGTGACTGCGATCGGCGCTAGGGACAACAGCTTCTACTTCTCCTTACTGAATGATGAGCGGGCAGTTGTGAAGGGTGACTTCTCTCTTGGATGCTTCTCCCACTGCCTCAAGCTTCTTCACTCAGGCATTCCCTTATGCTTATGACTATGATCGGTGTTGGGGATTGCAGCTTCTCCTTCTCCTTACCAAAGGAAGGGCAACAACTGTTTCTCCCTAGGGCAGTTGCAATCGGTGTTTCCTTGGTGATTTCAGGTGTGGAAGGGGGCGGTTGCTTCTGGGATTGGTGCTTGGTCCATGTTGAATGGAAGAGCGGTGGCTTCTTCTGCAATTGGTGCTTGGTCCATGATGATTTCAGGCATGGGAAGGGCGACAACTGCTTCTCCCCTAGGTGCGGCTGATGGCACCAAGAGCTGGTGCGGTAGGCTCTCCTCATGGATGCGAGCGGGCAAACGTGTGATGCTTTGCTTCACAAGCCGCTCCTCTGTTCCAGCCGAATGCTCCTCTGCTTTCTTCATAGCGAGATGCTCCTCCACTGATTTCTTCCTAGTGGCCTCCGCTAGTTTCTTCACAATGAGATAGTCCTATGTTGGTTTCTTCCCAATGAGATGTTCCTCCGATGAACTAGTCGAGAGGTTGCTCATGCTCTAGATCATGACCTCCTACTCCAATTTCCTAAGAAACTCGTCCTTGGAATAGCCTCTTCAAGGCTCTGGTTGGAAGTTTGGATCTTTGCTTAGATTTCTATGCTCCATAAGTGCAGGTTGATCAGAAGATTGCTATGTATGAGACTACTAATTCTAAAGAACTGATTGAGACATGATCTATGGCGATTGTCGGCTATGTGGTCGGACTTAGAACATATTTTTTTTCATTATCCTTATTCATTAGGACTCAATGGAGAATATCGGCATTTGGCCTTCATATGTTGGAGAATGGTTTCTTTGTGTGTAAGCTCTACTCTGACGAAGATTTACTACAGGTCCTGGAAGGATTTTGGACTATCTGTGGCCATCCAATGATCGTACAATATTGGGCACCTAACGTGCGATTATAGTTAGACAATCCATAGTTTATCCCTTTATGGGTATCCTTCCTTGAACTTCTATTACATCTCTGGAGTCACCGTTTTGTTGTAAAGCTATATAACACCCTGGGATAGCTGTGCAAACGAGATTAGCTTTTGCAAGAGCTTGTGTAATAGTTTCTTCTAATGGGGATCTACCTAATGAGTTTTTTTTATCATAATCTTTATAGGAGAACCAGAAAGGTGCATGTCTCATATTCTTGGAAGCCATATCGATGTAGAGTTTGTCTGTCTTTTGGTCACGCAAATGGTGCTTGCCAGCAACGTTAAAAAAAATCACATAGGTCTACCAGCCACGTCAAGAGCCTCAGCATGGTGTCACTACAACTATTCCTAGCACTGATACCCAAGGCAAGTCTCCTCTAGTACCAATAGTGATGGTAGTGGAGAAGATGAGTGAACACTCCGACTCGCAGGGGCAGTAACATGAACAGGCGAAGGATAAGTCAGGACTTCAATCTTTTCATACTATGTTGGAGCTATCCACAGCAGGAGTTTCCTATGGTACTCACACTCCAATGACAATCTTATCTTCAAGAACCATTCCTTCAGCTAATAAGGAAATTGCATCTCAACAACCTTTTGTGCACCACGACATTACACCTCCCTAAACTCATTGCTCTCCAACACATCCCGCTATTCAAGACTTCTTGACTCATGGTGCTCAAAAGTTTAAACATTTGCAAGCTGTGGATGAGGTGGATAAAAATAGAAATAAAGGTTTATAAGGTAAACATACGGGAGGAACATACCAAATCAAAGGATAAAAAAGCGATGGTAATGTCCTTCTGAAGTCGCACGCTCTTCCCTCTATCTAGTTTAATGAAGATAATCTGTTAGAATATTCATAGACTTAATAAGCTTGGGAAATGTTGGGAGCTCAATAGAATAATTTGGTCTGTTGCATGTGATATTGTTATTCTTGTGGAAATAAAAAATAAAACTCCTCGTGTTCGTATCCAAAAGAATTTAATATGACTTGAGACAGAACTTTTTACTAATGATTCTTATGAGACTTATGGTTGACTTTGGGTCTTATGGCATCCTATCTTTGTTAGTGCTTGGTTTATTTTTGTTACTGATCAATTCATCCACCTTAAGGCAAAGGACAAACAGATTGGATGTCAATTCAATATTATTGGTATTTATGCCTCTAACAATATGTCTAACAAAAACACTATGGCATGATCTGATTAGCAATGCAAATGGTTATTCTATAATGCCTTGGATTGTTCTTGGTTGTCACGCCTCCCGAATTATATCACATTCGAGAGGTGTGACCTTGTCTTTAAATTGATAATATTATCAACAACATAATCCATCCATGATCCAAACAAATATTTGAGGATACTAAGAAAAACATGTAGAGCCATTCAACCACTTTCATAAAAATATATGTAGATTACAATAACTCTTCACATTCTCCTAATGAATCACACAACCAATCCAAAACCAACACAGCTAAATATAATCCACATTCATAAAGCCCACCAATACAATAAAATCCATATGACTTTGAAAACAACCATATACCACCACTTCATATATTATACAACAAGTTTAACATTCGAGATCCCAAACAAGAGGGTACTTTTAAAACCATTACATAGTTACCCCACTTCAAAATATGTCTACAACTTTACTTTAGACACGGTATACACATACGATGATAACATATTATCTAATAGAGATTTAGCCCAAGAACCTCCTTTCCCACTACTTTAGCCCTAATCAAGTATTTCAATAAATGCTAAGCTAACTTAAATAAGATTAGATAGCAACAGAGTGAGCTAAGAAGCCCGAAGTATCAAACAGGTTCCAATCAAGGAAAGATGTTTACAAGTTGAACCTGATATAAGAATTCAAGGTAGGGAATACAAAAGTTTTAGCATCAAATTAGATTCAAAACCATAAGGTTCATCTCGTTCGAAGCATATATAAATTCATAATAATCTAGGAAAGGTTATTGGAGCATATATGGCAGTCAGAAGCATTTTGGTATGTATCAAAGACATATGAAGTTTTAGGAGTATATCAATAACATATGAAACACTTCTAAACGTGTCAACTGAACAAATAACAAAAGTAAGCTCATATATCACATTTGAAGTTGGATGTATATCATTCTTATCTAAAGTATAATAGGAAACACATAATCAAAACTTTGGATAACATATCAAATAAAATATAGAGGGTGAAGTTGAATCACAAACATAATATGAATCATCCATTACTGAATAACCACCATACATAAGTCTCCCATATTTGGGTGCTCCATCCATCCACTTCTGAATAAAGTCATAGGGGGCTGACAGAGCATCATGGGCTTTACCATTTCTAGTAAAGGTTCACATTATCCCTCAAACACCAGAGTACAGGGGGACATAAGTAATGAATTTGGCATGTAACGGAAGCATATGCGGAACAATGAATCATGCATGCACCATATGAAATAATATAAGGTAAAAAATGATTAATACTTAACATATATCGATGTGTAAGGGAATTAAAGACAAGAGCATCAGATAATTCAGTTTTGAAATGAATAAAGTAAGTAGAGGCAAAATCAATACGATCCCTATTCTAGCAGAATTCAGAAGGCAAACTTCAAAGTTATTTAGATGATTTTGAATATTCTACATTACTCAAAAAAAGTGTTGTTAGAAAGGTAAATCAATCTAGTTTCAAATAAAAAAAGTTTCATCAAATTAAAAGTCTCTACAAAAAGTTATAGATGATTTGGCAACAAGGGTCAGGAATTATGATCTCTATTTTACATAATCCATAAGGACTAATAAAATAGAAATCTTGATAGTCATTTGGACTCTAAATCTTTTAATCCTATATCAAATAAAAGATCTATGGATCTATTTTCTAATGAAGTTTTACATAAATCATACAAGACATCTATAGTGTCTCAATTCTAAGGACCAAATACATAACTAGAACTATAGAATCGCTGTCTGACATTATGTATCATTAACCATATAACATTCTATAAGCGGATCAATTAGTGAACTCATTCTCCAATGACACATGTACAATATCCTTAGTATCTCTACACAAGTGGCTATGAGACCAGCCACCTACATCATATAGACGGCTATATAGTATACCGATTTGTCCGGTTATCTCGATGTCTCTCTTGAGTAACCTATAACCAGAATTATTTAAGATCTGTGTTTAAAGATGAATCGATCTCATTATTATGATCTTATCACGATCAAATTCCTATTGTACAGAACCAAAGACATCACAATATATATAATAAATAATATAATATGAGAATATACCAATAATAATTATAAGTAAAAAAGATCATACAGCATGTCACATGTGCCATCACTCACGTGATTGGCTTGTAAGGCACTTGTAACCAACAATCTCCTACTTGACCTAAAACTAAATCACCTATGTGTCTGATCCACATCAAACCCCTGTGATAGTGGCTATGTATGTCAGTGGTTCTATAATATTATCTTCGGATGGAACTCTTTCCATTACTATATCTTTGTGGATCATGATCGCTCTAATAAGTTAGAGAACCTCCTTAGAATAATTCTGATGAGACCTAGGTTCCTTTACTAGAGCTATTGTCCTATCATTGTCGCAATATATGGGAATTAGCTCCACACTACTTGGTATGACTCCAAAATCTTTGATGAACTTCTTTATATACACCCCTTCCTTTGTTGTTTTTGCTGCAGCAATGTATTCTGCCTTTGTGGTCAAATCAGTAGTAGTATTTTACTTAGAACTGTTCCAGCTTACTGTTCCTCCATTCAGGATGAGAAATACCTTGAGTTCAACTTGCTATTATCAATATTAGACTGAAAACTCAAGTCATTGTAGCCCTCAACCTAAAGACTACCTCCTCTATATATCAGTAAAAGATCTTTAGTCCTTCTCAAGTACTTAAGGATACACTTTACTGCCTTCCAATGTTTTAAACCTGGATCTGCCTAATACCTGCTTGTGACACTTAGAGCATGTGCTATATTATGCCTGGATACATAGCATAGCATACATAATAGACCCTATCGTTGAGACATAAGGTATCATATCTATGTTTGCTCTTTCTTGAGTCTTTGGGGACATATTCCTAGAAAGTGATATTTCATGTCTCATCAGATAAGACTTCTCTTGGAATTCTCCATGCCAAACCTTTTGATAATGGAGTCTATGTACTTGGACTGGGACAAGCCAAGCATCCTCATGGATCTATCTCTATAGATCCGGATCCCCAAAATATAGGATGCTTCCCCTAAGTCTTTAAGGAGAAGTTTCTGGATAGCCAAGCCTTTATTGTGGAGAGTATTCCTATATTATTCCCAATGATTAGGATGTCATCCACATACAACACCAAGAAGGTGATAACACTCTCATTACCTTCTTGTATGCATAAGGCTCATTTTCATTCTTAACGAAGTCATAAGATCTGATCATCTCATCAAATCTTATGTTCCAACTTCACGAAGCTTGCCTTAGTCCATAAATAGACTTGAGCAACTTGCACACTTTATATGGACTCTCTCTGGATACGAATCCCTCTAGCTATATCATATGCACCTCCTTCTCGAGGTTACCATTGAGGAATGTCGTTTTGACATCCATCTGCCAATCTTATAGTCATAGTATGCTGCAATGGCCAAAAGAATTCTAATGGACTTAAACATGACTACAAGTGAAAAGGTATCATAATAGTCAACTCCTTATCTTTGATGATATCCTTTAGCTACTAGCCTTGCCTTATAGGTCTCCATCTTTCAGTAACTTTTAAATCATTTTCTCATGTATATGACCTGGCCTACAATGTCATAGGTATGCATTATTCACCTCATCTTTTTTTCTCTTAGACGTATTTATGTTCATAATGCGTGGAGAAGTGTCTAACACATATAGGCCATTTATCAGTGTCCCTCTAGTGATGATCTCATCATCCATAGTTATTGAACAACTATTATTCTCAAAAACTAATTTATATCCACTAATTGTTAAACAAGAGATGGATATAATGTTTTTGATAATAGAGGGAATAAAATAGCATGCATCCAATGCAATGATACTCCACCAAACAAATGTAGGGTGACCTCCCCAACGGTAACTATAGCAACTCTTGCTCAATTGTCCATCTTAAGGTCCATCTCGCCTCTGGCCAACCTCCTAGGTCTTGCCAGAAACTACAATAAATTATAAATATGATAAGCACTCCCAATATTTAATACTCATGTGTTATCATGAAAATCTGACAAGTCAAGACTGATCATGAATATACCTGAAGCTTCTCCAAGCTTCTGTTTCGCCTTGTATGCAAGGTATTCCTTATAGTTCCTCTTCCAATACTCGTCTTGGCCATGGTGGAAGCACTATCCTTTATCCTTTGTTAAGTATTTCTTAGCAACCTTTGCCTTACCCGGTCTTTCATTGCCCTTACCCTTCTTAAGGGTCTTACTAGCCTTCCTATTCTTATTGGTCTCACCAACATAGAGAACTGACTTCTATTTCTTGATGGTACTCTTAGCTTCCCTCAATATATTGAGGAGCTCAAGTAGAGTCACCTCAAACTTATTCATATTAAAGTTAATAATGAACTATGAAAAGGAATCTAGTAGGGACTGAAGTATAAGATCAACACACAGGTTATCCTTTAGGACTATCTTTATACTTCACAAAGCGAGTGATCTCATCCTCGCTTGTCCTTTCCTCCGGAGTGGGAATAATCGTGTTAAGAATATATACGATTTTCTCTTTCGTGAGAACAATTCTCAAATTACGGAGCCTTTGGACCAATGAAGTGGTTGGCATCAAGTATACCATATAGGGGTTTTGCAAGTGACAAACAAGATATATCATAAATAAATAACATGTAGACTTTATAGAAAATACTAATTAAGATATAAACTTCTATCTTAATATACTCGCACTATTTTCCTAGCGAATCACGTGACACCCTCGACATATGAGACAAAAGTCTCCGGCAGACTCCTAGTGGGGATCAAGATCCAATCGGCATCTTAGTGCAACCTTGAGGGACTCGACCAATTACTCATAAGTCCAAAAGGTAGGCAACTCTTGTCAATCACAACTCTTTGTAATTCTCATCATGTTCAGCCTCTGAATTATTATGGTCTCAACTGCTCGACCAAACATGAAGTTCAATTAAGTCATCACTGTCGTTACATGATGAGTTTAATTTAATGGATATGCTCTCAACTACTCGACCAAGTCATACCATGTCCTTAGGTCACTAGTGATATATATATATGTTGCAGGCAAGAACTCGGTCACATAAAAAGGTGAGCCTCGAGGGACTCGACCAACTCAACCTATGTCGTAATTCAATTTCTTCTTATAACGATGGAAGGCCACGTGGGTTAATCTTATTGTCTAACGCTTACCGACTTAATATTATCGTAGGAGGGGTTTTGTTTTATATCGGTGTGCTAATATATTGTATCACACACATACATATTTAATATATATATATATATAGCATGCAAATATATATATATATATATATATATATATATATATATATATATATATATATATCTAGTAGGTGTATAACACATCGATATATAAGCCACATCGGATGAGCATGAGCCATTATCTAATATGATTAAGCCCGAGCCAATGGGCCTAATCACTCACAATAGGATCTATGTGTGCATCGGCATATCTCACTCCATGTCTTGTGATCGTTGATCTCATCATCATTGGTTTCGTCGGATCCTCGTCGCATCACCATGTGTCCTGATCTCCCGCCACGACATCATGGGTCCCGCTATCACCTTGATGCTCCCGTTGCATCTCTCTATATAATTACAAAATAATTATAGGCACACAGGCCCGATAATAAACGAGAAAAACGAAGGCTTACATGCCCCAATAATAATAATAATACTCATAATTATACAGATCACAACACATGGCTCATGATCATCCATCCACGTCATACATCACATGTACATCATATCATATGTAGGATTACTAAATATATAATAATTAATTAAATTATTTTAATTAATTATTTTTTAGAAATCAGGATATGTTTGAAATTTCTAAAATTATCAAGGATATTTTTAGAATTCTGGATAAGAGGACGGTCCTTAGGATTTTCAAAATTATTGAGGGCATTTTTGAAATTCTGTGTAAAGGACAGACCTCAAATTTTCTCAAATTCTGAGCAGTAGGATCGTCCTTTTCTAAAAGGATGCTCTAGCCCTCTTCCCTCACCCTCACTACACCGTCGTTGCCGCCCCTACACAGGCAGCGACTGCCCTTGCCCATCCATCGACAATCGCCCTTGTGGCCAACGCCGTTGCCCCTACTTGCGACAAGCCCTTGTGGCCAACGCCGTTGCCCCTACTTGCGGCAACCCCTTGCGGACTAGCCGTTAGGGCTGCCCCTTACAGGCTAGTTGCTGGGTCCCTTGGTGGCCAATGGCAACCGCCCCAGGCGTCTGCGCAGCGATCATGCTCATGGGTGGTCACCAGCTAGTCACAACCGGTCGCCCATGTGCTTGGGGCCTTGGCCAAAGCCAGCTGCCCCCTTGCAGGTGGTCAGGCTGTGGCCAGCCGCCCCCATAAATGGCCTAACTATAGCTGGTTGCCTCTTTTCCTCACTATGTTTGCTGCAAAAACGCAACAAGAATGCGTAGAACGATTCTACACAATTTAATCTCATCACATAATTTAAAATATATCTTTCACACAAAAACCTAGCTATGATACCACTGTTAGGAAACCTCAACAGAAACATTACATGTTCAGCAGAAATTAAAACAAAAAATCGGTTTCCCACGTAGATGAAATCTTTGTGCAAAAAATTGGGGTCGAGAGAAAGTTACAAAAAAAAAAAATTGCATCATGTGAGAGATTATTTTACCTAGGGAGATCGTATATCCCATTCTAGATCTGGATAGAGATGATGAAATAAGTCAAACATCTTCCTCCCTAGCGCTATCTACACGATAGATCTTTGTAGCGGATCCTCTCCAATTTGATCTTGCAACTCTTGCAGAGGGAGGGAGGAGAATAGGAGGGGAGGCCACGACCTATCAACCATGAGTCTCCACTCTTATTTATAGAGAGCTGCCAAAAATCCTAAGAGTCCTGCCTTAGTAGGTATTGGATCTTCATCCAATTACCAACTAACCTTATATTATTGGATCTCTATCCAATAATCTCCTTAGGCCTCTAATTGGGCCTCAAGCAAGGAGTCCATCAGTGCAGGGTCTCATTTAATGAGAATAGAGGCTAATTGGATCTCTATCTAATCTTCTATTCGCTGAAGTATCCACCATATGTGTGTGACCCTCTAGGCCCGATACCGAGCTAGTCGTGAGTCACTCCCATCAGAACTCATTCTGATATAGTAAATTATTATCCTCATAATAATTCACTCAACTCATCGACTATAGGCGTACTAGGCCACTATACCATAGTCCCTAGATGGTACAGGGGGATCAAATTTATCAGATCTGTCTGTCTGCAGTTACCGTGTATCTATAATCCCTCATCCAACTAATATCCCAAAGACCATATATTGGATATGTATGGTATTATTATCAGATCACATACGGAACCCATCATAGTCTCGCTCTAATTGGATTCTCCCGGAGAACACCTTCTCTCTCAATCTAAATGATCCTGGCCAGGGATTTGTCAGAGCAAGCACATATGAGATATTTTTTCTCGTGATATCAAGAGTGGATGATCCTCTATTGATACTCAATTACCTTCGTAAGGTTAGCTATTAATCCTAATAACCAGTTGTACCATATCTGAAACTTTCCAATTTGTAAGTCTGACGTTAAAGAAAGGAGTACTCATACAAAACATCCTTGGTGTCTCAAGTCTAAGGACTAGATACACAATTGGGACTATGGAATCGCTGTCTGACATTAGGTATTATTAACCATACAATATTCCATAAGTGGATCAATCAGTAAACTCATTCTCCAATAAGCACCTATACTATATTCTTAGTGTCTCCACACAAGTGGCTATGAGATCAGCCGCCTCCATCATATGGACGGGTATATAGCACACTGATCTGTCTGATTATCTCGATGTTCCTCTCGAATAACTTATGACCGGGATTATTTAGGATCTACGTTTAAAGGTGAATCGATCTTATTATCGTGATCTCATCACGATTCGATTTCCATTGCACAAAACCAATAACATCATAATATATATGCAATAAATAATATAATGTGAAAATATGTTAATAATAATCATAAGTAAAAAGATCGTACAGTGTGTCACACATGTCATCACTTACGTGATTGGCTTGTAGGGCACCTATAACACATTGATATTACCCGAGGAAAGCCAATATTTTAGTGATGCACTTAGTAAAAAATATGCAAACTTTATGGCTAGTTTGGTAGTAAAGCAATGGGGATTATTGGTAGATAATGGTGATGTTAATGCTATTAGGAATAAGCAAGACTCAATGATATTAATGGCCTCTATCCAGGTTTAATCTGATCTCATTCAACAAATTAAAGAAGGACAACTACGAGATCCACGTATAATCTACTTGAGGAAAAAAGTAGAAAAAATGATCAAAACCTAGTTTTCGTATTTCAGAGGATGACCTATTAAAAATGGGAAATAGGGTATGTGTCCTAGATAACCCAGATATCAAGGATCAAATCCTGAAGGAAGGTCATAGCTCCAAATTGACCTTGCATCCGGGTAGCACAAAAATGTATAAAGATCTTAATGGTCATTACCGGTGGGAAGGCATGAAAAAGGAGATTGCAATATATGTTTCGAAGTGTTTATCTTTCCAGCAAATCAAAATTGAACACCAAAGACTTGGAGGGTTGTTACAACCTTTAGATATTCTTGAATGGAAATGGGAAAGTATCACCATGGACTATGTTTCAGGTCTACCCAGAACCTCCAGAAAGCATGATGCTATATGTGTGATTATTGATAGGTTAACTAAATCGGTACATTTCCTATAGATCAATATGAAATATTCTATGGATAGGCTTGTTGAATTATATATTAGTGAAATAGTAAGACTTCATGGTATTCCAAAGGAGATCATCTCTAATAGAGACTCGAGATTCCTTTCTAAATTATGAAAAGGATTATAGGAATCTATGGGCACTAAAATCGAGTTTAGCATTGCTTATCACCCTCAAATCAATGGGTAATCAGAAAGAACAATTCAAGCATTTGAGGATTTGGTTAGAGCAAATATCATGGATTTGAAAGGTGAGTGGGATAAAGATATCTCTTGTTGAGTTCACCTACAATAATAGTTACTAGTCTAGTATTTAAATGGCTCCTTATGAAGCTTTGTATGCACGAAAGTGCAAAACACCTATTTGTTGAGAGGAAGTTGGCGATAGGATATTATTAGCACCGATAAAGTGTAGGAGACTACCAAAAGATTCAAATTATAAGAGAAAGACTAAAGATTGCTCGAGTTGTCAAAAGAGCTATGTTGACAAAAGAAGACGAAATTGAGTTTCAAGTAGGAGATTTTGTATTCTTGAAGATCTCTCCTTCCAAGAGCATGGTAAGATTTGGGAAGAAAGGAAAGGTAAGGACCATCTGAGGTCCTTGAGAGGATTGGTTCTGTCGCTTACAGGATTGTCTTGCCACCAACATTGGATCGTATCCATAATATATTTCATAATTCAATGCTCAAAAAATATATTTATGACTCTTTTCATATCATTCTGAACCGATTGTAATCGTTGATAACTTATCTTATGTAGATGAACTTATATATATTATTGATAAGAAAAAAAAAATTCTAAAGAATCAGGTCATTCTTTTAGTAAAAGTGATATAGAGGAAATCAGAGCGAACTCATTCGGTTTAACGGGTTAAAGGCATGGTCCGGATCCGTTAATTCCGGCATCGAGTCTTTACCCCTGGGCGACTTGCTAATCGGATCCGGGGCCTGACAGAAGAAGCTTGCCGTTGATAGAAGAATGGGGGGAGGGGGTGGGTGGGCCCCGCAAAGCACGCTTCGATGTGTCGAAAGTACTAATACGCCGTATCTTGCACCCGCTAAGTACTTGGAACGGTGCCGCGGCGACCACGCGTGGGATCCACGCGATGGCTATCCTGTCGCCACACAGCTGGCAACGCGAGTACCGAACGGTCAGGTGGAGAAGGTCCTGCATCTCTTTTGTTGTGTTGTGTTTTGGGGACGTGCATCGCGTTTTTACCGCGACGGCGTGCCGTGGTCAAAAGACGCGTCACGTGGATCCGTATCTTCCCGTTACCTCGCCACCAGCGAGGACGGAGGGCCCCACTACCTCAATAGCGCCACTGCTCTGTCCCTCCCAGACTTCCAATTGTTGCAAACTATCCCCAGTGGCATTAATCAAATTGTCGCATGCTCTGCAGGACGCTTTTTATGGTAAAACCTTGTCTCGCTGTGTCCGTCCGTTGTGATCAACAACATGGGGAAGAGGACGCGCAACATATATCAATCATATTGGCATCGGTCTACAATGTTCTTAAGATCATTCAAGAAGCTTCTTATTGGAAACTATTATCCCATATTACCTACCTTGAACATGCCTCTTCTAAAAAGGAATCAATCCTGTTTAGTGGCACTTAAGCTTTAAAAGTTTTCGAGCAATGGAGCAATGTTTAAATGTTAACGTCAAACATCAACAAACCAACTAGGAAAGTTCTCACGAGTATCAGCATAGTTTTCGTTCAAACATAGTTTTTAGTCGGTCATGACGGAAAGCGAATGCCTATCACAACAACAGCACCGATGGGTGTATTCTTCAACAATCGTGAGTTATTTAAAAGAAAGAACAAATTAATGAGTTACTTAAGATCAATAATTAACATCAAATCACACTTCAAGGGACTGGGTTTGATAAGTCAAAAAAGAACAACCACTAAAGAAGGATGGAAATAAGAACTTCCCAAACGTAGACTTCTTGTCTCTGTTACGTTATTAATTGATCCACAAATAGTAGTAGTTCAAACTGTAAAACTGATCATTACGTCCAGTAGCTGACAGTCTGTCTGTCTTTACAGAGTTCTTAATCTTAGCCAAAATAGAACATAGTGTGGTCTCTCTGTTCACAGCAGACCACCACCAGTTTGGTGCAACATGTCATCGATCTCATCACCATCTTCCATTTCAAGCTGCAAAAACAAGAAAGTTAATGACGGAAGAAATCACCTGAGAATAAAAGATGTATAACAAAGTGATCAGTTGCTTCATGAGGGGTCTGTTCCCCCCTTAGCCTACGGCCATCAAACAGGAAAGCAATGGAATTGAAGTCCACAGATTGGCGATCACAGTAGTCATCATGAGCTTCCTCAGCTGAGTGATCAGGAACATAAACTTAGAAATTCAAAATATTGATCATTCCTAATGGATTAGCCCATAGGAAATGATACGAGAATTGTTTCATAAAAACATACGAGGGTAATAAACTTTATGCAAAGTCTAGTTTCGATCAGTTTTTTTGCACACCATCTCGAAAATTCAAAATACTGACTATTTCCAATATATTTGCCCGTGAAAATTCATATGAGCATGGTTCTGAGAAAAAACGAGACAGTTATAAACGTTGCATAAATTTCAGGTTTGATCAGTTTTTCGTGCATCACCTCAGAAATTCAAAATACTAGCAATTATGAACGTATTGGCTCGTGGGATGTCATACGTACGAGCTTGGTTTCAAGAAAAAACGAGATGGTCATAAACTTTGCGTAAATTCGAGCTTCGATCGGTTGTTTGTGTACCATCTCAGAAATTCAAAAGATAAGCCATTCCTAACGTATTTGCCCAAGGGACGTTGGACGAGAATGATTTCGTGAAAAAACATGACAGTCATGAACTTTGCACAAAGTCGAGTTTCTATCGGATTTTTGCGCACCATCTCCAAAATTTAAAATACTAATCATTTCTAATGTATTAGCCCATTTGTTTCGAGAAGAAACGAGATTGTCACAAACTTTACGCATATTCGAGGTTCGATCGTTTTTCATGTACCATCTCATAAATTCAAAATACTAGTCATTCCCAACGTATTAGTCTATGAGAAGTCTACGAGCATGGTTACATGGTTTTAAGAAAATGAGATCATCATAAACTTTGCATAAATTCGAGGTTCGATTATTTTTTCTCACAACGTCTCAAAAATTTAAAATACTAGCCATTCCTAACGTATTAGCCCATAGGAATTCGAACAAGAATGGTTTCGAGAAACAAATGAGATGGTGATAAACATTGTTCAAATTCGAGGTTCCATCGGTTTTTTGAGCACCATCTTAGAAATTCAAAATACTAGCCATTCCCACCTTTTAGCAAATGGAAAGTTGTAGGAGAATGTTTCATGAAAAAAATATGACAGTAATAAACTTTGTGCAAAATCGAGTTTCGATCGATTTTTTGAGCATCATCTCGGAAATTCAAAAATTGGCCATTCCCAACATATTAGCCTAAGGAAAGTTGTACGAGCATGGTTTCGAGAAAAAACGAGACTATCAAAAATTTTGCTTAAATTCAAGGGTCTTTCACTTTTTCATGCACTATCTTATAAATTTAAAATACTATTCATTCCCACTTTTTAGCCCATGGGAAGTCATATGAGAATGGTTTCGTGAAGAAACACGACGGTCATAAACTTTAGGTAAAGTCGAGTTTCGATCGATTTTTTGTGCACCATCTTATAAATTCAAAATATTAGCCATTCCCCCAACGTATTAGCCCATTGTAAGTCGTATGAGCATGGTTTCAAGAAAAAATGAGATGGTCAAAAACTTTGCATAAAGTCGCGCACGAAGTCGAGGTTCGATCAATTTTTCGCACACTATCTCAGAAATTCAAAATACTAGCCATTCCCACCTTTTAGCCTATGGGAAGTCATATGAGAATGGTTTCATAAAAATACATGATGGTCATAAACTTTGCAGATAGTCGACTGTCGATCAATTTTTTATGTACCATCTCAGAAATTCAAAATACTAGTCATTCCCAACATATTAGCCCATGGGAAGTCATATGAGAATAGTTTCGAGAAAAAAAGAGACGTTCATAAACTTTGTGCAAATTTGAGTTTCGATTAGTTTTTCATGCACCGTCTCAGAAATTCAAAATATTAGCAATTCCACCTTTTAGCCCATGGGAAGTCATACGAGAATGGTTTTGTGAAAATACACGATGATCATAAACTTTGCACAAAGCCAGGTTTCAATCGAATTTTTGCACACCATCTCAAAAATTCAAAATGCAGGTCATTCCCAATGTATTAGTCCATAAGAATTCGTCTGAGCATGGTTTCAAGACCAAACGAGATGGTCATAAACTTTACATAAATTCGTGGTTCGTTTAATTTTTCACACACCGTCTCAGAAATTCAAAATACTAGCCATTCCCACCTTTTAGCCTATGGCCATTATTTTTTCTTGAAACCATGCTCATTTTGCACCTTTTAGCCTATGGCCATTATTCAAAATACTAGCCATTCCCGCCTTTTCGACTGCCTCATTTTTTCTTAAAACCATGCTCGTATGACATCCTATGAGCCAATACATTTGGAATTGCCATTATTTTGAATTTTTGAGATGGTGCATGAAACACCGATCGAACCTAGAATTTGCGTAACATTTATGATCATCTCATTTTTCTTGAAACCATGCTCGTACGACTTTCCATGGGCTAATACGTTGGGAATGTCCAGTATTTTAAATTTCTAAGACAGTTTGCAAAAAACTAATCGAAACTTGACTTTGTGCAAAGTTTATGACCGTTGTGTGTTTTCACGAAAGTATTCTCATATGACTTCCTAGAATACGTTAGGAATAACTAGTATTTTGAATTTCTAAGATAGTGCAAGAAAAATCGATCAAACCTCAAATTTTTGCAATGTTTATGACCATCTTATTTTTTCTAGAAACCATGCTCATACGACTTCCCATGGGACAATATGTTCGGAATGGCCAGTATTTTGAATTTCTAAGATGGTGCATATAAAACCAATCGAACCTCAAATTTGCGCAATGTTTATGACCATCTTATTTTTTCTTGAAACCATGCTCTTACGACTTCCCATCGGCTAATAATTTTTTTGTTTTATAAGTAAAGTTAATGTATTAGGTATAAAGTTTGTTCAGTTCCTACTCCATACATGATCATCAATCTCAAAGAATCTCTATCAGAAGTTGAGCTTTGTTTGTATTGTGACACTCAAAGATTCTGCCACACCTCTCCTTCTAAATCCACTGAATAGCACATCTGAAAGTAACCCTTGCCACTTTGTATAAGAGGCCCCTTTCTTAAGAAGTTTTACATAAGCATTTCTAATTCATGATGCAAAGTTTATAATCATCTCTATGAGCACAGTCTATCCCATGTCCAACTGCCTGAGATCCACTTATTATTCTTGTTGGGAGACCTCAGCGGGTGCATCACATGCACAGCGGAAATCAAAACAAAAATTGGTTTCCCATGCAGATCAAATCATTGTGCAAAATATTGGGGTCTTAAGACAAACTCAAAAATCAATAAAATCATGATGTGTGAGAGATTGATTTTACCTAGGGAGATCGTATATCCTTATATTCCAGATCCGGATGGAGAAGATGAAGGAGGTCAAGCGTCCTCCTCTCTAGTGGTATCTACATGATGGATCTCTGTAGTGAAACTCCTCAAATATGATCTCGCAACTCTTGCACACAAGGAGGGAGGAGAATAGGAGGTGGTGGCTAAAACTGCAACCTATCAACTATGAGTCTCCCCTCCTATTTATAGAGAGCCACCAAAAAACCCTAGGGCTCCTGCCTTAGTGGGTATTAGATCTCCATCCAATTACCCACTAACCTTGTATTATTAGATCTCTATCTAATAATCTTCTTAGGTCTCTAATTGAGTCTTAATCAAGGAACCCATCAGCATAAAGTCTCATCTATTTAGAATATAGGCTAATTGGATCTCTATCCAATCCTTTATTCGTTGAAGCATCCACCATATATGTGTGACCCTCTAGGCCCGATACCGAGCTGGCCGTGAGTCACTCCCATCATAACTCCTTCTGATATAGTGAATTATTATCCCCATAATAATTCACTCGACTCATCGACTATGGACGTATTATGCCACTACGCTATAGTCCTCAGATAGTACAAGGGGGATCAAATCTATCGGACCTGTCTATCCATAATTATCGTATATTTATAATCCCTTATCTAACTAATATCCCAGATACCATATATTGGACATGGTACTATCAAGTCACATATGGAATCCGTCATAGTCTCGCTCTAATCGGATTCTCCAGGAGAACTCTTTCTCTCTCAATCCGAATAACCTTGGCCAGGGATTTATCTGATCAAGCACATATGGGATATTCCTCTCGTGATACCGAGAGTGGATGATCCTCTATTGACACTTAATTTCCTTCATAAGGTTGACTACCAATCTCGATAACTAGTTGTACCAGATCTGGAACTTTCTAAATGTGTAAGTCTGGCATCAAAGAAAGGAGTACTCATACAAGACATCCTTTGTGTCTCAAATTTAAGGACCAGATACACAACTGGGACTATGGAATTGCTGTCTGACATTAGATATTACTAACCATACAACATTTCATAAGCGGATCAATCAGTGAACTCATTCTCCAATGAGCACTTGTATTATATCCTTAGTGTCTTTATATAAGTAGCTATGAGACCAGCCGCCTCCATCATATGGACGGGTATATAGTACACCGATTTGTCTGGTTATCTCAATGTCCCTCTTGAGTAACCTATGACCGGGATTATTTAGGATCTGTGTTTAAAGGCGAATCTATCTCATTATCGTAATCTTATCATGATCTGACTCCCATTACACAGAATCAAGAACATTACTATATATATATATATATATATATATATATAATAGATAATGTAAGAACATGCCAATATTAATCATAAGTAAAAAAATCATACAATATGTCACACGTGTCATCACTCACGTGATTGGCTTGCAGGGCACCTATAACCAGCAGTTCTGTTGTCTAATTTGGTTTCATACATATGTAGCATTAAGCTTACCAGTATCATGAAGCCAAATAAGCATATATGAAGAATTATTCCTGATCAGAATAGCCATAATAGTTGGCCTAAATGATAACATTTCAGGGAGGTAGGGTTGGGAAGACACTAGGTACCCTTGTCAATGAATTCAGAAATCTTCCAATCTGGGAGTCCCAGATCCTGTCATACTATGTCAATAATTGAAATATACTTTTCCTATTCACCAAAGTGTCATACCACATATTGGTGTTGGTCCCAAAAGAGATCACATAAGAAATGTTGTTGCTTAGCCATCTCCTTGCCTTCAAAATTCCTTTCCAAGCAGCAGAATGAAATGTTTTTGCTGAAGCTTCCCAGATTGATTCCTAGGATAAGTGCTTAGCATAAACCCATTATGACCATTAGGAAGATTTGTTTTATAAAATATCCCACAATTATTTTACTAAACAAACTTTATTCCAATCTCTAATACTTCTTATGTTGAGCTCCTCTTCATCCTTCGGTTTGCAAATGCTACCCCAATTTACCATGTGCATAGCCTTACCATCCGTACGATTCCAAAAGAAATTCATGAGTAATCTTTCAATATCCTAGAGAAGTCCAACGAGTAGAAGAAATACATGAGACCAATAAATAGAGTAAGAGATCAACACAGATCGAATAAGTTCCCGTCATCCTGCTTTAGAAAGAAGCCAATTTTTCCAAAAGAAAATTTTATTCTTAATTTTTTGTAGGATAGATTGATAGTAGACTTTTTTATTCCAGTGGATATGAGTGGGAGACCTAAATAAGTAACTGGTAAACTTCTCTCAGTAACCCCCAAAGTTTGAGCAATATAGTTCTTGTCTTCAATGCAAGTACCCACATAGACTTTGCTCTTTGCATGGTTTAGCCTAAGACTAGAAACGATACCAAATTCATCAAGGACAACTGCTAGATTTCTCACAAAAACCAAATCATTCTGAAGGAAGATAATAAGGTCATCAGCAAATGTTATTTGAGAGATATGAACAGGTACCTTAATTTTGCTTTTGGAAATTGCGTCTTCTAATATACAACTGAGCCCTTTCATTGCAATGTAAAGAGATAAGGAGATAATATATCTCCTTACCGAGTACTATTCTTACTCCCAAAGAAACCAATAGGTGAACCATTGAAGACAACCAAAAATTTTGGTGTCTCCAAACAACATTGAATCCAATTAATCCAATGCTGAGGGAAGCCCATTTGTTGGAGCATCTTGTAAATAAAATTCCTATTAATTGAATAAAAGGCTCTTTGTAAATTAACTTTAAAATATATTTTCTTCCCTCTTGTTTTTGAGTGTAGATCCTTAACCAAATCATTAGCAAGAAGGACATTATGGTGAATACTCCTCCCCTTAAGAAAAGTAGCTTTTTTTTGGTAGGTAATGTTGATGTATTAGGTATAAAGTTTGTACAAAATAGCTTTGTCTACATAAGCCATAGACTAAAGCTTGAAGCCTCTTAGAGTAGTCGAGAATATTGCACCCCACCTTAAAAGGTAGAATGGGCTCACTCCATCTAACTCATCTCCAAGAGTAGCCAAACTAAAATATAGTCATGTCTACACATGTTGTAGACTATGACGCCATACTGTAGTCAATAAATAATAAAATATAATATCTAGACAATCTTGAACTACTTGTGAATACATCACATTATGAAAGTTTTGCACCACTGAATACATACATTCCTCATCATCATTCCTAAGATTATCAACTAATTGTAAAATTTAATCTTGTGAAGATCCCTTTCTCTCATCTTGTTAAGTGCTCCATGTTCATTTCCGACTCCACACATGATCGTGAATCTTGAAAATCTTTATCAGAAGTTGAGCTTTGTTTATGTTGTGACACTCAAAGATTCTACCACACCTCTCCTTCCAAATCCCCTAAATAGCACATCTAAAAGTAACCCTTGCCAGTTGTATAAAAGGCCCCTTTCTTGAGAAGTTTTGTATGAGCATTTCTAATTCGTGATTCAAGTTTGTCCGTGGTAGCCTATGAAGATGAAATCGCTTCAAGATCTCCTTTCATATCCAAGAAGTGTAATCACAAGCAAAATCGAGATGGTGAACACTTTCTTCCTTTTACATACAAAGAGAGCACCGATTTACAATATAAATATCTCTTCACTTCATATTGTCCATCGTATGTAGTTTGCTAAGAAGGGCCTACTAGGTGCATAAAGAATGTCTCTGTGAGCATGATCTATCCCATGTCCAATTGCTTGGGATCCACTTGTTGTTTTGTTGTCTAATTTGGTTCCTTACAAATGTAACATTAAAATTACCATCATCATGAAACTAAATAAGCATATCTAAAGAGTTGTTCCTGATCGGAATAACCATTATAGTCGGCTAAAGTGATAACATTTTAAGCAAGATTGAGTTGGGAAGACACCATGTACCATTATCAATGAATTCAAGAAACTTCCAATCTTTAGGAGCCCCTAGATCCTATCATACTCTATCACCAAATAATTGAAATATACTTTTCTCATTCACCCAAGGGTCATACCACATATTAGTGTTAGTCCTAGAAGAGATCACATAAAAAATGTTGTTGCTTAACCACCTCCTTGCTTTCAAATTTTCTTTCCACGCAGTAGAATGAAATGCTTTTGTTGAAGCTTTCCAGATTGAGTCCCTCGATAGGTACCTAGCAGAAACCCATTATGACCATACGGAAGATTTGTTTTGCAAAATATCCTATAATTATTTTACTATACAATCTTTATTCCAATCACTAATATTTCTTTGATTCTGCCCCCCTTCATCCTTCGGTTCGCAAATGCTGCCCCAATCTACCATGTACATTGCCTTACAATCCGTGCCATTTAGAAGAAGTTCATAAGTAATCTTTCAATATCCTTGAGAAGCCCAACAAGTAGAAGAAATATACGAGACTAATAAATAGAGTAAGAGATAGATCGAATAAGTTCAAATCGTCCTGCTTTAGAAAGAAGCTTATTTTTCCAAGTGGAAATTATGTTCTTAATTTTTTGCAAGATAGGTTGTAGACTTTGTTGATTCCAATGGATGTGAGTGGTAGACCTAGGTAAGGAACTGGTAAACTTCCCTCGGTAACCCCCAAAGTTTGAGCAATATAGTCCTTATCTTCAATACAAGCACTCACATAGACTTTCGTCTTTGCATGGTTTAGCTTAAGACGAGAAGCTATACCAAATTCATTAAGCCAATGATATCGAGACTTCTATTTTAGAAAACATTCTTCCTGCTTTAAAGCTTGCATAAAGTTATATCTAGCATCAGCCTCTTTGCATATAAAATTCTCATCAATGGGCTAAAGATATAGTTGGGGTTACACTACCATAAGTTTTTCTTACACAACTAGACATGGGTGGTGATATTTCTAAAGGTGGTTGTATTCCACTCCTTAAGTGCTGCTTTATAAGATTTTAGCTTCTGACATAAGATGTAAGTGGGAGACCCAAACACATTAATATTCCAAGCTGACCTGATAACCTCGAGGAATTGAGGGTGAGTACTCCATATATTAAAGAATCGAAAAGGTTTCTTATCGGATATTGCTTTATCTGCATATATATGCATAATATAGTGATATAAAAATAGCTGAGCATCGTACTCAAGATGTGAATATGGGTAAACTACTAACCATTCCTGATTAACCAAATATCTATCAAGTCGAGCCACAATTTTTTTGTGGATAGCACTTTAATTACTCCATGAGAGCCAATCACCTATAGATTTAATGTCAATCAATGCATTAGTATCTATGTAATCATTAAAACATTGAAGCTAGCATTCTGAAAGTACTCTACACCCTACTTTTTCATTTGTATATATGACATACTCACCAAGAACAATCCAAGGCACTGAAGGATAACCATTTGCAAAGCAAATCAGATCACTACATAGAGCATTTCTATCATACATACTATTAGAAGCATAAATACCAGTAACATTGAATTGACATCCAGTCTGTTTGTCCTCTACCTTAAAGTGGATGAATTGATCAATAGTAAAAATAAAGCAAGTACTAAAAAGTTAGTACTTAATTAGGACTAATGACATTGTTCGTAACCTTTTTGCATTCTATCTGCCAACACCTTGGAGATGACCTTATAAATAAAGTTGCATAGTGAAATGGGTCGATAGTTCTCCAATGAATGAGCTCTAGAATCTTAGACAAAATAGCTTCTTTGTCTACACAGGTCGTAGACTAAAGCTTGAAGCCTCTTAGAGCAAACAAGAAGATTGCACCTCAACAATCTCTCCTTCAAGAACCATTCCTTTAGCTAATTAGGAAATTACGTCTCAACAACCTCCTATGCCAACAACTCATGTCAACCAGGACATTGCACCTCCCCAAACTCATCGTGCTCCAACACATCCCGCTATTTAGGATTTCTTGACTCAAGGTACTAAAAAATTTAAACATTTGAAAGATGTGGATGAAGTGGATAAATATAGAAACAAAGGTTTAAAAGGTAAATATATTGTGTGAGGAATATCAAAATTAAATGATAAAAAAAAGGATGGTAATGTCCTCCCAAAGTCACACACTCTTCCTTCTATCTAGTTTTGATGACGATAATATGTTGGAATATTCATGGACTTAATAAGCCTAGGTAATGTCGGAAGCTCAATAGAATAATCTGGTCTACTACATGTGATATTGTTATTCTTGTGGAAACAAAATTAAAACTCCTTGTGTTCATGTTCTAAAAGAATTTAAATGGCCTAAGGCAAAACTTTTTACTAATGATTCTCATGACACTATGGTAGAGTTTGGGTCTTAAGGCATCCTAACTTTGTTAGTGCTTGGTTTATTTATGCTACTGATCAATTCATCTACCTTAAGGTAAAGGACAAACAGACTGGACGTTAATTCAATGTTACTGATATTTATGCTTCTAATAGTATATATGATAGAAATGCTCGATGGAGTGATCTTCACCTCCTTGATGAAAATCTTATATGCAAAGAGGCTGATGTTAAATATAACTTTATGCAAGCTTTAAAGTAGGAGGAATGTTTTCTAAAATAGAAGTCATAACAGCATTGGCATACTCTAGGGATTCCAATACTAAGTTTTTCTATGTTGCTATTGCTACCAGAATGGCCATTAATTGCATAAAAAAAATATGAAGACACAGATGGTAATCTTATTAAGGATTTGGAGGAGGTTAAAAAATACACTACATATTTTTTTTATTTTTATCAGGAGGAGCAGCCTAATAGTATTCATGTGGAACCCACTAAAAAGCTTGATTCAGAAGCTATCTCTCTCCTTAATGCCCCAATTACAGATGATGAAATTGTGAGAGTTATTTTTATGTCCCTGAAGCACAAAAGCCCTAGTCTATATGGATTTTCAACTGAGTTTCATCAAATTACATGGTCTATCGTAGGTGGCGATGTGATTAAAACTTGTCAGCACTTTTTCTCTTCAGATTGTCTCCTCAATAAAATGAATTGCACTTTTATTTCTTTAGTGCCCAAGAATGTTGAGCTGATCCATTGGAGAACTATCGACCCATTTCACTGTGTAACTTTATTTAGAAGGTCATCTCCAAGGTGTTGGCAGATAGAATGCAAAAGGTTATGAACAAGGTCATTAGTCCTAATTAAGCTGCCTTTCTTAAAAGGAGGAGTATTCACCATAATGTCCTTCTTGCTAATGATTTGGCTAAGGATCTGCACTCAAAAACAAATGAGAATAAAATTTATTTTAAAGCTAATTTATGAAAAGCCTTTAATTCGGTTAATATGTATTTTATTTACAAGATGCTCTAATATATGAACTTCCCTCAGCACCGGGTTAATTGGATTCAATGTTGCTTAGAAATTTTAAAATATTCAATTCTCTTCAATGGTTTACCTATTGGTTTTTTTATGAGTAAGAATGACATCCGGCAAGGAGATCCACTATCTCCTTATCTCTTTATAATTACAATGTAAGGGCTCAGTTGTATGTTGGAAGAGGTAGTTTCCAATGGCAAAATTAAGTGATCCCATTCTGGTTCTATTCATATCTCTCACATAACATTTACTAATGACTTTATTTTCTTCCTTCAGGATGATCCAATTTATATGAGAAATTTGGTAGTTGTCCTTGAGGAATTTGATATAGTTTCTGGTCTTAGGTTAAACCATGCAAAGAGGAAAGTCTATGTGGGTGCTTGTATTGAAGATAAGGACTATATTGCTTACCTATTCCTTACTTGGGTCTCCCACTCATATCCATTGGAATCAACAAAGTCTACTGTCAAACCCATCCTGCAAAAAAATCAAGAACATAATTTTCTCTTAGAAAAATAAGCTTCTTTCTAAAGTAGGACGATTTGAACTTATTCGATCTATGTTGATCTCTTACTTTATTAGTCTCATGCACTTTTTCTACCTGTCGGGCTTCTCCTAGATATTTATGAACTTCTTCTAGAATGGCATGGATGGTAAGACAATGCATATGGTAACTTGGGGCAGCATTTACAAATCGAAGGAAGAAGGGGGGCTAAATCTAAGAAATATTAAAGAATGGAATAAAGTTTATTTGGTAAAAATATTGTGAGATATTTTATAAAACAATTCTTCCTTATGGTCACAATGGGTTTCTGCTAGGTACTTATCCAAGGAATCAATCTAAAAAGCTTTAGTAAAATCGTCTTATTCTGTTGCTTGAAAAGGAATTTTGAAGACAAGGAGGTGGCTAAGCAACAACCTTTTTTATGTGATCTCTTCTGGGACCAAGACTAATATGTGTATAACCTTTGGGTGAATAAAAAAAGTATATTTTAAATATTGAGTGATAGAGTACGATAAGATCTTGGGGCTCCCAAAGATTAGAAGGTTTTTGAATTCATTGACAATGGTACTTGGTGCCTTCCCAACTCTACCTCGCTCGAAATGTTATCACTTTGGCTGACTATAATGGATATTTCGCTCACGAACAACTCTTCTGATATGCTTATTTGGTTTCATGATGATCGTAATTTTAATGTTACATTTGTAAGGAACCAAATTAGATAATGGAACAATAAGTTGATGCCAAGCAATTGGACATGGGATAGATCACGCTTATGGAGACATTCTTTATGCACCTGGCAGGCCTTTTTTGGCAAACTACCTACGATGGACAATATAGAGAGAAGAGGTATTTATATTGTAAATCAGTGCTCTCTTTGTATGCAAAAGGAAGAAAGTGTTGACCATCTCTATTTTGCTTGTCACTACACTTCTTGGATATGGAAGGAGATCTTGAAGCGATTCGATCTTCATAGGCTACCATAGCCAAACTTGCATCATGAATTAGAAATGCTCATGCAAACCTTCTAAAGAAAGGGCCCGCTTATACAACTTGCAAAAGCTACTTTCAGATGTGCTATTTGGTGGATTTTGGAAGGAGAGGTGTCACAGAATCTTTAAGTGTCACAACACAAACAAAGCTCAACTTCTGATAGAGATTCTTCGAGATTCATGATCATATATGGAGTCGGAACTGAACATAGAGCCTAACAAGAAGAGAGAAAAAATTACCATTAGTTAATAATCTTAAGAATGATGATGAATAATGTATTTATTCATTGGTGCAAAGCTTTCATAATGTGATGTATTCATAAGTAGTTCAGGACTATCAAGATATTATGTTTTATTTTTTATTGACTACAATATGGTATCATAGTCTATAGCATGTGTAGGCATGACTACATTTTAGTTTGGCTACTCTTGGAGATGAGTTACATGGAGTGAACTCATTCTACCTTTTTGAGATGGGGTACAATCTTCTCGACTGCTCTAAGAGGCTTCAAGCTTTAGTCCACGGCTTGTGTAGACAAAGCTATTTTGTATAAACTTTATACCTAATATATTAACATTACTTACTAAAAAAAAAGTTATGATCATCTCATTTTTTCTTGAAACCATGCTCGTACGACTTGCCATTGGCTAATATGTTGAGAATGGTTAGTATTTATGTTCCGAAAGGTGTGCAAAAAACTGATTGAAACTCGACTTTGCATAAAGTTTATGACCATCGTGTTTTTTCATGAAACCTTTCTAGTATGACTTCCCATGGGCTAAAAGTTGGGAATGACCAACATTTTGAATTTCTTAGATGGTGCACGAAAAATGATTGAAAATCGACTTTGCGCAAAGTTTATGACCATAGTGTTTTTTCACGAAATCATTATTGTACGACTTCCTATGGGCTAAAAGGTGGGAATGGCTAGTATTTTAAATTTCGAAGATGGTGCATGAAAAACTAATTGAACCTCGAATTTGTGCAAAGTTTATGATCATTTCATTTTTTTTCTCAAAACCATGCTCGTACGACTTCCCTTGGGCTAATACGTTAGGAATAACCAGTATTTTAAATTTCTGAGAAGGTGCATGAAAAACTAATTGAACCTCTTTACAAAGTTTATGACCATCTCATTTTTTCTCGGAACCATGCTCGTACAACTTCCATAGGCTAATACATTGGGAATGACTAGTATCTAAAATTTTGAGATGGTGCACAAAAAATCGATCGAAACCTTACTTTACATAAAGTTTATGACCATCGTGTTTTTTCATGAAATCATTCTCATACGACTTCCCATGGGCTAGTACGTTAAGAATGGTCAGTATTTTGAATTTTTGTGACAGTGCACGAAAAATTGATCGAACTTTGAATTTGCACAAAGTTTATGACCGTCTCATTTTTTTCATAAAACTATATTCATTTGACTTCCCATGGGCCAATATGTTGGGAATGACCAGTATTTCAAATTTCTGACATGGTGCATGAAAAATCGATTGAACCTCAAATTTTACAACATTTATTACCATCTTATTTTTTCTCGAAGCCATGCTCGTACGACTTGCCATGGGCTAATACGTTGTGAATGGCTAGTATTTTGAATTTCCAAGATGGTGAGCAAGAAATCGATCGAAACTCGACTTTGCATAAAGTTTATGACCATCATGTTTTTTTCACAAAACCATTCTTATACGATTTCCCATAGCCTAAAAGGTGGGAATGGCTAGTATTTTAAATTTCTGAGACTATAAGTGAAAAACCGATCGAACCTTGAATTTCCACAAAGTTTTTGACCATCTTATTTTTTCTTAAAACCATGCTCATACGACTTCCCATGGATTAACTGCTAACCATTCTTAATTAATTAAACATCTATCAAATCAGGCCATAATTTTTCTATGGGCAAAACTTTGATTTATCCATGAGAGCCAGTCACCAACAAATTTCATGTCAATCAATATGCAGTATCTATACAATCATTAAAATTGTGAGTTGGTATTCTAAAAGTACTCTAACCTCCATTTTTTCATTTATGTATCTGATAGTACTCAAGTCACTAAGAACAATCCAAGGCATTAAAGGATAACCATTTGCAATGCTAATCAGATCAGTCCATAGAGCATTTCTTTCATACATATTGTTAGAAGCATAAATACTAGTAACATTGAATTGACATCCAATCTATTTATCCTAGACCATAAGGTGGATGAATTGATTAGTAGTAGAAATAATCCAAGCACTAATAAAGTTAGGATGCTATAAGACCTAAACTCTACTATAAGTGTCATGAGAATCATTACTAAAAAGTTTTACCTCAGGCCATAAGACCTAAACTCAAATATATTAAATTCTTTTGAACACGAACACAATGAGTTTTAATTTTTGTTTCCACAAGAATAATAATATCACATGCAACATACCATATTATTTTATTAAGCTCCTGATATTTCCTAGGATTATTAAGTCCACGAACATTCCAATAGATTATCTTCATCAAAACTTGATAGAAGAAGAGCGTGTGACTTCAGGAGGATATTACCATCCTTATTCTTTTAAGGTAAATGAAAAGAAGATTATTTTAGTTCTATTACAGTCTTCTGCAATCAAGACACCAAAGAAGGAAGTTAGTTCTTTTATGTCCTATGGTGAATGTAAGGGTGAGTTGGAAAGGGGTAGTCATATTTTGGCTTTAGTAGCCGTAGAAGAGAACGAACATGACAAGGAACCACCAACAAACATGAAATGAATCCTGGAGGAGTTTCAAGACATTATACTATAAGAGATTCCACATGGTCTTCCACAATTAAGAGACATCCAACATCATACTGATCTTATTCGGGGCTATCCAACAAGGTAGCCTATAGAATGAGTCCCAAGGAGCATTAAAAACTTCAAAGGCAAGTAAATGAGTTGGTGAAAAAAGGGTTGATTCTGGAGAGCTTGAGTCATTGTGTTGTTCCACTATTGTTGGTGCCTAAGAAAGACGGTTCTTGAAGAATACGTGTGGATAGTCGTGCCATCAATAAAATCACTATTGGCTATTGTTTTCCTATTCCAAGGTTAGATGATTTACTTGATCAATTGTATAATACTTCCATTTTTCTAAAATTGATTTGAGGAGTGGCTACCACCAAATAAGAACGAGACCTAGAGATAAGCGAAAAATAGCATTTAAAACTAGAGAAGGCTTATATGAATAGTTGGTTATATCGTTTGGGTTATCTAATACTCATAGTCCTTTTATAAGATTTATGATCATATACTTAAGCTATACATTGGGACTTTTGTTATAGTTTATTTTGATGACATATTGGTGTACAACAAGAGTGAGGAAGAGCATATGAATCATCTTAAGAAGAATTTTCTTATCTTGAGGCAATAAAAGCTTTATGCTAATCTTAAAAAGTGTGATTTTTTTACTCCTAGTGTGGTGTTTCTGGGATATGTGGTTTCAAAAAATGGAATCTTGATGGATCAAAGTAAGGTAGAAGCTATTTTTAATTGGCCAACACCAACTTCATTGCATGATGTAAGGAGTTTCCATAGTTTAATTTTCTTTTACAGAAGAGATTCATCAAGGGTTTCAGCTTGATTATTGCCCCAATGCCTAAAAGGTGAGAAATTCAAGTGGACTAATGAGGCTGATGAAGCTTTTGAGCTATTAAAAAGAAAGGTGGCTGAAGCTTCTATTTTGGTACTACCCAATTTTGACAAAGTGTTTAAGGTTTGAATATGATGCCTCAAATGTGGGAATTGGAGCTATCTTGAGTCAAGAATCAAAACACATTACCTTTTTTAATGAGAAGCTTAACGATACAAGGAAGAAATATTCTACCTATGACAAGAAGTTTTATGTCATTTATCGAGCTTTATCTTATTGAAATCAATATCTTCTTGCCCAGCTATTTGTCTTATATTCTCATCGTGAGGTATTGAAGTTTATTAATCTCCAACACAAGCTAAACAAGAGGCATGCAGCTTGGGTGGAGTTCCTACAATCTTATAACTTCATAATCAAGCATAAATCTAGTGTTCAAAATGTAGTTGCTAATGCATTGAGTAAAAAATATTATTTATTATCAGCTTAAGAAGTCAAAGTAGTTGGATTTGAGACATTCAAAGATCTCTATTAGAATAATGTGAATTTAAGCTCAATATGGTAGAATTGCAATTCAAGTTCTTTTTAGTAATTTTCTTTCTTTAATGGATTTCTTTTTTGAGCTAATGCCTTGTGTATTTCATTTTGTTCTTTGAGACATGTAATTCTAGTTGAAGCTCATGGTGGTGCTTTGGGAGGACATTTTGGCAAGGATAAAACTCTGGCTCTTATTCAATCAAATTTTTATTGGCCTAAGATGTTTAGAGATGTGGAGAGATTTGTAAAGAAATGCATAGTGTGTCACTTGGTAAAAACAAGAAGCCAAAATTCAGGTTTATACACTCCATTGCCAGTGCTGCTCTATGGAAGGAAGTGAGTCTTGATTTTATCTTGGGACTACCGATAACTCAAAGGAACATAGATTCTTTCATAGTTGTTGTTGATAGATTCTAAAAGATGTTTCACTTTGTTCCCTGTAATAAATCAAATGATGAATCTCATATTGCTAATTTATACTTCAAGGAGATTGTTAGATTGTATGGCATTCCAAGAACTATGGTGTCTGATCGAGACTCAAAATTGTTTAGCTATTTTTAGAGAATTCTATAGAGGAAACTAGGTACATCTTTGAATTTCAAAAGCTCATACATCCACAAACTGATGGGCAAACAAAGGTAACAAACAGAAGCTTGGGAAACTTGCTTAGAAGCTATGTTGGCAAGAACATTAAGCAGTAGGATCTCATTCTTCCACAAATTGAGTTTGCTTACAATCGTTCCATGCATTATAGCATTAGTAAGAGTCCTTTTAAGGTTGTTTATGGTGCTAATCCTACTGGTCCTTTGGACTTAGTCCCTCATTCTACAACTAAGCAATTAAGTGGAGATGTTGGTGAGAGAGCTAAACAGATAAAGAAGTTACATTATGATGTTAAAGCAATCATTGGAAGCAAAATGAAATGTACATGCGAGCAGCTAACAAACATCGAAAGCATATGATGTTTAATATGGGTATGGATTCATCTAAGGAGAGTTTTCTACCAGGTAAATTTGGGAAGGTGAAACCAAAGGCTGATGGCCCATTCAAGGTGCTTCATTCAAGGTGCTTAAAATAATTAGTGAGAATGCTTATAAGATCGAGCTACCTAAATATTATGGGGTATTATCAATATTCAATATGGCTGATTTAAGTCCTTATCATGGTGATGAAATAAATGAAGACTTGAGGATAAGTTTTTTTCAACCACGTGAGTGTCTAATTTGTCACAATCAACACTTACGGATTTTACTGATCCTATGATATTCCCTAGAGTTAACTATATTATCTTAGAGCCTTTAACTCAGCCCATTCAAATATGATAATTCATATGCATATTCCTTGGACATAGTTAAAGTTGTTTAAAGGTGCTTTTCTTCATGACTAAGGAATGAATTAAAGGGGTTAGTTACCAGCTATAAGACACTTAATGTCATAGTTCCCTATACATAAAGGGTTGTCTCATGCACTATTACTTATTTTGATATTCTAGGGCTAGGAATAATTTTAGCACATGATTTGTATTGGTAGAAGCTCTTTGGATCTCTCTAAAACTCTGTATCTCTTGGATATTCCCTTGAGTGGCGAGTCTTTTGATTCGATTATGTATCCTTGTATAATTTCCTTGAGGTGGTGAATTTTCGTATCCTCTGGTAATATTAAACTTGGTGGTGAACATTTTATCTATTTTATGCAAGTTCTCTTGAGTTTGTTTCATTTCTACAACTCAACTATCGGTATCTTTCTTTTTTCTTGAATTCCATTCCTCTTACTTCCTTCCCTGGTCTCATATGCGCAAAGTCGAGTTGCGCATGGTTTTGAGAAAAAATGACATGGTCAAAAACATTACGCAAATTTGAGGTTCGATCGATTTTTCGTGCACTATCTTAGAAATTCAAAATACTGGCCATCGTCAACGTATTAGCCCATTAGAAGTTATATGAGCTTGGTTTCAAGAAAAAACGAGATGGTCATAAGCTTTACACAAATTTGAGGTTCGATAGGTTTTTCGCACACCATCTCAGAAATTCAAAATACTGGTCATTCCTAATAGCCCATGGGAAGTTATTCGAGAATGGCTTCGAGAAAAATGAGATGGTCATAAACTTTGCACAAATTCGAAGTTCGATCATTTTTTCACACACCATCTCAGAAATTCAAAATACTGGTCATTCCCACCTTTAGGCCATGGGAAGTCGTAAAAGAATTATTTTGTGAAATAACATGATGGTCATAATCTTTGAGCAAAGTTGAGTTTCGATCAGTTTTTTATGCACTATCTCAGAAATTCAACATATTGGACATTCCCGACGTATTAGCCCATGGGAAGTCGTATAAGCATGGTTTCAAGAAAAAATAAGACGGCCATAAATGTTGCACAAATTCGAGGTTTGATCGATTTTTCATGCACCATGTCAAAAATTCAAAATACTGGCTATTCCCAACATATTGGCACATGGGAAGTTGTACGAGCATGGTTTCAAGAAAAAATGAGATGGTCATAAACTTTGCATAAATTTGAGATTCGATCGATTTTTCATGCACCGTCTCATAAATTCAAAATACTAGCCATTCCCCATGTATTAGCCTATGGGAAGTCGTACAAGCATGGTTTCAAGAAAAAATGAGACGGTTATAAACTTTACATAAATTTGAGGTTCGATTGATTTTTCGTGCACAATCTTATAAATTCAAAATACCGTCCATTCCTAACGTATTAGCCCATGGGAAGTTGTACGAGCATAGTTTCGAGGAAAAATGAGATGTTCATAACATTTGCATAAATTCAAGGTTCAATCATTTTTTTACGCACTATCTTAGAAATTCAAAATACTAGCTATTCCCAACATATTAGCCCATGGGAAGTCGTACGAGGATGGTTTTGAGAAAAAACGAGATGGTTATAAACTTTTCACAAATTCGAGGTTCGATCGGTTTTTCACGCACCATCTTAGGAAATCAAAATACTACCGATTCCCAACGTATTAGCCCTTGGGAAGTCATACGAGCATGGTTTTGAGAAAAAATGAGATGGTCATAAACTTTATATAAATTCGAGGTTCGATCAGCTTTTCGTGCACTGTCTCATAATTTCAAAATACTGGCCATTTGTAATACATTAGCCCATGGGAAGTCATATAAGTATGGTTTGGAGAAAAAAAAGAGACGATCATAAACTTTTCATAAATTCGAAGTTCGATCAATTTTTCACACACTATCTTAGAAATTCAAAATACTAGCCATTCCCATATTTTAGCCCATGGGAAGTCGTACGAGAATGGTTTTATGAAAAAATACGATAGTCATAAACTTTACGCAAAGTCGAGTTTTGATCGATTTTCATGCACTGTCTCAAAAATTTGAAATACTGGTCATTCCCAATGTATTAGCCCATAAGAAGTCGTACGAGAAAGGTTTCAAATTTTTGAGATAGTGCATGAAAAAATGAGATGGTCAAAAACTTTGTGCAAATTCGAGGTTTGATTGGTTTTTCGCTCATTATCTCAGAAATTCAAAACACTGGCCATTCCCACCTTTTGGCCCACAGGAAGTCATACAAGAATGGTTTCGTGAAAAAACATGACGGTCATAAACTTTATACAAAGTCAAGTTTCAATCAAATTTTTGCTCACCGTCTTGGAAATTAAAAATACTAGTCATTCCCAACGTATTAGCCTATAGCAAGTCATACTAATTCGAGGTTCAATTTTTATGCTCCGTGTCATAAATTTGAAATACTAGTCATACCCAATGTATTGGCCCATGGGAAGTCGAATGAACCTAGTTTCATAAAAAAATGAGATAGTCATAAACTTTGTGTAAATTCGAAGTTTGATCGATTTTTCATGCACTATCACAAAAATTCAAAATACTATCCATTCCCAATATATTAGCTCATATAAGAATAGTTTCATGAAAAAACATGATGGTTATAAACTTTGCATAAAGTCAAGTTCCGATCAGTTTTTTATGCACCATTTCAAAAATTTAAAATACTGGTCATTCCCAATGTATTAGCCTATGGAAGTCATATGAGCATGGTTCCGAGAAAAAATGAGATGGCCATAAATTTTACACCGAGGTTCAATATGTTTTTCATGTATTGTCTCAAAAATTCAAACTACTAGCTATTCCCAACGTATTAGCCCATAGGAAGTCGTATGAGCATGGTTTCGAGAAAAAAATGAAATGATCATAAACTTTGAATAAAATCGGGGTTCAATCAGTTTTTCATGCACCATCTCAAAAATTCAAAATACTGGCCACTCCCACCTTCTTTTAGCCCATAAAAAGTCGTACGAGAATGGTTTTACGAAAAAATACTATGGTCATAAACTTTGCGCAAAGTCAAGTTTTGATCATTTTTCGTGCACTATCTAAGAAATTCAAAATGTTGGCCATTCCCAACTTTTAGCCCATAAGAAGTCATACTGTAATGCTTTTGTGAAAAAACACGATGGTAATAAACTTCATGTAAAGTCGAGTTTCAATCAGTTTTTTGCACACCTCTCGGAACATCAAAATACTAGCCATTCCTAATATATTAACCAATGACAAGTTGTACGAGCATGGTTTCAAGAAAAAATGAGACGATCATAAACTTTTTTTTTGTAAGTAATGTTAATATATTAGGTATAAAGTTTATACAAAATAGCTTTGTCTACACAAGCTGTGGACTAAAGCTTGAATCCTCTTAGAGCAATCGAGAAGATTGCACCCCACCTCAAAAAGGTAGAATGAGCTCATTCCATGTAACTCATCTCCAAGAGTAGCTAAACTAAAATGTAGTCATGCCTACATATGCTGTAGACTATAACACCATATTGTAGTCAATAAATAATAAAATGTAATATCTTGACAATCCTGAACTACTTATGAATACATCACATTATGAAAGATTTGCACCAATTGATACATACATTGTTTATCATCATTCCTAAGATTATTAACTAATGGTAAAATTAAATCTTATGAAGATCCCTTTCTCTCTTCTTATTAAATGCTCTGTGTTTGGTTCCTACTCTATATATGATCATGAATCTTAAAGAATCTCTATTAGAAGTTGAGCTTTGTTTTTGTTGTGATACTTAAAGAGATTCTGCGATGCATCTCCTTCCAAAATCCACCAAATATCACATCTGAAAGTAGCTCTTGCAAGTTATGTAAGCGGCCCCTTTCTTGAGATGTTTTGCATGAGCATTTTTAATTCGTGATGCAAGTTTGGCCATGGTAGCTATGAAGATCTAATCGCTTCAAGTTCTCCTTCCATATCCAAGAAGTGTAGACACAAGCAGAATAGAGATGGTCAATACTTTCTTCCTTTTGCATACAAAGAGAGCACCAATTTATAATATAAATACCTCTTCACTTTATATTATCCATCGTAGGTAGTTTGCCAAAAAGGGCCTGCTAGGTGCCTAAAGAATGTCTCTATGAGCATGATCTATCCCATGTCCAATTGCTTAGGATCCACTTATTGTTCCATTATCTAATTTGGTTCCTTGCAGATGTAACATTAAATTTGCTATCATCATGAAACTAAACAAGCATATATGAAGACTTGTTTTTGATCGGAATAGCCATTATAGTCGACCAAAGTGATGATATTGTTAATGAATTCAAAGTACCATTGTCAATGAATTCAAAAACCTTCCAATCTTTAGGAGCCCCAAGATCCTATTGTACTCTATCACTAAATAATTGAAATATACTTTTCCCATGCACCTATGGATCACATCACATATTATTGTTGCTTCCTGAAGAGATCACATAAGAAAGGTTGTTGCTTAACCACCTCCTTGCCTTCAAAATTCCTTTCCAAGCAATAGAATGAAATGATTTTGCTGAAACTTTCCAGATTGATTCCTTGGATATGTACCTAGCAGAAACCCAATGTGACCATAAGGATGATTTGTTTTGCAAAATATCTCACAATTATTTTACCAAATATGTTTTATTCCAATCTTTAATATTTATTAGATTCAGCCCCCCTTCATCCTTTGATTTGTAAATGCTACCCCAAGTTACCATGTGCATTACCTTACTATCTATGCCATTCTAGAAGAAGCTCATAAGTAATCTTTCAATATCCTAGAGAAGCTTGACAAGTAGAAGAAATGCATGAGACTAATAAATAGAGTAAGAGATCAACACAGATCGAATAAGTTCAAGTCATCCTACTTTAGAAAGAAGCCTATTTTTTTAAGAGGAAATTATGTTCTTAAATTTTTGTAGGATAGGTTTGATAGTAGATTTTGTTGATTTTAGTGGGAGACTCAAGTAAGGAACAAGTAAACTTTCCTTAGCAACCCCCAAAGTTTGAGCAATATAGTCCTATCTTCAATGCAAGCACCCACATAGACTTTGTTATTTGCATGGTTTAGCTTAAGACTAGAAACTATACCAAATTCATCAAGGACAACTATAAGATTTCTCACAAAAATCGGATCATCTCGAAGGAAGATAATAAAGTCATCAGCAAATGTTATGTGGGAGATATGAATAGAACCAGAATAGGGTCACTTAATTTTACCGTTGGAAACTACCTCTTCCAACATACAATTGAGCCCTTCCATTGCAATTGTAAAGAGATAAGGAGATAGTGGATCTCCTTGCCGGATGCCATTCTTATTCTCAGAAAACCCAATAGGTAAATTATTGAAGAGAATTAAAAATTTTGGAGTTTCCAAGTAACATTGAATCCAATTAACCCTGAGGGAAGTCCATATATTGGAGCATCTTGTAAATAAAATGTCTATTAACTGAATTAAAGGTTTTTTTATAAATCAGCTTTAAATCAAATTTTCTTCCCACTTGTTTTTGAGTGCAGATCCTTAACCAAATCATTAGCAAGAAGGACACTATTGTAAATACTCCTCCCTTTAAGAAAAGCAACTTGATTAGGACTAATGACCTTGTTCATAACCTTTTAAATTCTATATGCTAACACCTTAGAGATGACTTTATAAATAAAGTCACATAGTGAAATGGGCCGATAGTTTTCCAATGAATCAGCTCCAACATTCTTAGGCACTAAACAAATAAAAGTGCAATTCATTTTATTAAGGAGATAATCTGAAGAAAAGTATCAACAAGTTTTAATCACATCGCTGCCTATGATAGACTATGCAATTTGATAAAACTCAGTTGGAAATCTATATGGACTAGGGCTTTTATACTTCAGGGACATAAAGACAATTCTCACAATTTCATCATCTGTAATTGGGGCATTAAGGAGAGAGATAGCTTCCGAATCAAGCCTTCTAGTGGGTTCCACATAAATACTATTAGACTGCTCCTCTTGATAAGGAATAAAAAAATTACTTAGTGTATTTTTTAACCTTATCCAAATCCTTAATAAGATTATTGTCTGTGTCTTTACATTTTCTGATGCAATTAATGGATGTTCTGGTAGCAATAGCAGCATAGAAAAACTTAGTATTGGAATCCCCTAGAGTAAGCCAATTCTATTGAGACTTCTATTTCAGAAAACATTCCTCCTGCTTTAAAGCTTGCATAAAGTCATATCTTACGTCGGCTTCTTTGTATATAAGATTTTCATCAAGGGGCTGAAAATCACTCTATAGAGTATTTCTATCATATATATTGTTAGAAGCATAAATACAAGTAACATTAAATTGACATCCAGTCTGTTTGTCCTCCGTCTTAAGGTGGATGAATTAATCAGAAGCAAAAATAAACCAAGCACTAATATAAGTTAGGATGCCATAAAACCCAAACTCTACCATAAGTGTCATGAGAATCATTAGTAAAAAGTTCTGCCTCAGGCCATTTTAAATTCTTTCGAACACGAACATGAAGAGTTTTAATTTTTGTTTTTACAAGAATAACAATATCACATGCAGCAGACCAAATTATTCTATTAAGCTCCTGACATTTCCTAGGCTTATTATGTCTATGAACGTTCCAACAGATTATCTTCATGAAAACTAGATAGAATGAAGAGCGTGTGACTTTGGGAGGACATTACTATCCTTTTTTTTATCATTTGATTTTGTATGTTCCTCTCTCATAATATATTTACCTTTTAAACCTTTGTTTCTATATTTATCCACTTTATCCACAGCTTGCAAATGTTTAAATTTTTTAGTACCTTGAGTTAAGAAGTCCTAAATAGCGGGATATGTTGGAGCGTGATGGGTTTGGTGAGGTGCAATATCCTGTTTGATGTGAGTTATTGGCATAGGAGGTTGTTGAGACATAATTTCCTGATTAGGTGAAGGAATGGTTCTTGAAGGAGAGGTTTTTGAGGTGCAATCTTCTCGACTGCTCTTAAGAGGTCTCAAGCTTTAGTCTACGGCCTGTGTAGACAAAGCTATTTTGTCTAAGATGCTAGAGCTGATTTATTGGAGAAATATTGACCCATTTCACTATGTAAATTTATTTATAAGGTCATCTTAAATGTGCTAGCCGATAGAATGCAAAAAGGTTATAAACAATGACATTGTCCTAATCAAGTACTAACTTTTTAGTGCTTGCATTATTTCTGCTATTGATCAATTCATCCATTTTAAGGCATAGGACAAACAAACTGGATGTCAATTTAATGTTACTGGTATTTGTGCTTCTTATAGTGTGTATGACAAAAATGCTCTATGTAGTGATCTGATTAGCGTTGCAAATGGTTATCCTTCAGAGCCTTGGATTGTTCTTGGTGACTTTAATACTGTCATATAATAAATGAAAAAGTGGAGTGTAGAGTACTTTCAGAATGCTAGCTTCAATATTTTAATGATTGTATAGATATTGATGCATTGATTGACATTAAATTTGTAGGTGATTGGCTCTCATAGAGTAATCAAAGTGCTACCCATAGAAAAATTATGGCTCAACTTGATAGATGTTTGATTAAACAGGAATGGTTAGCAGGTTACCCATCCATATTCACATCTTGAGTATGGTGCTCAGCTATTTTCAGATCACTCTATTATGAATATACATGCAGATTAAGCAATACCCAGTGGCAAGAAACCTTTTCGATTCTTTAATATGTGGAGTACTCACCCTCAATTCCTCAAGGTTATCAAGTCAGCTTGGAATATTAACGTGTTTGAGTCTCCCCTTACATCTTATATCAAAAGCTAAAAGCATGTAAAGCAGCACTTAAGGAGTGGAATACATCTTCAATCTTCAATCCATTAATGAGAATCTTATATGCAAAGAGACCGACACTAGATATAACTTTATGTAAACTTTAAAGCAGGAGGAATGTTTTCTGAAATAGAAGTCTTGACAACATTGGCTTACTCTAGGGGATTCCAATACTAAGTTTTTCTATGCTGTTATTACTACCAGAAGGGTCATTAATGGAATAAAAAAATATAAAGACATAGATGGCAATCTTATTGAGGATTTAAAGGAAGTTAAAAAATACACTAAGCAATTTTTTAACTCCTTACTCAATCAGGAGCAGCCTAATAGTATTCATATGGAACCCACTAGAACGCTTGATTCGAAAGCTATCTCTCTTATGTGGAAGAGCAGCCTAATAGTATTCATGCCCAATTATAGATGATGAAATTGTGAGAGTTGTCCTTAGGTCCCTGAAGCATAAAACCCTAGCCTAGATAGATTTCTAGCTGAGTTTTATCAAATTGCATGGTTTATCATAGGTAACAATGTGATTAAAGTTTGTCGACACTTTTTCTCTTCTGGTCGTATCCTTAATGAAATGAATTGCACTTTTATTTCTTTAGTACCCAAGAATGCTGGAGCTGATTCATTGGAGTACTATCGACCCATTTCACCATGCAACTTTATTTACAAGGTCATCCCAAGGTGTTGGCAGATAGAATGTAAAAGGTTATGAACAAGGTCATTGGTCTTAATCAAGCTACTTTTCTTAAAGGGAGAAGCATTCACCATAATGTCCTTCTTGCTAATGATTTAGTTAAGGATCTGCACTCAAAACCGAGAGGGAAGAAAATATATTTTAAAGCTAATTTACGAAAGCCTTTGATTTAGTTAATAGTCATTTTATTTACAAGATGCCCCAATATATGGGCTTCCCTCAAGACTGGGTTAATTGGATTCAATGTTGCTTGGAAACTCCAAAATTTTCAGTTCTCTTTAATGGTTCACCTATTAGTTTCTTTGGGAGAAAGAATGACATTCGGTAAGAAAATCTACTATCCCCTTATCTCTTTACTATTGCAATGGAAGGGGTCAGTTGTATGTTGGAAGAGGCAGTTTCCAATGGCAAAATTAAGGTACCCCATTCTGGTTCCATTTATATCTCCCAAATAACATTTGCTGATGACCTTATTATCTTCTTTCGGGATGATTCGATTTATGTGAGAAATCGATTGTCATTGATGAATTTAGTATAGTTTCTGGTCTTAAGCTAAACCATTCAAAGAGCAAAGTCTTTGTGGGTGCTTGCATTGAAGATAATGACTATATTGCTCAAACTTTGGGGGTTTTACCAAAAAAAAAAGTATATTTATGGCTATCATACAATACTTTCTTATCATAATGCCAAGGTCTGCCCAACAACAAATGACAATAATCCATAGGAGCAACATAACACCATACTTTACCTTTATAATACTTGCCAATAGAAAATAGAACTAAACATCTTTTAGTTACCTTGATGTTGTTTTATTTTTGCAGCCAACATAATTGGTAAGGATGTAGATGAGGGATTGTGTCCAACTTTAGCTTCTGCACTATCTTGAAAGATACCATATTCTCAAAGCTACCACTACCACTATCAATGATCACTAACCACACCTTGCTATAAGAGGTACATTTAGTATAAAACACATTCTTTCTCACCCAACTTTCATCCTTAGCCACTTAGAATACATGAAAGCTACGTTGTAACATAATAGATATAAACCACGATCAGTATAAGTAACCTCTTCCTCATCATCATCATATTTTGATTTATCATCAGCCTTATTTCCTTCTTCATCACTATATTCTTCAACTAATGTAACAATCCTCCTATTTGGATAATTTGAACTAATATGCCTAAAACCATTATACTTGAAGCATTTTCGGCCATTAGGTGTAGAAGAATTAGGTAATAGTTTGTTGTTGGTTGATCCATCACCCTTGTCTTGCCCCTTCGATACTAGTTTGCTTTGGTGAGTAGGCTTAGAATTTTATCCTCTCGTATAGCCATCTTTCACCCTGTATCGAGAACCTTTTTCAAACTTTTGATGTTTCTCCACTTTTAAACTACCTTACTCACATCATTCAAAAACCAATACGGTTGGACTTGAACCACTTTGGCAATCTCACATTTTAGACCTCCAAGGTATCTTGCAATTGTCTGTTCTTCTGGTTCCACAAGCTCTCTTGTTAGCATAAGATTGTTGAACTCTGTTGTGTACTTCTCTACACTAAGATTTTTTTGCTTAAAATCATAGATTTCAAAAAGATTTCTTGCTTATAGTTGTCAGGTAAGTATTTTCTTTTTAGATCCCTTTTTATTTTCTCTTATGTTATGATCTTACTCTTTCTTACTCTTTCCCTCACATTTTATGTGCTTCTTCATATTTTTTCCACCAAAAAGACGTATTCTTTCTGAGTTTGAGTACTACAAGCTTAACCTTCTTTGTTCTAGTGGTTCTTGAAAATCAAATATTCTTCCTACTGTATTGAGCCAATAAATAAAGTCGTCAATATTGATTTTACCTTCAAACTCCGGAATATCCAATCTTAGGTTGTATTTGTTCTGCCAATCATCTTGGTGGTCTCTATGCATTGCCTGAAATCTTCGAATCCCTTGGGTAAGAAGACGTATCATCATTATAACTATACATTTGGGTAATATTTTCATACTAATTATTTTTGTTCCCAAGTTCTTCAATAATTTCTTTCTTTTTCTTGTAGACTATGTAACAATCTTTGTAGTTAAACCCTCAAGGATTTAGCATCATCTTCATAGCCACTATCTTCACCAACTTTATCTTTTTATTCCACCTTACCATGATCTCTAGCCTTGACTCGATACCAAAGCGATATCGGGAAGGAGAATGAGAAATGGAATTTGGAAAAGAAAGAGAAATGGATAGTCAAGTTGTAGAAAAGAAACAAACTCATGTTCAGACTTACACAAAACAAATAAAAATAGCTCACCACTAAGTTTAATGTCACAAGAGGATATAGAAAATTCACTACCTAAAGAAAATTAAATATGGATATAGAACTGAATTAAAAGACTCACCACTCAAGGAAGCATCCAAGAGATATAGAGTTTTAGATACTCCAAAGAGCTTTTGCCAAGACAAATTATGTACTAAACTTCTTTCTAGCCTTAGAATATCAAAATAAGTACTAGTGCATGAAACAACCCTTCATACAGGAAACTATGACATTAAATATTTTACATCTACTAACTAACCCTTTTAATGCATTCCTTAGTCATGAAGAAAAATATCTTGAAACAACTTTAACTTTATCCAAGGAATATGCTCATGAGATATCATATTTGAGTGGGCTAGGTTAAAGACTCTGAAATATTATAGTAGATTGTGGAAAATACCTTAGGATCAGTAAGAGCCATAAATGTTGATTGTAACAAATTAGACATTCCTGTGTCATTATGACTGTTTCATTTTTCTCGAAACCATACTCGTATGACTTTCTGTTATTGGCTAATACATTGGGAATAGCTAGTATTTTGATTTTTGAGATGGTGCGTGAAAAATCAATCGAACCTCGAATTTATGTAAAGTTTATGACGTCTCATTTTTTCTTGAAACCATGCTCGTATGACTTCCCATGGGCTAATATGTTGGGAATGACCAGTATTTTGAATTTCTGAGATAGTGTGTGAAAAATCGATCGAACCATGAATTTACGTAAAGTTTATGATCATCTTGTTAGGATCAATTGACACTTAGAGGAGGGGTGAATTAGTGCAAGTGTGAAAATCCTCAATTCGAAAAACTTTCTTGAAATAAAGAAGAACAATCATAAGTGTTTCTTGAATTTTATTGGAAATGAATAATCTAGCGATTTAAGAGAAAGTCATAAAATAATGCATGTATCTTTCTTTAAACTAGTTAAGAGTAATTAAAAGCAATAAATAAGGTAACAGTAGAGAGCTCACAAATTTATAGTGGTTCAGCCTCAACCTGGCCTATGTCCACTCCTCGAGTCCTCTTCTCCGAGGTCCACCGGCATCCACTATCAATCTTCCTTGGGTGAAAATTAAACCCTTGCACTTCTCACTCTCCTTTTCGCAGGCATAGGAGAGGAAACTTATAAACTTTTACTCTTACAACTCACAAGAGAGATTTTGTAAAGAATACAACTCTTTTTCTCACTCCCTTAGCTCCTTTTTTTTCTGCACAATTTTAGCACTCTTTTTCATAGAATTTCTAGCCCAATTGGCTTTAGAAATGGAGCCAAAAATTTAAATGTACTTGAAAAAACTGGGTACGAGCGGTACAATCACTGGCACCGACAGTACTGCCGCTGAAAAGTGCTCAAAAAACTAAACGATGGTGGTATAACTACCTATCTGAGTAGTGCAACCATCGCTTGGGCGGTATGACTATCGCCCACTAATGGTACAACCACTGGGAATCCCAAAAAAGTGATTCCCTCTAGTTTTCCAATCCGGACTTATACCTTCAGTTGACCCCTTTCCAGGTCAATCGATTGAGCTCAATCCAATCCCAAATATGGACCCGATTTGCATCACTTGAGTTAATTTGGATTCCATCCAAATCTAACTTAAGTAGGACTCAAAATTTAATTGATGTTAACCATGACTAATTAATTATAATTAATGTGACCATCAAGTCCAATCAAGACTCTCCTAACTCCCGGCACGACTCTAATTCCTTCGGTGCGCTCCCAATAAACTCTCGACAAGCTTTTATAATTCTCTCTCTCTATCGTAATTAATCCAACATCAACATATCTAACACACATGTTAGATCAATAACCCATCAATTAATTTTATTATCAAAATCTGATATTCAATAATCTCTCTCTTTTTTATGATGACAATCAATTGATGATGAGAGTTAAATCTTACTCTCCCTAAATCTATGTCATAATTCAAATAATGAAAACTTAAGTTCAAGAGAACAAAATACTACTGAATTCAAGTATCGTATCATCCATTTATGAAATTTTGAAATGATATACCATGAATTCCAAAATCATCAAATCATCGATGCTACATAATATTAATTTCAACTAATCATGAATCATCAAATTTTCAAGGATATTTCAAGAATTTCAAAAGTTCATACAATCGTCATTGAATGAATTTGAAAATTTTCTTCTTTGAAAAGAAGAAATGTCTCATTTTACCATTTACCGTTTTTCATCAGTATGTTATTTTTTCCCCTTTAGCTATGTATCATTTTTCATATTTGTGTCACCAATACACTATTTCTCGTCTTTGTCATATATGTATCATTTTTTAAATATGTGTCATCAATATGCTATTTCTCCCTTTTTGTCATCAACAAAAAGAGATGAAATAATGAGCACGTAATTTTATGATACATAAACTAATCATGTGTCAAATTTTTCATATTTGTACAAAATAAATTTTTCATATTTGTAAAATTGGATAAAAGCATACTTTTCTCATGAAAATTTGTCTTTCCTTTTTGTAAATAAGAAAGTAGTAGAAACAAGGGAGGGTTGCAAGAATCCAAAAATTTAATATCCAAAATATTAAGTAAGGAGGGATATTAAGTAAGAAGGGATATATTCGAAAGTATTTATCAAGATAAAGAATCCATAAATCAAAATAATTTTTGGGAGAGGATAAAAAAGAGAGCTTGTATCAAGCATCATAAAAGTTCATTACATATATGATAGTAAACCAAGCTTAATTTGTAAATCATACATCTTGCTTGCATTTAGAAAATTTAAAATTCTAAATTTTTTTCTAAGCTAATTGTTTCTCATTCAATGTTATCATATCTAATTTGCTTCTCATTATATTGATAATTTTATCTCCCTCTTTGGTCGTTGGCAAGAAAAAAAATATGATGTTAGAAAGAGTGTTAGATCTCAGTGTACAACCGTCGCCTAGGCGGTATGACCGTCACCCACCAATGGTACAACCGCCCGAAATCCCACAAAGGTGATTCCCTGTAATTTTCCAATCCCGACTTGTACCTTCAATTGACCCCTTTCTAGGTGAACCAATTGAGCTCAAGTAGGACTCAAACCTTAACCGATACTAACTACGACTAATTAATTATAATCAATGTGACCATCAAGTCCAATCAAGACCCTCCTGACTCCCGACAAGCTTTTCGGCAACCCTCGATGATCTTTTGGCCAATCTCTTGGTCTTCTTCCAGTGAACTCCCAACAAGCGTCTGATACCTTTGGCAAGCTCCCTGTGAACTCTTGGCAAGCTTCGATACCTTCAGCAAGCTTCCAGCGAGTCTCTCGGTGAGTTCCCATTGCAACATTCGAACCCTGGCCCGATGCCCGTATATGACTCTGGCCTAACATTTGATTGTATTTCTCTCTCTGTCATAGTTAATCCTATATCAATCATTTCTAACATATATGCTAGATCAATAACTCATCAATTGATTCCATCATCAAAATTTGAGATTCCTTCGATAAAAAGATTTATTCTCTTCATAAAAAAGAGGAGGTAGAACCAATAAAGATTTCTTTTTCGATTCATCTCTGGAGTTGAATACCTCATTCAAGAATTTTTTTTGATCCAACCCGTAGGAATCAATAGAAAAGGCAAATCCCCTATGATACACCAGATCCGGCTCGGTTATTGATAGAGTGAATAGATCTGCCATTTCTTGAAATCTCTCTTCTGATTCAAAATCGTGGTGTAACGTGTATCCCCTTTTGTTCCGGTCATGGAATAGATGAAATAAATCAAAAATGGATTTTTGTTCAAGAATGAAATCTTATTGGGCTGTCCATATCCGGTTCATCCTTCGGAACCATATCACATCCCGGATCTGATGAAATAGGATGAATTGAGACGGTATTTTGTAAATACGTAATTATCTTGAATATATCAACCATTTCTTTATTTTCCAATCGCCTGAAAGGGGCAAAAGAAACATCTTGTTTTTTCACATCTCATTTTTTCTTGAAATCATGCTCGTACAACTTCCTATGGGCCAATAAGTTGGGAATGGCTAGTATTTTGAATTCTGAGATGGTGTGTTAAAAATCGATCGAACCTCAAATCTGTGTAAAATTTTTACTATCTCATTTTTCTCGAAATCATGCTTGTACTATTTATTGGAAAACCTCAGCGGGAGCATCACATGTGTAGCAAAAATCAAACCAAAAATAGGTTTCCCATATAGATCAAGTCATTATGCAAAAGATTGGGTCACAAGAAAACCATAAAAATAAAAAAAACCACATCATGTGAGAGATTATTTTATATAAGGAGATCGTACATCCCTGTATTCTAGATTCGAATGGAGAGGATAAAGGAAGTCAAGCATCTTCCTCTCTAATGGTATCTACACGATGGATCTTTATAGTGAAACTCCTCCAATCTATTCTCGTAACTCTTGCGCAGAGGGAGGGAGGAGAATATAATAGGTGGGGGTGGCCAAAATTGCAGCCAATCAACCATGAACCTCCCTCTTACTTATAGAGAGCCACCAGAAAATCCTAGGGTTCCTACCTTAGTAGGTATTGGATCTTCATCCAATTGCCCAGTAACATTGCATTATTGGATCTCTATCTAATAATTTCCTTAGGCCTCTAATTGGGTCTCATGCAAGGAGTCCATCAGTATAGGATCTCATCTAATGAGAATAAGGGCTAATTGGATCTCCATCCAATCCTCTATTCGCTGAAGTATCCACCATATATGTGTGACCCTCTAGGCTCAATATCAAGTTGGTCATGAGTCGCTCCCATTAGAACTCCTTCTGGTATAGTGAATTATTATCCCCATAATAATTCACTTGACTCATTAACTATGGACAAGACATACTATGCCACTATGCCATAGTCTCAAGATGATACAGTGGAATCAAATCCCTCGGACATGTCTGTCCATAGTTACCATGTATCTATAATCCCTCATTGAACTAATATCCCAGAGACTGTATATTGGACATGGTTCTTTCAGGTCATATACGGAATCTGATTGAGTATCACTCTAATTGGATTGTCCCAGAGAACTCATTCTCTCTCAATCCAGATGATCCTGGCCAGGGATTTGTCTAAGTAGGCATATACATGATATTTCTCTTGTGATACCGAGAGTGGATGATCTTTTATTGATACTCAATTGCCTTCATAAGGTTGGCTACCAATCTCAATAACCAGTTATACTAGATCTGAAACTTTCTAAACCTGTAAGTCTGGAGTCAAAGAAAGGAGTACTCATCTAAGGCATGTCTCAAGTCTAAGGACCAGATACACAATTAGGATAATAGAACATTATCTGACATTAAGTATCATAACCATATAGTATTCCATAAGCAGATCAATCAGTAAACTCATTCTCCAATGAGCACCTGTACCATATCTTTAGTGTCTCCACACAAGTGGCTGTGAGATTAGCCACCTCCATCATATGGACAGGTATATAATACACTGATCTGTCCAGTTATCTCAATGTCCCTCTCGAGTAACCTATGATCGGGATAATTCCAGATCTATGTTTAAAGGGAATCGATCTTATTATCATGATATAGTTCTAATTGCATAGAACCAAGGACATCACAATATATATATATATATATATATATATATATATATATATATATATATATATATATACACACACAACAGATAATATAATATGAGAATATACTAATAATAATCATAAGTAATAGAATCGTGTAGCGTGTCACACATGTCATCACTCATGTGATTGGCTTGTAGGGCACATATATCTAGTAATCTCCCACTTGATCTAAAGCCAATTACCTATATGTCTAATCCCTATCAGACCCATGTGACGTTCAAATATAATCTGAGCTAGCAGCTTCATCATTGGATCTACAATATTATCTTCAGATGGAACTCTTTCCATTGCTATATCTTTGTGGGTCATAATCGCTTTAATCCACTGGAACCATCTCAGAACAATTTTGATAAGACTTGGGTTCCGTTGCTAGAGCTATCGCCTTGTCGCTATCGTAGTATATGGGAATCAACTCTATCTTGTACGACTCCCAAATCCCTAATGAACTTCTTCATCCACACCCCTTCTTTTTATTGCTTCTACTACAATAATGTATTATGTCTTTGTGGTCGAGTCGGTAGTATCTTGCTTGGAACTCTTCCAGCTTACTGCTCCTCCCTTCAAGATAAAAACATATCCTGAGTTCGACTTGCTATCATCAATGTCGCACTAGAAACTCGAGTTCGTGTAGCCCTCAACCTAGAGGCTACCTCCTCCATATACTAGTAAAAGATCATTAATCCTTCTTAAGTACTTAAGGAGGCTACACTTTATTGCTTTTTAATGTTCCAAACCTAGATCTGCTTGATACCTACTCGTGACACTCAAAGTATGAACTATCTCAGGCTTGGTATATAGTATAGCATACATGATAGAATGTCTATGTGAACATGGTCTATCCCATGTCTAACTACTTAGGATCCACTTGTTGTTCCATTGTCTAATTTGATTCCGTGTAGATGTAGCATTAAATTTACCATTATTATGAAGCCAAATAAGTATATCTGAAGAGTTGTTCCTGATCATATTAGCTATAATAGTCAGCCAAAGTGATAACATTTCAGGGAGGTAGGGTTGGGAAGACACTAGGTATCATTGTTAATGAATTGAGAAATATTTCAATCTTTAGGAGCCCCTAGATCCTATCATACTCCGTCAGTAAATAATTGAAATATACTTTTATTATTCACCTAAGGGTCATACCACATATTAGTGTTGGTCCCAGAAGAGATCACATAAGAAATATTGTTGCTTAGCCACCTTGCCTTCAAAATTTCTTTCTAAGCAGTAGAATGAAATGCTTTTGCTGAAGCTTTCCAGATTGATTCCTCGGATAGGTGAGGTATATAGCAGAAATCCATTAGACTCTATCACTGAGGCATATGGTATCATATCCATGTTTGCCCTTTCTTTAGGAGTCTTTGGGGACATACTCCTAGAAATTGATATTCCATGTCTCATCAGTATGAGTCCTCTCTTGGAATTCTCCATGTCAAACCTTTTGACAATGGAATCTATGTGCCTAGATTAGGATAAGCCAAGCATCCTTTTGGATCTATCTCTATAGATCCGGATCCCCAAAATATAGGATGCTTCCCCTAAGTCTTTCATAGAGAAGTTTCCATATAGACAAGTCTTTACTGTGGATAGCATTCCAACATCATTCTTAATGATTAGGATGTCATCCACATATAATACTAAGAAGGTGATAGCACTTCCACTTACCTTTCTGTATACATGAGGCTCATTTTCGTTAAAGCTTATATGCATGCAAGCTTTAAAGTATGAGGAATGCTTTCTGAAGCAGAAGTCTCGACAGCATTGGCTTACACTAGGGGATTCTAATACTAAGATTTTCTATGCTGCTATTTTTACCAGAAGGGCTACTAATTATATCAAAAAATGTAAAGACATAGATGGTAATCTTATTGAGGATTTGGATGAGGTTGAAAAATGCACGAAACAATTTTTTTATTCCCTACTCGATTAGGAGGAGCAACCTAACAGTATTTATGTGGAGCTCACTAGATGGCTTGATTCTAAAGCTATATCTCTTCTTAATGCCCCAATAACATATGATGAAATTGTGAGAGTTATTTTTTAGTCCCCAAAGCACAAAAGCCCTAGTCCAGATGAATTTCTAACTGAGTTTTATCAAATTGCATGGTCTATCATAGGCAACAATGTCATAAAAGCTTGTCGACATTTTTTCTCCTCAGGTCATATCCTTAAAGAAATGAATTGTACTTTTATTTCTTTAGTGCACAAGAATGCTATAGCTAATTCACTGGAGAACTATTGACCCATTTCACTGTGCAAATTTATTTATAAGGTCATCTCCAAGGTACTGGTAGATAGGCTATAAAAAGGTTATGCACAAGGTTATTAGTCCTATTCAAGCTGCTTTTCTTAAAGGTAGGAGTATTCATCATAATGTCCTTCTTGCTTTGATTTGATTAAGGATCTGCACTCAAAAATAAGTGGGAAGAAAATATGTTTTAAAGCTGATTTACGAAAGGCCTTTGATTCAGTTAATAGGCATTGTACTTACTAGATGCTCCAACGTATGGGCTTCCTACAGCACTGGGTTAATTGGATTCAATGCTACTGGAAACTCCAAAATTTTTTATTATCTTTAATAGTTCACCTATTGGTTTCTTTGGAGTAAGAATAGCATCCGGCAAGGAGATTCACTATCTCCTTATCTTTTTACTATTGCAATTGAAGGGCTCAGTTGTATGTTGAAAGCGACAGTTCCAATGGTAAAATTAAGGTACTATATTATGTTTTTGTTCATATCTCTAATATAACATCTGTTGACGACCTTATTATCTTCCTTCAAGATAATCCAATTTCTGTGAGTAATCTGTTATCCTTAATAAATTTGGTATAGTTTTTAGTCTTAAGCTAAACCATGCAAATAGCAAAGTATATGTGGGTGCTTGTATTGAAGATAACGACTACATAGCTCAAACTTTGGGGGTTGCTGAAGGAAGTTTACCAATTCTTACTTGGGTCTCTCACTCATATCCACTAGAATTAACAAAGTATATTGTCAGCCCATCCTACAAAAAATTAAGAACAAAATTTCCTCTTGGAAAAATAGGTTTCTTTCTAAAGCAGGACGACTTGAAATTATTCGATCAGTGTTGTTTTCTTACTCTATTTATTGGCCTCATGCATTTTTTCTACTTGTTGGGCTTCTTCAGGATATTGATAGATTACTGATGAACTTCTTCTAGAATGGCACAGATAGAAAGGTAATGCACATGGTAAATTGGGGCAACATTTGTAAACCGAAGGATGAAGGGGGACTGAATCTACGAAATATTAGAGATTTGAATAAAGCTTGTTTGGTAAAACAATTGTGGGATATTTTGCAAAATAAATCTTTATTATGGTCACAATGGGTTTCTACTAGGTACTTATCCAAGGAATCGGTCTCGGAAGCTTTAGCACAAACATATCATTCTGCTGTTTGGAAAGGAATTTTAAAGGCAAGAAGGTGGTTAAGCAACAATATTTCTTATGTGATCTCGTCTGGGACTAACACTAATATGTGGTATGACCCTTGGGTGAATGAGAAAAGTATATTTCAATTATTTGGTGATAGAGTATGACAGAATCTGGGGGCTCCCAAAGATTGGAAGGTTTTTACATATTAGCTAGTGTCTTCCCAACCCCACCTCCCCTGAAATGTTATCACTTTGGCCGACTATTATGGCTATTCCGATTAGGGACAACTCTTTAGATATGCTTATTTGGCTTCATGATAATGGTAAATTTAGTGTTATATCTACATAGAACCAAATTAGACAACGGAACAACAAGTGGATCCCAAGGAGTTGGACATGGAATAGACCATGTTCACAGAGACATTCTTTATGTACGTGGTAGGCCGTTCTTGGCAAACTTCCTACGATAGATAATATGAAGTGAAGAGGTATTTATATTATAAATCGATGCTCTCTGTGTATACAAAAGGAAGAAAGCATTGATCATCTCTATTTTTCTTATGGCTATACTTCTTGGATATGGAAGAAAATCTTGAAGTGATTTGATCTTTAAAGGCTACCATAGCCAAACTTGCATCATGAATTAGAAAGGCTTATGCAAAATTTCTCTAGAAACTAGCAAGGGTTGCTTTCAGATGTACTATTTGGTGGATTTGGAAAGAGAGGTATGGCAGAATCTTTGAGTGTCACAACATAAACAAAGCCTAACTTCTGATAGCGATTCTTCACGATTCACGATTATGTACGGAGTAGGAACTGAACAAAGAGCACTTAACAATAAGAGAGAAAGGAATCTTCATAAGATTCAATTTTACCATTAGTTAATAATCTCTAAAATTATGATGAAGATTGTGATATATTTAGTGGTGCTTAGCTTTCATTATGTGTTATATTCACAAGTAGTTCAGGATTGTCTCGATATTACATTTTATTATTTATTAATTATAGTATGGTATCATAGTTTTCAGCATGTGTAGGTAGGTATGACAACATTTTAGTCTGGCTACTCGAGGAGATGAGTTAGATGGAGTGAGCCGACCACCATTTTGAGGCAGGATGCAACCTTCTAGACCGCTCTAAGAGGCTTCCAGCTTTAGTCTATGGCTTGTATAGACAGCTTTTTTGTACAAACTTTAAATATAATATATTAACTTATTAAAAAAAGATTCATCTTCATTCTTAACGAAGTCATAAGATCTGATCGCCTCATCAAATCTTATGTTCCAACCTCAAGAAGCTTGCTTTAGTCTACAAATGGATCTAAGCAACCTGCACACTTTATCTGGACTCTCTCTAGATACGAATCCCTTTGGTTATATCGTATACACATCCTCCTCAAGGTTGCCATTGAGGAATATCGTTTTCATATCCATATGCCAGATCTCATAGTCATAGTGTGCTGCAATGGCCAAAAGAATTATAATGAATTTAAGTATGGCTATAGGTGAAAAGGTTCCATCATAGTCAACTCATTGTCTTTGACGATATCCTTTAACTACTAGCCTTGTCTTGTAGGTCTCTACCTTTCCATCTACTTCAATCTTCTTCTTGAAGATTCACTTGCAACCGATGGGTATGATGCCCTCAGGTGCATCCACAAGGTTCCAAACCTTGTTAGAATATATGGAATCCATCTTAAAATTTATGGCTTCTTACCACTTCCTAGAGTCTATACTTATAATAGCCTCCTCGTAGGTCTGAGGATCAATATCCTTAGAGTCCTCTCCATTGATATGACCCACATATCTTTCAGGAGGATGAGATACTCTACTAGACCAGCGCAAAGTTAGAACTTGTGTGGTAGGTGTTGGGAAACCTCAGCGGGTGCATCACATGCGCAGCAAAAAATCAAACCAAAAATTGGTTTCCCACATAGATCAAATTATCATGCAAAAAATTAGGGTTACGAGAGAAATATCAAAATTGATAAAACTGTGATGTGTGAGAGATTGATTTTACCTAGGAAGATTGTATATCCCTGTATTCCAAATCCGGATGGAGAAAATGAAGAAGGTCAAGTGTCCTCCACTCTAGCGGCATCCACAAGATGGATCTCTACAGCGAAACTCCTCCAATCTGATCTTGCAACTCTTGCTCAAATGGAGGAGAATAGGAGGTGGTGGCTAAAGCTGTAGCCTATCAACCATGAGTCTCCCCTCCTATTTATAGAGAGCCACCAAAAATCGTAGGGCTCCTACCTTAGTAGGTATTGAATCTTCATCCAATAATCAACTAACCTTGTATTATTGGATCTCTATCCAATAATCTCCTTAAGCCTCTAATTGGGCCTTAAGAAAGAAGCCCATTAACATAGGATCTCATCTAACGAGAATAGGGGCTAATTGGATCTTCATCCAATCCTCTATTCGTTGAAGCATCCACCATATGTGTGTGACCCTCTAGGCCCGATATCGAGCTGGCCGTGAGTCACTTCCATCAGAACTCCTTCTGATATAGTGAATTATTATCCCCATAATAATTCACTCGACTCATCGACTATGGACGTACTAGACCACTACGCCATAGTCCCAAAGCTGCTGATGAGATTAAATCCATCGGACCTGTCTATCCATAGTTACCATGTATCTATAATCCCTCATCCAAATAATATCCTAGAGACCGTATATTGAATATGGTACTATCAGGTCATATACGAAATCAGTTTGTCTTGCTCTATTTGGATTCTACCGGAGAACTCCTCTTTTAATCCGAATGACCCTAGCCAGGGATTTGTCTGAGCAAGCACATATGGGATATTCCTCTCGTGATATCGAGAGTGAATAATCCTCTATTGACACTCAATTACCTTCGCAAGGTTGGCTACCAATCTCGATAACCAATTGTACTAGATCTAGAACTTTTCAAACCTGTAAGTCTAGTGTCAAAGAAAGGAGTACTCATACAAGACATCCTTGGTGTCTCAAGTCTAAGGACCAAATACACAATTGGGACTTTGGAATTGCTGTCTGACATTAGGTATCATTAACCATACAACATTCCATAAGCGGATCAATCAGTGAACTCATTCTTCAATGAGCACATGTACTATATCATTAGTGTCTTCACACAAGTGGCTATGAGCCCCTTCTATCATATGGACAGTATATAGTATCGATATGTCCGGTTATCTCAATGTCCCTCTTGAGTAACCTATGACCGAATTAATTAGGATTTATGTTTAAAGGTGAATCGATCTCATTATCGTGATCTCATCATGATCCGACTCCCATTATACAGAACTAAGGACATCACAATATATATATAATAGATAATATGATAATATACTAATATTAATCATAAGCAAAAAAATCATCCAGCATGTCACACGTGCCATCACTCACATAATTGGCTTGCAGAGCACCAGAACGAATCTCTCACTTGACCAAAAGCCAATCACCTATGTGTCTGATCCCCATAAGACCCCTATGATGCTCAAATACAATATGAGCCAACGGCTTCATCAGTGGATCTACAATCTTATCTTCGGATGAAACTCTTTCTATTGCTCTATCTTTTAGGGTCATGATCGCTCTAATCAGATGAAACCTCTTTAGAACAATTCTGATGACACCTGGGTTACTTTGCTAGAGTTGTAGCCCTATCACTATCATAATATATGGGAGTTAGCTCCACGCTGCTTGGTATGACTCCCAAATCCTTAATGAACTTCCTCATCCACACCCTTTCATCTTGCTGCTTGTACTATAGCAATGTATTCCGTCTTTATGGTCAAGTCAGCAGTAGTATCTTGCTTGGAACACTTTCAGCTTACTGCTTCTCTATTTATAGTGAAAATATATCCTGAATTTGACTTGCTATCATTAATATCGGACTGAAAACTCGAGTCCATATAGCCCTTGACCTGGAGGCTACCTCCTCTATATATTAGTAAAAGATCCTTAGTCCTTCTCAAGTACTTAAGGATACACTTTACTGCCTTCGAGTGTTCTAAACCTGGATCTGCCTGATACCTGCTCATGACACTCAGAGCATGTGCTATATCAGCCTAATACATAACATCGCATACATGATAGACCCTATCACTGAGGCATAAGGTATCTTATCCATGTTTACCCTTTCTTCAGGAGTCTTTAGGGACATACTCCTAGAAAGTGATATTCCATGTCTCATCGACATAAGACCTCTCTAAGAATTTTTCATGCCATACCTTTTGACAATAGAGCCATGTACCTAGACCGGGACAAACTAAACATCCTTTTGGATCTATCTCTATAGATTCGGATCCCCAAAATATAGGATACTTCCCCTAAGTCTTTCATAGAGAAGTTTTTGGATAGCAAGCCTTTACTGTAGAGAGCATTCCTATATCATTCCCAATGATTAGGATGTCATCCACATATAGTACTAAGAAGGTGATAGTGCTCCCGCACATATCTTCCTGTACATATAAGGCTCATCTTCGTTCTTAACGAAGTTATAAGATTTGATCACCTAATCAAATCTTCTGTTCCAACTTCGGGAAGCTTGCTTTAATCCATAAATGGATCTAAGTAACCTGCACACTTTATCTGGACTCTCTTTGGATATGAATCCCTCTGGTTATATCATACACGCCTCCTCCTTGAGGTTACTATTAAGGAATATCGTTTTGACATCCATCTACCAGATATCATAGTTATAGTGTGCTATAATGGCCAAAATAATTCTAATTTAAGTATGGCTACAGGTGAAAAGGTTTCGTCATAGTCAACTCCTTGTCTTTGACGATATCCTTTACCTACCAGCCTTGCTTTATAGGTCTCTACGTTTCTATCTACTCCGATCTTTTTCTTAAAGATCCATTTACAGTTGATGGGTACAATACCCTCAGGTGCATCCACAAGGTTCCAAACCTTGTTAGAGTACATGGAATCCATCTCAAAATTTATGGCTTCTTGCCACTTCTTGCGCTTGAGCTAGGTTCTCCAACCTCAATCAATTCTATCTTACTCCCATTGTCTCTACCAAGAATGTGTTCCTTCTCAATGATCACAGCTCTCTTGGCAACAAAGACTGTTTGGTCCTCGGGATGATAGAAATAATACCCACAAGTTTCCTTTAGGTATCCCACAAATGTGCACCATTCTGTCATTGATTCCAACTTATCTTGGTTGTGTCTTCTAACGTGGGCAGGACAACCCCAAATCTTAATAATCTTAAGATCGGGGTTCTTTCCTTTCTATATCTCATATGGTGTAGACACTACCAACTCTGATGGAACTCTGTTTAAAAGGTAAGCTACAGTCTTTAGGGCATACCCTAGAATGAAACGAGTAGGTCAGTGAAACTCATCAGGAACCGCATCATGTCTAACAGCATGCAATTCCTCCTTTCTGATACACCATTAAGCTGAGGTGTATAAGGAGGTGTCCACTGGGATAGAATCCCATTGTCCCTAAGGAAATAGGTGAACTCCGTACTCAAGTACTCTCCTCCTCGATCTGATCGAAGAGTCTTAATACTCTTTCCAATTTGGTTCTTTACCTCATTCTTATATTCCCTGAATTTCTCGAAGGCCTCGGATTTGTACTCAATAAGTACACGTGTCCATACCTAGAGAAATCATTAGTGAATGTAATGAAGTATGAGTAACCACCTATAGCCTGAGTCAACATAGGACCACATAAATCACTATGTATGAGTTCCAATAACTCAGAGTCTCTCTCTCTGGTTCTACTAAAAGGAGATTTGGTCATCTTCCCACAAAGGCAAGGTTAGCAAATTGCATATGTCTAATTGTCAAATGGATCTAAGTATCCATCTTTCAGCAACTTTTTGAATCCTTCTCTCATGTATATGACCTAGCCTACAATGTCATATGTATGCATTATTCACCTCATCTCTTTTCCTCTTAGACATATTTATATTCATGATCTGTGGAGAAGTGTCTAATACATATAAGCCATTTATAAGGGTCCCTCTAGTGATGATCTCATCATCCATAATGATTGAACAACTATTGTTCTTAAAAACTAATTTATATCCACTAATTGTCAAACAAGAGATAAAAATAATATTTTTGATAATAGAGGGAACAAAATAGCATGCATCTAATGCAATAATAGCGCCACCAGGCAGATATAGGGTGACCTCTCCAACAACAACTATAGCAACTCTTGCTCCATTGTCCATCTTAAGGTCCATCTCGCCTTTGGCCAATCTCCTAGGTCTTACCAGAACCTGCAACAAATTACAGATATGATAAGCACTCTCGGTATCCAATACCCATACGTTATCATGAAAATCTAACAAGTGAAGACTGATCATGAATATAACTGAAGCTTCTCTAAGCTTCTATTTCGCTTTATCTACAAGGTAGTCCTTACAGTTCCTCTTCTAATGCCTATCTTGGCCGTAGTGGAAGCATTGTCCTTTGTTCTTTGTCCTTTACTAGGTCTTTCTTGGTAACCTTTGCCTTATCTGATCTTTCTTTGCCCTTGCTTAAGAGTCTTACTAGCATTCTTTTTCCTATTGGTCTCACCAATATAGAGAACTGACTTCTCTTTCTTGATGGTACTTTCAGCTTCCCTCAACATATTGAGGAGCTCAGGTAGAGTCACCTCAAACTTGTTCATATTAAAGTTAATAATGAACTGTGAAAAGGAATCTGGTAGGGACTGAAGTATAAGATCAACATACAAGTTATCCTTTAGGACTATCTTTATACTTCACAAAGCGAACAATCTCATCCTTGATTGTCCTTTACTCCAGCGTGGGCATAATTGTATTAAGGACATATACAATTTTCTCTTTCATGAGAACAATTCTCAAATTACGGAGCCTTTGGACCAATGAGATGGTTGGCATCAAGTATGTCACATAGGGGTTTTGCAAGCGACACACAAGATATAGCGAAAATAAATAACATGCAGATTTTACATAAAATATTAATTAAGATATAAACTTCTATCTTAATATACTCCCACTATTTTTCTAGCAAATCACGCAACACCCTGGACATGTGAGACGAAAGTCTCTGGCAGACTCATAGTGGGGATTGGGATCTAATTGGCATCTTGGTACAATCTCGAGGGACTCGACCAACTACACTAAGTCCAAAAGGTAGACAACTCTTGTCAATCACAACTCCTTATGATTCCCGTCATTTCGGCCTCTGAATCATCATGGTCTTGACTGCTCGACCAACCATGAAGTTCAGTTAAGTCGTCACCATCATTACAAGATAAGTATGATTCGATGGATATGCTCTCGACTGCTCGACCAAGTCATACCATGTCCTCAGGTAACCGGTGATATATATATATCATAGGCAAGAACTCGATCACATAGATAGGTGAGCCTCGAGTGACTCGACCAACTCAACCTATATCGGGATTCAATTTCTTCCTATAACGATGAAAGGCCACGTGGGTCAATCTTATTACCTCACACTTACCGACTTAGTATTATTGTAGTAGGGGTTTTTGTTTTCTATCGGTCTCCTAATATGTCGTGTCACACACATAAATATTTAATATATATCTATATTGAATGCAAATATATATATACATATAATCTAGTAGGTGTATAACATATCACATATGCAAGCCACACCAGATAATCATGAGCCATCACCTAATATGATTAAGCTCCAACTAATGGGCCTAATCACTTACAATAGGATCTATGTGTGCATTGACGCATCTCCATACCCTGTGATTGTTGATCTTGTCATCATCGATTCCGTCAGATCGTTATATTACCATATATTGTAATCTCCTGCCACTGCATCGTAGGTCCCGTTGTCACCTCCACGCTCCCGCTGCACCTCTCCATGTAATTACAAATAATCACAAGCATGTAGGCCCAACAATAAATGAGAAAAATGCAGGCTCGCAGGCCCCAATAATAATAATAATCACAATTACACACATCACAACACATGGCTCATAATCATCCATCTACATCATACATCATATGTACATCACATTATATATAGGATTACTATATATATAATAATTAATTAAACTATTTAATTAATTATTTTTTAAAATCAGGGCATACTTTCTAGAATTGTCAAGGGTATTTTCATAATTCTTGTTAAGAGGACAATCCTCAAAAATTTCCAGAATTGGTAAGGGTATTTTTATAATTTTGGATGAGAGGACAGTCCTCAGAATTTCTAAAATTATTGAGGGTATTATGGAAATTATGCACACGAGGACAATCATCAAAATTTCTTAAATTCATAGGGGCAGGATTGTTCTTTTCTCTAAAGGATGCCCTAACCCCATATTCCCCTTCTAGGGCGCCGCCCCTGCCGTCGGCGGTAGCCTGCACGCCATGCCTCTGACGTGCCTCTGTGGCGCCGCCTCTGTGGTGGCCGCGGGCGGGCATTGCCCGTGGCCTCGCGGCAAGCAAGACACCTGCAGGTGGCCGCGTGGTGGTGCTTCGCGTGGCGGCCTTACTATTGGCCGTGCTCTCGACCGCTTGCCTCACGCCTGCGGTGGTCGTCCCTTGAGGGCTAGCCCGCCTTGCGGTGGCCGCCTTGCGGGGGCGGCCGGACAGTCCCCAGGGGAGCCTTGGCTCTTCGCTCCGAAAATGTAGCAAGAATGCGTAGAACGATTCTACGCGATTCAAAACAATCTCATCAAACATAGTTTAAAACCAATCTTTTGCACGAAAACCTTAGCTTTGATACCCATGTTGGGAAACTCAGCGGATGCATCATATGCACAGCAGAAATCAAAACAAAAATTGGTTTCCCTTGCAAATAAAATTATCGTGCAAAAAATTGAGGTTCCGAGAAAAATGCAAAAACCGATAAAACCACGATGTGTGAGAGATTGATTTTACCTAGGGAGATCATATATATATCCCTATATTCTAGATCTGGATAGAGAAGATGAAGGAAGTCGAGCGTCCTCCTCTCTAGTGGTATCCACACGATGGATCTCTAAAGTGAAACTTCTCCAATTTGATCTTGCAACTCTTGCTCAAAGAGAGGAGAATAGGAGGTGGTGGCTAAAGCTGCAGCCTATCAACCATGAGTCTCCCCTCCTATTTATAGAGAGACATCAAAAAACCCTAGGGCTCCTACCTTAGTGGGTATTGGATCTCCATCCAATAACTACTAACCTTCCATTATTGGATCTCTATCCAATAGTCTCCTTAGGCCTCTAATTGGGTCTTAAGCAAGGAGCCCATCAGCATAGGGTCTCATTAATGAGAATAGGGGCTAATTAGATCTTCATCCAATTCTCTATTCACTAAAGCATCCACCATATGTGTGTGACCCTCTAGGCCCGATACTGAGCTGGCCGTGAGTCACTCCTATCAGAACTCCTTCTGATATAGTGAATTATTATCTCCATAATAATTCACTTGACTCATCGACTATGGACGTACTAGGCCACTACGCCATAGTCCCGAGATGGTACAGGTGGGATGAAATCCATCCGACCTGTCTATCCACAGTTACCATGTATCTATAATCTCTCATCCAAATAACATCATAGAAACCATATATTATTAGGAAACTTCAGAGGGTGCATCACATGCGTAGTGAAAATCAAAACAAAAATCAATTTTCCATGCAGATCAAATCATTGTGTAAAAGATTGGGGTCACGAGAAAAATGTAAAAATCGATAAAATCGTGATATGAGAGAGATTGATTTTACTTAGGGAGATCGTATATTCCTATATTCTAGATCCGAATGGAGAAGATAAAGAAGGTCAAGCATCCTCCTCTCTAACGGTATCCACATAATAGATGGATCTTTGTAACGAAACTCCTCCAATCTGATCTCATAACTTTTGCTCAAAGGGAGGGAGAAGAATAGGAAGTGGTGGCTAAAGCTATAGCTTATCAACCATAAGTCTCCCCTCCTATTTATAGAGAGCCACCAAAAACCCTAGGGCTCCTGCCTTAGTGGGTATTGGATCTCCATCCAATAACCCACTAACCTTGCATTATGGGATCTCTATCCAATAATCTCCTTAGGCCTATAATTGGGCCTTAATCAAGGAGCCCATCATCAACATAGGGTTTCATCTAATAAGAATACGGGCTACAATTCTATCGGATCTGTCTATCCACAATTACGATGTATCTATAATCCCTCATCCAAATAATATCCCAGAGATTGTATATTGGACATGGTACTATTAGGTCACATACGGAATAAGTTTGTCTTGCTCTATTCTGATTCTACCAGAGAACTCCTTCTCTCTCAATCCGAATGACCCTGGCCAGGGGGGATTTGTTTGAGCAAGCACATATGGGATATTCCTCTCGTGATACAGAGCGTAGATGATCCTGTATTGACACTCGATTGCCTTCATAAGGTTAGCTACTGATCCTTATAACTAGTTGTACAAGATTTAGAACTTTCTAAACCTGTAAGTCTAGCGTCAGAGAAAGGAGTACTCATACAAGGCATCCTTGGTGTCTCAAGTCTAAGGACCAGATACACAATTGGGACTATGGAATCGCTATATAACATTAGGTAATATTTTGCCAACATGGAATCATCTATATACTTCATATAGCAAGCGATCTCACTGTCACTTGCCCCTTCTTCCAACGTGGGCAGAATTGTATCAAGGACATATGCGATTTTCTCTGCCATGAGAACAATTTTTAAATTGCAGAGCCAATCTATATAGTTTGGACCGGTGGTGATCATTAAAAGTATGCCATGTAGGGGGTTTGTGAGCGATATGTTTCTGACAAAACAAGATATAGCAAAAATAAATAACATGTAGATTTTACAGAAAATACTAATTAAGATATGGACTTCTATCTTAATGTACTCTCACTATTTTCTTAACGAATCATGTGATACCCGCGACACGTGAGATGGAAGTCTCCGGCAGATTCATAGTGGGGATCAGGATCCAATTGGCATCTTAGTGCAACCTCGAGGGACTCGACTAATTACACTAAGCCCAAAAGGTAGGCAACTCTTGCCAATCACAACTCCTTATGATTCCCGTCACGTTCGGCCTCTGAATCATCATGGTCTCGAGGGACTCGACCAAACATGATATTCAGTTAAGTCATCACCATCGTTACAAGATGAGTTTCATTTGATGATATGCCCTCGAGGGATTCGACCAAGCATACCATATCCTCAGGTCACCGGTGACATCTCTATATCCTTGGTAAGAACTCGATCACGTAGATAGGTAAGCCTCGAGGGACTCGACTAACTCAATTTATGTCGTGATTTAATTTCTTCCTATAACGATGGAAGTCCACGTGGGTTAATCTTATTGCCTCACACTTACCGACTTAATATTATCGTAGGAGGTGTTTTTGTTTCGTATCGGTCTCCTACTATGTCGTGTCACACACATACATTTTTAACATATATCTACATCACATGCAAATATATATATACATATATCTAGTAGGTGTATAACACATCACGTATGCAAGCCACACCAAATGATCATGAGTCGTCACCTAATATGATTAAGCCCGAGCCAATGGGCCTAATCACTCACAATAGGATCTATATGTGCATTGGCACATCTCCATGCCCTGTGATTGTTGATCTCGTTATCATTGGTTCCTTCAGATCATCGCATCACTATGCATCGTAATCTCTCGCCACGACATTGTGGGTCCCGTTGTCACCTTCACGCTCTCGCTGCGCCTCTACATGTAATTACAAATAATCACAGGCATGCAAGCCCAACAATAAATAAGAAAAACACAGGCACGCAGGCCCCAATAATAATAATCACAGTTACACACATCACAACACATGGCTCATGATCATCCATCCACATCATACATCATATGTACATCACATCATATGTAAGATTACTAAATATATATAATAATTAATTAAATTATTTAATTAATTATTTTTTAAAAAATCAGGATATGCTCAAAATTTTTAAAATTATCAAGGGCATTTTCATAATTCTGGATGAGAGGACAATCATTAAAATTTTTAAGATTGTTGAGGGTATTTTCGAAATTCTGTACATGAGGATAGTCCTCGAAATTTTTAAAATTCAGAGGGGTAAGATCATCCTTTTCTCAAAAGGATGCCCTAGCCATCTCTTTGCCCCCTCTACCGCCATCGCTATCCTGTAGCGATAGGTGGGGCGGCAGTCGTCGTGTCGCCCCTTGTAGGCGCCTGCGGTCACCTTGTGACTGGCTACGGGCTGGCCGCTAACGGTCGCCTTGCGGGCATGCCATGGCGATCGCCCTGCATTGCGGTAGTCACCCATCATGCTATGACGGGATGATGCTGGCCCTGCCGTCACGTGGTGGTTGCCCCTTGCAGGGGGCCTGGCTATAGCTGGCAGCCCCTTTATAGGGGGGCCTTGGCTACAGCCGACCCTTTGCAAGGGGGCCTTGGCTGCAGCCAGTCGCCCCCTTGCAGGTGGTCGGGCCATGCCCTGCTGTCCCTCCTCCTCATTGTCTTCGCTGCAAAAATTCAGCAAGAACGCGTAGAACGATTCTTCGCGATTCAATCTCATTACACGTAATTTAAAACCAATCTTCTATATGAAAACCTTGGCCCTGATACCACTATTAGGAAACCTCAGCAGGTGCATCACATGCGTAGCGGAAATCAAAATAAAAACCAATTTCCACGTAGATCAAATCATCATGCAAAATATTAGGGTCGTGAGAAAAATGTAAAAACCAATAAAATCGCAATGTGAGAGAGATTGATTTTACCTAGGGAGATCGTATATCCCTGTATTCCATATCCGGATGGAGAAAATGAAGGAGGTCAAGCATCCTCCTCTCTAACGGTATCCACACGATGGATCTCTGTAGTGAAACTCCTCCAATCTGATCTTGCAACTCTTGCTCAAAGGGAGGAAGGAGAATAGGAGGTGGTGGCTAAAGCTATAGCCTATCAACCATGAGTCTCCCCTTCTATTTATAGAGAGCCACCAAAAACCCTAGGGCTCCTGCCTTAGTGAGTATTGGATCTCCATCCAATAACCCACTAACCTTACATTATTAGATCTCTATCCAATAATCTCCTTAGGCCTACAATTGGGCCTTAATAAAGGAGCCCATTAACATAGGGTCTCATCTAATAAGAATAGGGGCTAATTGGATCTTCATCCAATCCTCTATTCGATGAAGCATCCACCATATAATGACCCTCTAGGCTCGATACCGAGTTAGCCGTGAGTCACTCCCATCAGAACTCCTTCTGATATAGTGAATTATTATCACCATAATAATTTACTCAACTCATCGACTATGGACATACTAGGCCACTACGCCATAGTCCCCGGATGGTTCAAAGGGGATCAAATCCATCGAACCTATCATCACAATTATGATGTATCTATAATCTCTCATCCAAATAATATCCCGATTGTATATTAGACATGATACTGTTAAGTCACATACGGTTACAGTTTATCTTACTCTATTCAGATTCTACCGGAGAACTCCTTCTCTCTCAATCCGAATGACCCTGGCCAGGGACTTGTCTAAGTAAGCACATATGGGATATTCCTCTCATGATACCGAGAGTGGATGATCATTTATTGATACTCAATTGCTTTGATAAGGTTGGCTACCGATCCCGATAACCAACTGTACCAGATCTGGAATTTTTTAAACATGTAAGTGTGGCATCAAAGAAAGGAGTACTCATACAAGGCATCCTTGGTGTCTCAAGTCTAAGAACTAGATACACAACTGGGACTATGAAATCATTGTCTAACATTAGGTATTATTAACCATACAACATTCCATAAGTGGATCAATCAGTGAACTCATTCTCTAATGAGCACCTGTACTATATCCTTAGTATCTCCACACAAATGACTATGAGACCAGCCACCTCCATCATATGGACGGGTATATAGTACATCGATCGATCCAATTATCTCAATGTCCCTCTTGAGTAATCTATGACCGAGATTATTTAGGATCTGTGTTTAAAGGTGAATCGATCTCATTATCGTAATCTCATCATGATCTAATTTCCATTGCACAAAATTAAGGACATCACTATATATATATATATAACAAATAATATAATGTAAGAACTCCTTCTCTCTCAATCCGAATGACCTTGGCTAGGGATTTATCTGATCAAGTATATATGAGATATTCCTCTCATGATACCGAGAGTAGATGATCCTCTATTGACACTCAATTACTTTTGTAAGGTTGGCTACTAATCCCGATAACCAATTATATCAGATCTGGAACTTTCCAAACATATAAGTCTGGCATCAAAGAAAGGAGTACATATATAAGGCATCCCTAGTGTCTCAAGTCTAAGGACCAGATACACAATTGAGACTATGGAATCGCTGTCTGACATTAGGTATCATTAACCATACATCATTCTATAACCGGATCAATCAGTGAACTCATTCTCCAATGAGCACCTGTACTATATCCTTAGTATCTCCACACAAGTAGATATGAGACCAACCGCCTCCATCATATGAACAGGTATATAGTATACCGATCTGTCCGGTTATCTCAATATCCCTCTTGAGTAACCTATGACCGGAATTATTTAGGATCTGTGTTTAAAGGTGAATCGATCTTATTATCATGATTTGATCACAATCTGACTCTCATTGCACATAACCAAAGACATTACAATATATATGTAATAGATAATGTGAGAATATACCAATATTAATCATAAGTAAAAAAATCATATAACGTGTCACACGTGTCATCATTCACGTGATTGGCTTGCAGGGCACCTGTAACCAGCACTAGGTACCTGAGCATACTCAGACTTTGGAATGGTGCTTGAGATAGGTTCTCCAACCTCACTCAACTCTTTCTCACTCCCACTATTTCCATCAAGAATGTATTCCTTCTCAAGAAACATAATTCTTTTAGCAAGAAATACTTGTTGGTCCTTGGGATGATAGAAATAGTACCCACAAGTTTCCTTGAGGTATCCTACAAACATACATCGTTCCATCCTTGATTCCAACTTATCGGGGTTATGTCTTCTAACGTGGGTAGGACAACCCCAAATCTTAACCACCTTAAGATCTGGCTTCCTTCCATTCAATATCTCATATGGTGTAGACACTACTGACTTTGATGGAACTCTCTTAGTAGAAATTATCAACTCTACAAGCATACACCCCAATAGCTAAACAGCTACGATACATATGAAATGGAAATTGACACCCTCCAACGAATTGAAGTAAGACAGATCATTCAAGATTAAAATATGAGGAACTATTCTAATCACTTTATGAAAAAGAAAAATGATAAAATATTAGAAGAACATTTTAATTCCCATAAATGCCACAATCTAAAAAAGTTTGATAAGTTAAAAAGGAAACTAAAGATTTAGGGTTTTGTTAACACCACAAGTAGAAAATCTTGATAAGTTCTAAAGTTCATGCAAGAACTTAAAAACAAATACTCGCCGGTGTTGGAAGATGATTATATTTCACTAAGCTGTTCTTTACAAAGAGGGTCAACCTTGTTTATATATAGCAAGGCAAAGTACAAAGAGAATAAACTAATTAAATATATTAAATAATATTCATATTCCTAATTTATGAATGCAGATCATTCAAGAATTCTGTCTTGAAAAATCTAAAATAAAATTATCCATAATTCTAAATTTGGTCCACCATGGCTGAATCATGGATTAAATTTTGTATCAAAGGTTCATGGTATGGACTTATCTAAATCACGTTGACCCTTTTTTGCTCTTCTTGTATCCATAGACCAAATCTTGACCAGCTTGTTCCGTCCAAATGCCTTTCAATGAACAAGTTATGGCTTCATTTATCTTTTAGCTTTCACTCTTGTTATCAATCCTTCATAAATAACACAAGGGTCCTTGGCAGATTTATGATCAACTAATTGGGTCACATCATTTGTTCAGAAGGTAAGCTACGGTCTCTATGGCGTATCCCTAGAACGAGATGAGTAGGTCAGCGAAACTCATCATGGACCGCACTCATCATGGACCGCACCATGTCTAACAATATATGATTCTTCCTTTATGATACACCATTGAGCTAAGGTGTATAAGGAGGTGTCCACTGGGATAGAATCCCATTGTCCTTGAGAAAATGAGTGAACTCTGTACTCAAGTACTTTCCTTCTCGATTTGATCGAAGAGTCTTAATACTCTTTTCAATCTGGTTCTCCACTTTATTATTCTATTCCCTGTATTTCTCAAAGGTATTGAACTTGTACTTCATTAAGTACATGTGTCTATACCTAGAGAAATATCAGTGAATGTAATGAAGTATGAGTAACCACATATAGTCTAAGTCGATATGGGACCACATACATCACTATGTACGAGTTCTAATAACTCAGTGGCTCTCTCTCCAGTTCTACTAAAAGGAGAGTTAGTCATCTTTCCATGAAGGCAAGGTTCACAAGTTACATATGACTCATAGTAAAGTGGATCTAAATATCTATCTTTTAACAACTTTTAAATCATTCCCTCATGTATATGACCTAGCCTACAATGCCATAGGTGTACCCATTGTTCACCGTCCGAGAGGTCCACTCGGTCGGGAAGCTGCAACCTTGGTGGCAGGAAATAAAGAAAAAACATGATTTCTAGCCTTTGTTGCTGGAAGGGACACCACTCATATGGAATCCACTGCAAGTAGCCAAGTAATACCCAACTTGCCCTCGACTTAGCATAAACAACTCTTAGGTAGCCCTTATACCCGACATATAACACTACCACAAGAAAGCTACCAGATACTGCCATGAGTTGGGTGCCATTTGGAAGGGAGAAATCCTCCACTATTTGAGGCACGCCTCGATCATAGGATGCAGCGGGAATCTCAATCCCGCCTCAAGGGTGTCAGTTGATAGACCAAAGCCACATGTAAAACCATCATAATGATGCTCCCCCATTAGAGGGACATGGAATTCATACTCCGGAGGAATGAAATAGTTCTTCCTCACCCCGACCAACCGACGAGTTGTCATGGTCGAGTCTATATTAAAAAAAGACTGCATCGCCGCCAAGGCGTCAGCGGTCCCAGAGTCGCCTAGAGCACTAGACGACGGGATGACAACCACTAACACAGAATCACCAGAGGGATGACTGAAAACCCTAGACCTATGGACTCGGAGTGGGAAGAGGTAGAAGACATCTGACCTGCTCAAGAAACCATCGGGGGAACAAGGGAGGGGATGAGGTTAACGATGTTTATATAGTCGGCACTAGAGATGATGAAGAAACAGCAGCAACAACAGGGAAGAAGTGCACCGAGTAAGAGAAGCGGAATAATAAGGGGAGGGGAACTAATACCTAACCCCAGCAACCATTTGTCACGGGCTTAGCTGATTTTGCCTAAGCCGTGTGGCACTCATGTGTGTCCGTCCGCACAGGTCAGCCCTCCCCGAGATCTCCTAAAGTCCCATAGACTTACAAAAAGAGAAAACGGGCCAAAAGAAGCAATTCTCATGGGATCCACAAGCAACTGCTCAAGAAAACACTTTATAAAGCCAAAATACAAATTACACCCATGGACATTACAAACTCAGAAAGGTTGCACACAAAGGATAATGGTCCATTATAGACCGAAGTCCCAACAAGTGCTTATAAGACACACTTGCATTTACAAGCTAAACTTGGCCATAAAGCAAATCAAACTAGGGCTGCTAAGCCTACTGCAAGCCCGCTTCTTGTTGTACAAGATATGTACATAAACCGAAGGACACAGATAAATACAAGCATTTCATCGAACACCTTATTTACATATTGTCCGTGATATTCTCCCCCACTTATTCCTTCGACGTCCTCGTCGAAGCCACTGTAGACGCTGTATCTCCTTGCATTCTGCTGAATCTTTAATCTTATGCTTTGGCTGTAACACGCCCCTTTGGCTCCTAGCCGCTCTCCGCCGCTGTTGTTGAGTAGTCGAACTCGATCCGCCATCTCGCTTCAACTCACCAATGAATCGGTGTGGGATTGGTTGAGTTGTGTTGATCCTGTTGGTTCTTGCATCCCTCTAATAAAGGAAAAGACCGCCATATTATGTGCCAATCGCAGATACTCATATTGCTTGAACTGGGTAGATGCTTGTTGGAGCTTTAACGAGCATCGCCTCGCAGACTTTGAAGTTTTTAAGGTCCTTTCTCCATAATGTTTGCCCATTGAACCTTCTTCCGCTGTTAGTTGTCATTTCCAAGTATGTTCGCATCACTCCCTCTTAGTCAATTGGGAAATGAAGTAGAAAAACTACTCTCAGTAGTACTGATCACCAACGGTAATGATTTGACAATCATTGTCTTCCATAAGCTTTCTTTGAAGGATCACTGAACTTGTGCAGAGCTCCCCTGCTTGGATAAGTAAGGGAACTGGGATACTTGACTTCACCCATTCTCTTCGTAGTTGAGAAGGTAAGGTTACTTGGCTTCGCTCACCTCCTCGAGTTAAGAGAATTAGGGTACTCGGTTTCGCCCATTCTCTAGAGTTGAGAAGGCAAAGGTTACTCAATTTCACCTGGCAAAGGTTACTCGATTTCGCTTGCCTCCTTGAGTTTGTACTTCATGCACTAAGTTGGGTACTAATATTCGCCTACTCTTTGCTCACACTTCAGAAGCACTTGAAGTGGTTGCACTCCTTGTGTTGGGTTAGCTATTGTGATTCACCTTCCCACTGCCATTGAACTTCTGGAATGCAAGAAGTTTTACCCGAAAAGAGCAAAAAGTTTACCCCGACTTGGAGTCCCCCAACTTGGAGTAAGTCTTTGATAGATCTGGTCGCCTTTGGGATTGTACCGTCTTCTCCATCACTTTTGCCACATACTCCTCTGAGTAGAAAGGTACAGTACCATGTACTGCCTACTTCGTTCCTTGGTCGAGCACTCCTGCATCAACCTGAAGTACCTTCATTTCGGCTATCTGTTTGAGAAGCCCATCGATATCGGTCTTATGAAGTTTCTTGGCCTCTGCCCTTCTGCCTTGTCTTGGTACTTGGAGTTTGCCTCTGCATTCTCCACCTCCTCGACCCCTTTTACGACCAATGCTCTCCCTCCATGAGAGCAAGGGATCGATGACTTTACGGAAGTCCTGCATCTACGGTACCTGGCGCTGCCAAGCCCATAACACTACTATCTATTATCTTGCATCGTCATCCCTTCCTTCGTAATCGGTAGATCTGCCTCTGTGGCACTGTGGAGCTCCTCCAAGTCCACCTCCTTTCTAACCAACGCTTATCTTTTGGGTAGCTGAGCCCTGCTGGACTCATCATCGCTTCCTCGCCCCTTTCGACCACCTGCTTCAACACCACTGTGTCCTCTTAGCAGTTCTCCTTGGTTGATGGAAAGATAGGCTGCAATTCTCATGCATAGCCTCTACCATCTTGTTGCAGGGCTCGCACCGATTCTGTTCTCCTTAGCTTCCTTGGTAGCAACGTTCGCTTACTCGGCCTTGTCCTCTGACTTGCCGGGCTCCCTTAAGCGAATATGAGCACTGAAGCAGTCCAACTCTCCAACTGCTCTGAATAATCAAGTCCCCTCCATGGGACTCACTGGTACTTGCAATCTGAATACTCCCTTGATGGTACACAGCCCCCCATATGCTGATGACCAAAGCTTTCATCTGATGCAAGCTTCGATGCATACACATGGAAGACCCGCCTCTGCGGTACTGTGGCATTCACTCCTTGAATCCACAGCTCTTCTTGCTGTTACATTGTTTACATGGGACTCACTGGTACTTGCATTTGGACTTCTTTCTCGGTAGTATACAGCTCCCATACGCTGATGACTAAGGCTTTCATCCAATACAAGCTTCGATGCACACACGAAGATCCGCCTCTGCGGTACTACGACATTCACTCCTTGAATCCATAGCCCTTCTTCTTGTTGTGTTGTACACCAAAGTGGAGCTCCCAGTAACTCCTGATCATACCTCCGCATGATCTTTGTCCCTCACGGGACAAGATTGCCTGTATTGCATTGCCACGAACTATTCCACCATGATCCGCTGCACCATATCGCCTCTTGGTGACATCTCCATTGCATACAGATTCTCGTGTGATGAACTCAGACTACGACTTCTCCACGTGTGGCCTCTGCCAACACATCATAGGGCCTCCGCCATCTCTGATTTTCAGTTTGCTCCCTTGGCAATTCCCTTTTGTCCCCCCCACTCTTGGGTTACACCTGGACGAAGCATAGCTCTAGGACAGTCCATCGCCTAAGAGCTCCTTAAGTCCTCTGACTTCGCTAGAGTTGGTGCACCATTGTCTGGATCTTGGGCCTCTATCCCCTACCAGCACAATCTTTCTATGCACCTCTTGTTCCTGACAACTTGAACGATAACACTATGGCATATTCTTCAAGAGTACCTACCTCTGCATCCTCTTGCCCCGTACTAAGGTCTCATGATCCCAACTTTGCCTCTACAAGTTGAATCACCTTAGTTACTCCATCAAATGCATCTCTGAGGTAGCTTGCATATGCCTTGAAGCTCCCTTCATCTTTGGCACCATACAAAATAAGTCTGTCCCATCAGAATGGAGAACCCATGGAACGACATGATCCCACTCTTGCCTCTACAAGAGTTCATGCCCTTGACCTCTGTCCAAGGAAAGCTCCGTGCCTTCGCTCCATGTTCCATCTTCTATGTCGACTCCCTTCATGCGGCTTGGATACTTCACCGAGTTCCACCCAAGTCGCTCTGCTCCTCGATTTGCATTGAGTTGATAGTGGCCCTCACGTCCACCATTCCACGGGTCAGCCCTCTGTTGAGTTTGATTTCTACATCGACTCTAAGTGTGCCTTCATATGATGTTGCCTTGGATTACTCCCCCACTTGATCTCGAAATGCATCCACTAATGCATTACCTCCTTCAAGATCGTGCGACAACTCTTCGTCGCTCACTCAGTTCGTTGAGCTTTGTGGAGCTATAACCTTGAGGAACTCTTCCTCAATATGTGCAGTCCGTTGCACATGATTCTCCCACTAGAGAACTAGGACTTATCTCTCATGGATATCTGTCCTGCTGGAGCAACTTTTCTCTTTACATACATCCCACTGGAAGTTTCGGAGACCATCATCCCCTTTGGACTACTCCGTCTTGCTGAACTTGTGCTTTGTTCTACCCCCACAAATGTACTTGCTAGATTGCAACCCTTCTCCAATACAGTCTCTACTGCACCCTTCAAGTTATAGCAACATGCGGAACTTGTTGCACATTTCAGCCGCCTACGGACATATCCTTCCCATATCAAAGAGAAAGTTCTGATGCTCCATGGCGCCGAGTTCTGATCACGCCTTGGAATGGCCACGAACACTCTGTCATCTATGTACAAGCCCTTGCATGAGTTCCGAATCCTTCGAGTTAGTAATTTCCCTCACCTCTGTGAGCTTTACGTAACTCTTTCGGTCGTTACACAACACCTCCCACATTGCACGGTCTCATCTTTCACCAAGCGCCCCGCTTTGCTTTGAGCACCGTCAAGTTTGGTTGCCAACATCGAGCTATAGCTCGAACTCAACCATCTCAATCTTTGTGTGCTACGCATTCTTCTTCGCTTGCTTATCCTCGTGGTGCCTCTCACACAAAGGGGTTGGCTATTCCTTGAATGCCAAGATGCCCGCTCCTTTGAGCGACTCCTTTCCCCCAAACGGTTGCATGTGCTGGCTGTCCTCCACACAGCCTAGCTAGGTCCCCCACGTTTGTATGGCAAGTGTTTCTACGTGTGCTTGTCCCGCTCTGATACCACATTGTCATGGGCTTAGCTGATTTTGCCTAAGCCGTGTGGCACCCATACGTGTCTATCCGCACAAGTCAACCCTCCCCGAGATCTCCTAAAGTCCCATAGACTTACAAAAAGAGAAAACGGGCCAGAAGAAGCAATTCCCACAGGATCCACAAGCAACTGCTCAAGAAAACACTTTATAAAGCCAAAATATAAATTACACCCATGGATATTACAAACTCAGAGAGGTTACACACAAAGGATAATGGTCCATTACAGACCGAAGTCCCCACAAGTGCTTATAAGACACACTTGCATTTACAAGCCAAACTTAGCCATAAAGCAAATCAAGCTAGGGCTGCTAAGCCTACTGCTAGCCCGCTTCTTGTTGTACAAGATATGTACCTAAATCGAAGAACACGGACAAATACAAGCATTTCATCGAACACCTTGTCTATATTGTTGTCCGTGACACGTTGTGGCTTTGCCTTCCCCAAAAAGGTGGGATGGCTCATCATGATGCCTCGTGCTCCACACCTGACGAGTTACCGTATGGGACATGTGGCACCCCGTGAGTGATTCTGATCAACAAACAAATCTTTCTCAATCCAAAGAGAATATCCATGACTAATCTATAAGCAAGCTCATAGCCTTGCCCAAGGGCTTTCAGTCCCGACCATCTACAAGCAAGCTCTCAGCCTCGCCCAAGGGCTTTCAGTCCCGACTATCTACAAGCGAGTCCTCAGCCTCACCCAAGGGCTTTCAATCCCGACCATCTACAAGCGATCTCTCAGTCTCGCCCAAGGGCTTTCAGTCCCGACCATCTACAAGTGAGCACTCAGCCTCACCCAAGGGCTTTCAGTCCCAGTGATCTACAAGCGAGTTCTCAGCCTTGCCCAAGGGCTTTCAGTCCCGACCATTTACAAGTGAGCTCTCAGCCTCGCCAAGGGCTTTCATTCCCGACCATCTACAAGCAAGCTCTCAGCTTCGCCCAATGGCTTTTAGTCCTAACCATCTACAAATGAGCTCTCAATCTTGCACAAGGGCTTTCAGTCCTGAATATCTACAATTGAGCTCTCATCCTCGCCCAAAGGCTTTTAGTCCCGACCATCTACAAACGAGTCCTCAACCTCGCCTAAGGGCTTTCAGTCCCGACCATCTACAAGCAAGCTCTCAATCTCACCCAAGGGCTTTCAGTCCCGACCATCTACAAGTGAGTCCTCAGCCTTACCCAAGGGCTTTAAGTCCCGACCATCTACAAGCGAGCTCTCAGCCTCGCCCAAGGGCTTTCAGTCCTGACTATCTACAAGCGAGTCCTCAGCCTCGCCCAAGGACTTTCAGTCCCGACCATCTACAAGTGAGCTCTCAGCCTTGCCCAAGGGCTTTCAGTCCCGACCATCTACAAGCGAGTCCTCAGCCTCACCCCAGGGCTTTCAGTCCTAACCATCTATAAGTGAGCTATCAGTCTCGCCCAAGGGCTTTCAGTCTCAACCATCTATAAGCTAGTTCTCAGTCTCACCCAAGGGCTTTCATTCCCGACCATCTACAAGCGAGTCCTCAACCTCGCCTAAGGACTTTCAATCCTAACCATTTACAAGCGAGTCCTCAGCCTTGCCCAAGGGCTTAAATTTCTGACCATCTACAAGTGAGCTCTCGACCTCGCCCAAGAGCTTCCAGTCTTGACACTTGACAAATGAGATATCGAGCTTGTCCAAAGTCTCTCAGACCTGACTACTCATAACATGACACTTGCCCTCACCCGACTACTCATAACACGGGCTAACCGAAGTGACACAACCTCATATGCATATAAATCCCTCCATCATATGAACCCCGTGCCTGAAGGATCCTCCCCTTCACCTTATATAAGACCTCAACGGAGCCTCCTTCTTCGGGGGAGGGAGAGAATGATATGGATGATAGTGGTCTCCCTTCTGAACTGGATGATGTGACCCAAGGCCAACCAACATGGAAGGATAGGGTCGGATGACCAATTTTCTAGACCCCGCCCTTTGGCACACATGAGCAAAGTATCACAAATGAGCAGACAAACCATTAGGTCTGATAAGAACCTGAGGCAACTAAACAATAGAGTAGAAGCAACATGCAAGCGACAGCATGAGTAGCCGCCAGTGCTGTCGGTGACATTAAATGGGTTGGCAAAAAATGCCAGAGGAATGATGGGGCCAAGACTTGACCGGACGACGACATACAGGTATAAAAGTGGCACCCCAAGGGCCCCTATGAAAAAAAGAGAGAAAGGTACTCTGACTCTCCCTCTTTACTTCAATTAGAAAAAAGGAGAAGAAGCTCCTGTGCCCAAGTTGAGGATGCTGAACCTCACTCTTTGGATCAACCCTAACTTGATCGTCGGAGGGACATCCCCGGGAACCCACCACCTGGGAGGTCTTGTCTTGTAGGAATAGCCCAATGAGGTTAGAAAGACCTGTATCAAAGTCACAACTAGGGCATTCACACATGCTAACCTTGGATTGCCAGCGTGAAGCGCCTCTTATGCTCGTGGCTCGAACCCCATTGTGCGGATCCATTGGATGTGGTGGAGGACTCATAATAGAAGGAGAAGAGAGGAAGGAGGCTGTGGTATATGTTGCTGCACCTTTATTTCCTGTACGAGGAAATAGAGGAAGTGCAGTGCGTCAGGGAAGAAAAGGGAAGAAGATGAGGAGAAGAGAAGAAGAAGAAGAGAAAGAGGAGAAAAAGGGAAAAGAATAGCAACTGCGGCAAGGAAAGAAGAAGGGGAAAGAAGAAGAGGAAGGAAGAAAGAAGAGAAAGGGAAGAAGGGGTTACGGTTGTGGCCGCTACGACTGAAAGAGAAGGGAAGGAGAGGAAGGAGAAGAGGGAGAAGAGAGGAAAGGAGGAGGAAAAAGAAGGAGAAGGCTGCAGCTGGGAGAAAAGAAAGAAAAGAAGAATAGAAGGGGAAAAGAAGAGGAGGTTGTTGCTAGGGGAAAGAAGAAGAAGAAAATAAGGAAGGAAGAAAAGGAAGTTGGCTGCGATTGCAACAGTGAGAGAAAGAAGGAGAGAAGGAATAGGGGTTGAGCAGGTGATTGTGTCCCTTATACGTTCTACATGAGTTGTAATTATGAAGGAAGAAAGAAGATAAGTAAACAGGAAAAAGAGAATGAAAGGAAGCAAAGAAAGAAAAGAAAGAGAAGAATTTGGGCTTAATGATTTTATATCAAAATTATTGAAAGGCAAGTGTTCCAACCCTTTCATATTACCATCCTACTTTTATCTTGATACGATCGATTGAATTGTTATAACCTAACAAGTTTGTAATCTTTTTTATTATCATCTCAATCTTTACTTTCATCTTTTTATGATAAATTGTGCTATTATAATTTTGCAAGTGTCTCAATCCTTTCGTATTAGCATTTTAATCTTTGTATTCATCTTGATATGATTTAATTAAATTGTTATCACCTTTCCTAGTTGTCAAGAATTGAGTCTAGTTTTGAGATTCTGATTTTTGTTCACTGAATTGCTTATAACTTTATGTTAGAAACTCCGATTTATGCAAAATATATTTTATGAGAAACTAGACTCGCATATCTTTCTATTCTTACCCATCTTGAGTAATTTAGAGTATAATTGATTTTCTAAATGTTTCATGCTATATACCTCTTAAATTCTATTGGAATAATGTGTTTGTTGATCTTTGTCTATTCTTATTTATCTTTTGAAAATGGATTCTTCTTCAATTGAGCTTTGAACTCTTAACTTTTATTCCTTGCCTATCTAAAAGCTCTATGTGAAAATTTATATTTATATCTTATTATTTTATATTAGCACATATATTTTTTATTATTCCGTATACGCTTCTGATATATGTCCATTTTATTGCACCTATCCTTTTGTACTTTAGTGTTTGTGGGATATTATGGACCTTTGCCATAAATGGTAAAGGGTATATTATGCTAGGAGCCTGTGATGCTATACCATGTTATGCTTGGAGCCTATGATGCTCTATTATGTTTGGTGGTCAGATGGACCATATTATATTTATGATCCCACTTCACCATCGATGTTTTTGATATGTTATCGGATCATATTCTGTCTATGATCCAATTAAATCCCTTTATTCAATCGAGCCTTACATTATTGCTTTGAATTCTTGTGCACTCCTATTGTTTATTTTTTACCTATCCGAATGCAAATTGTGAATGTTTATATTGACATCGTATTGCTTCATATTGGTGCATGTATATTTTATTGTTCCGTATGTGCTATCGACATATGCCACTTTTATTGCTCATGTCCTTTTGTACTCCGGTGTTTGTGGGATATTATGGACCTTTGCTATAAATAGTAAAGGGTATTGTGTTCAGAGCCAGCTTTGCTCTTGCCGGCCACTATGACTTCACTCAGACGTGGGTGGATGGAGCTCCTAGAAGTGGGAGACTTATGTTTGGTGATCATTCAGCAATGGATGATCCACATTATGCTTATGGTCCCACTTCACCCTCTACGTTTTTGATATGATATCCAAAGCATTGCTTTTGAGTTATTTATGTGCTTTGGATAAGAATGAAATGAATGTTATGTCTAATATGATATTGAGCTTATGTTCCTCATTTGTTCACTTGATAAGCTTTAAGATTATCTATTCATCATTGATATGCTTCGCTATATGTTTACATCTTTGATATGCTCTAAAATGTTCCTTTTTCCATTGTTATGTTCTGACATGTTTCAATTGCTTTTAATATGTTCCAGAACATTTCACATTTCATTGATATATTCCAAAATGTTTCATTGGCTATTGATATATTCTGAAAGGTCCTATGTGCCTTGATATGCCCCAAAATACCTCTTACGTTATTGATATGCATCAATTGCTCTATATTACATTTGTTATGAACTAAATATATTTTGAATAAAATGACATTTGAACTTCTGTATCTAATGAGTTAATATCCATGAATTTGTGTATCTTTGTTTTGTATCTTGATAATAGTTTATTTGAATGCCATTTGATGTTGTCTTGGATTTGTTAAATGCTTGTTGAGCTTTATAGCTCACTCTTTTGTTATCAAATCTTTCAGGTCAGCTTGACACTCATTGAATGTTAAGATTATGCTAAGGCAGTTACGAGCTATACAAATTATGGGTAAGTATTATCGGATGATATATCATAGTTTTTGTATAAGTTTATTTTGTATGTAAAGAAATATTATCGATGAATTTAATTGATGTATCATGTGAAAGTTTTAAATGACTTTTTACATTTGGAGTTATTTTCGAATATTGAGTTTTGTCTACGATAAACTGAATTTGTGATAAACGGTTGGTTTGGTGATTGTATAGGTTCCTTCGCTGATGAATTATAAGTGTGGTTAATATTTGTTAAGTTGGCTTTGAGTTTCATAAATGTTTGAGTTATACGATGTATGATTATAAATTGCACAAGTTTTATAATATAAATTTTGAAAGTTTGAATATTTCTCGATGTCCTCAGATGTTTGATTGGATCCTGGATTGGAATTGATTATTATAATATTATAGATTTTATGATAGGGTCACACCTCCTAAATATGAATATTTGGGGGGCATGACAATGCATAGGGAATTATGACATTAAGTACTTTATATCTAGTAATTAATCCCTTTAGTGTATGATTCCAATGGATATGAGTGGGAGACCCAAGTAAACTATACTAAATTCATCAAGGACAACTGCTAGATTTCCCACAAAAATTAAATCACCCAAAGAAAGATAATAAGGTCATCATCAAATATTATGTGAGAGATATGAACGGAACTAGAATGGGTTACCTTAATTTTGCCATTGGAAACTATCTGTTTCAACACACAACTAAGCCCTTCCAAAGCAATTGTAAAGAGATAAGGAGATAGTAGATCTCCTTGCCGGATATAATTCTTATCCCCAAAGAAACCAATATGTGAACCACTGAAGAGAACTAAAAATTTTGGAGTTTCTAAGCAACATTAAATCCAATTAACCCAGTATTGAGAGAAGCCTATTGGAGCATCTTGTAAATTAAGTGAATCAAAGGCTTTTCATAAATTAGTTTTAAAACAAATTTTCTTTCCTCTTGTTTTAGAGTGCAGATCCTTAACCAAATCATTAGCAAAAAGGACATTATGGTGAATATTCATCCCTTTAAGAAAAGTAGGTTGATTAGGACTAATGACCTTGTTCGTAACCTTTTGCATTCTATCTACCGACACCTTGGAGATGATCATGTAAATAAAGTTGCATAGTGAAATGGGTCGATAGTTTTATAATAAATTAGCTCCAGCATTCTTCAAAACTAAAGAAATCAAAATACAATTCATTTCTTTAAGGATACAACCTGAAGAGACACTAATGATATAGTACCATTACTTATTGGAGAATGAGTTCATTAATTGATTTGCTTATAGAATGATGTATGGTTAATGATATCAAATATCAGACAGTGATTTCATAGTCTAAGTTGTGTGTTTCGTACTTAAACTTGATACACTAAGGATGTCTTGTACGAGTACTTCTTTCTTTAACGTCGGACTTATAGGTTTGAAAAGTTTCAGATCTGATACAATTGGTTATCGGGATTGGTAGCCAACCTTACGAAGGCAATTGAATGTCAATTGCTGGTTACAAGTGACCTAATAGCCAACTATGTGAGTGATAACAAGTGTGACACGCTACGTGATCTTTTTGCTTATGATTATTATTAACATATTCCCACATTATATTATCTATTATATATATATATATATATATATATATATATATATATATATATTATGATGTCCTTAGTTTTATGTAATAGGAATTTAGATCATGATGAGATCACGATAATGAGATCAATTCACCTTTAAACACAGATCCTAAATAATTTCGGTCATAGGTTATTCGAGAGGGACATCGAGATAACCGGACAGATCGATGTAGTATATACTCATCTATATGATGGAGGCGGCTAGTCTCATAGCCACTTGTGTAGAGACACTAAGGATATAATACAGGTGCTCATTGGCGAATGAGTTTAGTAATTAATCCACTTGTGGAATGTTGTATGGTTAATGATACCTAATGTCGGACAGTGATTCCAAAGTCCTAGTTGTGTGTCTAGTCTTTAAACTTAAGACACTAAGGATGCCTTATTTGAGTACTCCTTTTTTTGACATCAGACTTATAGGTTTGAAAAGTCTCAGATCTAGTAGAGTCGGTTATCAGGATTAGTAGCCAACCTTACGAAGGCATTGAGTGTCAATAAAGGATCACTTACTCTTGATATCGTGAGAGAAATATCTAATATATGTTTGCTCAAATAAATCCCTAGCCAGGGTCATTCAGAGAGAGAAGGTGTTCTCCGGGAGAATATGATTAGAGTAAGGCTCAGATAGATTTTATATGTGACCTGACAGTAGTACCATGTCCAATATACAGTCTCTGAGATATTAGTTGGATGAGGAATTATAGATACGCGGTAACTGTAGATAGATATGTGTGATGGATTTCATCTCCCTGTACCGTTTTGGGACTGTGGTGTAGTGGCCTAGTACGTCCATAGTCGATGAGTCAAGTGAATTATTATGGAGATAACAATTTACTATATCAGAAGGAGTTCTGATAAGAGCGACTCATGACTAGCTCGATATCGGGCCGAGAGGGTCACATACATATGGTGGATGCTTTAGTGAATAGCGGATTGGATGGAGATCCAATTAGCCCCTATTCTCATTAGATGAGACTCTACATTGATGAGCTTCTTACATGGGGCCCAATTAGAGGCTAAAGGAGATTATTGGATAGAGCTCCAATAATGCAAGGTTAGTGTGTAACTGTATAAGTAGCTGTCAATCAATACCAGAGCATCGATGAATTTATCTCCACGATTCTATTGCATGTGCAAGTTTAAGAATCAATTGAATGAAACAAAAGTAATAGGTACCTTTTCCCCATGGTCTCAGCTTCGCTCACCTCCTCGAGTTAAGAGAATTGGGGTACTCGGTTTCGCCCATTCTCTTGAGTTGAGAAGGCAAAGGTTACTCAATTTCGCCTGGCAAAGGTTACTTGATTTCACCTGCCTCCTCAAGTTTGTACTTCATGCATTAAGCTGAGTACTAACATTCGCCTGCTCTTTGCTCACGCTTCTGAAGCACTTGAAGTGGTTGCACTCCTTGCGTTGGGTTAGCTACTGTGATTCGCCTTCCCACTGCCATTGAACTTCTGGAATGCAAGAAGTTTTGCCCGAGAAGAGCAAAAAGTTTACTTAGCTTCGCTCACCTCCTCGAGTTAAGAGAACTGGGGTACTCGGTTTCGCCTATTCTCTCGAGTTGAGAAGGCAAATGTTACTCAATTTCGCCTGACAAAGGTTACTTGATTTCGCCTGCCTCCTCGAGTTTGTACTTCATGCATTGAGCTGGTTACTAATATTCGTCTGCTCTTTGCTCACACTTCTGAAGCACTTGAAGTGGTTGCACTCCTTGCGTTGGGTTAGCTACTGTGATTCACCTTCCCAGTGCCATTGAACTTCTGGAATGCAAGAAGTTTTGCCCGAAAAGAGCAAAAAGTTTACCCCAACTTGGAGTAAGTCTTTGATAAATCTGGTCACCTTTGGGATTGTACCGTCTTCTCCATCACCTTTGCTGCCTACTCCTCTTGAGTAGAAAGGTACAGTACCATGTACTGCCTACTTGTTCCTTGGTCGAGCACTCGCATCAACCCGAAGTCCCTTAATTTCGGCTATCTGGATGAGAAGCCCATCGACATCGGTCTTATGAAGTTTCTTGGCCTCTGCCCTTCTGCCTCGTCTTGGTACTTGGAGTTTGCCTCTGCATTCTCCACCTCCTAGGCCCCTTTTACGACCAATGCTGTCCTTTCATGAGAGCAAGGGATCGATGACTTCACGAAAGTCCCGCATCTGTGGTACCATGGTGCTGTCAAGCCCATAGCACTACTATCTGTTACCTTGCATCTTCATCCATTCTTTCGTGATCGGTAGATCTGCCTCTGTGGCACTGTGGAGCTCCTCTGAGTCTACCTCCTCTCTAACTGATGCTTTTCTTTTGGGTAGCTGAGCCCCGTTGGACTCGTCGTCGCTTCCTCGCCCCTTTCGACCACCTGCTTCGACACCACTGTATCCTCCTAGCAGTTCTCCTTGGTCGATGGAGAGACAGACTGCAACTCTCATGCATGGCCTCCGCCATCTTGTTGCAGGGCTCGCGCCGATTTTGTTCTCCTTAGCTTCCTTGGTAGCAATGTTCGCTTACTCGGCCTTGTCCTCTGACTTGTCGGGCTCCCTTAAGTGAATGGGCACTGAAGTAGTCCAACTCTCCAACTGCTCCGGTTAGTCAAGTCCCCTCCATGGGACTCACTGGTACTTGCAATCTGACTACTCTCTCGGTGGTACACAGCCCCCATATACTGACGACCAAGGCTTTCATCTGATGTAAGCTTCGATGCATACACGGAAGACCGCCTCTGATCGTGGCATTCACTCCTTGAATCCACGCCCTTCTTGGTGCATTGTTCACAAGTGGAGCTCCCAACAGCTCCTGATCATTCACATGATCATGTCCCCTCCATGGGACTCACTGGTATGTGCACTTGGACATCTTCCTCGGTGGTATACAGCTCTTATATGCTGATGACTAAGGCTTTCATCCAATGCAAGCTTTGATGCACACACGAAGACCCGCCTCTGCGGTACTATGACATTCACTCCTTGAATCCATAGCCCTTCTTCTTGTTGTGTTGTATACCAAAGTGGAGCTCCCAGTAACTCCTGATCATACCTCCGTATGATTTTTGTCCCTCATGGGACAAGATTGCCTGTATTGCATTGCCATGAACTATTCCACCACGATCCGCTACACTATGTCGCCTCCTGGTAACATCTCCATTGCATACAGATTCTCGTGTGATGAACTCGGACTACGACTTCTCCACGTGTGGCCTCTGCCAACACATCATAGGGCCTCCGCCATCTTCGATTTTTAGTTCGCTCCCTTGGCAATTCCCCTTCATCCCCCCCACTCCTAGGTTACACTTGGACGAAGTATAACTCTAGGACAGTCTGTCGCCTAGTAGCTCCTGAAGTCCTCTGACTTCGCTAGAGTTGGTGCACCATTGTCTGGATCTTGGGCCTCTATCCCCTACCAACACAATCTTGCTATGCACCTCCTGTTCTTGACAACTCGAATGGTGGCATATTCTTCAAGAGTACCCGCCTCTGTCCTCTTGCCCCGTACTAAGGTCTCATGATCCTAACTTTGCCTCCGCAAGTTGAATCACCTTAGTTACTCCATCAAATGCATCTCTTAGGTAGCTTGCATGTGCCTTGAAGCTCCCTTCATCTTTGGCACCATGCAAAATAAGTCTGTCCCATCAGAATGAAGAACCCATGGAACGACATGATCCCACTCTTGCCTCTACAAGAGTTCGTACCCTTGACCTCTGTCTAAGGAAAGCTCTGTGCCTCTGCTCCATGTTCTATCTTCTATGTCGACTCCCTTCATGCGGCTTGGATACTTCACCGAGTTCCACCCAAGTCGCTCTGCTCCTCGATTTGCCGAGTTGATAGTCACGTCCACCATTCCACGGGTCAGCCCTCTGTTGAGTTCGATTTCTACCTCGACTCTAAGTGTGCCTTCATATGATGTTGCCTTGGATTGCTCCCCCACTTGATCTCGAAATGCATCTACCAATGCATTACCTCCTTCGAGATCATACGACAACTCTTCATCGCTTACTCGATCCGTTGAGCTTTATGGAGATATAACCTTGAGAAACTCTTCCTCAATATGTGCAGTCTGTTACACATGATTCTCCCACTAGAGAACTAGGACTTATCCCTCCTGGATATCTTTCCTGCTGGAGCAACTTTTCTCTTTACATACTTCCCACTGGAAGTTTCGGGGACCATCATCCCCTTTAGACTACTCCGTCTTGCTGAACTCGAGCTTTGTTCTGCCCCCACAAATGTACTTGCTAGATTGCGACCCTTCTCCAATACAGTCTCACCTTCAAGGTCTAGCAACATGCGAAACTTGTTGTACATTTCAGCCGCCTACGGACATATCCTTTCCATGTTGAAGAGAAAGTTCTAATGCTCCATGGCGCCGAGTTCTAATCGCGCCTTGGGATGGCCACGAACACTCCGTCATCCGTGTACAAGCCCATGCATGAGTTCCGAATCCTTCGAGTTAGCAATTCCCCTCACCTCTGTGAGCTTTGCATAACTCTTTCGGTTGTTACACAACACCTCCCACCTTGCACAGTCTCATCTTTCACCAAGCACCCTGCTTTGCCTTAAGCACCATCAAGTTTGGTTGCCGACGTCGAGCTATAGCTCAAACTCAACCATCCCAATCTTTGTGTGCTACGCATTCTTCTTCGCTTACTTGTCCTCGTGGTGCCTCTCGCGCAAAGGGGTTGGCTATTCCTTGAATGCCAAACCAGGCTTCCCGCTCCTCTAAGCGACTCCTTTCCCTACATCTTAATGTCCGTTTCCCCAAGCGGCGTCTTTGGTTCCTCTATCTGACTAGCTAGGTCCCCCACATTTGTATGGCAAGTGTTTCTGCGTGTGCTTGTCCCGCTCTGATACCACATTGTCACGGGCTTAGCGAATTTTACCTAAGCCGTGTGGCACCCATGCGTGTCCGTCTGCAAAGGTCAGCCCTCCCCGAGATCTCCTAAAGTCCCACAGACTTACAAAAAGAGAAAACAGGCCAGAAGAAACAATTTCCACGGGATCCACAAGCAACTGCTCAAGAAAACACTTTATAAAGTCAAAATACAAATTACACCCATGGATATTACAAACTTAGAGAGGTTGCACACAAAGGATAATGGTCCACTACAGACCGAGGTCCCCACAAGTGCTTATAAGACACACTTGTATTTACAAGCCAAACTTGGCCATAAAGCAAATCAAACTAGGGCTGCTAAGCCTACTGTAAGCCCGCTTCTTGTTGTACAAGATATGTACCTAAACCGAAGGACACGGACTAACACAAGCATTTCATCGAACACCTTGTTTATATTGTTGTCCGTGACAGTTGACAGCGGACGATACGACCACCCAGAATCTCGAAATAATACTTTTTAAGTACTATTTCGTACCCAAGCATACCCTATGTTGACTCTTTTCTATGTCAATAAAATGAGTTTAACCTAAGCTCAAATATAACCGGTTGTCTCACATTGAGTTAATTTGGATTTCTCCAAATTTAACTCAATTAGGACTCAAAACACATGATGTTAACTACAATATACTAAGACATAATTAAAATCATTCTTGTTATTCGGTACGTCAATCGATCTTTCAAACTCTAAGCATCCTTCGGCGAGTCTCTTGATCATCTTCCGGCAAGTCTCTCAATCATCTTCCAACAAACTCTTAACGTGCTCCTAGCAAGCTCCCGATCACCTTCGGCGAACTCCTAGTGAGCTCCCACTGCATTGTCCGAACCTTGGGCCGATACCCGAACTTAATTTCAATCGAACATCAGATTGTATTATTTTTTCACCGTTGTAGTTAATCATGCATCACTTTATCTAACACACAAGTTAGATCATAAAATCCATTAATTGATTTCATCATAAAATTTCGAGATTCAACAGTCTTAACATCTACTATAAAGTCTATTTTTCGATACATCGACTAATCCTCCAACTCGGCATATGCTCTTTCAGTGGTTCAAGTGTATGATCAATATATTTTCTATGTCACTTATTTTAAAAATATATTAGTGTAATAAACTCATCAATTGATTTTATCATCAAAATTTGAGATTCAATAGAAGATTTTTATGAATTTTCTTATACCATTTTAAAGATATAAAATATAACTTTGCACAATAATTTAGTACTAGAGATGCACTTTAAATGATATATAATGAAAAAACAAATAAATCATAAAATTCATACAAAATAAAAAGTTTATATGGTTTTTCTCAAAAAAAAAAACACAATGTCTACTTAGCACTATATTTTAGCACTAGAGAATTATGAATCTTATAATGTGAAAAAATAAGATAATCATAAATTTTACACAAAGTAAAAGGTTCATATAGATTTTACTTGCACTATTTCAAAAATATAAAATAGTTATTTTACAAAATATTTTTAACACTAGATATGTCCTATGAATGTTGTTTTATGAAAAAAATATAATAGTCATAAATTTGCACAAAGTTGAAGAACTTATTAATATTTTTTCACAAAAAATATAAAAAATTATAAAGTTTGTACAAAGTTGGTTAGCATGGTTTTCCTCGCAAAAATTCAAAAATACGAAATATCGACTTTGCACAACATTTTAGCACTATTTCATGATTATTGTTTTGAAAAATATAATAATAAAGTTTACATAAAGTAGAAGGTTTGCATGGGCTTACTCGCACCATTTCAGAAGCGCAAAATATCGACAACACTATATTTTAATATTGAAGAAGTCATATGAATAATGTCTTATGAAAAAAAATATAATCATAAAGTTGACATAAAGTTCAAAAGTTCACACAATTTTTCTAACACTAATTAAAAAATATTAACTTTGCAAAACATTTTAGCACTACAGAAGTCTTATGAATATTGTTTCATCAAAAATATGATAATCATAAAATTTGCGTAAACTGGAGGGCTTATATGATTTTCCTAGTATTGTTTCAAAAAATAAGAAATGTCTACTTTGCACTCATAAAGTTGAAGGCTAATACAATTTTTCTTACACTGTTTCGAAAATATAAAATGCCAACTTTGTAAAACATTTTAGCACAAGAGAAATCGCATGAACCTTGTTACACTAAAAAAATATGATTGTCATCAAGTTTGAATAAAGTGAAAGGCTTGCATGATTTTATTCACATTGTTTCCAAAACGTAAAATGCTGATTTTGTAGAATATTTTAGAACTAGAGATGTCTAAGTGCATTGTTGTTTCATGAAAAATACGAGACATTCAGAAAGTTCGCATAAAATGGAAGGTTCGTACTTGTTCTAACACCATTTTGAAAGTATAAAATATCAGGCATGGTACTACTTACTATATGTTAACACTGGTAAAAATATGTGAACATTATTTTCATGAAAACTTGTGATAGTCATAAAATATGCACAAAATTAAAGGTTTACATGGTTTTCTCACATTATATCTAAAGCATAAAATATCTACAAAATATAACATTTAAACACTAAAGAAATTCTATGAATGTTGTTTTGTAGAAGGTGATAGTAATAAAGTTCGCATAAAGTAGACAGGTGACATAATTTTCCTGCACAGTTTCAAAAATACAAAACTTTGTAAGTTGATGGATGGGGTAAATTTAGTAAAAGATAATAATTATTATTACAAATATAAAAGAAACTTTCGGAGTAATTTCTTTTACGTTTAGCGACAACCCTATAGTTTTAGAATTTTTAATTCTTAAATAATGAGTACACCATTCAGCAATCTTTCTAATTTTATATTAAAAATTAATAATTTTGATATAAATAATAACTGTAAGGCAAGCTTTTAACACTAAAAGATTGTATCTTAGATGAGACCCATTTGAGTAAGACCCCCAAATCAATTGTGCCTCAAATATATATTGATGATTGGACCAAAACAGAGCAAAGGAGACAATAGATTATTTGAGAGGGCAATAAATATTTGTTTGATATATCAACTAAAGGACCAGACAAAATATCTATCACTTTTGTTCGATTTAAAACTACTTTTTAAAATAAAATCTAATCATTAGATTGCTATAAATTTTTATTAAATTAAAAATGGTTCAAATTTAGAACTAGAATTGCAATCGTTGATTTAATAATTGAAAACGGAAGTCAGTTTACTAATCGAAATTGGAACCATTGATTTAGGAATCAAAATCCATTAATCTAGAATTAGTTCGATTTCGATTTTAAATTTGATAAAATCAAAATCGTTGGCTCCAGAACCTACCGTCACGATTACTAAACCCTGAATCTTTCTAACCATTGCTCGGACTGGTACCAAATCAATCACCATTAACCCAACCTAATTAAACTAATTGGGTCTACAAGTACCGACCGTAATGTTAACCCACTTTGGGCCGAAAGGCTTTGCCCAATAAAATTAACCAAGTTTGGCCCACGAAAACTGAACCAATCAAATCCCTTACGTGGTTATATATATATATATATATATATATATATATATGATCCTCGGTTGATTCGTCCTTTCCTCCCAGAAAGATCATTTCCTCCCGGCTCTGATTTTGGCCTCTGAAACCCTAATCCGAAGCAGAAATCATCGATCTCGATGGCAGGGAACGGTCCGATCACGCAAGACTGGGAGCCCATTGTGATCCGCAAGAAGGCGCCCACCGCCGCTGCCAAGAAGGACGAGAAGGCCGTCAACGCCGCCCGACGCAGTGGAGCTGAGATCGAGACTATCAAGAAGTGTAATCCGTTGATTCATCCTAGGGTTATTGTTTTCTTTTTGAGATCTGATCAATGCTTTGATTATTGGGTTCTATGATCCTTTGTTTTTTTATGTTTTGCAGCTAGCGCTGGTATGAACAAGGCCGCTTCTAGCAGCACTTCTCTGAATACGAGGAAGCTCGATGATGAGACTGAGAATCTTACTCGTGAGTAGTATATTTCTATTTAGTATTGAGGTTTTGATTTGATCCTAATTATACATATTAGGATCTTTTCTACATGCAATTGTGTTTTGCTTCTAAATATGCAAAGTCTTGTTCATTTCATGGATTATCTTTCTTCGAAATAGGCGATTCTTTTACTTACTAAGTTGTTTTTTTGGCTTGCTAATATCTTTTAATATGTTCATGTTATTCTATTTACGTTTATGTTTGATTGCAAATGTACTACTTAGGATATTGTCTTTAGACATTTGAATTTGATTTTACACTTGCAAAATTTTGTTAATGTCATGGATCAGGGCCAATAAATAAAGAACCTATCAAGAAGATGTCATGTATTTTATTTCTTTTTAATTATTGGAATTTTGTTTCCTCGTTTCTCATATGATGTTTGAGTGCTCAATGAATGATGTATATATATTCCTATATCTCAACTCATCCTAGAAGCACCTGAACAGTTGCAGTTGTTTGCTTCTTTAAATATGCTTAAGAGAAATTTAATGTTGTCAGCATATATAACTCTTTTTTGGTCATGCTACATATTTTCTTCTGGAAGAAAAGTCATATACTTTATGTCGGTGGAACACTTAATGATATTTTTGAGTCCTTTAGGGAAAAGTGATTGGCCTTTTTTATTTGTGAAAATATCCATTTCTCAGAGGGTCTAGTCCTGGATTTTGGATAATAAAGTTGGAGTATTCCTTGGGTGTAACACAACTGAAAAAGTATCTTGCCAAAGAAATTCTCTTCTAAAGTTAAATTTCTTAACTTTCAAATAGTTGCGAAAGTTTACTTCTATCAGCAAGGGACCAAGAAGAAAAATGACTCATTTAATCAATTTGCATCTCAGTCCTAGCCATTTTCTGCCAATATTAGCATTAGTTCCTCATATTTGCAGATATCACTTTTGTTTATATTTATATTATTATTGTGTTTGGAGGAGGGGGTAGGGGAGTGGGAGCATTAATAATTAATGTGGTCTTGAAGATGATCTATCAACTGAGAAAATTAACCTGGAGCAAGCATTAAATTTATCATATTGAATGCTTATTCTGATGTAAATGGGCAGATTCAAATATTTTTGAATGGCTGTGTTGTGGTGCCTACTCTATAATTGATCTAGTCTAGTCCAATTATATTACTGTATTCAAATATATTTAAGCTTGACGATATTTATTTTTCTTCCTTCAAAAATGGAAGAGAAGCAATAATTAAGTCTCATTTCTGTTATTACCAGTTACCACATTGTAGTTGGCCTTATCACTTAGTTTTGGCAAAGTTTGGCTTGGGGGGCTTTAGCAGTTGTCTCACTAAGTTAAGGTTTCAAAAGATCAGTTGGGGTTTTATTCATGTAATCTTTATATGTGATCCAAGGTGCAATGGTCTATCTGCATTGACTTCTTCAATGGTAATTTATTGAGTTCTTGATATTGCACGATTATTGTGCTGGTAAGTATTCTACTTGTTATGACATAATCCTCATATTTATTCTTTTCATCTATTTCATAAGATGAGCGAGTGTCAAGCGAACTGAAGAAGAACATTATGCAAGCTCGACTGGGTAAGAAGTTAACCCAGGCTCAACTTGGACAGGTAACTTGTCTCTCAGTTGGATTTTTGGTCAAGTTATTTATTGCAAATTACATCTAAGACATCCATAATGCCTCAGCTAATTAATGAGAAGCCCCAAGTGATCCAAGAATATGAGTCAGGAAAGGCTATTCCAAATCAACAGATAATTACCAAACTAGAAAGGGTGCTTGGAGTGAAGCTTCGAGGTAAAAAGTAGTAAACACCCAGCATTTGCCTGCCTTGGTTAAGAGTGCTAGGGTGTTGTGTGTTTCAGTACTTTTGTCTGGCACATGCGTGTATACTTTGCAACTGATGTGTGTGTTTGTTGATGTCTGAAGTCGTATGGTTAAAATGTTATGTCCGACCTTTTCCTATTTCTTTGGCATCAATGAAACATATAATGTAGCATGTTCTTGGTTATTTTTGACGTGTAATGTGTTTGGATGCCCCATATAAGGAACGAATGGTCCATGTAGTCACTCAGATATGTTGCATATTCCTTCTATTAAGTTGCACTTGTCCATTATGTTTCATGTTCTTTTCCTGAAAAATAAAAAATTAGAAAATTTGATGTAACAAAAATCATCTGCTACACCTGTATATATGTGTTGCATTAAGAACTCAAACTTTTGCACCTTTGGGAAGTACAAAGTTTGTAGTCCAAGAATTCTGAAAACAATTTAATCGGCTTGGCAAACGTTGTTCTATTCTGCCATCAGGTGAATTAGATACATCTGGTTGCCAATTGTGATGGTTCCATCTTTAGGTATTGGATGGCTAAATGATTCGTTCGGAAAATGGGACGAATAATTTGTCCTACGGTTCTGTTTCATGTTCTGAAAATTGACAGCAAGTGATGTGTTGCAGAGAAACCAGAGTATTGTTTCCAGAATTCGATGTCAACGTCAAACCACCAGCACCATGAAGTTGGTAGTAGTTCGGTTTGCAATGCATTTAGATACATTTTACATTCGCACTCCAAATTTTTTGTCGCGTACTTGATGTTCAGATCTGCTATATTTTATATTCGGGAAAAAAGTTTTCACAAGTTGCCGAAGAAAAGGGGTGATAGTTACATCCAACTATCACCCAACATTTTAAGGGAAAACACAGAAAAAGAATGAGGAAAGAAATGAAAGTAATGAATGTTGCATCCGTCTGTCGGTCCGAGCCCATGATAAATATGGTTGGTAACCTGGAGGAGAGTACACTTGAGAGGTGAGAGCACTATTGAGTGGCTCCAAGACATTGTCTCTTGGACGTCTATGTGGAGCTAATGGAGGTGTTTATGATTTAGCGAGAAGATGTGAGTTGGGACCAGAAACAGTTGACCGTAAGTATTTCCGGAAAACTCCTGCTGCTGTTCCTGCTAACGATTTCTATAAAACCCAATCTTGTGGGTAAAAAGAATCCTATATCTCAGGTACACAATGGTGGGCAAACTAACTGTTTATGAACTTCAGTGGAAACAACAAAAAGGTTTTCCTACAGTATACCATTATATACATTATTCTGAATGATTTCTACCATCTACATGATGTTTCCTAATTATTTATATCTCATATTACTCCCTGAACAATAAAAGATGTTTCTTTTACCACACGATAACAAAGGGGAGTGTGTGTATACGCCCAATCCAACCTTCCGTTTCTTTGCAAGCTGTGTTGGGCGATCTGCCCTTTCTCATCCCATTTTTCTCTATTTTACTCTTCTTCATTTCCCTCGTTCCCATCATATGTTCCTCATTACATCTTCCTTTCTCTTAGCTTTCAGTAGCTATATATCAGGTGCTCCCGCAAGGTATGTTTGGCAATTTGGTTTCTCATCCCATTCTACTCCTCTTTCTACCTTTCCCTCGTTCCTATCATCTATTCCTCATTACATCTTCTTCTCTTTCTCCTCCCTCAACTTTCAGCAGCTAGATATCAGATGCTCCCGCAAAATCATATTTTCTTTTCAATATTGTCAGTCAAAAATTTTCATTTTGAAGTGTCGATTGTTAGATTTATGTTAGGATCTTAGTTGAGTCGAATCCTAATTATTTAGGTCGAGTCCTTAGATTGGATCTTATTGATCAATCTAGACTTGATATTAGGTCAGTTAGGAGAAGATTTGAGTCATCTGTAATAAATCAGTCCAAATCCTAGTAAGATTAAGATTCGATTGAGCTGGAGTCTGATTAGGAGTCAAGGTTGAGTAGTTAGGACTCTAGTTGATTAACTCCTAATTTTAATAGGGGATGCCACATGTAAACTCTAGCTAGCGGCCCCTACTTTAGTTAAAGGGGCCGGTTAGGGTTAGAGATTAGAGGAGGAGAAGGATTAGGAGTCTTAACCATCGGCAACCCCTAGTTAAGGCCAGCTAGGAGTTGCTTCTTAGAGAAGCAATTGGAATTGTTAGAAGTAGGAGTTGATTCTTTGAGTTGGAGTTGGAATTGGAGTTATTAGAAATAAGAGTCTTGAGTAGGAGTCCTATTATGAGTTAAAAATTTAGAAGCCTTATAAATAGCATTGTAATCAGTTACTTTTTATCGTCAACAGATCAATTATTTTTCAGCCTTTGTGTAAAACATAAAAGAGGGAGGAACCCTTATAGAGTTCCAAGAAGACCGATCCCTATAAAGATTACCTCAAGCTTAGAATTCTCAAGCGTTCTAACAATTCATTATTTCAAAGGGAAACTTATATTGTATGGGTTTTTAGTTGTTCTCAGCAATGGCATAAAGCCAAAGGCCTCGTATCAGTAACTCCTAAGGTTTTGAGTATTGTATCTTTCGAGAAAAAGGGATAAATGTATATATGAATATAAATAATTATTTATCAAAAATTTTCTTTTCACTTGTATGAATAATGAATAATTAAATCACAATCAAGCAAATAAGAATATCAATAATTTTTTAGGTGAAAAACTCCTTCAATGTGAAAGATAAAAACTATGAGACCTCTCCTGGTCCAAATCAAAATCTCCACTATAAAAAAAATTGTTCACAATAGCAAAGATTCTCAAACGAAATTGTTTCACAATAAATTCAAAATCTACAACTCAAATACTCATCAAACAGAGATAGATATTACAAAGGGTAGCTAATGTTAAGTATCAAAAAGTGTTTACCACATCCAAAAATAATCTCCATCATTCAAATTAAAGAAATACTTATATAGAACATGCTAACAAAAAAAAACAACCAAATCAAATTGATCTTCACCATTTATAATGCATAACCATAAACCTCATGCTCGTTGACAAAATTTGAACCAAATTCAATGGTTTAATACTACCGAGCAAGAAGTTGAAATAAACTGATTGGTGATAGAATAATTATTGTTCAAGAAGCCAAAACTCTATGAAGACCATCTCCAAACCAGATCTCTACCGTTCAGAATGAAGATTATTAAGCCAAAAATATCTCCACAAAAAATTAGCACTATCTGGTGAAAACTCATCGTTTGATCGTTGGAGAAAGATAGGTAGACGAATTTTAAAAAGACAGAAAATTCTCCCTCTAAGTGGTGGCTACGATTTACCTAACCCAATAACTCTCCCCCTCACGATTATGTGGAGAAATTTGTTAAATCGGCAACCAACCAATAAGTCTCAACTTTTATTTTTGGTAAAAATTTAGTGAACATATAAGAGCCATTATGATGAGTATGTAATTTCTCAAGTTCAAGCAGCTTAAAATTCAAAACATCTCGTATCCAATAGTACCTTAGATTAATATATTTTGATTTACCATGGAAAGTAGGATTCTTACTAAGATGAATTACACTCTCACTATCATAATATAATACATACCTCTTTTGTATGAATCCAAGCTCATTCATAAATTTCTTCATCTAAAGCAACTCCTTGCAAGCATCTATAGCTACAATAAACTCAACCTCCGTAGTGGATAATGTTGAATCCTATATTTTGATGATGAAATCAATTGATAAATTTATAGACATGAAAAACTTTGATCATGAACATGAACCATCACAGAGCTAATTGTCAAAGCAGAGAAGAATCATACGTGGGCCGGAGAAATATCATATCAGAGATTGAATGTTAAGTCGAAAGATTGGTCGATGTGCCGAACGATAGACTTCATGCCATGAGTTTTGATATCAGAACGGAAGGATCGGGTGTTGCGCCAAAAGATCGGATGTTGTGGGAATTCAACATATGCCGATAGATTAGGTGATACACCGAAGGTAAGGACAATGCATTGGAGGTTCAAACGAAATGTCGGATGATCAGATGATATTCCAGAATGCTGGACAATATGTTGATTACTTTGTAATTATGCTAGATATATGATTGACTGGTTAAGTCTTGATCATGGTCGTTTCGAGTGATTGTGCTAGATATGTGATTGAGTAAACTCATTCTCCAATGAGCATATATAGTGTCTCCATACAAGTAGCTATGAGACTAGCCACCTCTATCTTATGGATGTGTATATAGCACATCGGTCTATTTGATTGTCTCGATATCCCTCTCGAGCAACCTATGACCAGAAATATTTAGGATCAGTGTTTAAAGGTGAATTAGTCTCATTATCGTGATCTTATCACGATTCGATTCCCATTGCACATAGAATCAAGGACATTACAATAATATATATATATATATATATATATATATATATATATATATATATATATATATAACATATAATATAATATGAGAATATGCTAATAAATAATATGTAAAAGGATACAATGTGTTACATGTGTCATTACTCGTGTGATTGGCTTGTAGGGCACTGTGTTGGGAATCCTTAGCGGGAGCATTCTGGTATAGGTGCCCTACAAGCTAATCACGTGAGTGATGGTATATGTGACATGTTGCGCGATCTTTTGCTTATGATTAATATTAGCATTTCTCATTATATATATATATATATATATATATATATATATATATATATATATATATATATATATATATATATATGTCCTAGGTTCTATGCAATGAGAATTGGATTGTGATGAGATCATGATAATAAGACCAATTCACCCTTAAACACAGATCCTAAATAATCCCCGTCATAGGTTACTCAAGAGAGACATTGAGATCACCGGACAGACCAGTGAACTATATATCCATCCATATGATGGAAGAGCTGGTCTCATAGCCACTTGTGTGGAGACACTAAGGATATAATACAAGTGCTCATTGGAGAATGAGTTCACTGATTGATCCGCTTATAGAATGTTGTATGGTTGATGATACCTAATGTCAGATAGCGATTTCATAGTCCTAGTTGTGTATATGATACTTTGACTTGAGATATTAAGGATACCTTATTTGAGTACTCCTTTGATGCTAGACTTACAGGTTTGGAAAGTTCCAGACCTAATACGATTGGTTATCGGGATTGGTTGCCAACCTTACGAAAGTAATTAAGTGTCACTAAAGGATCATCCACTCTCGGTATCATAAGAGGAGTATCTCATATGTGCTTGCTCAAATAAATACCTAGCTAGGGTCATTCGGATTAAGAGAGAAAGAGTTCTCCAGTAGAATTCGATTAGAGTAAGATAAACTGATTCCGTATGTGACATGATAGTACCATGTCCAATATACTGCCTCTGGGATATTAGTTGGATGAAGGATTATAAATACGTAGTAACTGTGAATAGACAGATTCGATGGATTTGATCCCCCTGTACCGTCTGTGGACTATGGCGTAGTGGCCTAGTATGTCCATAGTCGATGAGTCAAGTGAATTATTATGAAGATAATAATTAGTTTTAATGGGAGCGACTCGACTCAATTATTGGGCCTAGAGGGTTACATATATATGGTGGATGCTTAGAATAGAGGATGGGATGGAGATTAGCCCCAATTAGAGGCCTTATGCTAATGGGCTCCTTGCTTAAGGCCCAATTAGAGGCCTAAGGAGATTATTGAATAGAGATCAAATAATACAAGGTTAGTGTGTAATTGTATGAAGATCTAATACCCACTAAGGCAGGAGCCCTAAGGTTTTGGTGGCTCTCTATAAATAGGAGGCGAGACTCATGGTTGATAGGTTACAATTTTGGCCTCTCCTTCCTATTCTCCTCCCTCTCTCTACGTAAAAGTTATGAGATCAGATTGGAAGAGTTTTGTTGTCGAGATCCATCGTGTGGATACCACTAGAGAGGAGGATGCTTGACCTCCTTTATCCTCTCCATCCAGATCTGAAAATATAGGGATATACGATCTCCCTAGGTAATCAATCTATCACTTAACACAATTTTATCAGTTTTTATAATTTTCTCGTGACCCACAATTTTTTACATGATGATTTAATCTACGTGGAAAACTAGTTTTTGTTTTGATTTTCACTACGCATATGCTACTCCGGTGAGGTTTCCCAATAAGCATCACATGCATAGTGAAAGATCGAAACAAAATTGGTTTTCCACATATATCAAAATCATCATGCAAAATTAATTATCCACACGATAGATCGCTGCAGCGATACTCCTCCAATCACAGTCCCAAGTCTCGTAACTCTTGGACAGAGGGACGGAGTATAATAGGAGGGGGTGGCCAAAGGTGCAGTCTATCACATAAGAGTTGCTCCTGTCTCTTATTTATAGAAAGCCACTAAAAACCCTAAGGATCATGCCTTAGTTGTATTGGATCTCTTTTCACTGACCAACTAATTTTAGATTATTCGATCTCTATCCAATGATCTCCTTTGACCTCTAATTTGGTCTTATATAGGGAGTTCATCAATGTCGGGTCTTATCTAATAAGAAAATGGGCTAATTGGATAACTCATATCCAATCCTCTATTCGGTGAAGCATCCACCATATGTTTGTGACTCTCTAGGCCCAATACCGAACTGGCCTTGGGTTCTACCTATCAGAACTCCTTCAGACTCAATGAATTATTATCTTATAATAATTCACTTGACTCATCGATTATGGACGTACTAGGCCATTATGTCATAGTCCTCAGATGGTACAGAAGATCTTATCTATTGGAATTGTTTGTCCTCAGTTATCATGTATTTATAATCCCTCATCTATCTAATGTCCCATAGATTGGATATCGGGCATGGTATTGACAAGCCACATATGGAATCCATCTAAGTCTCGCTCTAATCGGATTCTCCCAGAGAATTCATTTTCTCTCAATCCGACAAACCTGATCAAAGATTTACCTGAGTGCGAGCATGTAGGATATTTCTTTTATAATATCGAGAGTAGATGATATTCTATTGACACTCAATAGCCTTCGTAAGGTTGGTTACTAATCCCGATAATCGATTGTACCAGATCTAAAACTTTTCAGATATGTAAATCCAGCGTTAAAGAAAAGAGTACTCAAATAAGACATCCTTGGTGTCTCAAGTCTAAGGACCAGAAACACAACTAGGACTACAGAATCGTTGTTTGACATTATATATCATTAACCATATAACATTACAAAAATAAATCAATCAGTAAGCTTATTCTCTAATTAACACATGTAATGTATCCTTAGTGTCTCTATATAAGTGGCTATTAGACCAGTTGCCTCTATCATATGGACGGGTATACAGCACTCTGATCTGTCTAGTTGTCTCAATGTCTCTCTCAAGCAACCTAGGACTGGGATTCTATAGGATCTATGTTTAGAGATGAATTAGTCTCATTATTATGATCTCATCATGATTTGATTCCTATTGTATAGAACCAAGAGCATCATAATATATATATTCAATAGATAATATAATGTGATAATATGTTAATAATAATGTAAAAAGACCGTGTAACATATCACACATGTCATCACTCACGTGATTGACTTGTAGGACACCTATAACCAGCAATCTCTCACTTAACCTAAAGCCAATCACCTATGTGTCTGATCTCCATCAGGCCCCTGTGACGCTCAAAGACAATCTGAGCCAACGACTTTGTAAGTGGATCTGTAATGTTATTTTCGGATGAAACTCTTTCCATTGTTATATCTATCTGGGCTATGATCTCTCCAATTAAGTGGAACCTTCTTAGAACGTGTTTTGACTTTTGATGAGACATGGGTTCCTTTGTTTGAGCGATCGTCCCCTTGTTATTGTAGTATATGGGAATTGACTCCACGCTGCTCGATACAACTCCCAAATACCTAATGAACTTCTTCATCTACACTCCTTCCTTTGCTGCTTCTGATGCAGTAATGTGTTCTGCCTCTGTGGTCAAGTCAGCAGTACTACACCTCTATTTAAGATAAAATCATATCTTAAGTTTGACTTGCTATCATCAATGTTGGACTGGAAACTCGAGTTTATGTAGCTCTCAATCTGAAGGCTACCTTCTCTATATACTAGTAAAAGATTCTTAATCCTTCTTAAGTACTTAAGGATATACTTTATTGTCTTCCAATGTTCTAAACCTAGATCTGTTTGATACCTGCTCATGACACTTAGAGCATACACTATATCAAGCTTGGTACAAAGCATAACATACATGATATACCTTATCGCTAAGGAATAGGGTATCTTATCCATATCCGCCCTTTCTTTAGGAATCTTTGGGGGCATACTCCTAGAAAGTGATATTCCAGATCTCATCAATATGAGACCTCTCGTGGAATTCTCTATGCCAAACCATTTGATAATAGAGTCTATATATCTAGACTAGGACAAGCCAAGCATCCTCTTGGATCTATCTCTATAGATTTAGATCCCCAAAATATAGGATGCTTCCCCTAAGTCCTTCATAGAGAAGTTTCTGGATAGCTAAGCTTTTACTATGAAAAGCATTCCTATATCATTCTTGATGATCAGAATGTCATCCATATATAACACTAAGAAGGTGATAGCGATCCCACTTACCTTCCTGCATACAAGGCTCATCTTCGTTCTTAACAAAGTCATAAAATTTGATCGTCTTATTAAATCTTATGTTCCAACTTTGGGAGGCTTGCTTCAGTCCGTAGATGGACTTGAGCAACCTGCATACTTTATCTATACTCTCTCTAGATACGAGTCCCTTTGGTTATATCATATACACATTCTCCTCGAGGTTGCCATTGAGGAATATAGTTTTCACATCCATCTATCAGATCTAATACTCATAGTGCGCTGCAATAGTTAAAAGAATTTTGATGGATTTAAGCATGGCTATGGGTGAAAAGGATTTGTTATAGTTAACTCATTACCTTTGATGATATCCTTTAGCCACCATCCTTGTCTTATAGTTCTCCACCTTTTCATCTACTCTAATCTTCTTCTTGAAGATCCATTTATAGCCATTGAGTATGATACCCTCTAGTGCATCCACAAGGTTCCAAACATTATTGGAGTACATGAAATCCATTTTAGGATTCATAGCTTCTTGCCACTTCCTAAAGTCTATACTCATAATAGCCTCCTTGTAGGTCTGAGGATCAACATTCTAAGAATCCTCTCTACTGATATGTCTCACATATCTATTAGGAGGGTAAGATACTCTACTAGGCTTATGTAAAGTTAGAACTTGTGTATTAGACTCGGAGTTTGGAATGGTGCTTAAGCTAGGTTCTCCAACCTCGCTCAACTTTATCTCACTCCTACTATTTCCGCCAAGAATGTATTTATTCTTAAGAAACACAGTCCTCTTGGCAACTACCTTTAAAATTAAATCATAGTAATCAATTTCATAATCAATGATATTGATTAAAATTTCTTAATTTCATAAAAGTTAAACTATAATTTTCTTGACATGATATAAACTAGAATTATGAGATTTATAAAGGTCAGAACTATCAAAAGAATACATAAAGAAATATCCAATTTATGAATGATACCAGGAAAAGAGAAAGATGAATGAAATTTGAGAAGAAAGAAAGAATCAGAATCGAGTTCTAGAAAAGAAATAAACTCACGTTCGAACTTATATAAAACAAATATAAATAGCTCACTACCAAGTTTAAAGTCATAAGAGGATACAAAAAATTTACTATCTCAAAAAAATTAAATAAGGATACATAACTGAATCAAAAGACTCATCACTTAAAGAAATATCCAAGAGATATAGAGTTTTAAAGAGACCCCGAAGAGCTTCTGCCAATATAAATCATGTGCTAAACTTTTTTCTAATCCTAAAACTCCAAAATAAGTACGAATGCATAAAACAACCCTTCATGCATAGAGAACTAAGAAATTAAGTGCTTTACATCTGTTAACTAACCCATTTAATCTATTTTTTGATTATGAAGAAAAGCATCTTAAAACAACTTTAACTTCGACCTTCCAAACCATCTATTAATGAAGCAACTTTAACTTTCTCTAGTGAAAATGCTGAGAGGTTTGGATAAAAGGATGAGACAAGCATTGTGAGTTGCAGAGAATACCATTGGATCAACAAGATTTACTTGAGCTAACTGTAGCAAAGTAGGCACTCCCGTGTCAATCTCTCCTAATTGAAAAAGACGTCCTCAAGTCCTCATTTGAACCATCACTATGATAGGGAGTTAAATCAACTACATTGAATGTTGAGGACGCCCCAAAATCTTCAAGTAGCTTGATCTCACCAATATTCTTGTCGATTTTCTTAAGTATATTGATTGGGTCATGAGTTTTGGTTTCAATTTCCTAAATTTGTTTGTTGGTAACCTCTCCTTTCTTAGATAAATCCAGATCAAATCATCTGTATTAAACTCTTTATATTTTCTGTGTTTGTTTTCAGCTTGCTGGTACCTCTCATCATCAATTTTCTCATGTAACTTATTTATCTGCTTAGTCCTCTCATCAGTAATTTTACCTAATTGCTTATTTATAGAATGAGGAGCCAATTCCAAAGGAACTATTAGATTGGCCCTTAGAATATGATCTACGTGATGCTGGTTGTTTCTCAAAAGTAGAAGGTTATGTAGGATCTCTTATGGTATAACATCTTGGAACTCCTCTAGGAATGGTTTCATGATTGCTGGTGGCTCATTATGTTGTTCATTCTTAATTAAATTTAAATGATTTATATGATTGGCCCTCAGAATAAGATCAACGTGATGCTGGTTATTTGCCAAAGGTGGAAGGTTATATGGGATCTCTTCTGATACAATATCTTGGAACTCCTTCATGATTGGTTTCATGATTGTTGGTGGCTCCTTATGTTGTTCATTCTCCTCTGCTATTACTAGAGCCAAAACATATCCACCCATTTCTAATTCACTTTTGCATTCACCACATGACATAAAAGATAAACTATGATTAACATAAGTAACCTCTTCATCATCATCATCATATTTTGGATCATTATTGACTTTATTTCCTTCTCCATCACTATGTTCTTCTACAAATGTAGCAATCCTCTTATTTAAACAATATGAAGCAATATGTCCAAGACCATGACATACGAAGCATTTTTGGTCATTTGGTGTAGATGAATTAGGTGGTTGTTTGCAGCAGCTGATCTTTCACCCTTTTCTTGCACCTTCGACACCACTTTACTTTGGAGAGTAGGCTTGAAATTTTCTCTTTTCATATATCTTTTAACCTATATCAAGAACCCTTTTTATAGATTTTGAGAAAAATCTCTTGCCTATAGTTGTCAGGTAAATATTTTCTTTTTAACTCTCTTTTCATTTTCTCTCATGTCATGATTTTACTCTTCCCTTCATGTTCTCTTTGCTTCTTGAGATTTTTGCATAAAAAATATGTATACCTTCTGAGTTTTAGGGCCACAAGCTTTAACCTTCTTTTGTTCTAGTAGTTCATGAAAATCAAATATTATTTACACCGTATTAAGCCATTCAATAAAGTCATCAAAATCGATACTACCTTTAAACTCTAGAATATCCAACTTTGGGTTATAGTTGTTCTGCCACTCATTTTAGTCTCTACACCTTGAATGAAATCTTCCTAACTCTCTTGGGTAATGAGTTATATCATCAACATAACCAAACTTTTGGCAATCATTTTTATGTTGATTATTTTTACTCCGAAGTTCTTCAAACCTAAAAAGCAACATAAAATCTAAAAACTAAGTGAGAACCTCTATAACATAGAAATAATTATCTTAAATATTTTACTAAAATTATAAATAAGTTAAAAATAAAAAATTTTATGATTTCTTCTATTTGTAGTGATGATGGTGGTAAACTTAAAAATCATGATTTTCATGAATTTTATGATTTGAATGGGTATGACTATAATTTCTCCACTCTAAGAAATCCATAATAAAATGGAGTTGTTACAAGAAAGAATATATGCTTATAAGAGATGACAAGGACCATGTTTTATGAATATAGCCTACCAAAATACTTTTAGATCGAAGTCGTTAACACGATATGCTATGTCATGAATAAGGTTCTTATAAGATCTTAGCTATCTAAAACTCCCTATGAATTATAGACTAATAAAAGTGCTAACATTTTGTATTTCAAAATTTTTGGATGTAAATATTTTATTTTAAATAAAAATGATGTCTTAAGAAATTTAATGCAAAATTAGATAAAAATATTTTTCTTGGATATTCGTCTATCTCTAAAGTTTATTGAGTTTTCAATGAAAGATCCTTGGTTATTGAGGAATATATTCATGTTGTTTATTATGTATCTCTCAAAGTTTAGAAAAATAGTTTTGATGATGATTGAATTTGAATGAGAATTCACATTCCCTTAACAACTTGGATATATCTACTTTTAAAGAAACCTTACTAAGGGAATAAAAGTATATAAATGCACATTCTAAGGAGCTAATTATTGAATATCAAAAAGTATTAAAACTCATTTATTATTAAAAATATCTATGTAAATAATATATTTTTATCTCAAATTGAGCCTAAATGCATATATGATGCTCTCAAAGATGACTCATGAGTCTCAGTAATGCATGAAGAGTTATATCAATTTTAAAGAAATAAAGTTTGAATACTTATTTTTAAATCTAGTGATCATCTCGTGATTAACACTAAATGAGCCATTAGCAATAAACAAGATGAATAAAGTATCGTGGTTCAAGACAATGCTATATTAGTAGCCAAATGTTTTAATGAAGAAGAAGATATATATTTTGATAAAACCTTGGCTCCTATGGCTAGACTTGAAGTCATAAAGATACTTCTAGCTTATATATATTTTATAAAGTTTAAATTATTTCAAATGGACATCAAAAGTGATTTTCTTAATGGTTTTCTTTTCAAAGAAGATTTTGTTGAGCAACCATCAGGATTTATATTTATAAATTATCTAAGACTTTTATAGGTTGAAGTAAGCCTTTAGGGCTTGATATGAGAGACTTAGCTCATTTTTTATTCTAAATAATTTTTAAAAGACAAGGTTGACACCATATTATTTATTAAATATTTTAAAAATATTTTTTATTATTTAAATTTATATTGATGATATTATTTTTGGTTCTACAAATGAGTCATTTTATGAATATTTTGCCAAGAATATGAGCTAAGAATTTAAAATGAGTTTGATGAATGAATTGATATTTTTTTCTAGGATTACAAATTAGGTAACTAAATGATGAAATTTTTATTAGTCAAGCAACCTCATACTTACTCACCCTTCCTTTAGCGCGGGCAAAATTGTGTCAAGGATATACACAATTTTTTTTGTCATGAGAATAATTCTCAAATTACAGAGCCAATCCGTGTAGTTTGGACTACTGAGGCGATTGACATCAAGTATGCTATCTATGGGGTTTGCAAGTGACATGTTTTTGACAAACAAAATATAGCATAAATGAAAAACATACAAATTTTACAAAAAAAGAAACAATCAAGATATAGAGTTCTATTTTAATCTACTCCTACTATTTTTCTGGTTAATCACACAACACTCTCAGCATATGAAACGAATGTCTCCAATAGACTTCTAGTGGGGATCAGAATCTAATAAGCATGGATGCCAATTCTATGCTTCTTCATATTCGCTAGTTATTTGAGGAACAAGAAAGAACTCAAAGATATGAGTATCTAAGAGTCTCTTCCAACCCAAGATCACAGAGGAGAATTAGTAACTATGTCCTGAGGATGACAAAGTGGATTAAGAAGCTCATAAGTCTAAGAATAGTCATAGAGGATAACTTGTGTGTTGATATTATACATTAGTCCTTACTAGATTTCTTTTCTTAGTTTATTATGAACTTTAATATGAAAAAGTTTGAGGTGCATCTTCCTAAGCTACTCAATATGTTGAGAGAAGCTGAGAGCACCATCAAGAAAGAGAAGCTAGTTCTCTATTTTGGTGAGACTAAGAAGAAAATGAAGGTTGATAAGTCCCTTAAGAAGGGCAAGGGCAAGGGCAGACCGGGCAAGGGAACGATTGCTAAGAAAGTCTAGGCAAAGGATAAAGGTCAGTGCTTCAACTATAATAAAGACGGGCATTGGAAGAGGAACTACAAAGAGTTTCATATATAGAAGGCAAAAAGCTTTGAGAAGCTTCGAGTACATTCATGATCAATCTCCATTTGTTAGATTTTTATGATAACACATAAGTATTGGATACCAAGAGCACTTATTATATCTGTAATTCATTGCAGGGTTTAGAAAGACCTAGGAGACTGGCGAGAGGGAGATGGATCTTAAGATAGGCAATGGAGCAAGAGTTGTTATAGCTGTCATTGATGAGGTCACCATACATATTCCTGGTGGAGCTACTATTGCATTAGATGTATGTTATTATGTTCCCTCTATTATCAAAAATATTATTTTCATTTCATGTTTAACAGTTATAGGATATAAATTAGTTTTTGAGAATAATAATTATTCATTAATTTTGGATGATGAGATCATCACCAGAGTACGTTGCATAATGATTTATATATGCTAGACATTACTCTACATATCATGAATGTAATTATATCCAATAGGAAATGAGATGAGGTGAACATTACATACCTATGACATTATAGGCTAGGTTATTTCCATGAGGAAAGGATTCAAAAGTTGCAAGATAGATAGTTAGATCTATTTGATTATAAGTCGTATGTAACTTATGAACCTTTCCTTCATGGAAAGTTAACCAACTCTCCAGTTAAATAAATTTAAGAGAGAACCACTGAGTTATTAGAACTCATATATAGTGATGTGTATGGTCCTTTGTCGACTCAGGTCATAGGTGGCTAGTCCTATTTCTTTACTTTCACTAATGATTTCACTAAGTATGGACACATGTACTTGATTAAGTATAAGTTCAAGGCCTTCGAGAAATTTAGAGAGTATAAGAAAGAAATAGAAAACCAGACTAGAAAGAGTATTAAGTCTCTTTGATCAGAGTACTTGAGTATAAAGTTTACCCATTTCCTTAGGAACTATACCTATTTCCTTAGGGACTATAGGATTACGTCCTAATAGACATTTCCTTATATGCCACAGCTCAATGGTGTATCAAAAAGGAGGAATCACACACTATTAAAAATGGTATGGTCCATGATGAGTTTCGTCGATGAAACTATCTCATTCTATGGATATGCCCTGGAGACCACAGCTTACCTTCTGAATAGAGTTCCATCTAGGTCGATAGTGTCTACACTATATGAGATATGAAAAAGGAAAAAGCTTGATCTTAAGGTTGTTAACATTTGAGGCTATCCCACCCACATTAGAAGACACAACCATGATAAGTTGGAATCAAGGGTGAAGTAGTGCAAGTCCGTGGGATACCGTAAGAAAACTTAGGGGTATTATTTCTATCATCCCACGGAATAGAACGTCTTTATTGCTAAGAGGGTATTATTTTCTGAGAATGAATACATTCTTGATGGAAACAATGGAAGTGTGATAGAGTTGAGCGAGGTTGGAGAACCTAACTCAAGCACCATTTTGGAGGTTGTGTCTGTTCAGATACGTAGCACACAAATTCCAATATGCAAGCTAGTAAGAGTATCACAACACTCTCCTAAGAGATATGTGGGATATATCAGTAGAGAGGACACTTAGGAGGTTGATCCTCAGACCTTTGAGGAGGCTAATATAAGTATATATTTTGGGAAGTGGTACAGAGCCATGAATTCTGATATAGATTCTATATACTCCAACAAGGTTTGGAACCTTGTTGTTGCATATGAATTTTTAAGAAAAAGATCAGAGTAGATGGAAATATGGACCCTATAAAGCAAGGCTGGTGGCTAAAGGGTATCATCAATGACAAGTAGTTGACTATGATGAAACCTTCTCACTCATAGCCATGGTAAAATCCATTAGAATTCTTTTGGCTATTACTGCATACTATGACTATGAGATCTGATAGATGAATGTGAAAATTATGTTTCTTAATGGAAACCTCGAGGAGGAGGTGTAAGTGATACAGTCTGAGGGATTCATATCGAAGAAAAGTCTAGATAAGATGTGCAAGTTGCTTAGGTCCATCTATCGACCAATGCAAGCTTCTTGAAGTTCGAACATAAAATTTAATGAGGTGATCAGATCTTATAACTTTATTAAGAATGAAGATGAACCTTGTGTATACAGAAAGATAAATTGGAGCACTATCATCTTCTTGGTGCAATATGTGAATGACATCATGATCATTAGGAATGATATAGCAATACTCCCCATTGTTAAGGGTTGGCTATCAAACATTTCTCTAGAAAGGACTTACGGGAAGTATCCTACATTTTGGAGATTCGGATCTATCGAGATAGATCCAAGAGGTTGCTTGGTTTGTCCCAGTATTGGTCCATAGACTCCATTGTCAAATGATTTGGCATGAAAAATTTTAAAGGAGGTCTCATACCGATAAGACATGAAGTATCACTTTCTAGGAGTATGTTCCCAAAGACTCCTAAGGAAAGGATAGACTTGGATATAATACCCTATGCCAATGTACTAGACTTGGCATTATATGCATGTTATTACGTTCCCTCTATTATTAAAAATATTATTTTTTTATGTTTGATAATTATGGGATATAAATTAGTTTTTTAGAACAATAGTTGTTCATTAATTTTAGATGATGAGATCATCACCAGAGTATGTTGCATAATGATTTATATATGCTATATATTACTCCACACATCATGAATGTAATTATATCCAAGAGGAAATGAGATGAGGTGAACAGTGTATATCCGTGGCATTGTAGGCTAGGTCATTTCCAAAATGGAAGAATTCAAAAGTTGCTGAAAGATGGTTACTTAGATCCATTTAATTATAAGTCATATGTAACTTACGAATCTTGCCTTTATAGAAAGTTAACCAACTCTCCATTTAGATGAATTTACGAGAGAGCCATTGAGTTATTGGAACTCATACATAGTGATGTGTGTGGTCCTTTATCGACTCAGGCCATAGATGGTTAGTCGTATTTCTTTACTTTCATTTTTGATTTCACTAAGTATAGACATATGTGCTTGATGAAGTACAAGTTCATGGCCTTCGAGAAATTTAGAGAGTACAAGAATGAAGTAGAGAACTAGACTAAAAAGAGTATTAAGACTCTTTAATCGGATCGAGGAGGAGAGTACCTGAGTACAAAGTTCACATTTCTTTAGAGACTATGGGATTATGTCCTAATGGACACCTCATTATATGCCATAGCTCAATGGTGTATCAAAAATAAGGAATCATACACTATTAAATATAGTATGGTCTATGATAAGTTTCACTGACCTACCCATCTCATTCTAGAGATATGCCTTGGAGACCACAGCTTACCTTCTGAATAGAGTTCCATTGAGGTCGATAGTGTCTACACTATATGAGATATGGAAATAGAAGATGTCTGATCTTAAGGTTGTTAATATTTGGGGCTACCCTGCCCACTTTAGGATTCACAATCTTGACAAGTTAGAATCAAGGATAAAGCGGCGCAAGTTTGTTGGATACAATAAGGAAACTTCAAGGTACTATTTCTATTATCCTAAAGACTAGAAGGTCTTTGTTGCTAAGAGGGTATTGTTCCTTGAGAAGGAACACATTCTTGATGGAGAATGTTTGGCATGAAAAATTTTAAAGGCTTGTCCCAATCTAAGTATATAGACTCCATTGTCAAAAGGTTTGGCATGAAAAATTTTAAAGGAGGTCTCATACCGATAAGACATGAAATATCACTTTCTAGGAGTATATCCCCAAAGACTCCTAAGGGAAGGGTAGACTTGGAAGTAATACCCTATACCAATGTACCAGACCTAGCATTATATACATGTTATTACCTTCCCTCTATTATCAAATATATTATTTCCATTTCATGTTTGGCAATTATGGGACATAGATTAGTTTTTGAGAATAATAGTTGTTCATTAATTTTGGATGATGACATCATCACCAGAGTATGTTGTATAATGATTTATATGTGCTAGACATTATCCATATATAAAAAATATAATTATATCCAAGAGAAAACGAGATGAGGTGAACAGTCCATACATGTGGCATTATAGGCTAGATCATTTCCATGACGGAAGGATTCAAAAATTGTTGAAAGATAGATACTTAGATCTATTTAATTATGAGTCATACACAACTTGCGAACCTTGCCTTCATTGAAAGTTAATTAACTCTCTATTTAGATGAATTTGAGAGAGAACCACTGAGTTCTTAGAACTCATACATAGTGATATGTGTGGTCCTTTGTCAACTAAGGCCATAGGTGATTAGTCCTATTTCTTCACATTCACTATTGATTTCACAAAGTATGGATAAATATACTTGATGAAATACAAGTTCGAGGCCTTCGAGAAATTCAAAGAGTACAACAATGAAGTAGAGAACCAGACTGGAAAGAGTATTAAGACTCTTTAAACGGATTGAGGAGGAGAGTATTTGAGTATAAAGTTCACCCATTTCCTTAGGGACTATGGGATTATGTCCCAATGGACACCTTCTTATACACCACAACTCAATGGTATATCAAAAAGGAGGAATCACATAATATTTAATATAGTATATTCCAAGATGAGATTCGTCGACCTACCCATCTCATTCTAGATATATACCTTGGAGACCACAGTTTACCTTCTGAATAGAGTTCCATCTAGGTCGGTAGTATCTACACTATATGGGCTATGAAAAGGGAAGAAGCCCAATCTTAAGGTTGTTAACATTTAGGGCCACCCTGCTTATATTAGAAGACATAACATTGACAAGTTGGAATCAAGGGCGAAGCGGTGCAAGTTCATGGGATACCATAAGGAAACTTAGGGGTACTATTTCTATCATCCCAAGGACTACAAGGTCTTTGTTGCTAAGAGGGTATTGTTCTTTGAGAAGGAACATATTCTTGGTGGAAACAGTAGGAGTGTGATAGAGTTGAACGAGGTTGGAGAACCTAGTTCAAGCACTAGTTTGGAGGCTAAGTCTGTTTAGATACATAGCACACAAGTTCTAATACATAGGCTTGTCAAAATATCATACTATCTTAAGAGATATGTGAGACATATCAGTGGAGAGAACACTTCGGAGGTTGATCCTCAGACCTACAAGGAGGCTAATATAAGTGTATATTTCGGAAAGTGGTATGAAGCCATGAATTCTGAGATAAATTCTATATACTCCAACAAGGTTTAGAACCTTATTGTTGCATATGGATTTTCAAGAAGAAGATCAAAGTAGATGGAAAGGTGGACCCGATAAGATAAGGCTGGTAGCCAAAGGGTATCATCAAAAGTAAGGAATTGATTATGTTGAAACCTTCTCACCCATAGTCATGGTAAAATCCATTGGAATTATTTTGGCTATTACAGTACACTATGACTACGAGATCTGATAGATGAATATGAAAATTACATTCCTCAATGGAAACACCAAGGAGGAGGTGCAAGTGATACAGCTTGAGAGATTCGTATCCACGGAAAGTCCGAATAAGGTGTGCAGATTACTCAGGTCCATCTATTAACTAAAGCAAGCTTCTTGAAGTTCGAACATAAGATTTAATAAGGCGATTAGATCTTATGACTTTGTTAATAATGAAATGAACCTTGTATATATAGGAAGGTAAATGAGAGCACTATCACCTTCTTAGCACAATATGTGAATGATATCATAATCATTGGGAATGATATATGAATACTCTCCACTGTTAAGGCTTGGCTATCAAACACTTCTCTATAAGGGACTTAGTAGAAGCATCATACATTTTGGAGATTCGGATCTATCTAGATAAATCTAAGTGGTTGCTTGGCTTGTCTCAATCTAGATACATAGACTCCATTGTCAAAAAATTTGGCATGAAAAATTTCAAAGGAGGTCTCATACCGATTAAACATGAAATATCACTTTCTAGGAGTATGTCCCTAAAGACTCCTAAGGAAAGGGTAGACTTGAATATAATACCCTATGCCAATGTACTAGACTTGGCATTATATGCATATTTTTACATTCCCTCTGTTATCAAAAATATTATTTTCATTTTATGTTTGACAATTATGGTTTATAAATTAGTTTTTGAGAACAATAGTTATTCATTCATTTTGGATAATGAGATCATCACCAGAGTACATTGCATATTGATTTATATATGTTAGATATTACTCTACATATCATGAATGTAATTATATCTAAGAGGAAATGAGATGAGGTGAATAGTACATACTTATGGCATTGTGGGTTAGATCATTTCTGTGAGGAAAGGATTCAAAAGGTGTTGAAAGATGGATACTTAGATGCATTTGATTATGAGTTATATGCAACTTACAACCTTACCTTCATGGAAAGTTAACCAACTCTCCATTTAGATGAATTTGAGAGAGAACCACAGAGTTATTATAACTCATACATAGTGATGTGTGTAGTCCTTTGTTGACTTAGGCAATAGGTGATTAGTCATATTTCTTTACTTTCACTATTGATTTCGCTAAGTATGGACATATGTACTTGATGAAGTACAAGTTCAAGGCCTTCGAGATATTCAAAGAGTATAAGAATTAAGTAGAGAACTAGACTAGAAAGAGTATTATGACTCTTTGATCGGATATAGTAGGAGAATACTTAAGTACAAAGTTCACCCATTACCTTAGGGACCATGGGATTATGTCCCAATGGACATCTCCTTATATGCCATAGTTCAATGGTGAATAAAAAAGGAGGAATCATACACTATTAAATATGGTATGGTCCATGAGGAGTTTCATCGACTTGCCCATCTCATTCTAGGGATACACCCTAGAGACCACAACTTATCTTTTGAATAGAGTTCTATCTATGTTAGTAATGTCTACACTATATGAGATATAAAAAAGAAAGAAGTCAAATCTGAAGGTTGTTAACATTTGGGGTTACCCTGCCCATGTTAGAAGACACAACCTTAACAAGTTGGAATTAAGAGCAGAGTGGTGCAAGTTCATAGGATACTATAAAGAAACTTGGGGTACTATTTCTCAGCCGACTACCACTCTCCCTACTACATGTGGATAATGAAGAATTAAGGAGTTCTTTTATGTTCACTATAAGATGGTGCGCAAAGCTACGAAGAAGGTGCACCAAAGTTGTGAGTTTTTGCTATTGTTTGAGGAGCATCGCTGCATCGATCAACTATGTGAAATATGCTAGAGAGGAGAACATCTAATCTCCTTTATCCTCTCCTATTAGATCTGAAAGTTTAAGGAATATACGATCTCTCTAGATAATATATCTCACATGATTCGTAGTTTTTGGTTTTGTGATTTTCTCGCACACCATTGTCATTGTCAAAGTAGCAATTAGAAAGTTTATGTAAAGTTCATAATCAAAGTATTTATGTAAAGTTTTCAAGTTTTATTTTCTTAAACTTGCCAAAAATCATGATAATAACTTATTCAAGTTCAAATCATCAAATTATCAAAATCACTTTTATAGTTCAAGAGTTTTATATAAAATAACATAATTGATTCATTAATCTCTTTTTAAAAAATTTATAAGATAATTTTTTTAAAAAAAGAATATATATTTTTTTATTTCATACAAACATGCCTTTGTCTTTTAAGCCAAATAGAAACATACATCATCATTTAAAATCAAAAAAGAATTTTTATTATAGCAAAGATCAATAAGCGATAAATCACAAGATCATCATGCATAATTTTGACATATAAACTTATTAAGCATGATCACTATGCATCATTAAATTATCAAGCATGATTTCATTGAACATAAAACATCTTCAATCAAAATTAAAAAGTAATATAAAAATCATCAAGATATACATTATTGTTTCTTAAAAGCATAGAAAGGATTTATCTTAAGCATTAGATTTAAGTCTAACATTTTGTTTCTTTATCATAAAACATGTAATTTTCATGATCAATATAAATTTTCAAAATTTCTAGAAAATGAAGCATGATTTTTCCCTCCCTTTTCTATATTGTTCTATGCTCAAATTCTATCATTCAATAATAATCATTTATCATACTACCCATACACTATCATAGCATTTAAATCATGTAACATAAAATTAATCATTCATCAAGGATATTTTACTTAGCCAAAAACATCATAATATTTAAGTCATTCAATGATAGCCTTTGCATTTAAACCAACAAATATTCAAGCTAATGATTTTGAATCTATCATAAAAATCTTTATTTTATAAATTTGAGTTTAGATAAAGTTTCTAATTCATTTTTATACTAGCATGCCAAAGTTAGAGTGATCAAGATTAATGAGTTATCCAAAGATTCAATACTAATGATTTTATTTCAATAATTTTTGTTATTACTTAGGCTAGTGAGCTTTGAAAGAATATTAGATCTCAAGTCATGTGCCTTGAGCATCTACTTTCAAAACATTACTTAGTGCTCCTAACTTTGTTAGGAGGTAACTTTATATTATGGGAGGTTTTGATTTAGGTAGTCATTTGAGTTTGGGTCATTCATGATATGTTCTTCCCATTTTCTCTAATGGCTTAAGGTTGTTTATAGTTCCTTTAAGAATCTAAATTAATTTATGTAGACTATAATTTCTAAATGAATAATTATAAGCAAAGTGACTATATTTACCAAAAAATTATATTTGTTTTTTAGCAAAGAGTGTAATATGAGTCTTCTAATGAGAATAGTTAGCTTTTGGTGAGTCTCACTCACAATGCTAATACTTTCATGATCATGACCCTTATCAACCGGGATCATGTTTAGAGATACAATGTCTATATTAAGCCTTTTTTGAGTTTGTTATAGTATGTCATTTTCTTGTTTAATTATTTCTAGTGACTCATACTTAGAACAAGAAAAATGTGATGTTGATGCATCATTCAAGATTTCATATTTAGTGCATGTTATGTGTGATAGTGATGTATCATACATTTGTTCAAATTTACTAACTAAATCATGTTCTTTCTGAAGTAATTTATAGAAGTTGCTAATCATTCTAAATTTATCATAGAGCTCATGAAAATTATTTGATAATTCATCAAAAATAAATAAGACTTTGGATGAATAACTTATCTCATTGTTAATAGCCATAAGCACGAGATTCTCTACTTCCTTTTGATTGTGCTCTTCATCTTCAGAATGTCTTGGCTTCTTGCGTTCACAGCAAGGGTTCTTATCTATGATTTTAAGATCATTTTTATAGTTTATATTTATTAATTTATCCGATTCATTTGTTAAAGTTTCAAGGTCCTCATTACTCGAAATTTCACTCAAGGAGTCATATGTCATGCTTAGTTCAAATTCCTTCCTGTCCTTTAGAAGGTGTTTTTCGAGTTTATTTTTGCAAGTCTTTTCATTTAATGATTTACTTAATTTTGTGCTTTCATGTGTCATTTCTAATGTATCCCATATATCAAAAGTCGAATCAAAACAAGAAACCCAATCAAATTCATTTTTATCAAGTGCACAATATAAGACATTCATAGCCTTTGCATTCAACGAAAGTATTTGTTTTTCATAATCATTCTAATCATTTATTGGATTGGATGACTTCTAAAAACCTTTTTTTAGCAATACACTATAAATCAAGATCTATCAAAATAAAAAAGATACGCATTCATATTTTCCAAGATGTGTAGTCCGTCCTATTAAACATAGGAGAACACGTGATGCATTGACCCTTATTAATGTCAAAAAGAGTCATTTCTCTTAGGTGTTAAACTAAATGAGAAAAACGTGGCTCTGATATACCAATTATTAGGATCAATTGGCACTAAGAGAGGGGAGAGTGAATTAGTATAAGTATAAATTATCTTTTTACTTTTCGCTTTAAATAAGAGAGGAAAATCGGAAGCTTTTCATTCAAGTAAAGCAAGTGAATGATTCAAAATAAAATGTTAAGTTTCTTAGAAGTGCTTGACATGAAACTTTGCTTTCAAGTAGTAAATAAAATCAGAAGCATCCCTTGATATTTTATTGAACACAATTACGAACTCGACAATTGTAAGTTGTAAATAAAACAAGGAACACTTACAATTTATAGTGGTTCGGCCTCAACCTTGGCATACATCCACTTCCCCAGTCCTCCTCCTTGAGATACACCAGCGTCCACTATTGATCTCCTTTGGGTGATGATCAAACCTTTACAACATTTCAACGGAGATAAGATTACATACTTGGATCGCTCCTTTACCCGTTTTAGTTTTCTTATAATTCACACACAATATTTTCTTAGAATATAATCCCTAAAATTATTGTATAGAATGCAAGAAAACTTGAGATATTTATAGGCCCCAAATGGTTTTAGAAGTTGGAGCCAAAAATCAAACTCACCCGAAAAATCTAGGAACAAGTGGTTCACCTGCCGGCCTAGGTGGGTCAATCACTGAAATTGCCTAAATTCCTAGGTACGGGTAGTTTAGCCACCTATTTTGGGCAGTTCAGCCACTGATAGCTACCCAGAATCCTAGTATGATCGGTTGAACCGTCGCTCACCAGCGATTCAACTGTCAGGAATCTCGAAAAAGTGATTCCCTTCACTTTTTTAATCCCGATTTGAACCATTAGTTGACCAATTCCCTGGTCAACTAATTGAGCTTTACCTGAGCTCAATCACACCCCATAGTGGACCCGATTGCCAATTTATGTTGATTTGGATTCCTTCCAAATCACACTCATTTAGGACTCAAACTTAACCTACGACTTAAAGATTACAATCAAGATATGACCACCAAGCTTATGACCTTACTCTCACAATCTGGTAACCTCCGACATTCTAAGTGGTGAGTCTCACGGTCTTCCTCCAATGATCTCTAGGCGTGTTCCTAGCGTGCTTCCTGATCCCTTCGGTGAATCTCCTAGCAAACTCTCGATGAGCTCCCACCGTATAATCTAATCCTTGGCCGGATGCCTAAGCTTGATCTTGGGTCCATGTTTGATCAGTAATACCTTTTCTTCATCTGGTTAACTTACACAATGCTAACTATAACTTAATTAATTACAATTAACCATAGCTACAAGTCTATTTCAAAATCTTCCTAACTCCCGGCAAGCCTTTCGGTTAACCCCACCAATCTTCTGGCGAGTCTCAGTCTTCTTCCGACGAACTCCCTTCTGCCATCCTGGCAAGCTCCTAATACTCTCGGCAAGCTCTCGACGTACTCCAGGCAAGTTCCCAATCACATCGTCCGAACCCCGGCCTAATGCTTGGACTTGACTCTGGCCAAATCTTTGATTATAATAATATTTTTCATATTTAATCCTACATCAATCAACTCTAACAACCTTTTTAGATCAAGCACTTATCAATTGATTTCATCATCAAAATATGAGATTCAACATTGGCTACCGCCTACCGCCCTCCATCCCCACTATAACTCCCCTACCCTTAACCTCTTCAGTGTAGTTGCCCTATTGCTATAGCCATCCACCGCTACAGTTGCCGCCCTCAACCTCTTTGTTAGGGACCCAACTGAGTCAGGTCTTGATTGATTGAGTCAAATCCTTAGATAGGGCCTTGTTGGCCAACTAAGACATGATATTAGGTCGGCTATGAGAAGATTTAAGTCTATTGTAATAAATCAGCTCAAATCCTTGTAGGGTTAGGATTCGGCTGAACTGAAGTCTGATTAGGAGTCGAAATTGGATACGAGTTAAAGTCAATTAAGTCATGAATGTAATAAACCCTAATCTAGCCATCACCCGTTAGTAAAAAAGTGATTGGCTAGGGTTAGGGAGGATTCCTTATGGGATGGGAGACTCCTAGTCGCCTCCTCTCTTAAGAGAGGTCGGTTAGGGTAATAGGGGGAGAGTCCCACTTAGCTTGGACTCTATGTAGGGTGGAATAAGAATAAAATTAGGAGTTGAAGACCCCTATAGCCACCGGCCATATCAAGGTTAGGAGTTGGCTAGGGTTTAGGAGTTGAGGGGAAGAGGAGTCTTGGTTTAGTAGAAGTCTTGGTTTATAGGAGTCTTGGTTTAGTAGGAGTCTAGGTTTAATTAAAGAAGGAGTCATATTAGGAGTTAGGGTTTTGAGACTCTATATAAACACTTCTAATTACAACCTTTCTATCATTGATATATCAATATTATTTTCAGCCTCTGTGCAGAAAACCGAGGGAGGAACCCTTATAGAGTCCAAGGAGGCCGATCCACTATAGAGATCACCCCAAGCTTAGAATCCGTAAGGGTTCTAACACTTGGTATTAGAGTAGCATTCCTGGTGTCTTGTTACCCTTCCACAATCGCCCATTATCCCTCCATAGCCGTCCAAGCAATTCCCACAATTGCTTAGATCGTCATCGAATTTGTCATCATCTCCACTGCCATAGATCACCTTTTGATCTCCCCAAGAATTGCATCAGGTTCTAATTTTTCTACCTTACTACTACTGTAATATAGTTATCATTAACCCAAAATACCAGAAAAAGTGTTTCTATCTCATTGCATAAATTCTTCATCGCAAAGTTTCTATCTTTATGACGAAAGTTATGTTACAGAATTTAGCTGCATACCATTGCCTGTTTCGATCTTGCTACCATAATTTTTTTGTCCAATCTTCTTTGAGATTTTTATGATGGCTTTGGCATCCTTAATAGTGGATTTCTTTTTGGTTTCATTTAAAAATTATTGATATAAACTACTATCTTTTATGTCTAAATTGCTGAATTCTAGACGTAAAAATCTACAGTAGTACCTTCTCATATTCCTTTATCTTGCTGAATTCTTTGATGTCGTATTCTCCCATGAAATTTTTGTTGATACTACCTTTCCCTTACCAGTATATTTCCCTTGAGTTTTACTCAAATCCTTGTCATAAATTGTTTGAAAAAAATATATTTATACTGTTGAAATTTTTACAATGAAAAATTTTGCTGTTGTACCTTTTATCATTTTTCTTCTCACAATCGACCAAAACCTTGCCAATCTTACTGCCACAAATCATGTCATCTTTAGGGCACCCCTCTAGCCTTAATATGCAGCCATCATAGCTATTTTTTTATTTTTATAGGCAGCCCAAATAGTAGCATAACTGTAGCTAAAACAGCCACCTACTATATTGTTGCCGTGTTTTTGCCTAAAACTCGATGCCATATTTTATTGCCATATCCTTTTCAATACTTTGCATTGATCTAGCCTTAATTATCATCTATTTCTAGCTATCAAAACCATCCCAAAACCCTTGGCATGCTGTTGGAATTTTTTTGTTGTAAAATTGATGTTCCCTGACGAAGAATCCTGTGGCATTACCCTTTGACATATCTTACTGCACCGACACCCAAACCTTCCCAAACTGGTTGCTGCCCCAATAGCAACTCTAAACCTTACTTCCTAGCCTCAAACCACTACCACAAAAATCCTTTGCTACCTCTACAAAACCCTCAAACCGTAAGCTATCTACCCTAAACCGCAACCTTGATCTATCACCCTTTCGGCTACCCATCCCTACCAAACCATTGCTACCATTAATAGCAACTCTAAGACATCCCTCTAACCTTAATCCTTAGCCATCATACCTCCATATATGACCTCTACAACAGCCCCAAAACTGCAGCCCAAAACAATGACCTATCGTAGCCATAACCCTACAACACTGATCATATCATCCGCTACCACCAAATCTTACACCACCCTATGCCCTTGACCCATCAATAGAAAAAAATATAGAAACATCTCAAATTTAGTGGCATACACAATGAGATCCGAAGTTTTAATCGATGCTAAGTTGGAGGCACTTGAATCATAATTTGAATCACCCATGGAGGACAGACTACGTGCTCTCTTTATAGAATTCAAAATTTGTCGATCTCCAAGCAAGACAAAATTGCAGCAAGGTAAGAGATCAGAGAGGCCTCCTAAAAAAGAAGAATGAGTCATTGATTTGATGTAGCCATGCATGAGGGTGGACTTCCCTCGATGGAAAGAGGGAGATCCGACAGGATAGCTTTCGCATGCAGAATGCTACTTTTGTTATCACCGGATACCAAAGGCTTCCATGATGGACATTGATGCCATCCACCTTGAAGGAGATACTAAATAGTGGTACAATTTGCTTGAATACACCGAAGGAGTCCCGACGTGGAGATAATTCAAAAGCGGGTTGTTGAACCACTTTGGGCCGACTAAGTACGAGAACATCAATGGACAACTTGTGAAGATCCAATAAACCTCCACGATCCAAGAATACGAGACTAGGTTTAACGAGTTATCTTACCTTGCTTGTGATTGGTCTAACAAATAATTATTAGAGACATTCATCAAAGGACTCAAGCCAGAAATAAGATGAGAAGTTAAAATGCGGTAGTCTATTACTTTGATGGCTGCAATCTCCTTCGCTTGAATCCAAGAGAAGTGGCTCAACCAAGATGCTCAAAGGACGAGGACCACTCCTAGACTAGAAACATATAAACCTTCAGCACCCCCTGCTCCTAACCGTCCTTCACTGCCAAAGAAATTGATGAGAGAAGAACTTCGCAATAGATCGGCAAAGAGCCTTTATTGGCATTGCAATGAACTTTGAAGCTACAACCATCATTGCAAAAAGGAAAAGCTTTCCATGATAAAACCTATTGAAGAATATGAAGAAGAGGTCTAGGAACCTGAGGAGGAGAACATGAAGGAGGACCCGTAGCTGGCTGATTGCATGACTCAAGCTTTAGCCAGCCATACGACCCCGCAAGCAGCAAAAGTTGAAGAATCTCTTAAGCAACAGCCTGTCACTGTCCTCATCGAGACCAAGAGTACCAATAACTATATGAATAGCAAGGTTGCTACCCAATTGGTGCTCCAAAATGAAGATTGCAGCACGTTTGATGTTGAGGTCACCGACGGCTAAATTTTAAAGTGCTCGTAGGTAAAATTGTTTCTACAGTGCCAAAAGATCATTGCTGATTTTTTCCTCCTCCCTCTCAATGATTATAAAGCTATGTTTGACATAAAATTTTTTACTATGTTAGGTGATGTTAACCTAGATTTTTTTCAAATTTATCATGAAATTTTTTAGCCATGAGAAATAGGAGATCATACACAGGAAACATGGGAGCAATGTAATGACGATTTCAATGCAACGAATGGAGAACGTCTTGTACAAAGTGAATACCGACTTTCTAATGCAACTCTAGCAGCAACATGTGGGGGAGCTGACAAAAATTGAGGACCCAAACTTTCTCTATTTTTTTGCTAAATTTTCAAACATCTTCATCGAACTGCGTAGCCTACCTCCTATCGGACGACATGACCACCGAATGTCGTTCTCCTGGGCAAATCAGTAGCAAATGCTTGGCATTAAGCTAAAATAGAGAGGATTTAAAATGAGATACTTGAAATAGGGGTCATCTGGCCAAGTTGCAGTTTCTACTCTTCGCTAGTGCTAGCTTTACCCAACTTCAACAAAGTGTTTGTGATTGACGCATCGAGAGCAAGAATTTGTATTATCCACATGCAAGATGGTCGACCCCTAATATGCACCGAGGCTCTCCCTACACTTCACATGATGCTTCTGATCTGTAAAGGGATATTAATTGCTACTAAATTTAAAGTTTGGCATATGATAGGACCCGAGTAGGGTTAGATCCTACTCACCTTAATAAAGTCAAAAAAATTCTGTGAAATTATAATAAAAACACCACCTAGTCACCTTTATCTTATAAAGAAGTGTGGCTAGGGTTTAGTCTGGGGCATTAGGGCTTAGTAGCCGCTGCCCTCTTTACTGGGCTGGTTGGCTAGGGTTTTCATATGATGGAGTCAGCTATGTAGCCAACTAAGCCGCTGCCTACCCCTATTAAGGTAGGTCAGCTATAGGAGGGGCAAGGGGGTAAATTCACTTAGGAAGCACCCCCCTAGGGCTAGGGTTTTAAACTTTATATAAGTTGTAGCCTCCACCTCTTTTCCATTAAGCAAGAATCATCTTTTATTCAGCCTTGTGCCGAGTTCTAGGAGGGAGGAACCCCTATAGCGTTCAAAGGGTTGATCCTTCTCAAAGATCAAAACCTACAGAGTTCCTTCTTGGGTTCTATCATTTAGTATCAGAGATGCATTCCTATTGCCCCTGCTACCATCTCTGCTGCCTCCACCCTTCCAAGCAATTCTTATAATTGTTGCAATACGTGCCTCCATCTTCTACCCTAAGCCACAAATTAAATCAATCTGTTGCTGCCCCTCGCGTTTGAACTGGAGATCTAGTATATTTTCATCACCCATGCCTATTTACTACTACAAATCCTTTACCTTATATATTGAAGAAGTTTTCTCATATTTTTCTTACTGCAAAATCCTACCGTCACAAACATGATCATCATTGCGAAGGGAAAACATTGCAGAAAAATTTCAGCCAACTGTTGCTTCTTGAAACCAAACTTTTGCTTATCTTTTTTGGCTAAAAATTTTACAGAATTTCATAGATCATCTTAGCTCTCATCTAAGATTCATTTTTTATAAAAAAAATCCCTTTTGAAAATGAACTTATTGTGCTGTAATTCCTCATTGCGTATTGTCAAAATTTTACGACGAAGAATCTGCCTTCCATCTTTCCATCTTTTTTTCTACCATTATGCTGTCAAAATTTTATCAAACTTATTCACTGATATTGGCCACATCTGAAATGAGGATTTGTTAACAAATTTCTGCATATTTTTCTCAAATTTTCCTCTAGAATTTATGTCTAGAATTCATTGCTTCTTCGATGCAAACTCTGTTTAGCAAAACACCACATACATAATAATTTTTTATCAAATCCTATCAGATTTTCATTGTTGTTTTTCTAGATTTGACACTCTCTTTTCTTTATCTTCATCCCCTACCACCATAGCCCTAAATTTCATAATTTTTCATTGAAATTTTTGTTGAGAAACTATTATTTCTTCGACGACAATTCTACTTCTACAAGGCTTCATACACTACAACGAACTTCATTGAATTCTATCAAATCTTTGCTTCCATCTCTTCCAGATCTGAAACCATCTTTCCCTAACCTTCACCCTCTACCATCATAGGCCTAAAACACTACCAAACTATAGCTAAAACCATACCCAAATCAGCCATAAAATAGCCTAAAACTGCAGCCTTCTACAACTAGCACCTATTCGCAGCATACCCCCACCGATCCCTATCAAACCTTTACTGCCATCTATCCCAAATCCAAAATATCTTTTCCTAACCTTCATCCACTACTATCTCTATAAAACCACAACCCCAAATCATACCCAAAATAGCCACAAATCCAGCCCCAAAAACAACAGCCTTCAGTCCACCAACCTTTCAGCCACCCAACATCCCTTATCCCTTTGACTGTAGCACGCATCTCTCGCTGTACAACACTGCCAACAATAACCTCTTGCTGCCATCCTCCTTGATCACAGCCAGTAGTGATCCTTTGTGGCAAAAAGGCTACCAACAGTGATATTTCACTACAATCAATCTACATCATAGCTCGCAGCAATCTTTCGCTGCCAATTGCCTTAATTGCGACCAGCATCAAAGTGAACACGACTAACAGAAGTCTCTTGCTCCAAACTATCGTTGTCCTCCTCTACAATAGCCATGCACTCCGCTGCCCCGTCTTTCCCCTATTGCAACCGCATCCTTGCTGCAACCAACTCTACTTGTAGCTACAAAGTCACACTACAGCGGCAGCCGATGTAGTTATTGCCCTCTTCTTCCTCCATCATTATTGTTGCCTTTCAACTCAGATCTCTTAGCTACCATCTTCTAAAAGATATCAGCCACTTAAAAAATTGTAGCCTCAACGGTCTTGCAGCATCACCGCAGCCGACATTACTATTGTTATCTTCTTCCTCCACCATTGCTGCTACCCTTGCATGTCATCCTCTATCAACGCAGCAGCCACTTGGAGACCTCACCTCCGCATCTCAAACAATTTATAGCAACATCACAATAGCACTTTCTTATCCTTTTACTGCCATTGCTACCTTCTGCTGGTTATAGGTGCGCTGCAAGCCAATTACGTGAGTGATGGCACATGTACACGCTGTGTGATCTTTTTACTTATGATTAATATTAGCATATTTTCACATTATCTGTTACATATATATTGGGATATCCTTGGTTCTGTGCAATGGGAGTTGGATCATGATGAGATTACGATAATGAGATCGATTCACCTTTAAACACAGATCCTAAATAATCCTGGTCATAGGTTACTCAAGAGGGACATTTAGATAATCGGACAGATCGATGTACTATATACCTATTCATATAATGGACGCGGCTGGTCTCATAGCCACTTGTGTGGAGACACTAAGGATATAGTACAAGTGCTCATTGGAGAATCAGTTTACTAATTAATCTGCTTATGAAATATTATATAGTTAATGATACCTAATGTCAGACAGTGATTTCTTAGTCCCAGTTGTGTATCTGGTCCTTAGACTTCAGACACTAAGGATGTCTTGTATGAGTACTCCTTTTTTTGATGCAAGACTTACAGATTTGGAAAGTTCTAGATCTGGTACAATTAGTTATCGAGATTGGTAGTCAACCTTACGAAGGCAATTGAGTCTCAATAGAGGATCATCCACTCTCAGTATCACGAGAGGAATATCCCATATGTGCTTGCTCAGACAAATCTCTGGCCAGGGTCATCCAGATTGAGAGAGAAAGAGTTCTCCGAGAGAATCAGATTAGAGCGAGACTATGACGAAATCCATATTTGACCTGACAGTACCATGTCCAATATACGGTCACTAGAATATTAGTTGGATGATGGATTATAAGTACACGATAACTGTAGACAGATAGGTCAAATGGATTTGATCCTCTCTGTACCTTCTTAGGACTATAGCGTAGTGGCCTTGTACGTACGTCCATAGTCGATGAGTCGAGTGAATTATTATGGGGATCATAAGTCACTATATCAGGCCTAGATGGTCACACACATATTATGGATGCTTCAGTGAATAGAAAATTGGATGAAGATCCAATTAGCCTCTATTCTCATTAGATGAGACCCTATGCCGATGGGCTCCTTGCTTAAGGCCCAATTAGAGGCCTAAGGAGATTATTAGATAGAGATTCAATAATACAAGGTTAGTAGGTTATTGGATAGAGATCTAATACCCACTAAGGCAGGAGCCCTAGGGTTTTGGTGGCTCTCTATAAATAGGAGGGGAGACTCATGGTTGATAGACTGCAGCTTTAGCCACCACCTCCTATTCTCCTCCCTCCCTCTGAGCAAGAGTTGCAAGATCAAATTGGAGAAGTTTTATTGTAGAGATCCATCGTGTGCATACTGCTAGAGAGGAGGACGCTTGACCTCATTCATCTTCCCCATCCAGATCTGGAATATAGGGATATATGATCTCCCTAGGTAAAATCAATCTCTCACGTATCATAGTTTTTTCATTTTTTATGGTTTTCTTGCGATCCCAATCTTTTGCACGATGATTTGATATACTTAGAAAATTAATTTTTTATTTTTATTTTCACTACGCATGTGATGCACCCGTTGAGGTTTCCCAACAGTGGTATCAGAGCTAAGATTTTCATGCGAAAGATTGATTTTAAACTGCGTATAATAAGATTGAATTACATATAATTGTTCTATGCATTCTTGCTGCATTTTCGCAGTGAAGGCAATGAGGAGGAGGGGCGGCCAACCAGGGCCAGCCCCCATGTAGGGTTGGCCACCCACGGCCAGGCCATGACTAAGGCCCCAAAGGGGTGGCTAGCTATGGCTAGGGCCAGCCCGAAAGGGAGGCCAACGACACTGCAAGGGGTGACAACCGTCCGTAGGGGCAACACCATGAGCATGGCGGTTGCGACTAGCCGTGCGAAGCGCCTGGTGGCTGCGCGCCGCAAAGTGGTGGTTGCGGGGGCCGCACCACCCATGACCATTCCTATCGAAGGGCGGTAGCACCAGTAGGGGTCGCCGCCTTGGCGGCTGCTAACGGGCAAGGCGACCAGCTGCGTGGGGGCGGCGAGGGAAAGAGGAGTTAGGGCATCCTTTGGAGAAAAGGATGATCCCGCCCCTATGAATTCACAAAATTCTAAGGACTGTCCTTGTATACATAATTTCCATAATGCCCTCAATAATTTTAAAAATTTCGAGGACTGTCCTCTCATCCAGAATACCAAAAATGACCTCAATAATTCTGAAAATTCTAAGAACTGGCCTCTCATCTAGAATTATAAAAATACCCTTAATAATTTTAGAAATTTTGAGCATGTCCTGATTTTTTAAAAAATAATTAATTAAATAATTTTATAAATTATTATATATATCTAGGAATCCTACATATGATGTGATGTACAAAGGTTACCAAGAAAGACCTGGTAAAGGACAAAGGACAACACTTCCACTATGGCCAAGACGGGAATTGGTAGAAGAACTATAAGGATTACCTTGTAGATAAGGCGAAATAGAAGCTTGGAGAAGCTTCAGGTATATTCATGATCAGTCTTTACTTGTCAAATTTTCATGATAACACATGAGTATTAGATACCGGAAGTGCTTATCATATCTGCAATTCGTTGCAAATTCTAACAAGAGATAGGAGACTGGCTAGAGGTGAGATGGGCCTTAAAATGGGTAATAGAGCAAGAGTTGCTACAGTTGTTATTAGGGGGGGGCATCCTACATCTGCCTAGTGGAGCTATTATTGCATTAGATGCATGCTATTTTATCCCTTCTATTATCAAAAATATTATTTTCATTTGCTGTATGACAATTAGTGGATATAAATTAGTTTTTGAGAATAGTAATTGTTCAATAATTATAGATGATGAGATCATCACTAGAGGGACCCTTATAAATGGCTTATATATATTAGACACTTCTTCACATATCATGAATATAAATATGTCTAAGAGAAAAAGATATGAGGTGAAAAATGCATACCTATGACATTTTAGTCTAGGTTATATACATGAGGGAAGGATTCAAAAGTTGCTAAAAGATGGATACTTAGATATATGTGACTATGAGTTATATACAACTTGCGAACCATCCCTTCGTTGGAAAATCACCAACTCTTCTTTTAGTGGAACTGGAGAGAGAGCCACTGAATTATTGGAGCTCATATATAATGATATATGTGGTCCCATGTTGACTCAGGCTATAGGTGTTTACTCATACTTCATTACATTCACTGGTAATTTCTCTAGGTATGGACATATGTACTTAATGAAGTACAAATCTTAGGCCTTTGAGAAATTTGAAAAATATAAGAATGAGGTGGAGAACCAGATTGGAAAGAGTATTAGAACTCTTCGATCAGATCGAGGAGGAGAGTACTTGAGTACATAGTTCACCCATTTCCTCAAGGACAATGGGATTCTATCCGAGTGGACACCTCCTTATACACCTCAGCTCAATGGTGTATCAAAAAGGAAGAATCATATGCTGTTAGACATGGTGTGGTCCATGATGAGTTTCACTGACCTACCCATCTCATTCTGGGGGTATGCCCTAGAGATCGCAGCTTACCTTCTGAACAGAGTTTCATCAAAGTCAATAGCGTCTATACCATATAAGATATAGAAAAGAAAGAAGCTCGATCTTAAAATTGTTAAGATTTGGGGCTATCATGCCCACGTTAGAAGATACAACCCCGATAAGTTGGAATTAAGGACAGAATGGTGCACATCCGTGAGATACACAAAAGAAACTTATGAGTATTACTTCTATCACCATGAGGACTGAAAGGTCTTTGTTGCCAAGAGAGCCGTATTCCTTGAGAAGGAACATATTCTTGGTGGAAACAGTGGGAACAAGATCGAATTGAGCAAGGTTAGAGAACCTAGCTCAAGCACCATTCCAGAGTCTGAGTCTGTTCAAGTACATAACACAGAAGTTCTAACTTTACATAGGTCTAGTAGAGTATCTCATCCTCCTAAAAGATATGTGAGACATATCAGTGGAGATGACTCTCATGATGTTGATCCTTAAACCTACGACGAAGCTATTATGAGTATAGACTCCAGGAAGTGGCAATAAGCCATGAATTCTGAGATGGATTTCATGTACTCTAACAAGGTTTGGAACCTTGTGGATGCACCTGAGGGTATTATACCCATCGGCTGCAAATGGATCTTCAAGAAGAAGATTAGAGTGGATGGAAAGGTAGAGACCTATAAAGCAAGGCTGTAGCTAAAGGATATCATCAAAGACAAGGAGTTGACTATGACAAAACTTTTTCACCTATAGCCATGCTTAAATCTATTAGAATTATTTTGGCCATTGCAGCACACTATAACTTTGAGATCTGGTAGATGGATGTCAAAATAATATTCCTCAATAGCAACCTCGAGGAGGAAGTGTATATGATATAGCTTGAAAGATTCGTATCCAAAGAGAGTCCAGATAAAGTGTGCAGGTTGCTTATATCCATTTATGGATTGAAGCAAGCTTCCTAAAGTTGGAACATAAAATTTGATGAGGTGATTAGATCTTATGACTTTGCTAAGAATGAAGGTGAGCCTTGTGTGTACAGGAAGCTAAGTGGAAGCACTATCACCTTTTTGGTGCTATATGTGGATGACATCCTAATCATTGGGAATGATGTTGGAATGCTCTCCACAATAAAGGCTTACTATCCGGAAACTTCTCCATGAAAGACTTAGGGGAAACATCTTATTTTTGGGGATCCGAATCTATAGAGATAGATCCAAAAAGGATGCTTGGCTTGCCACAATCTAGGTACATAAACTCCATTGTCAAAAGGTTTGTTATGGAGAATTCCAAGAGAGGTCTCATACCGATGAGACATGGAATATCACTTTCTAGGAGTATGTCTTTAAAAACTCCTGAAGAAAGGGTAGACATGGATAAGATACCTTATGCCTTAGCAATAGGGTTATCATGTATGTGATGCTATATACTAGGCTTGATATAGCACATGTTCTAAGTGTCACGAGTAGGTATCAGGCAGATCTAGGTTTAAAACACTGGAAGGCAGTAAAGTGTATCCTTAAGTACTTGAGAATCACTAAGGATCTTTTACTGATATATAGAGAAGGTAGTCTCTAGGTTGAGGGCTACACGGACTCGAGTTTTCAGTCTAACATTAATGGTAGCAAGTTGAATTCAGGGTTTATTTTCACCCTAAATGAAGGAGCCGTAAGTTGAAAGAGTTCCATACAAGATACTACTGCTGACTCGACCATAGAGGCGGAATATATTGTTATAGCAAAAGCAGCAAAGGAAGGGGTTTGGATGAAGAAATTTATCAAAGATTTGGGAGTCATACCAAGCAGCATGGAGCTGACTCCTATATATTATGACAATGATAGGGTGATAACTCTAACAAAGGAACTCAGGCTCAACAGAATTGTTTTGAGGAGGTTCAATCTGATTAGAGCGATCATGACCCAAAAAGATATAGCAATGGAAAGAGTTCCATCCGAAGATAACATTATAGATCCACTGACGAAGCCATTGGCTCAGATTATATTTGAGCGTCATAGGGGTCTAATGGGGATCAAACACATAGGTGATTAGCTTTTGGTCAAGTGGGAGACTGCTCATTACGGTTGCCCTGCAAGCCAATCACATGAGTGATGACATGTGTGACACACTGTGTGATCTTTTTCCTTATGGTTAATATTGGCATATTCTCACATTATCTGTTATATATATATATATATATATATATATATATATATATATATATATATATATATATATATATATATATATATATTGTGATATTCTTAATTCTATGCAATAGGAGTCGGATCATAATGAGATCATGATAATGAGATCGATTTATCTTTAAACACAGATCCTAAATAATCCTGGTCATAGGTTACTCAAGAGAACTTTGAGATAACTAGACAGATCGATGTACTATATACCCATTCATATGATGGAGGCAGCTGGTCTCATAGCCACTTGTGTGGAGACACTAATGATATAGTATAGGTGCTCATTGGAGAATGAGTTTACTGATTGATCCGCTTATGGAATGTTGTATGGTTAATGATACCTAATGTTAGACAATGATTCCATAGTCCCAATTGTGTCTCTGGTCCTTAAACTTAAGACACCATAGATGCCTTTTATAAATACTCCTTTTTTTGATGCCAAACTTATAGGTTTGAAAAGTTTTAGATCTGGCACAACTAGTTATCAGGATTGGTAGCCAATATTACGAAGGCAATTAAGTGTCAATAGAGGGTCATCCACTCTCGGTATCACGAGTGGAATATCTCATATGTGATTGCTCATATAAATCCCTAGCCAAGGTCATTCGGATTGAGAGAAAAGAGTTCTCTGTGAGAATCCAATTAGAGCGAGACTATGACAAATTCCATATATGACCTGACAATACCATATCCAATATACGGTCTCTAGGATATTAGTTGGATAAGGGATTATAGATACATGATAATTGTGGACAGACAGGTCCGATGGATTTGATCCCCCTTGTAGTTTGGGGACTATGGTGTAGTGACCTAGTACGTCCATAGTCGATGAGTCGAGTGAATTATTATATGGAAAATAATTCACTATATCAGAAGGAGTTCTGATAGGAGTGACTCACGGCCAGCTCAGTATCGGGCCTAGAGGGTCACACACATATGGTGGATGCTTCAGTGAATAGAGGATTGGATGAAGATCCAATTAGCCCCTATTCTCATTAGATGAGACCCTATATTGATGGGCTCCTTGCTTAAGGCCAATTAGAGGCCTAAGGAGATTATTGGATAGAGATCCAATAATGCAAGGTTAGTGGATTATTGGATAGAGATCTAATATCCACTAAGGTAGGAGCCCTAGGGTTTTGGTGGCTCTATATAAATAAGAGGGGAGACTCATGGTTGATAGGTTGCAGCTATACTCTTCAACCAGTTTATTTGACAGGTTGGAGATCCTTATATCATAACATCGGTGGGTTTATTCGAAGCCAAATTGGAGGCTTTCGAGATGCGTATAGATGCTAAATTACACGCTCTCTTCGAGGAGTTTAGATTGGCCCGATCACTGAGCCTAATAAGTTCACAATATGGTGCAAATTCATATTGTAAAAAGAACCCATCGGAGATAAGAAGCGAGGATAAGACATGGTTGCCCTACACCTTGACAACATCGATCTCCTTTGCACAACTTCAAGAAACACACCTCAATCAAGATGCTCAGAGCATGAGAGCCACACCCCAACCAAAAGCATATAACCCTTTAGCACCATCAATTATAAGGACCTTGATGAAGAATTAGCGATGATTCGTCAAACCTCCACCATACAACAGTACCAAAATAAGTTTGAAAGGTTATGTAATCAAACTTATGATTAGTCTGAAAAGCAAATATTGAGGACTTTTATTGAGGGTTTGAAGCCAGAGATTCAAGAATAAGTTAAAGAGTGACAAACGTACATACTTAAGGTAGCTATCTCCTTCGTGTGATATCAAGAGGAGCGATTAAACTATGAAGCCCGAAGGACTAGGGTCACTCCCGACTGGTGGCACCGAAGCTTTCACCTTCTTCTACTGTTAGTTGACCCCCTCAACTTAAGAAATTAACAAGAGAAGACCTTCATGATGGATTGGCAAAGGGCTATATGGGTTTTGTAATAAACTATGGAGCCTAGAACACCAATGTAAAAAAGAGACACCATTAATGACTGCGCCCACTGAAGAAGCCAAACTTAAAGATACAGCTCCCAAGCCCATGGAGAAGGATACACCATAACCGGTCACCTGCATGGTCCCTACCTTAGCCAGCTACACAAACCTGCCAAAATAGAAGATTGAATGGTTTCTTAAGCAGCAGTCCATCATCGTCCTCATCGATGTCGGGAGCACATACAACTTCATGAACAACAAGGTTGCTGCCCATTTAACCCTCCAAAAAGAAGATTACAGTGGGTTCGAAGTCAAGGTAGCTAACGACCAAATTCTGAAGTGCAACCAAAAGTGCCCTAGGTAAAATTGATCCTACTAAGGAGCAAGACATAGTTGCTGATTTTTTCCTCCTCCCTCTTGATGATTTTGATACAATACTCTACATTGATTGGTTGTCTATGATTGGAGATATTTTTTAGAATTTTTCGAAGGTAACCATGAAATTTTCCAGCAAAGGAAAACAAGTGGTTCTACGGGGGAGCCAAGCGACTACGACCACAACATAACTCTTGGAGAATGTACCAAAAGAAGAATTTAGCGACTTCTCAATTCAAATTCAAGAGTTTTAGGAGATGAAACCAAAGAAGATTGAAGATAAAAACCCTCTCCCACAGTTTGCTGAAATTTTATGAGTCTCCACCAAATTGAGCCTACTACCTCCTATCAAGATGCCAGACTCCCCCTATGCTGAACTGGCTAAAATTACCACCATCTGATGCTCGGCCAGATAGTTGCCCACAGAAGATCAAAGATAAAAGGGTCACCCAAGAGATGACAGAGACATGAATTGTTCGACCATGCTTATTTTTCTCTACGACACATCCCTACATCATTTTCCCTAGGGATAAGTGTTAGGACTCTAGCTAGGGGAGTCCTAATTTAGTTTCATTGAAGAGAGCAAACATGTAAATCCTAAGGGCATTCATATAAATCCTATCTAGCCGACCCCTATTAAAGAGGTGAGGAGGCTGGCTATGTTAGAATTAGTTTGGAGGAAGTTCTTTTGAGAGAAGAATAAGATACGTGTCACCCTAATTAATCACCCCTTATCCTAGTTAAAGAAGCATTGGTTGTGGAGGGGTTAAGTTAGAATGAGATTAGGATTAGTTTGGAAGTTGCTACTTAGAGTTGCATTAGGAGTTTGCAATGAGTAGGAGTCTTGGAGTGGGAGTCCTATTAGGAGTTAGGGTTTAGAAGACTTATAAATAGCCTTGTAATCATCCACTTTTCATCATCAATAGATTAATTATCTTTCAGCTCATGTAGCAGAAAACCAAAGAGGGAGGAACCCCTATAGAGTCCTATAGAGATCATCCTAAGTTTAGAATCTGTAAGGGTTCTAACAATAAGCTACTTCTAAAGTGTTACATCCCACTGAACTCACCATGGTTGCTGATGCAGCACTTTCAGATCTCATGTGACTTCCATGACTTCTCCCAAGATTAGACCATAATGCTTAAAGACTTCATCTACGGCCCAAGACCGCAAGAAAATTGAACCCCTCCAGTGGTGAAATCAGAATAAGAGAAGGATCATTTACAGATCTCAACAAAATATTATCCCTCTCACTATGAAGAAAGATGCACCACCTTGGTTGAGTGAAACTATAGCCCTCACGACCATGATGTTGTCCACACCAAGTCATGGCCAGATGTTTCTTATTGGAGCCGACACATCCAGAGTTGGGATCGGCGTCACCCTTATGCACGATGGTCCATGACACGAAAGATGAGTAAGCCTAGAAGAATTATACTATGCTCACGCCAGATTAGGCTCTCATCATTCTGAACCATACTAGAGAGCAGTCACCATTCCAGAAGAAAGATTGGCTATTACTAAAGACTAACTATATGATAGCACATGCAAAGAAGAAACGACCTCCTGATAAACTTCAGAATGGACGAAAAATTAAAGATCAAGTTTTTCTACACCTCCAGTTCGATCAGCAGGAAACTTAAGCCTTAAGATAGTGGTCTCCCTATTTCTTTGGGCCTTACAAAATTGGGGATCATATTAGGGCCCTAACGTAAAGATCAGATCCATGTACCAAATCAAGATTACAGTTGATCCTCCAGGTATCCCACCTCAAATAAAAATTTAAAGAAGACGCCTTAGCCAAAATCCTTTCAACTAACACCCAAGCTGATGAGGAGGCCAAAATTCAACTAATGATTACATGAGAATCATATGAGGAATTGAAGACCCAGTTCCTAGAGTTCATGAATCCTCTGCCTTAAGAACAAAGCTGATTTAAAGAGGACGGGCTTGATAGGACCCCAACAGGGTTGGGTCCTACTCACCTTAATATAGACAATAAAACTCTATAAAATTATAATAAAAACCCTACCTAGTCACCTCTATCTTATAAAGAAGTGTGACTAGGACTTAGTTTGGGGCCTCAAGGCTTAGTAGCCGCTGCCCCCTTTATTGGGTTGGTCAATTAGGGTTTCCATCTGCTAGAGTTGGCTATGTAGCCAACTAAGCTGTCGCCTACCCCTATTAAGATAAGTCACCTATAGGAGGGGTAAGGGGGTAAATTCACTTGGGAAGCACCCCCCTAGAGCTAGGGTTTTAAGCTCTATATAAGCTATAGCTTTTACATCTTTTCCATCAAGCAAGAATCATCTTTTATTCAGTCTTGTGTCGAGTTCTAGGAGGGAGGAACCCCTATAGCGTTTCAAAGGTTGATCCTCCTCAAAGATCGAAATCTATAGAGCTCCTTCTGGGGCCCTATCAATATGATACAAGTCAATAGCACTGATAGAACCACGTAGAATTCTATCACAGTTTGATCGCTTGAAAGGGATCAACTCTTTTAAAATGCTATAAGGGTTCATCCCTCCTAGGTAGTCGGCCACAAGGCTGAAATAAAAAGAGATCTTTGATTGAATACAAGTGGTGGAGGCTACATTCTTTATATATGACACCAAACCCTAACTCTAGAGAGACTCCTCCCCTAAGTAAAATTCCCCTTTCACTCCTTTACCCTAGCCGACTTGCCCAATAAGGGAGTGGTGGCTAGAAGGCTACAACTCCTCATATGCTCTCCCCTCAAACCCTAGTTAACCTACCCAGTAAGTGGGGCAACAACTAGGAAATCCTAAGGGCCCAAGACTCCTTTCCCAAAACCCTAGCCAACCTGCTTTATATGATAGTAGGTGGCTATGTGGGTGTTCATTATAATATTTTAGGTTTTTATTAATTACTACTTGATTGAATAGGACCCAACCCTGCTAGGATCTTATCAAGCCTGCCCTCTTTAGATCAACCTTGTCCTAAAGGCTGAGGGTCCATGAACTCTGCGAACCTGGTCTTTAGGTCTTCATATGATTATCATGTGGCATCTTCAATAGGTAAATTACTCCAATGCACCAGCACTTTAGTGGCAGGGTGTTGATGATGCATCACAATCCTTCGGTCAAGTATGGCTTGAGGTTGGACTTAAATATCTCCATCAGCGATAGTATTGGGCAGTTAATTTGGGCTAACTCATTCTCTCCCACCTTGAGTTTTAGGTAGGATATGTGAAAGACAGGATGAATTTTAGCATCAATAGGTAAGTTTAATCTATTCGCCACAGCTCCAATATGCTCCGTGATCTGATAGGGCCCATAAAATCATGGGGATAACTTTATGGAAGCTCGTGTGTTGATTGATATTTGCTTGCATTGCTAGAGATGAAGAAAGACCTAAACTCCTATAAAGAACTCTCTTTTTCTTTGGTGTATGTCGGCTTGCTGCTTCATCTTGGCTTAGGCGACTAAGTGATTATCCTTCAATAATTATAGAATTATGTCCATGTCAATTAACTCTTAGTCAATCTAATCTACTTTGGCTAAGTCAATTACATATTTTGGAATTATAGAGGCCGGTCGACCATATACCGCATCATATGGCGTACATTTAGTAGATGAGTGATATGTTGTATTGTACCACCATTCGGACCAAGGGAGCTATTTTGTCCATTCTTTTCATCGGTCATTAGTGACACATCTGAGATATGTCTCTAGGCACATGTTCACTACTTTAGTTTGGCCATCGGTCTGTAGGTTATATGTGATAGAACCCTAAATGGAGCTCTATAGATTTTGATCTTTGAGGAGGATCAACCCTTGGAATGCTATAAGGTTTCCTCCCTCCTAGGGTCGGCCAACAAAGCTGAAATAGAATTGATCTTGCTTGATAAAAGAGAGGGGGCACTACAACATTATATAGGGTTCTAAACCCTAGCCCAAGGGTGCTTGCCTAAGTAAAATTATCCCTTTGCCCCTTCTATAGCCAACCTACCTTAGTAGGAACAGGTGGCGGCTAGGTTGGCTCTATAGCTGACCTAAGTAGGGGGAAACCCTGGCCGACTAGCCTGGTAAAGGAGGCGACGATCACTAAGTCCTAAGGCCCCAATCTAAACCCTAGCCTCATTTCTTTATAGGATAGAAGTGGTTAGGTAGAGTTTTATTACAATCTCATAAAGTTTTATTAATTACTTCTAGGGTAATTAGGACTCAATTATGTTGGAGTTTTATCAAGCCGACCCTCTTAAAATCAACCTTGTCCTCAAGGCTGAGGATCCATAAACTCTGGGAACCAGGTCTTCAACTCCTCACAAGACTCTCATGTCACGTCTTCGGATGGTAAGTTATTCCACTTCACGAGTACTTCAATTGAAGGGCATCGTCGGCGCATCACAATCCTCCAATCAAGTATAGCTTTAAGTTGGGCTTCAATCTTACCATCATTTGTAGTGTTCGGCAGCTGAGTCTGTGCTAACTCTCGTTCTCCCAATTTCGGCTTTAGCAAGGATATGTGGAAGATGAGATAGATCTTAGAATCATCTAGAAGCTTTAACTTATATGCCACGACTCAATACCTTCTCAACTACGAAGAGAATGGGTGAAGTCAAGTATCACAGTTCTCTTACTTATCCAAGCAGGGGATCTCTGCACAAGTTCAGTGACCCTTCAAAGAAAGCTTATGGAAGACAATGGTTGTCAAATCCTCACCGTTGGTGATCAGTGCTATTGAGAGTAGTTTTTTCACTTCATTTCCCAATTGACTAAGAGGGAGTGATGCGAACATACTTGAAAGTGACAACTAACAGCGGAAGAAGGTTCAATAGGCAAACATTATGGAGAAAGGACCTTAAAAACTTCAAAGTCTGTGAGGCGATGCTTGTTAAAGCTCCAACAAGCATCTACCCAGTTCAAGCAATATGAGTATACTGCAATATTGGCACATAATAAGGCAGGTCTTTTCCTTAATCAGAGGGATCCGCGAGAACCAACAAGGACCAGCACAACTCAGCCAACCCCACACCAGATTCAGTCATTGGTGAGTTGAAGCAGCATGGCGGATTAGAGTTCGACTACTCAACAACAACGGCGGAGAGCGGCTAGGAGCCAAAGGGGCATGTTGCAGTCAAAGCAGAAGATTAAAGATTCAGCAGAATGCGAGAAGATGCAGCGTCTACAGTGGCTTCGATGAGGACATCAAAGGAATAAGTGGAGGAGAATGTCACGGACAATAATGTAAACAAGGTATTCGATGAAATGCTTGTGTTAGTCTGTGTCCTTCGGTTTAGGTACATATCTTGTACAACAAGAAGCGGGCTTGCAGTAGGCTTAGCAGCCCTAGTTTGATTTGCTTTATGGCCAAGTTTGGCTTGTAAATACAAGTGTGTCTTATAAGCACTTGTGGGGACCTCGGTCTGTAGTGGACCATTATCCTTTGTGTGCAACCTCTCTGAGTTTGTAATGTCCATGGGTGTAATTTGTATTTTGACTTTATAAAGTATTTTCTTGAGCAGTTGCTTGTGGATCCCGTGGGAATTGCTTCTTCTGGCCCGTTTTCTCTTTTTGTAAGTCTGTGGGACTTTAGGAGATCTCGGGGAGGGCTGACCTTTGCGGACGGATACGCATGGGTGCCGCACGGCTTAGGCAAAATCCGCTAAGCCCGTGACACGACGGTGGTACCACTTAGGCAATGGTAGTACCATCGCCGCTTAAGGTTTTAGACGGCTGTCAATGGTAGTACCGCCCATTCCCGAGTTTTTTTAGAAATAGGTTAAATTTTGGTTTTAATTTTTAAAGCCAATTGGGATTTATAAATACCCCAAGTATTCTTACATGGTAAAGCAAGAAATTGAAAAGAAAAGGTAAGAAAAAAAGGTGAAAATACTATTAAAATTTGTTGAGAACTTTCCTTATGTGCTTCAAAGTAAAGTGAGGTTAAGGTAAGAGTGGAAGATTAAACCTCTTCTGAACCTATAAAAAGGAGAGTGCAAAGGTTCTTCTCCTGAACCTAGGAATAAGAGAAATGTGTAAAGGGTTTTGATCTTCACAAGTAGAAGAAGATCATTAGTGGACATCGATGGACCTCAATGAATGAGGACTTAAGAAGTGGACATAGGTCAAGTTGGTGACTGAACTACTATAAATTTATGAGCCTTTTTTACTTACTTTTTATTTTAGCGCTCCATAGCAAAATCAAGATTCTTCGTTCAATCTTAAGTTTAATTATTTTTTAACTTGATCTTGATGAAAAATACTTTTAGTTTCGAACTTTACCTTAAGCATATTTTTAAAACCAAGTACTCTTTACGCTTTCACTAATTCACCCTTCGTTAGATTTTGATTTATGGAACATCGTCGAAAATGGATTTCAAAATCATCTAATCCTATAAATGATTGAAATGACCATGAAAGATAAATATTTTTCTTAAATGCCAAAGATATGAATTCTTTGTTTTGTGCTTTAGATAAAAATAAATTTAATCAGGTTTTTTTGCTTATGATTCGACTTTTGATATATAACACATATTAGAAATCACACACGAAAGCATAATTAAATTAAAGAAATTAATAAATGAATGACTTAGAAACATGAACAAGAAGAACATCTTCTAAAAAACAGAAAAGATACTGAATTGATAACACAAGAATGATCTCTTCCAAACAACAGGAAGGAAATTAAATTAAAAACAACAAATGACTCCTCGAGTGAAACCTTGAGTGATGAGGACTATCATCTTGAACTTATGATAAAAGAACCAAAAATATTCATGAAAAGAATAAAAAATATAAAATTAAAATTAAAAATGACACAACTTTTTGCTATGAATGCAAGAAGTCAGGTCACTCCGAAGATCATGAAGATAACAAAAAAGAAGTGGAGAATCTCACGCTTATGGCTATCAACAATGACGTAAGTAACTTATCTAAAGCTTCCTTTTTACTTTTGATGAGTTATTAAATATCTTTCATGAATTAGTTGATGAGTAAAAAAAATTAACAAAACTTATAAATCACTTAAAAAAGGATTATGCATTACTCTATAGTAAACTTGAAACTTCGAATGATGCATCAACACCATGTACTTCTTGCTTGAAATGTAAAATGCTAGATGAAGTTAAAAAGAAAAATCATATATTAAAACAAAACTTAGAAAAGTTTAAGATAAGCAATAAATCTCTAAACATGATCCTTGTTAATAATGGTTATGTTCATAAGGAAGATATTGGCTTTGTGGGTAATATTCATAAAAAACTAATTATTTTTGTTAGAAGACCCATATTGCATTCTTCACCCTAAAATAAATGTAATTTTTTGGTGGAAGAAGATATTTTGCCTATAGATGCCTATTTATAAAGTATAGTCCATAAAAGTTGATTTTTTGATACCTAAATGAACCATAAACAACCAAATACCTTTAGTTAAATTAGATAAAACTTTCCATGAGGGACCCAAGTCAAATGAGTAGCTAAATCAAAACCTCATATATTATAGATTTATCTATAGAAAAAGGCTAGAAATAAAAAATGGTAGCTTGATAGTGGATTCTCAAGGCACATGGACTTGAGATCTAAAACACTTTTCAAGCTCACTAGCCTAAACAACAACAATAAGATAAATTATTAAAATTAAAATTATTGGCAATAAATATTTTGATAGTTCATGATTGCTTTTTGATAATGCATCGCTTATGCATAGCTAAAGCATAGTAGTACAAAAATAAACTACATGGAAGAACCTTAGTTATTGTTAATGAAAAATTATCAATGTTAAATTTTTTTAAAAAATAGATTTTAATGATATTATATTAGTTGATTTAAATATAAATGCTAATGTTGAATGATTGACTTGAAATATGATTGAATGTTGTATGATTAAATGTTAGATCATTCTTTAATTATGGCTTCAAATAAAGTAAAAAAAAAAGAAACACTTTGAAATGAGCATGGTAAATTATTTCACTAAGTCTAAAGAGTTAGACCCACTTAAAAAAAATTATTGGAATTAAACTAACTTGAAACTTTTAATTAAAAATATTTTATTTTAATAATCTTGATAATTTCTTTTGAAAATGTTACTTAATTTTTAGTTTTAAAATGTTTAAAAATGTTTTACTTAGTTAAAAATATTTTATTATAATGATATTAATGATTTTATAAAACTTAATTTTTGGTTTTAAATAATAATACTTGAATTTGACATAAAAGAAAAAATATCATATAAAACAAATCATATAAATTGAAATAAAAAATGAGAATTTGTTTTGAAAATACTTCTATCCGATCAAGCTCTCAAAAAGAGATAATATAATATCATTATGGTTGAATTTCTTAAACTAGAAAAATGATCTTGATGATTGAAAATTGAATGAGATTTTTTCCATTAATTTTTCATTAAATTCTTCATCTGATCTATCCTTTATGGGAATCATTTTTAACCTATGTGATTTTTTATTTTTAATAAAAAAGGAGATTTACGATCTTAACAATTATAATTTAAGATTTTTAATCAAGATCATTCTTTTATTTTATTAAAAAGATTTATATAAATAAATTATATATTTTAAGATTTATCTTGAATAAACCAAGATTATTTACTCTCATAAAACTCATTTTCGTTATTTACAAAAAAGAGGGAAATTTATTAAAATAAATTATATTTTTTGGTACTTCCAAATTGACCTTTCATATTATATCCATAATAACATGATTTTCATTAAATAACCCATATATATATATATATATATATATATATATATATATATATATATATATATATATCTATGATTTTAAAATTAATTTTGTACTACTATGTTCTTCCCTTTTTTATATGACCCAATTAGTTGATCATAAATCTACCGAGGACCCTTTTATTATTCATGAATGAGCGATAATAAGAGCTGATGCTAAAAAGATGAAAGAAGTCATAACTTATTCATTGGAAGGCATTTGGAAGAAACAAACTGATTAAGATTTGATCAAAGTTCTATGGATATAAGAAGAGCCAAAAAAGGTAAACTTGATTCAGATAGTCCAGCCTTGAAGGAATTATAAAATTTAATTTATATTTTAAAGAATAAAGACCATTCAGCCATGATGGACCATATTTAGAATTATAGATAATTTTATTTTAGATTTTTCAAGGTAGAATTCATGAATGATTTACATTCATGAATTGAGAATATGAATGTTATTTAATGTATTTAATTAGTTCATTCTCTTTGTACTTTGTCTTGCTCTGTACAAACAAGGCTGATTCTCTTTGTAAATAATAATTTTAAGAAATATAATTATCTTTCAACACCGGTGAGTTTTTATTTTTAAGTTCTTGTATTAACTTTGGCACTTAAATCAAAATATTTGTTTTCCTTTTTAACTTATCAAACATTTTAGTTATGGTGTTTAGGAGAATCAAAGTGTTGTTCTAATCTTTAATAAAGTGATTAAAATGGTTCATCTTACTTCAATCTTGAACGATCCGTCTTGTTTCAATTCATTGGAGGGTATCAATTTGTATTCCATATGTATCATAGCTCTTTAGCAATTGGAGTGTATGGTTGTTAAGTTGATAATTTCCACTACTTCTTTTTGACAATGACTATGGGGAGATTAAATTGCTATCTTGCAATAAAATCATTAAATAAGGAATAATTTTATTAAAAGAAAATTAGGAATTTAAAATTTCTAAATGAATGAGAAATGCATAATTTACAAATTGAGCTTGATTTGCTATTATATTTTTCTAGATTTCTTAATTTTTATAAATTGAGCTTCTTATTAAGTCTAAATACATGATTTTAGGTCATATTATTTTTTAGATTTCTTGAGCTTCTTCTTGATATTTACATGAGATGATCTTTTAAAATGCAATTGGTACCTCTTATATTCCTCTCGGATTTTTCAGCATTTTGAGCTCTCTTTCAAAATGATTTTTTCTTTTAAAATTACTATTTTAAAAAATATGATTTAAATTTCCTTTTGTGATGAGATTCATTTTCATCACCTCTCTCAAAAATTATTTAAATTCATGGATCTTTTAAATCCTTGATAATATATTTTCAAATATATCCCCTCTCTTGATATTTGAATTTATTTTTATACTTGATTTTTGGATCTTTGTTCCCCTCCCCGCCTTCCTATTCTTCTATTTTATTTGCAATGGGGAAGAAAGCAATTAATGAGAAATGGATTAAACTCTATTCTTATTCTTTTTTTTATTTTACTAAGAGGAATAAATAGACTAGATGTACTAAATATTATGATAAATGTTTAAGAATGTTCAAATATAAGTTAAGCATTTCTCCTTTTTATTGATGACAAAGAGGGAGAAATGACATAATTGATGATATAAGAAATATTTTGAGATCTTTGAAATATTTAAATTTTTATGTGATACTAAGAAGATGGATGTTGTATCATGATTCATAATATGTTTATCATGTGAAATATATAATTAGTTGAAATTATTTATTATGTGATACCAAGAAGATGAATGCTTTGAAAATTTTATCATGTACGGTATCATGAATAGTTAAATTATGAAATTTTCAATTTTGTCAAAATTCTATACTTAAAGTCAAAGGTGATAGGTTCTTTTGAGTTCAAGTTTGCTTACTTTATCCTATAGCATATACATAAGGGGAGTTAAGGTTAACTCCCGTCATCAATTGGTTGTCATCTTAAATAAGGGGGAGATTGTTAAATTCTGTATTTGATGATGAACTCAATTGATAGGTTTTATGATCTAACGTGTATTAGAAAAAGTGATGCAGGATTAACTACAATGGTAAAAAGATAATACAATTTGATGTTGGGCGGAGTCAAGTTCGGGCATCGAGTCAGGGTTCAGAAGATATAGTGGGAGCTTGCCGAGAGTTCGCCAGGAGTTCGTCGAAGGTGATCAGGAGCTCGCTAGGACCGCGCCGAGAGTTTGCTGGAAGATGATCGAGAAATTCATCGGGAGTTCGCTGGAGGATACTGGAAAGTACATCGGGAGTTTGAAAGATTGATTAACGTGCCAAATAACAAGAACGATTATATTGTATCTTAGTATGTCATAGTTAGCATCGTATGTTTTGAGTCCTAATTGAGTTACATTTAAAGAAATCCAAATTAACTCAATGTGAGGCAACCAAGTCCACTTTGGGTTAGATTTGAGCTCAAGTTGAGCTTATTTTGTTGACCTAGAAAGGGATCAATAAAAGGCATGTTTCAGTACTACTATCATCGCCCTAGTTTTCGGACGACTATCGACGGTGGTACCACCCATATCCAGTCTTTTAGAAATATGTTAAACTTTGATTCTAATTTTTGAAGTTAATTGGGATCTATAAATACCCCAAGTATTCTTGTATGGTAAAACAAGTAAGTGAAAAGAAAATATAAGAACAAAATATGAAAATACTAAGAAAATACTGTTAAAATTTGTTGAGAACTTCTCTTGTGTATTTTAAGCATAAAGTGAGATTAAAAAATTAAAAATTATAAATATGAGAAAATGATCTAGCGTTGATTTTGTTCAGAACGGATAGAGGTCCTATAGAAGTTTTGCTCTGCTATAGTAGACTTGTAATAACTCGTAAACAGTAAGATTATATTAACTTTTTTCGCAATAGTTAATAGTTATAGACAAGTCTTGTCTAGTAGACTAGGATAACCCTACCAGGAGGGTACAACCTTGTGCTGAAATGAAATCTGGCACCTCAAAGATTGTTTCATTTCTGCCTATTACTGTTTCTTTTTACTAGACAAGTAACCTCCACTGGCTTACTGTTTAACATCTAACGGTGGAATAAGATGTATTAAACTCGGGATAAGCCTTAAATCAGGAATGCCAGATTTCAACATCTAACAGAGGTCTTTTACTGAACGAACACCAGAACAAAAATGAAGAAAAGAGAAACAATAAGAATTGACCTGACCTCCCTTTGGCAACTAAATGAATCGCACACCAAGGAAGATTCATTTTTGCTACGATTACCCCTACAATCTTATAGGTAGAAGTTCTACCTATAGCCAAAGAAGCTACTAGTTGGCAAGTTGTTTCGAAGAAATAAAATATGATAGAAGAAATGAAAATTATCATATGTGTTTTTTTTTACCAAAAAAAATACGCCTAGTAATAGTTATACTTTACTATTAACTATCAACTACTAACTGGAGACTTGTCTAGCATAATACAATGATAATCCTATTCTATTAGACAAGACTTACAAATGGTAAATCTAACATTCTTGGCTCATACTCGTGGTGTTTGGCATAATGTCACAATAAAGGGTTACCTATACTCTCTAACATGGGACTCGGGAAAGATAGACTCTTTATTTTACTTAGGATTATTATTGATATATTACATATATATTATGATATTTTTGGTTCTGTGTAATGGGAATCGGATCGTGATGAGATCACGATAATGAGATCGATTCACCTTTAAACACAAATCCCAAATAATCCCGATCATAGGTTACTCGAAAAAGACATTGAGATAATCAGATAGACTGGTGTACTATATATCCGTCCATATGATAGAGGCGACTAGTCTCATAACTACTTGTATGGAGATACTAAGGGTATAGTATAAATACTCATTAGAGAATGAGTTTACTGATTGATCCGCTTATTGAATGCTATATAGTTAATGATATCTAATGTCAAACTGTGATTCTATAGTCCCAATTGTGTATATGGTTCTTAAACTTGAGACACTAAGGATGTCTTATTTGAGTACTCATTTCTTTAACGTCGAACTTATAGTTTTGGAAAGTTTCAGATCTAGTACAATCGGTTATCGGGATTGGTAGCCAATCTTGCGAAAGTAATTGAGTGTCAATAAAGGATCATTCACTCTATGTATCACGAGAGGAATATCTCATATTTGCTTATTCAGATAAATCCTTGGCCAAGGTTATTCAGATTAAGAGAGAAGTTCTCTGAAAGAATCCGATTAGAGCGAGACTCCGACAAATTTTATATATTACTTGACAATACCATATCCAATATATGGTTTCTAGGATATTAGTTGGATAAGGGATTATAGATACACGGTAACTAAGGACAGACAAGTCCAATGGATTTGATCCCTTGTATCATCTAGGGACTATGACATAGTGACCTAGTACGTTCATAGTTGAGTCGAGTGAATTATTATATAGATAATAATTCACTATATCATAAGGAGTTCTGATGGGAGCGACTCATAGCCAACTCGGTATCGGGCCTAGAGGGTCACACACATATGATAGATGCTTTAGCGAATAGAAGATTGGATGAAGATCCAATTAGTCTCTATTCTCATTAGATGATGGACTCCTTGTATGAGGCACAATTCGAGGCCAAAAGAGATTATTGGATAGAGATCTAATAATACAAGGTTAGTGGGTTACTGGATGAAAATCCAATACCACCTAAGGCAGGACCTCTAGGATTTTCGTGGATCTCTATAACTTAGAGGGGAGACTCCTGGTTGATAGACTGCAGCTTTGGTCACCCCTTCTATTCTCTTCCCTCCCTCTACACAAGATTTGTCATATATAATTGGAGGAGTTTCACTATAGAGGAAGACACTTGACTTCCTTCATCCTCTCCATCCGGATCTAGAATACATGGATATATGATCTCCCTAGGTAAAATCAATCTCTCACGTATCATGTTTTTTCAATTTTTGTGGCTTTTTCGTGATCCAATCTTTTGCATAATGATTTGATCTGTGTGGGAAACATATTTTATTTTGATCTTCTACTATGCATGTGATGCTCCCGTTGAGATTTCCCAATAGTGGTATCAAAGCCAAGATTGTTCATGCAAAAATTAGTTTTAAACTACGTATGATGAAATTGTATCACCTATATTGCAATGATTGGTAATGAAGGTAGGCATTGCCTATGAGCGAGGAGCAACCACCTGCATGCTATCTGCATGCAAGGGTGGCTGGCCATGGCCAGTCCCCCTGCAGGGGCAGTCGCTTAGAAGGGCGATTGGGCCACCCGCGACTAGCGACGCCTGCCGTAGGGGCTGTTACTCATGGACAGGATGGTTGGGCCGCTTGTGGCCAGGCCACAAGGGTGATTGCCAGCGACGAGGCCACAAGGGCAACCCCCAACCGCCTGTAGAGGTAGCGCTCGTGCAAGGCGACACTGGTCGCCCGTAGGGGCTACCGCAGCACCCTCCTGCGGTGGTGCAGTGAGGGCAAAGGCTAGGGTTAGGATTTTTTTCATTAAATGGTCATTTCTGCCCCTTAGAATTTAAGAAATTCTAGGGTTTGTCTTATGCCAAAAAAACCAAAAACACCCTCAATGGTTCTATAAATTCCAACGATTGTCCTCTTGTCCGGAATTCTGAAAATGCACTTGACAATTCTAGAAATTCTGAGTATATCTTAATTTTTAAAATAATAATTAATTAAATAATTTAAGTAATTATTATATATCTAGTAATCCTACATGTGATGTATTATATGGATGGATGATCATGAGTCATGTGTTGTGATGTGTGTAATTGTGACTATTATTAGTATATATAGGTGACAGCTTATGATCATCTAGTGTGGTTTGCATATGTAATGTATTATATACCAACCATATATATATATATATATATATATATTTACATGTGCATAGATATATATTAAATATGTATGTGTGTGACACGATATATTAGGAGATCGATAGAAAACAAAAACCCCTCCTACGATAATATTAAGTCGATAAACGTGAGGTAATAAGATTGACTCATGTGGCATTCCATCATTATAGGAAGAAATTGAATCCCGACATAGGTTGAGTTGTCGAGTCACTCGAGGCTCACCTATCTACGTGATCGAGTTCTCACCTACGACATATATATAACACTAGTGACCTGAGGACATGGTATAACTTGGTCGAGCAGTTGAGAGCATATCCATCGAATCAGACTCATCTTGTAATGATGGTGATGACTTAACTAAACTTCATGGTTGGTCGAGCAGTCGAGACCATGATGATTTAGAGGCCGAATATGATGGGAATCACAAGGAGTTGTGATTGACAAAAGTTGTCTACCTTTTGGGCTTAGTGTAGTTGGTCGAGTACCTCGAGATTGCACTAAGACGCCAATTGGATCTCGATCCCCACTAAGAGTTTGCCGTAGACTTTCGTCTCACGCATCGAGGGTGTTGCGTGATTCACTAGAAAAATAGTAAGAGTACATTAAGATAGAAGTCCATAGTTTCTATAAAGTCTGCATGTTATTTATTTTTTGTTATATCTCATTTTGTCAGAAATATGTCGCTCACAAACCCCTTACGTGGCATACTTGATGCCAACCGCCTCACTGGTCCAAACTATATAGATTGGCTCCGTAATTTGAGAATTATTCTCACAGCGGAGAAAATCGCATATGTCCTTGATACAATTGTGCCCACGCCGGAAGAAGGGGCAAGCGAGGATAAGATCACTCGTTATGTGAAGTACATAGATGATTCCACGTTGGCAAATATATGTTGGCCTCCATGACTCCTGAGTTATAAAGGCAACATGAGAGCATGAATGCAGATTCTATCCTTCTTCATCTCCACCAACTATTTGAGAAACAGGGAAGAACTCAAACATATGAGATATCTAAGAGACTCTTCCAAGCCAAGATGACAGAAGGGACATTGGTTGAGAACCATGTCCTAAAGATGATAGAGTGGATCGAGAAACTCACAGGTCAAGGAATCATCCTAGAGATAACCTGTGTATTGATCTTATACTTCAGTCCCTACTAAATTTCATTTCTCACTTCGTCATGAATTCTAACATGAGCAAGTTTGAGGTGACTCTCTCTAAGCTCCTCAATATATTGAGGAAAGCTGAGAGTGCCATCAAGAAGGATAAGCCAATTATCTATATTGGTGAGACCAAAAGGTAAAGGAAGACCAGCAAGACCCTTAAGAAGGGCAAGGGTAAAGAAAGACCAGATAAGGCAAAGGTTACCAATAAAGACCAGGTAAGGCAAAGGTTACCAAAAAAGACCTGGCAAAGGACAAAGAATAGTGCTTCCACTACGGCCAAGACGGGCATTGGAAAAGGAACTAACTATAAAGACTACCTTGTAGATAAGGCGAAACAAAATGTTGGAGAAGCTTCAGGTATATTCATGATCAGTCTCCACTTGTCAGATTTTCATGATAATACATGGGTATTGGATACCGGGAGTGTTTATCATATCTGTAATTCGTTATAGGTTCTGACAAGGACTAGAAGATTGGCCAGAGGTGAGATAGACCTCAAGATGGGCAATGGAGCAAGAGTTGTTGTAGTTGTTGTTGGAGATGTCACCCTACATCTGCTTGGTGGAGCTATTATTACATTAGATGTATGCTAGTTTATTTCCTTTATTATCAAAAATATTATTTCTATCTATTGTTTGATAATTAGTGGATATAAATTAGTTTTTGAGAATAATAGTTGTTCAATAAGTATGGATGATGAGATCATCACTAGAGAAACCCTTACAAATAGCTTATATGTGTTAGACACTTCTTCACACATCATAATTATAGACATGTCCAAGAGGAAAAGAGATGAGATGAAATCTATAGTATTATAGGCTAGGTCATATAGATGAGGGAAGGATTTAAAAGTTGTTGAAAGATAGATGCTTAGATCTATTTGACTATGAGTTATATACAACTTGTGAACCTTGCCTTCATAGAAAAATGACCAACTCTCCTTTTAGTATAACTAGAGAGAGAGCCACTGAGTTATTGGAACTCATACATAGTGATGTATGTGGTCCCATATTGACTCAAGCTATAAGTGGTTACTCATACTTGATTACATTCACTGATGATTTCTCTAGGTTTGGAACTGTGTACTTAATGAAGTACAAATCTGATACCTTTAAGAAATTTAGGGAATATAAGAATAAGGTAGAGAACCAAATTGGAAAGAGTATTAAATCTCTTCGATCAGATTGAGGAGGAGAGTACTTAAGTACAGAGTTCACATATTTCCTCAGGGACAATGGGATTCTATCCTAGTGGATACCTCCTTATATACCTTAGCTCAATGATGTATCAAAAACGAGGAATCACACGCTGTTATACATGATACAATCCATGATGAGTTTCACTGATCTACGCGTCTCGTTCTGGGGGTACGCTCTAGAGATCGTAGCTTACATTCTGAGCAGAGTTACATCAAAGTCGGTAGTGTCTACACCATATGAGATATGAAAAGGAAAGAAGTCTAATCTTAAGATGGTTAAGATTTGGGGTTGTCCTACGCACGTTAGAAGATACAACCCCGACAAGTTGGAATCAAAGATAGAACGATGCACATTCGTGGGATAACCTAAGGAGACTTTAGGGTATTATTTCTATCATCCCGAGGACCGAAAGGTCTTTGTTGCCAAGAGAGCTATGTTCCTTGAGAAGGAACACATTCTTAGTGGAAATAGTGGGAGTAAGATAGAATTGAGCGAGTTTGGAGAACCTAGCATCATTCTAGAGCGCAAGTCTGTTCAGGTACCTAATATACGAGTTCCAACTTTGCGTATGACTAGTAGAGTATCTTAGCCTCCTGAAAGATATGTGGGACATATCAGTGGAGATGACTCTCAGGATATTAATCCTTAGACCTACGAGGAGGCTATTATGAGTATAGACTCCAGGAAGTGGCAAGAAGCCATGAATTATAAGATGGATTTCATATACTCTAACAAAGTTTGGAACCTTGTGGATGCACCTGAGGGTATTGTACCTCTCGGTTGCAAATGGATCTTCAAGAAGACGATCGGAGTGGATGGAAAGATAGAGACCTATAAAGCAAGGCTAGTAGCTAAAGGATATCGTCAAAGACAAGGAGTTGACTATGATAAAACCTTTTCACCTATAGCCATACTTAAGTCCATTAGAATTATTTTGGCCATTGCAGCATACTATGACTATGAGATCTGGTAGATGGATGTCAAAACAATATTCTTTAATGGCAACCTCGAGAAGGAGGTATATATGATATAGTCAGAGGGGTTCGTACCCAAAGAGAGTTCAGATAAAGTGTGCAAGTTGCTTAGATCTATTTATGGATTGAAGCAAACTTTCTGAAGATGGAATATAAGATTTGATGAGGTGATAAGATCTTATGACTTCATTAAGAACGAAGATGAGCTTTGTGTGTATAGGAAGGTAAGTGGAAGTGCTATCACATTCTTGGTACTATATGTGGATAATATCCTAATCATTGGGAATGATGTAGGAATGCTCTCCACAATAATGCTTGGTTATCTAGAAACTTCTCCATAAAAGACTTAGGGGAAGCATCCTATATTTTGGGTATCTGGGTCTATAGAGATAGATCCAAAAGGATGTTTGGGTTATCCCAGTCTAGGTATATAGACTCCATTGTCAAAAGGTTTAGCATGAAGAATTTTAAGAGAGGTCTCAAACCAATTACTAGTTACAGGTGCCCTGCAAGCCAATCACGTAAGTGATGGCACGTGTGACATGCAATGTGATCTTTTTGCTTATGATTAATATTGGTATATTCTTACATTATATTATTTGTTACATATATATTGTGATGTCCTTAGTGCTGTGCAATGGGAATCGGATCATGATGAAATCATGATAATGAGATCGATTCACCTTTAATCTTAAATAATCCTGATCATAGGTTACTCAAGAGGGACATTGAGATAACTGAATAGATCGGTATAATATTTACCCATCTATGTGATGGAGGTGGCTAGTCTCACAGCCACTTGTGTGGAGACACTAAAGATAGTACAAGTGCTCATTAGAGAATGAGGTCACTGATTGATCTGCTTATGGAATGCTATATGGTTAATGATACCTAATGTCAGACAGTGATTTTATAGTCCAAGTTATGTATCTAGTCCTTAGACTTGAGACACCAAGGATGCCTTATATGAGTACTCCTGTCTTTGATGCCAGACTTACAGGTTTGGAAAGTTCCAGATCTGTTACAGTTGGTTATCGAGATTGGTAGCCAAACTTACGAAGGCAATTGAGTATTAATATAGGATCATCCACTCTCGGTATCATAAGAGGAATATCCCATATATGCATGCTCAGACAAATCCCTGGCTAGGGTTATTCAGATTGAGAGAGAAGGAGTTCTCCGATAGAATCCGAATAGAGCAAGACAAACTAATTCTGTATGTGACCTGATAGTACCATGTCCAATATACGGTCGCTAGGATATTATTTGGATGAGGATTATAGATACATGGTAATTGTGGATAGACAGGTCCGATGGATTTGATCCCTTCTGTACCGTCTGGGGACTATGGCGTAGTAGCTTAGTACGTCTATAGTCGATGAGTCAAGTGAATTATTATAAGGATAATAATTCACTATATCAGAAGGAGTTCTGATGGGAGTGACTCACGACCAGCTCGGTATCGGGCCTAGAGGGTCATACACATATAGTGGATGTTTTAGTGAAAATATGATTGAATGAAGATCTAATTAGCCCCTATTCTCATTAGATGAAACCCTGTGTTGATGGGCTTCTTGATTAAGGCCCAATTATAGGCCTAAGGATATTATTGGATAGAGATCCAATAATGTAAGGTTAGTAGGTTATTGGATGGAGATCCAATACCCACCAAAGAAGGAGCCCTAGGGTTTTTGGTGGCTCTCTATAAATATAAGGGGAGACTCATGGTTGATAGGCCGTAGCTTTAGCCACCACCTCCTATTCTCCTTCTTCTCTTTGAGCAAGAGTTGCAAGATTAGATTGGAGGAGTTTCACTACAGAGATCCATCGTGTGAATACCACTAGAGAGGAGGATACTTGACCTCCTTCATCTTCTCCATCCGGATCTGGAATATAGGGATATACGGTCTCCCTAGGTAAAATCAATCTCTCACACATCATGATTTTTTTATTTTTACGATTTTTCTCGCGACCCCAATCTTTTGTATGACGATTTGATCTGCGTGAAAAATTAATTTTTGTTTTGATTTCCACTGTGCATGTGATGCACCTGTCGAGGTTTCCCAACAGTGGTATCATAGCCAAGGTTTTCGTACGAAAGATTGGTTTTAAACTACGTGTGATGAGATTGAATCACGTAGAATCATTCTACGCATTCTTGCTACATTTTCGTAGCGAAGGTAGCAAGGAGGAGGGGCGGCCAACCACGGCCAACTCCCATGCAGGCCCGGCCACCCCCAGCCAGGTCGGCTGCAAGGGGCAGCTGACTACGACCAAGGCCCCCTGCAAGGGGTTGGCCGACCACAACCAAAGCCCATTGTGGTCACAAGATGGCCGCATGCGGGCATGGCTAGCATGCATAGCCCGCCAGTCGTAGGGGTGGCCGCCACGAGGTCAGGGCAGCCCCACGCTAGGGCTACCACCGCAGGGTGGCCGTTCTTGCAGGCGCGTGCATCGCCACCACGAGGTGCCGCCCGAGGGCAACAGGTTCACCGAGGGGCGCCCATGACGACGCGCAAAGGCTGCATAGGGCGGGCGGCAATGAGGGTAAGGGAAGAGGGCTAGGGCATCCTTTTGAGAAAAGGATGATCATACCCCTTTGAATTTTAAAAATTTCGAGGACTATCCTCATATATAGAATTTCGAAAATGCCTCTAAACTTTTTAAAAATTTCGAGGACTATCCTCTCATCCAAAATTATAAAAATACCCTTAATAATTCTAGAAATTTTGAGCATGTCCTGATTTCTAAAAAAATAATTAATTAAATAATTTAATTAATTATTATATATATCTAGTAATCTTACATATGATGTGATGTACATATGATGTATGATGTGGATGGATGATTATGAGTCATGTGTTGTGATGTGTGTAATTATAATAATTATTATTATTGGGGCCTACGAGCCTTTACTTTTCTCGTTTATTGTAGGGCCTGCGTGGATGTGATTATTTGTAATTACATAGAGAGGTACATTAGGAGCGTGAAGATGACAGCAGGACCCACAATGCCATGGCGGGAGATTACGATGCATGGTGATGCGATAATCCGATGGAGCCGATGATGACGAGATCAACAATCACAGGGCATGGAGGTGCGCCGATCCATACATAGATCGTATTGTAAGTGATTAGGCCTATTAGCTTAGGCTTAATTATATTAGGTGATGGCTCATGATCATCCGGTGTGGGTTGTATGTGTGATGTGTTATACACCAATTAGATATATGTATATATATATATATATATTTGCATGCTATGTAGATATATATTAAATATGTATGTGTGTGACACGACATATTAGGAGATCGATATGAAACAAAAATCCCTCCTATAATAATATTAAGTCGGTAAGCATGAGGCAATAGGATTGACCCACGTGGCCTTCCATCATTATAGGAAGAAATTGAATCACGACATAGGTTGAGTTGGTTGATTCCCTCAAAGCTCACTTATCTACGTGATCGAGTTCTTGCCTATGACATATATATATCATCGGTGACCTGAGGACATGGTATAACTTGGTCGAGTAGTCGAGAGCATATCCATCGAATCAGACTCATCTTGTAATGATGGTGGTGACTTAATTGAAATTCAAGGTTGGTCGAGCAATCGAGACTATGATGATTCGGAGGCCGAACATGATGGGAATCATAAGGAGTTATGATTGACAAGATTTATCTACCTTTTGGACTTAGTATAGTTGGTTGAGTCTCTCAAGATTGCACTAAGACACCAATTGGATCCCGATCCCCACTAGGAGTCTGTCGGAGACTTTCATCTCACGCATCGAGGGTGTCACATGATTCACTAAGAAAATAGTGTGAGTTTATTAAGATAGAAGTCCATATCTTAATTAGTATTTTCTGTAAAATCTATATGTTACTTATTTTCGTTATATCTTATTTGTCACTTGCAAAACCTCTATGTGGCATATTTAATGCCAACCACCTAATTGGACCAAAGGCTTCGCAATTTGAGAATGGTTCTTATAGCGGAGAAAATCGCATATGTCATTAATACAATTCTGCCCATGCCGAAAGAAGGGGCAAGTAAGGATGAGATCGCTCACTATATGAAGTATATAGATGATTTCATATTAGCAAAATATTACATGTTGGCCTCTATGACTCCTGAGTTACAAAGGCAAGATGAGAGCATGGATGCAGATTCTATCCTTCTTCATCTCCGCTAGCTATTTGAGAAACAGAAAAAAACTTAAAGATATGAGATATCTAAGAAACTCTTCCAAGCCAGGATGACAGAAGGGACATCGGTTGAGAACCATGTCCTAAAGATAATAGAGTAGATCAAGAAATTCACAAGTCTAGGAATAGTCCTAGAGGATAACCTGTGCATTGATCTTATACTTTAGTCCCTACTAGATTCTTTTTCTCACTTCATCATAAATTTCAACATGAGCAAGTTTGAGGTGACTCTCCCTTAGCTCCTTAATATGTTGAGAGAAGCTGAGAGTGCCATTAAGAATGAGAAGTCAGTTCTCTATATTAGCGAGACTAAAAAGAAAATGAAGGCCAGCAAGATCCTTAAGAAGGGCAAGGGCAAAGAAAGACCAGGCAAGACAAGGGTTGCCAAGAAATACCCGAGAAAGGATAAAAGACAATGCTTCCATTATGGCTAAGACGGACATTGGAAGAGGAACTACAAGGACTACCTTGCAGAGAAGGCAAGACAAAAGATTGGAGAAGCTTCAGGTATATTCATGATTAGCCTCCACTTGTCAGATTTTCATGATAACACATGAGTATTAGATACCGAGAGTGTTTATAATATCTGTAATTCGTTACAGGTTCTGGCAAGACCTAGGAGATTGGCTAGAGGCAAGATGGACCTCAAGATTGGTAATGGAGCAAGAGTTACTGTAGTTGCTGTTGGAGAGGTTACCCCACATCTGCCTAGTAGAGCTATTATTGCATTAGATGCATGCTCTTTTGTTTTCTCTATTATCAAAAATATTATTTTTATCTCTTGTTTGATAATTAGTAGATATAAATTAGTTTTTGAGAATAATAGTTGTTCGATAATTATGGATGATGAGATCATCACTAGAGGGATCCTTATATATTAGACACTTCTCCACATATCATGAATATATATATGTCTAAGAGGTAAAGAGATGAGGTGAATAATGCATACCTATGGCATTGTAGGCTACGTCATATACATGAGGGAAGGATTCAAAAGTTGCTGAAAGATGGATACTTAGATCCATTTGACTTTGAGACATATGCAACTTGCGAACCTTGCCCTCGTGGGAAAATGACCAACTCTCCTTTTACTGGAACTAGAGAGAGAGCCACTGAGTTATTGAAACTTATACATAGTGATGTATATGGTCCCACGTCGACTCAAGGTATATATGGTTACTCATACTTTATTATATTCACTGATGATTTCTCTAGGTATGGACATGTGTACTTAATGAAGCACGAATCTAAGGCCTTCGAGAAATTCAAGAAATATAAAAATGAGGTAGAGAACCAAATTGAAAAGAGTATTAAGACTCTTCGATCAGATCGAGGAGGAGAGTACTTGAGTAGGGAGTTCACCCATTTCCTTAGGGACAATAGATTTCTATCCCAATGGACACCTCCTTATATATCTCAGCTCAATAATGTATAAAAAAAGGAGGAATCGCACGTTGTTAGACATGGTGCGGTCCATGATGAGTTTTGCTAACCTACCTATTTTATTCTGGGGGTACGCCCTAGAGACTACAGCTTACCTTCTGAACATAGTTCCATCAAAGTCGGTAATATCTACAATATATGAGATACAAAAAGGAAAGAAGCCTAATCTTAAGATTGTTCAGATTTAGGGCTGTTCTGCCCATATTTTAAGACACAACTCTGATAAGTTGGAATCAAGGACAGAATGATATACATTCGTGGGATACCCAAAGGAAACTTGTAGATATTATTTCTATCATCCCGAGGACCAAAAGGTCTTTGTTGCCAAGAGAGTTGTGTTCCTTGAGAAGAAACACTTTCTTGGTGGAAATAGTGGGAGTGAGATAGAATTGAGCGAGGTTAGAGAACCTAGCTCAAGCACCATTCCAGAGCCCGAGTCCATTCAGGTACCTAACACACAAGTTCTAACTTTATGAAAGTCTAATAGAGTATCTTACCTTCCTGAAAGATATGTGGGACATATTAGTGGAGATGACTCTCAAGGTGTTGATCCTCAGACCTATGAGGAGGCTATTATGAGTATAGACTCCAAAAAGTGATAGGAAGCTATGAATTCTGAGATGGATTCCATATACTCTAATAAGGTTTGAAACCTTATGGATGCACCTGAGGGTAGTGTACCCATCGGCTATAAATGGATTTTCAAGAAGAAGATCGGAGTGGATGGAAAGATAGAGACCTATAAAGTAAGGCTAGTAGCTAAAGGATATCGTCAAAGATAAGGAGTTGACTATGACAAAACGTTTTCACCTGTAGCCATGCTTAAGTTCATTAGAATTATTTTGGCCATTGTAGCACACTATGACTACGAGATCAGGCAGATTGATGTCAAAACGGTATTCCTCAATAGCAACCTCGAGGAAAAGGTGTATATGATACAACTAGAGCGATTTATATCCAAAGAGAGTCCATATAAAGTGTGCAGGTTGCTTAGATCCATTTATGGCTTGAAGCATACTTCCCGAAATTGGAACATAAGATTTGATGAGGTGATCGATCTTATGACTTCGTTAAGAACGAAGATGAGCCTTGTGTATATAGGAAGATAAATGAAAGCACTATCACCTTCTTGGTGCTATATGTGGATGACATCCTAATCATTGGGAATGATATAGGAATGCTCTCCATAATAAAAGCTTGGCTATCTAGAAACTTCTTCATAAAGACTTAGGGAAGCATCTTATATTTTGGGGATCTATAGAGATAGATCCAAAAAGATGCTTGACTTATCTAGTGTAGGTACGTAGACTTCATTGTCAAAAGGTTTGGCATAGAAAATTCCAAGAGAGGTCTCATACCGATGAGACATGCAATATCACTTTCTAGGAGTATGTCCCTAAGGACTCCTAAATAAAGGGCATACATGAATAAGATACCTTATACTTCAGTGATAGGGTCTATCATGTATGTTATGTACTAGGCCTAATGTAGCAGATGCTCTGAGTGTCACGAGCAGGTGTCAGGCATATTCAAGTTTAGAACATTGGAAGGCAGTAAATTGTATCCTTAAGTACTTAAGAATGACTAAGGATCTTTTACTGGTATATGGAACAGGTAGCCTCCAGGTTGAGGGCTATATGACCTCGAGTTTTCAGTCCAATATTGATAATAGCAAGTCAAATTTAGGATATATTTTTACCCTGAACGGAGGAGTAGTAAACTGGAAGAGTTTCAACGAAGATACTACTACTGACTCGACCACAGAGGCGTAATACAGTACTGCGGCAAAAGCAGTAAAGGAAGGGGTTTTGATAAATAAGTTTATCAAGGATTTGGGAGTTATACCAAGTGGCATAGAGCTGACTACCATATATTGTGACAGCGACAAGGAGATAACTCTAATAAAGTAACTCATGCCTCAATAGAATTATTTTGAGGAGGTTTTATTTAATTAAAGCGATCATGATCTGAAAAGATATAGCAATGAAAAGAGTTTCATCTGAAGATAATATTGCAGATCTACTGACGAAGTTGTTGGCTTAGATTGTATTTAAGCATCACAAGGGTCTGATGGGGATCAGACACATAGGTGATTGGCTTTTGGTCAAGTGGGAGATTGTTGGTTACAGGTGCCCTGCAAGCCAATCATGTGAGTGATGACATATGTGACACGCTGTGTGATCTCTTCACTTATGATTAATATTGGCATATTCTCATATTATATTATTTGTTACATATATATTGTGATATCCTTAGTTCTGTGCAATAGGAATCAGATCATGATGAGATCATGATAATGAGATTGATTCACCTTTAAACATAGATCCTAAATAATCCCGGTCATCGGTTACTCAAGAGGGACATTGAGATAACCAGATAGATCAGTGTACTATATACCCGTCCATATGATGGATGCAGCTAGTCTTATAGCCACTTGTCTGGAGACACTAAGGATATAGTACAAGTACTCATTAGAGAATGAGTTCACTAATTGATTCGCTTATGGAATGTTATATGGTTGATGATACCTAATGTCAGATAACGATTTCGTAGTCCTAGTTATGTATCTAGTCCTTAGACTTGAGACACCAAGGATGCCTTGTATGAGTACTCCTTTTTTCTTTGACGCCAGACTTATAGGTTTGGAAAGTTTCACATCTGGTACAATTGGTTATCGGGATTGGTAGCCAACTTTACGAAGGCAATTGAGTGTCAATAGAGGATCATCCACTATCGGTATCACGAGAGGAATATCTCATATGTGCTTACTCAGACAAATCCCTTGCTAGGGTCATTTGGATTAAGAGAGAGAATTCTCCGAGAGAATCCGATTAGAGCGAGACTATGACGGATTCTGTGTGTGGCCTGATAGTACCATATCCAATATACGGTCTCTAGAATATTAATTGAATGAGGGATTGTAGATACACGGTAACTATGGATATACAGGTCTGATGGATTTGATCCCCCCTATACCGTCTAGGGACTATGGCGTAATGGCATAGTACATCCATAGTCGATAAGTCGAGTGAATTATTATGGGGATAATAATTCACTATATCAGAAGGAGTTCTGATGGGAGTGACTCACGACCAGCTCGGTATCGGGCCTAGAGGGTCACACGTATATGGTGGATGTTTCAGCGAATAGAGGATTGGATGAAGATCCAATTAGCCCCTATTCTCATTAAATGAGACCCTATGCTGATGGGCTCCTTACTTAAGGTCCAATTAGAGGCCTAAGGAGATTATTGGATAAAGATCCAATAATGTAAGGTTAGTAGGTTATTGGATGGAGATCCAATACCCACCAAAGAAGGAGCCCTAGGATTTTTGGTGGCTCTCTATAAATATAAGGGGAGACTCATAGTTGATAGGCCGTAGCTTTAGCCACCACCTCCTATTCTCCTTCTTCTCTTTGAGCAAGAGTTGCAAGATCAGATTGGAGGAGTTTCACTGCAAAGATCCATCGTGTGGATACCGCTAGAGAGGAGGATGCTTGACCTCATTTATCTTCTCCATCCGGATCTGAAATACAAGGATATACAATCTCCATAGGTAAAATAAATCTCTCACACATTACGGTTTTATCGGTTTTTACATTTTTCTCATGACCCCAATATTTTACACGATGATTATATCTGTGTGGGAAACAAGTTTTTGTTTTGATTTCCACTACATATGTAATACACCCGCTGAGGTTTCCCAACAGGAGGTTTATCCGAAGGATACCGAGAGTTCACTAAGAGTTCGTTGAGAGATCAATTGACGATCGGACAATGAAGATTGTAGGTTAAGTGTTATAGTTAGCATCATAATGAGAGTTAGTTTTACAAACTCAATTAAGAGATCATTAAGCCTTAATTGGGACTGATTTGGACTTATTATAAAAGTCATTTCTGTAACCTAACGTTAGAAAAGATATGGTATTCAAAGACACAATCTCCATGATGACATAATCTTCGAAGGTATATCAAGCAGTTGAACCGCCCAGACATAGTCTCCCAGACTATGTCAGGCGGTTGAATCGGGACACAGTCTTCGAGATCAGCACCTCGGGAACTCTTAAAATTTAAATTTTGGCTCTAATATTGAAGCCATTCTTTGGGGCCTATAAATACTTCCACCCCCCCATCCAATCCTTATTTGAGGTATGTAAGCATTAAGAGCAAAAATCTTATGAAAACGCTTTTATAATTCTTTTAGAGCTTCTCCTCATTTTGTCTTGTGTAGTTTTTTGTTTAAGGGAGAGCTTAGAGACTTGTAAAGATTATCTCTTAAACCTATAAAAAGATAATAGAATTATAAGAGGGTAGTTGATCTTCACCCATTAAAGGAAGATCAATAGTGGAAGCCGATGACCTTAACAAAAGAGGAATCGAGAGTGGACATAGGTCACTGACCGAACCACTATAAAATCGGTTTGTTTCCTCTTCTTTACTATTTATCTTTACTGTCTATTACCTTTGCTTGCACTCTTATAAACATCTCTATGCTTAAACATATTTCTGATATAGTTTTTATTGATCAAATATTTAAGCCGACGTAAATTTTTCATATACACTAATTCTCCCCAAACCCCCACAAAACCCAACCCCCCATTGAAACCCAAATCCCCACACACCCGCCCCTCCTCCTCCTCCTCCTCCTCCTCCTCTTAGTGTTGCTTTAGTCTTAACAAGTGATATCAGAGCTACGTTTCTCTCTATTTGGATTTAAATCCAAGAGAAAGGACTTTTGTTGGCAATCAAGAGGGACTTTCTATCACTCGTCCTCCCATGTTCAATGGGACAAATTGCACATATTGGAAAACTCGAATAAGAATCTTTCTACTTTTTATGGATTTTGAATTATGGTATATTATTGAAAGTGATTTTGAAAAGTCTTCCAAACCGATAAATGAATGGAATGATTCTGAAAAGAAGACTTTCTCTTTGAATGCTAAAACGATAAACGCTTTATTTTGTACTCTTGATAAAAATAAATTTAATCGAGTTTCTACATTTAAAATTGCGCATGAGATTTGGCACACACTGGAGTCACACACGAAGGCACTAGTCGAGTCAAAGAGTCAAAAATTAATCTGTTGGTGTATAGCTATGGGTTGTTTCATATGAAACCAAGTGAAACCATAGGAGACATATACACCCATTTTATGGATGTCGTCAATGATCTAAAAGCTCTTGGTAAAAGTTTCTTTAATTTTAAACTTGTTAATAAAATATTAAGATTCCTTACAAAAAGTTGGGATCCCAAAATAATGACAATACAAGAAGCAAAGGACCTAAATAATTTTTTGCTTGAAGAACTAATCAGGTCTTTAATGACTTACAAAATGACATGTGTAGTACATGATAAACTTGAGAACAACCTTCTAAAGAATAGGAAGGATATAACAATTAGAACCAAGGAAGACCACTTGGGAGAAAGCTCAAGTGACGATGATGATGATGAGGACTTCGTACTTCTTACAAGAAAATTTAAGAAATTCTTAAAAATGACTAAAACAAAACAAGATGCTAAGAACAAAAGTGAACTAATAAAGGACTCAATAATATATTATAAGAAGCTGGGAAACTTCAAAAATAAATGTCCTCGAGTGAAGAAGAAGCAACCAAGAAGAATAAGATGCTCAAATCTACTTGGGACGACTCAAGTTCATCCAAAGAAAAGGAGCCAACCAACAAGGAAGAAGTTATAAATTATATTTTAATGACATTTGGCAACGAGGTAAGTAACCTAAATAAGTCTTCTTTATCCTATGATGAATTATTTAATGTATTTAACGACTTGTTTGATGATTTTAAATTAGTTAGTAAAAAGTATAGATTGTTAAAGAAAGATCATGCTTCACTTACTAGTGAATTTTAAAATTTAAAAAAGGAGTATGATGAACATACAATGGCTCCTTGCACTATGTGTGAAGAATTAGATATATTTAAGAAAGAAAATATTTCATTACAAAAAATATTAAAAAAATTTAAAATAGGTAACAAATCCTTAAACATGATCCTTGCTAATAAGGGTCATGTTCATAGAAAGGAATAAATTGGCTCTGTGAGTAACACTCAATAAAAGTCAACCATCTTCATTAAAGGACCTACATTATATGTTTCACCTAGAAATAAATGTAATTTTTGTGAAAGAATTGGACACTATATTTACTTATAAATGTTCATTTAAAAAGCATAGTCCATAGAAATTAATTTAGGCTCCTAAAGGAACTATAAACAACTCGATGCCATTAGTAAAATTAGGTAAATTTTTTTATAAGGAACCTAAAGGCAAATGATTACCTAAACTAAAGCCCGCTTTCTTGTAGTTATGTCTCCAAACAAAGGCTAGAAGCACAAAATGATACTATGATAATTGATACTCAAGGCACATGACTAGAGATCCAACTCATTTATCTAAGCTTACTAGTCTAAATGAAGGATTTGTCATATTCAGATATAACAACAAGGGAAAAATAATTGGGAAAGGAACCATCGGTAACAAATCAAACCTCATGATTGAAGATGTGTTATTAGTTGATGGTTTGAAACATAATCTACTGAGCAATAGCCAATTATGTGATAAATGATACATTATCAAATTTGAATCTAATACTTGTATAATTGAAATACCACACAATAAATAGTTCTATGATTGCCTTAAGAAGCAATAATGTGTACACTTGACATTAATAATTTTTGTAATGAAATATATTTTTCAACCTTAAATGATGATGCGTGGATTTGACATAGGAGACTAGGACATGCTAGCATGAAGCCAGTAAACCAAATCTAAACTAAAAATTTGGTAAGAGGAATGCCTAATATCAAGTTTGTAAAAGACAAAGTTTGTGATGCATGCTAACTAGGAAAATAAATAAAAAATAATTTTAAATTAAAAAATTAAATAAGCACCTCTAGGCCACTATAGTTGATTTATTTGGATCAATTGATATTACAAGCTTAGGAGGTAGCAAATATGCATTTGTTATTGTAGATGATTATAATAGATATACTTGGACCTATTTCTTGGCACATAAAAGTGATTTAATAAAATTTACAAACTAATTCAAAATGAAAAGAGTTTTATAATTTCATATATATACATAGTAATTATGGTGGTGAGTTTTAAAATTATGATTTTTAAAATTTTTGTGAGTCAAATGGGTATAATAATAATTTCTCTACTCCTAGAAATCTACAACAAAATGGAGTAGTGAAAAGAAAAAATATGAGTTTACAAGAAATGACTAGAACCATGTTAAACGAATATAGTCTCCTCAAATATTTTTGGGTCGAAGCCATTAACACGACATGCTATGTTATGAATAGGGTTCTTGTAAGGGCATTACTCTACAAAACTCCTTATGAATTATAGAATAATAAAAAACCTAATATTTCATATTTCAAAGTATTTGGTTATAAATATTTTATTTTAAATAAAAATGATGCCTTAGAAAAGTTCGATGCAAAATCTGATGAATGTATATTTCTGGGTTATTCCTTAATTTTAAAAGCTTATCGTATCTTTAATAAAAGAACTCTAGTAATTAAGGAATCCATTCATATTATTTTTAATGAGGTTCCCAAATTAAGAAAAATTGATTTTGATAATAATTTTGATTTTGATACTTTAAATTTAAATGATAAACCTCCTCTCCAAAATAGCTTAGATGCATCTACTTCCAAGGAATCCTTACCCAAGAAGAAATGAAAGTATATAGATACTCATTGAAGGAGTTAATAATAGGAGATACATCAAAAGGTGTTCAAACTCATTTATCATTTAAGAATTTTTGTGCTAATGCTGTATTTTTATCTCAAATTAAAACAAAATATATTGAGGAAGCCCTAAAAGATGATTTTTGTGTTATTTTAATGCATAAAGAGTTAAACTAATTTGAGAGAAATGAGATATAGGAGCTTGTTCCTAGACCTAGTAACTATTTAGTGATTGATACTAAATGGGTCTTTAGAAAAAATAAGATGAAAATAGTATCATGGTTAGAAATAAGGCTAGATTAGTGGCCAAGTGTTTTAACTAAGAAGAACAAATCTTTTAAGAATTTTAAATTATTTTAAATAGATGTCAAAAGTACTTTTCTTAATGGTTTTATTTCCAAAGAAGTTTATGTTGAACAACCCCCGGTTTTGAAAATGATCTTTTTTAGTATCATATTTTTCTGATGGGCATGACTCTCTATAAATAGGAAGGGAGACTCATAGTTGATAAGCTGCAACTTTAGCCACCACCTCCTATTCTCCTCCTTCCCTTTGTGCAAGAGTTGCGAGATCAGATTGGAAGAGCTTCGCTGCAGAGATCCATTATGTAGATACCGCTAGAGAGGAGGATGCTTGACCTCCTTCATCTTCTCCATCCGGATCTGGAATACAGGAATATATGATCTCCCTAGGTAAAATCAATCTCTCACACATTGTAGTTTTATCGATTTTTACATTTTTCTCATGACCCCAATATTTTACACGACGATTTAATCTGTGTGGGAAATAAGTTTTTGTTTTGATTTTCACTGCATATGTAATGCACCCGTTTAGGTTTCCCAATACGAGGTTCATCAGAAGGATGCCGGGAGTTCACCGAGAGTTCGTCAAGAGATCAATTGACGATCGAAAAATGAAGATTGTATGTTAAGTGTTGTAGTTAGCATCATAATGAGAGTTAGTTTTACTAACTCAATTAAGAGGTCATTAAGCCTTAATTGGGACTGATTTGGACTTATTATAGAAGTCATTTCAGTAACCCAACGTTAGAAAAGATACGGTGTTCAAAGACACGATCTCCATGATGACACAATCTTCGAAGGTGTATCAGGCAATTGAATTGCCCAGACATAGTCTTCCACACTGTATCAGGTGGTTGAATCGGGACATAGTCTTCGTGATTAGCACCTCGGGAACTCGTAAAATTTAAATTTTGGCTTTAATATTGAAGCCATTTGGGGCCTATAAATACTTCCACCCCCCCCCCCCTCTAATCCTTACTTGAGGTATGTAAGCATTAAAAGCAAAATCCTTATGAAAACACTTTTATAATTCTTTGAGAGCTTCTCCTCATTTCGTCGTGTGTAGTTTTTTGTATAAGGGAGAGCTTAGAGACTTGTAAAGATTATCTCTTAAACCTGTAAAAAGATAATAGAATTGTAAGAGGGTAGTTGATCTTCACCCATTAAAGGAAGATCAATAGTGGAAGCCGATAACCTTAACAAAAGAGGAATCGAGAGTGGACATAGGTCACTAGACCAAACCACTATAAAATTGGTTTGTTTCATCTTCTTTGCTATTTATCTTCATTGTTTTCTTAATTAACTATCTACTACCTTTACTTGCACTCTTACAAACATCTCTATGCTTAAACACATTTCTAATATTGTTTTTATTGATCAAATATTTAAGTCGACGTAAATTTTTCATAAACACTAATTCTTCCCAAACCCTCACAAAACCCAACCCCCTACCAAAACCCAAACAAACACAACCAAAGAAAAGGAGCCAACCAACAAGGAAGAAGTTACAAATTACATTTTAATGACATTTGGCAACGAGGTAAGTAACCCAAACAAGTCTTCTTTCTCTTAAGATGAATTATTTAATATATTTAATGACCTATTTGATGATTTTAATTAGTTAGTAAAAAGTATAGATTGTTAAAGAAAGATCATGATTTACTTGCTAGTGAATTTGAAAATTTAAATAAGGAGTATGATGAACATAGGATAGCTCCTTGCACTATGTGTGAAGAATTAGATATACTTAAGAAAGAAAATATTTCATTACAAAAACATTATAAAAATTTAAAATAGGTAACAAATCCTTAAACATGATCCTTGCTAATAAGGGTCATATTCATAGAAAGGAAGGAATTGGCTCAATAAAAGTCAACCATCTTCATTAAAGGACCTATATTATATGTTTCGCCTATAAATAAATGTAATTTTTGTGAAAGAATTGGATATTATACTTACTTATAAATGTTCATTTAAAAAGCATTGTCTACAGAGATTAATTTAGGTTCCTAAAGGAACTATAAACAACTCGATGCCATTAGTAAAATTAGGTAAATTTTTTTATAAGGAACCCAAAGGCAAATGATTACCTAAACCAAAACCACCTTTCTTGCAGGTATGTCTTCCAACAAAGGCTAGAAGCACAAAATGATACTTTGATAGTTGATGCTCAAGACACATGACCAGAGATCCAACTCATTTCTCTAAACTTACTAGTCTAAATGAAGGATTTGTCATATTCAGAGATAACAATAAGGGAAAAATAATTGGGAAAGAAACCATAGGTAACAAATCAAACCTCATGATTGAAGATGTGTTATTAGTTGATGGTTTGAAACATAATCTACTAAGCAATAGCCAATTATATGATAACTGATACATTATCAAATTTGAATCTAATACTTGTATAATTGAAATACCACACAATAAATAGTTCTATAATTGCCTTAAGAAGCAATAATGTGTACACTTGACATTAATAATTTTTGTAATGAAATTTATTTTTCAACCTTAAATGATTATGCATGAATTTGACATAGGAGACTAGGACATGCTTGCATGAAACTATTAAACCAAATCTAAACTAAAAATTTAGTAAGAGGAATGCTTAATATCAAGTTTGTAAAAGATAAAGTTTGTGATGCATGCTAATTAGGAAAATAAATAAAAAGTAATTTTAAATTAAAAATTAAATAAGCACCTCTAGGCCACTATAATTGATTTATTTGGACCAATTGATATTACAAACTTAGGAGCTAGAAATATGCATTTGTTATTGTAGATGATTATAATAGATATACTTGGACCAATTTCTTGACACACAAAAGTGATTCTTTTAAATATTTTTCTAAAATTTGTAAACTAATTCAAAATGAAAAAAGTTTTATAATTTCATATATACATAGTAATTATGGTGGTGAGTTTGAAAATTATGATTTTTAAAATTTTTGTGAGTCAAATGGGTATAATCATAATTTCTCTACTCCTAGAAATCTACAACAAAATGGAGTAGTGAAAAGAAAAAATAGAGCTTACAAGAAATGGCTATAACTATGTTAAATGAACATAGCCTCCTTAAATATTTTTAGGCCGAAGCCATTAACACGATATGCTATATTATGAATAGGGTCCTCATAAGAGCATTACTCTATAAAACTCCTTATGAATTATAGAATAATAAAAAACCTAATATTTCATATTTCAAAGTATTTGGTTATAAATATTTTATTTTAAATAAAAAAGATGCCTTAGGAAAGTTCGATGTAAAATCCGATGAATGTATATTATTCCTTAATTTCAAAAGCTTATCGTATCTTTAATAAAAGAACTCTTGTAATTGAGGAATCCATCTACATTGTTTTTAATGAGGTTCCCAAATTAAGAACAATTGATTTTGATTTTGATACTTTAAATTTAAATGATAAACCTCCTCTCCAAAATAGCTTGGATGCATCTAATTCCAAGGAATCCTTACCCAAGAAATGAAAGTATATAAATACTCATACTAAGGAGTTAATAATAGGAGATACATCAAAAGGTGTTCAAACTCATTCATCATTTAAGAATTTTTGTGCTAATGCTGTATTTTTATCTCAAATTAATCCAAAATATATTGAGGAAGCCCTAAAAGATGATTTTTACGTTATTTTAATGCATGAAGAGTTAAACCAATTTGAGAGAAATGAGATATAGGAGCTTGTTCCTAAACCTAGTAATTGTTTAGTGATTGATACTAAATGGGTCTTTAGAAAAAACAAGATGAAAATAGTATCATAGTTAGAAACAAGGCTAGATTAGTGCCCAAGTGTTTTAACTAAGAAGAACAAATCTTTTAAGAATTTTAAGTTATTTCAAATAGATGTCAAAAGTACTTTTCTTAATGGTTTTATTTCCGAAGAAGTTTATGTTGAACAACCCTCCCGGTTTTGAAAATGATCTTTTTTAGAATCATATTTTTAAATTATCTAAGACTTTCTTTGGATTAAAACAAGCCTCTAGGGCTTGGTATGAAAGACTTAGCTCTTTCCTTATTTCAAACAATTTTTTGAAAGGCAAGGTTGATACCATATAATATTTTAAGTATTTTAAAAATAATTTTCTAGTTATTCAAATATGTTAATGATACTATTTTTAGCTCAACAAATGAATTCTTATATAAATTTTTTGTCGAAAGTATGAGCTAAGAATTTGAAATGAGCCTAATGGGTGATTAACTTTTTTCTCAGGATTACAAATAAAATAATTAAATCATGGAATCTTTATAAGTCAAACTACGTATATCTTAGATTTATTAAAATATTTTAGTATGGACAATACTAAGGCAACAAACACACCCATAAGCACTTCCACAAAATTAGACTTGGATAATGAAGGTGAAAATTTTGATCAAAAAACATATATAGGAATGATAGGTAGTTTATTATATTTAATTGCTACTAGACTAGACATAATATTTAGTATTTGATTGTGTGTAAGCTTTCAATCCAATCATAAATATTCTCATTTTAAAGTAGTTAAACGAATATTTAGATATTTAAAAAGAACTTCTAATTTATGATTATGGTATTCTAAGTTTAAAAACTTTGATTTGCTTGCCTATACGGATGATGATATTGAAGGTTGTAAAATAGATAGAAAGAGTACAACCGAGACATATGCTCTTGTTTCTTGGTCATCCAAGAAACAAAATTCGATTGTATTATCTACAACTGAAGCTGAGTACATAACAGCTGGTGCATGCTGTGCACAAGTCATTTGGATGTAAAACACCTTAAAAGATGATGAAATTCACTTGAAAATATTCCTATCAAATGCGATAATACTAGTGAAATATGTTTATATTCAACACTCGAGAACTAAATATATTCATATTAGGCATTACTTTATAAGAGATTATATAAATAATCATGATATATCCTTGGGATTTATTAATACTAAGTATAAATTGACTAATATCTTCATCAAGCCATTAAATAAAGAACAATTTGACTTTATTAGAAGAGAGTTGGGAATGCTAAACCATCCAAATGCATAATTTGCTATTTTTCAGATTTCTTGAGATTTTGCTTAAAATTTACATGAGATGATTATGAATACATGAGTAGCTCTTATAGTCTTCTTGGACTTCTCAACTTTTTGAGCTCTCTTCAAAATATATCTATTTGAAATTGACATTTACAAGAGGGAAAATGAGATTCTAAGTTATTTTTGAGATAAGATTAATTTCTACCTTCTCTCAAAAATTATTTTATTTTTTTATATATACTTGATGCATCTTTTTAAGTATCCCCCACTTAATATTTAATTTTTTTTGGGATACTAAACTTTTGGATATTTAATACCTCCCCCTTTCTTCTATTTTATATAGAAAGGGTGGAGAAAGTAATTTCCTTGTATGATAAAAGAGGAGAAAGCATTTTTCCTTTTTGTTGATGACAAAGGGGGACAAATAATATAATTGATGACATAAGAGAGATATTTGTTTTGAGATCTTTGAAATGGTTGGGATAAATCTTATATCATAATTAATGATATTGTTATTTTGTGAAAATAATGATTGAAATTTTTATATGATACCAAGAAGATGAATGTTTAAAAATTTTATCATATAAGGTATCATGTATGGTTAAATTATGAATAATTATCAAAATACTTGAATTCAAAAATGATAGTGCTTTTAAATGTAAGTTTGTTTTATTTATCCTATGGCATATATATAAGGGGAGTTAAGGTTAACTCCCATCATTAATTGGTTGTCATCATAAAAAAGGGGGAGATCATTAAATCTCAGATTTTGATGATGAAATTAATTGATGGGTTTTATGATCTAATTTATGTGTTAAAAAAGTGATGTAGGATTAACTGCAAAAGTAAAAGGGCATTACAATCATATATTGCGCCGGAGTCAAGTTCGAGCATTAGAAGCTCGCCGAGACCTCATCCAAGGTTTATCGAGAAGATCATTGGGAGTTCACCAACAATTGGTCAGGAGCTCATCGGAAGTTCATTGGAAAAATGCTAGGAGTTCGTCGAGAGTTCATCGGAGGTTTATCGGAAGGATGTCGGGAGTTCATCGGGAGTTTGCAGAGAGATCAATTGACGATCAGAAAATGAAGATTATGTGTTAAGTGTTGTAGTTAGCATTATAATGAGTTAATTTTACTAATTCAATTAAGAGATCATTTGGCCTTAATTGGGTTTGATTTGGACTTATTATAAAAGTCATTTTAGTAACTTAGCGTTAGAAAAGACACAGTCTTTGAAGACACGATCTCCAAGATGATACATTCTTTGAAGGTGTGTTAAGCAATTGAACCACCCAGACATAGTCTCCAAGACTGTGTCAGGTGGTTGAACTATTGGCATAAAAACTATAATGATGCAATCTATTATGCGGAAAAACTTTTATACCAGGATTGAAATCAAATAATAATAGTTCTGTTTACGATGCGTACCTTTAGATGTCATCTGCGTGTGATCCAATTAGATCTTCAAGAGCACCGCCCGACAAATCTGAATGATGCTGAATATCAATCTGCAAGAGGAAATAGAATAGATCTAGAACCCTTCTCCTCTTTTCCTATCTTTTCACAGGACCACCTTAATTGATGGTTTTGGGAGATCAAGAGGATAACCGTAATCTCTTGATCTAGATCAAGAGGATAACTGTAATCTCTTGATCTAGTGTCGTGTCATTCCACGGGTTTAGAGTAGGTCTTGTCTATTTATAGGCGAGAGTAGAGGGTCTAGGGTAAGTTATTAGGAGAGTTCCTTCCATCAAGAGCATCCCCTAAAATATCCCAATATAATATGGACTTTATTTAATATTAGCTAATATCTTTTATCAGAATCTAAATAATCCATAATATATCTTATTTAATTAATAAAGGACCACATAATCTTAGATTCTCCCACTTGGCCCATTAATTGATAAAATATAAAAGATATCCAAAATCAAAATAAACAAAACAAAATTTATTTGAAAACAATTTTATATAACTAGATTCTAAAAATCTTTAAAAAAAAGCATTTTATATATGGCCATGATTTTAAAAATAAGCAAATAAGTCCAATAAGCATAATAATACTAGATTCAGTCCAACTATCAATGTGAGTCATAGCGGTTGTATGTCATCAATGCCACACTTCCTTCTATGTACTACAACGCTGTTAGTCTTTCCTTATATAGTCTATAATGACCCTTGTAATTTGTCTTGTCAAGACAATCCTGTTTCTTGCATTCAACCATAATATGCATAAACATAAACACAAACAGGATAGCAGAAATAAATAACTTTAATTATGCAAAAGAAAATGTCAATAATAGCATCCACCTAAACATGCATCACCATATCCTTTATGTCTTGCTCACAAGCCACATTCTAAGAACATGTTCTTTAAATATTTTACATTACAAAGCTTTAGTAAATGGATCAGCAATCATCATAGTGGTGCTTAAATTTTCAATTGACACTTGTTGTTCCTGGACTCTTTCTCTAACCACCACGTACTTTATCTCAATGTGCTTGGAACCACTAGAGTACTTGTCATTCTTAGAGAAGAAAACTGCTGTAGTATTATCACAAAATATCTTCAGTGGCTTGGCAATTGAGTCGACCACACCAAGTCCTGAGATAAAACTTGATTTGTGGCCTCAAAGCATGTCACAAATTCAGCTTCCATCGTAGATGATGCAATAAGTGATTGTTTTACACTTTTCCAAGAAATTGCCCCACCAGCCAGCATGAACACAAATCCTGAAGTGGATTTCTTACTATCGAGGCAATTTGCAAAATCAGCATCTGAATATCCCGTTACTTCAAGCTGATCTGATTTCCTATATGTGAGCATATAATCTTTTGTCCCTTGCAGATATCTCATTACTTTCTTTGCAGCTTTCCAATGTTTCATTCCTGGGTTACTCTGGTATCTACCCAGCATTGCCACTGCAAAATTGATATCCGGCCTTGTACAAGTTTGAGCATATAATAGACTTCCAATTGCGCACCCATAAGGAATATTCTTCATTTGATCCATTTCTAAGTCATTCTTCGGGCACTGGTTTTGGCTGAATTTTTCACCTCTAGTAATAGGTGTATCATTGGCTTTACAAAGCTGTATATTAAACCTTTCTAAGATACGATTAATATAACCTTTTTGAGACAATCCTAACAAACCTTAAATCTATCCCTGAATATCTCAATGCCAATAACATAGGATACCTCATTCATATCAACTATCTTAAAGTTCTTGTCGAGAAATATCTTGGTTTCATGTAACAAACCAAGATTACTACTGGCAAGCAATATATCATCCACATATAAGACTAATATAATAAACTTACTCCCACTAACCTTCAGATATATACACTGATCAACAGTATTTTCCTTAAATCCGAAGGAAGTAATGGTATCATGAAACTTTATATACCATTGTCTAGAAGCTTGTTTAAGGCCATAAATGGATTTCCTAAGTTTACAAGCCTAACTTTCCTTTTCCTTTTCTATGAATCCTTCGGGTTGATCCATATAAATTTCCTCATCTAGATCTCCATTCAGAAATATTGTTTTCACATCCATCTGATGTAACTCAAGATCATAATGAGCTACTAATGCCAAGATGATTCTCAATGAGTCCTTTCGAGAAACTGGAGAGAAGGTCTCATGATAGTCAATGCCCTCTTTCTGAGAAAAACCTTTGGCCACAAGTCTGGCTTTATATCATTCGATATTGCCCACCGAGTCACGTTTAGTCTTAAAAACCCATTTAAAATCGACCCTTTTACAATTATTGGGCAATTCAACGAGTTCCCAAACACCATTCTGCTCCATTAATTTTAACTCATCTTTCATCGCATCATACCATTTTTCAGAATCATTAATTTTTATAGCTTGTGAAAACGATAAGGGGTCTTTTCTCATTCTTATATCAAAATATGATTCTTGTAGATATACCACATAATTATCAGAAATTGTATGTTTCCTTTTCTTGATTCTACAAGACTATCAATTTATATCAATATCATGTGAGAATTCATCGATGTTATTTTATTGTTCACTCTCATCAATTCTATCATTGATTTGAGAAACAATAATTTCTCGATTAGAGGATAATATAGGAGAAGAAGCTTGAATCTCCTCAATATTAAAATTAATCGTTTGAGATTTTTAACTCCCACTGATTTCACCATTTTCTAGGAATTTTGCATTACCAGATTCTACTATCCTTATATTATGATTAGGGCAATAAAATCTATATTCCTTGGATCTTTCTAGGTAACCAATAAAATATCCAGAAATTATTCTTGGATCCAATTTCTTTTCATGTGGATTGAATACTCTTATCTCTGCAGGACACCCCCAAATATATAAATGTCTCAAACTGGGTTTTCGACCAGTCCATAACTCAAATGGAGTTGATGAAACTGATTTACTAGGAACCATGTTCAGGATATACATACTTGTCCTAAAAGCATCACCCCACATTGACTCAAGTACAGAAGAATAACTCATCATGCTCCTAACTATATCCATAAGATTACGATTTCGCCTTTCAACAACACTGTTCTGTTGTGGCACACCTGGTAATGCATACTGATCACAAATACCTCGTTGTTCTAGGAATCCAGCAAAATGACCAATATTCTGATCGGATTCATCATATCTGCCATAAAATTCACTACCCCTATCAGATCTGACAATTTTAACTTTTCTATCTAATTGTCTCTTGACCTCATTTATGTACACTTCAAGAATGTCAATGGCCTGAGATTTTTTATGTATTAGATAAACATAGTCATATCTGGACAGGTCATCTATAAATGTGATGAAATACCTTTCTCCACTAAAACAAGGAATATGGAATGGTCCGCAGATATTAGTATGAATAATTTCAAGAAGTTCTTTACTTCTTGTGGCATTTTTCTTTGTATGCTTAGTTTGCTTTCCTTTAGTGCAATCTATGCAAACATCAAAATCAGTGAAGTCTAAATTTTTCAAAATATTATCCTTCACTAATCTTTCAATTCTTTCCTTGGAGATATGCCCCAAATGTCTATGCCACAATATAGAAGATCTTTCATTATTGGAATTACATTTCATTCCAATACTTGATTGCAAGGTCAATAATGTATTCACAAACTTAAGATTCAAATTAATTCTGTACAAACCATCACACAGAATTCCAGAACCAATTTTTATTTAATCATAAAATATGTTGAGTTTACCATTACCAAAAGAAACACAATATCCTAACTCATCAATTCTAAACAGAGAAATTGTAGGAATAAAACATGTGTCTTTCAGATCCACCAGATGACTCGTCTCTAGGCGTAAGCGATAAGTCCCTACTGATATCACTTTTGCTTTGAGACGATTTCCCATAATTATGAATCTTTCATGTTCTTTTGGTTTCCAGATTGAAAGAAATCCCTGCATATTATTAGTAACATGATTTGAAGTGCCAGAATCAATCCACCATGTTTAAGAAGGAACTTCTGCAATGTTTGATTCAAAACATACAAAGGTTGAGTTTATACCTTTCCTTTCAAACTAAGTTCTACGTTTAATGCAATCCTTCTTTACATGTCCTTTCTTACCACAAAAGAAGCACTTTACTGTAATAGCTTTCTTTTCAATGGTTTGTCTAACACTTCCAGAACCGAAAAATTTCTTTGATGGATGACGCTTCGATTTTCTTTTCTTGTTACCAACTCCTTGAGTAGTTGTCAGTACATTATATGAACTTTCCTGCTTTAATCTTAATTCTTCCTGAACAGACATAGTAGTTAACTCATTCAAGTCCCACTTATCATTATTTGTATTGTAGTTAATCTTGAATGGGCCAAACTGAGAAGAAAGAAAATTAAGAATGAACTACACAAGGAAAGATTCATCAACATTCATTCTCAACGTCTTAAGTTTGCAGCTTTGTCAGCCATATTGAGGATGTGATCCTGAATTCCTCGAGTACCATCATAATGAGCTGTAGTCAGTTCTTTCATTAATGTGCTAGCCAATGACTTATCAGCAGATTTAAATCTATCTTTAATAACCTTTAAATATTCACGTGCGCTAGATGCAACCGGTAATGAAGTCTTTATATTATTTGCAATTGTCATCCTTGTGAACATTAAATTGAGCCTATCAGATCTCTCCCAAGCCTTCATTTTATTGACTTGTTCCATAGTACTTTTATCAGTTAATTCTGCGGGCTTTTCAATAAGCAATGTCAAATCAAGATCTAGTATGCCCAATGTAAATTGCACATGCTCTAGCCATTCTGAATAATTTGATCCAGAATGGCTAGAGCATGTGCAATTTACATTGGGAACATGTATGAACTTGAGAACATGTATGAACTTGAGTTCATACATGTCCTCAATTTTATCAGTTAATAACACAGCATGTCACATGTGTTATTACTCACGTGATTGGCTTACAGGGCACTTATAACCAGCACCTGATCAGGGATTTACCTGAGCGAGAGCATATCGAATATTCCTCTTATGATACCGAGAGTGGATGATCTTCTATTAATACTCAATGGCCTTTATAAGGTTGGCTACTAATCCCAATAATCGGTTCTACCATATCTAAAACTTTCTATATCTGTAAGTCTAATGTTAAAGAAAGAAGTAATCAGACAAGGCATCTTTGTGTCTCAAGTCTAAGGACCAAATGTACGACTAGAACTATGGAATCACTGACTGATGTCAAGTATCATTAGCCATATAGTATTCAATAAGTGGATCAATCAGTGAACTCATTCTCCAATAAGCACATGTACTATATCCTTAGTGTCTCTACATAAATAGCGATGAGACCAACCGCCTTCATCATATGGATGGGTATACAATACACCGATCTGTCCGATTGTCTCGATTGCCTCATTATTGTGATCTCATCATTATCTGATTCTCATTACATAGAACCAAAGACATCATAATAAATATATTCAATATATAATATAATATAAGAATATACCAATAATAGTGGTGTAAAGAGACTGTGCAGTATGTCATATGTGTCATCACTCATATGATTGACTTGTAAGGCACCTATAACTAGCAGCTACCAATTCTGATAACCAATTTTACCAAATTTGGAACCTCTAGACCTATAAGTCCGATTTTAAAAAAAGGAGTACTCAAATAAGGCATCCTTGGTATCTCAAGTCTAAGGACTAGACACACAATTGGGACTATAGAATCATTCTCTGACATCAAGTACCATTAACCATACAACATTCCATAAGTGAATCAATTAATGGACTTATTCTTCAATGAGCACATGTATTATATCCTTAGTGTCCCCACTTGAGTGGTTGTGAGACCAGCCACCTCCATCACATGAACTAGAATATAGTACATTGATTTATCAAGTTATCTCGATGTCCCTCTCAAGCAACCTATGATCGGGATTGTTTAGAGTGTATGTTTAAAGGTAAATCGGTCTCAATATTATTATCCCATCACGATCTGATTCTTATTCCACAGATCTAAGCACATCCACAATATATAATAGTAGACAATATATATAATGTGAGAAAATACTGATAATGATCATAATGTAAAAAGACTGTGTAGCGTTTTATACGTGTCATCACTCACATAATTGGCTTATAAGGCACTTGTAACCAGCAAGTATGTCTTTACTCTAAAGCTGTAAAAGTTCTAAGCAAGATACTAGTACTGACTTGACCAAAGAGACGAAGGACATTGCTATGTCAGAAGCAACAAATGAGGGAGTCTAGATGAAGAAGTTCATTATAGATTTGGGAATCGTATCAAGTAACGAGGAGTCGATTCTCATATATTGTGACACCAATAGAGCGATAGCTCTAGCAAGGAAACTTAAGACCTATTAAAATTCTTCTAAGGAGGTTCAACTGATTAGAGAGATCGTGGCATGTAGAGATATAACAATAGAAAGACTCTCATCTGAAGATAACATCGCATACCAATTGATGAAGTTATTGTCTTATATTGTATTTGAGCATCACAATGGTCTAATAAGGATCAGACACGTAGATAGTTGGCTTTATGTCAAGTGGAAGATTGCTTGTTACAAGTGCCTTGCAAGTCAATCATCTTAGTGAGGGCACGTGTTACACACTATATGATCTTTTTACTTATTATTATTACTTACATATTTTCACTTTATGTTGCCTGTTTACATATATTGTGATATCCTTGGATCTGTGCAATGTTAATTGGATCATGATTAGATCATGATAATGAAACTAATTTATATTTAAATATATATTATAAATAATCCTAGTCATAGGTTACTTAAGAGGGATATTGAGATAACCATATAGACCGATGTATTGTATACCCGTCCATATGATAGAGATAGTTGATCTTATAGCTGCTTGTGTGGGGACACTAAGTGTATAGTACATGCGCTTATTAGAGAATGAGTTCGTAGTGATTTCGTAGTCTCAGTTGTGTTTAGTCATTAGACTTGAGACACCAAGGATGTCTTGTTTGAGTACTACTTTCTTTAATACCAAACTTATAGGTGTGGTAGTTTTAGATTTGGTATAATCAGTTATCAAGATTGGTAGCCAACCTTATGAAGGCAATTGAGTATCAATAAATGATCGTCCACTTTCGATATTATGATAAGAATATCTCATTTATTCTTGCTCAAGCAAATCCTAGGTCATTTAGATTGAGAGAGGAGTTCTCTAGAAGAATCCGATTAAAGTGAGACTCGGATGGGTTCTATATAAGGCCTAACAATACCATGCTCGATATATGATCCATGAGATATTAGATAGATGAGGGATATAGATACACGGTAATTAAGGATAGATATGTTCAATAAATTAGATCCCCCTATATCATTTAGAGACTATAGCGTAGTGGCATAGTATGTCTATAGTCAATAAGTTTAGTGAATTATTATGGGATAATAATTCACTGAGTCATAAGGAGTTCTGACAAGTGCAACTTATGGCCAGCTCGATATTAGACCTAGGGGATCACATACATATGGTTGATGTTGTGATGAATAGAGGATTGAATATGAGTTATCCAGTAAGCCCATGTTTCATTGGATGAGACCTAATATTATCCTTGGATAAGACCCAATTAGAGATAAATTAAGATTATTGGATAAAGATCCAATAATCCAAGCGGTGAGGGTTATTAGATAGAGATCTAATACCCACCAATGCAAGATCCATTAGAGATTAAAAAAGTTCTCCATAAATAAGATGCAACGGCAGCTAAGAAAGGAGATAGGCTATACCTTTGGCCACCCTCTCTTATTCCCCTCAACCTCCTCTCCTCCTTGGGCAACAAATCTTGGAGAGAGAGATCCTGCGACGAACTCAGGAGTACAATCGTTGCATCCACTATGTGGATACTACTAGAGATAAGACATCTGAACTTCTTCATTATCATCTTTGGATCTAATTTTTTAAGGATATACGATCTTCTTAGACAAAACATCTAACACATGTTATATAGTTTTTTAATTTTACGATTTTTCGTACATCAATCATCACACGATTACATGATAAATATGAAAAATATTTTTATTTTATTTTTCTGTTATGCATGTGATGATTCTGATAAAATTTAAAAATAATAAAAACACTCTAAATTCTAAACTCACTTCTTATTCCAAAGCTCAAATTAGCACAATCAATGGTGAAAACACAACTTATGAGAACTGAATAGCTCCTGTTAACACTTTTTAGTACTCGCGGTAGCAAATTTCAACGACACGATTATCAACGAAGATTTGGCAGAAAGTAAGATTGAAATCAATCAACGAGCAATTACCTCTCTGGTAATGCACGATCGTCCTTCCTCGAGCCCTGAGAGCTTTTCTCAATGTTGTCACCATGTGCAGGGACCCTTTTTGTTCCAGTGATTTCACCACGAGGGGAGTCATTCCCTGTATTGGTTAGTGAGTGGTGTCATACCAAACCTTTCATAATCAAACCTGATTCATCAATCGAATATTGATTGGATTGTGCCTACTGCAAATCCAAAGGCAGCAATGAACTTTTTTCTACCTTCGACAACGTTGGCGCCTCTTCTTGGAGCTCTCTTTTTGCATCTTCCCACCAATATGAAAATTCCTCATTATATCATGAGGATCTAGTTTTCTCTAATGATGGTGTTATTAGTATCAAAGCATATAAGTATGAGATTAAAGGAAAGGAATATTAGAGAAATTTACTGCTTAGATATTTCAATGGGTTCCGCCCATCCTTTCATGCTGTCAAGCACTATGTTTACACTACCTCAGAGCCTGGATGCTGGTTTTTTATCTTCAGATTTGGCAACCAAGATGATCTCACTAAACTTATGGAATCCAACCATAGGTATCTCCACAATAGATTGTTCATTGTATCCTTTGGGATCATGAGTCTCAATTGGAAAAAAAATTGATTTCTCTGCTATCCCTCTCTAGGTGAAACTTTACAATGTGCCTTCATTTATGTGGACTCATAAATTATTAAGTTATATAGCTAGTGGAATCGATAAATCCTTTATTTATAGATAAACCTACTAGCGTAACAGAGTGGATTGGATTTATTAAAGTTTGTGTTAAAATTTCAACATATAAAAAATACCAAATACTATTCAGATTTCTTTAGATGACAAGTATGATCGAGGACAATTAGAATCTTGTAAGATGTTTCTTATATAATATTTTCAGTCATGCAACCGAAAACTATCCAAAAGTTACAGTAGGTTCCGAAACAAAATCGCTTTGATCTTATTAAATCCAATGGATGTGATGATGAAACCCCAAATTTTGTAAATCATTCTGAAGATATTTGTGTTATACATCAAGAAATGAGCCTTCAAAAGTTTGTGAAACGTCTCTTAACTAACTCATTAAGCTAAATTTCTAGAAAACACATTCTGCTAGAGCTCTTGATATGATAATAACAGGACCTAATAAGATTGAGTCCTCATCTATTGAGTCATATTCTTTATTGAATCATATTGGTTGGTCCAATTAAGTTAATTAGAAGTCCTAGTAGGAGTTAGAGTCTAATTAAGTAATAGTCTAAGTAGGAATCTATTTTAGAAGTCTAAGTTCAATTAGGAGTTGGTTAAAAATCTCTATAAATAGGGTTATAACTATTTCTTCTTGGATAATCAATGAAGAAAATATGTTTTAGCCAATAGATCAAAACCCTAGGTGGATCGATCCCCTATAGAGATCAAGGAGGGTTGATCCCCTATAGAGATCAAGGAAGCTCAATCCTCTTGAAGTGATTGTTTATCTCCCTTTGCCCTCTTCCTCTTCAATAGAAACCTTAGGGTTCCTATCAATTGGTATCAGAGCAGCGTTCTTGGCATCTTGTTGTTCATCCACCCCTATAGCGATCATTTATCCTCGATAAAAACCTTTGGGTTCCTATCATCTGGTATTAGAGTAGCGATAGAACCCTAGGGGTTCCTATCAATTGGTATTAAAATAACGTTCCTAGACACTTTCGTTGTTGTCGCCCTTTGCAACCCTAGATTGTAGTCGCCCCTCTCATCATCTTATTGTTGTCATCTAACCCAAGTTGCAAGCGCCCTATCATCTTCTCATCTTCTGCTGCCATCACTGCTGCTTCCAACCTCAGAGCCGCCAATAGCATTATCGTCGCCCTATCATCTCTTCATCTTATGCCATCGTTACTGTTGTCTTCCAACCTCATATCACAATCGCCATCAACTCTGTCTTCACCATATCATCTCCTCATCTTGTGCTACCATCATTATTGTCTTCCAATCTCAAATCGTAGTCACCAACATCACCTCATCTTGGTGCTCCACTCGCTTACTGCCTCTTCTAGCCCCAAATGCCCCTGAACCCGTAGTACTCTCACCCCACACAACAATAAAAATAAGACAACAACATTCCTTCCCCTACTCCCTCTCCAGCCTTCTGCTTGGTGTTGTCATCTCGTTGCCTTATTCAAATCAGTTGTTTCACATCATTGTAGCGCTGCCATCATCACCGCCCCCTCTTCTGTCGCACTCATATATCGCCCTACCCATGCTTTACTCTCCGCTTCCTTTACAAGTGATTTCTCATTGCCATCTCGCCTCCCACTATAATGCATAGCCGTGTCGCCCACTCCAACAGTCACTACCATATGTCCCAATGTTGCTTCTTCCTTGTCAATGTTATCTTTGTGCTGTCATCTCCCTTTTTCCTTGCTTGTTACCTACACGACGCTGTCAACCTTTACCGCAATGATCTCTCATTGTCATCTCTGTCCTAGCGTCACCACTTCCCCTGCTTTCTGCTGCCCTCTTCTTTATCTACTAGCTGATAGTCATTGTAGTTGGTTGCTGATGTTATCGCCTGCAACCATGCAGCCCTCGACCATGTTGTTTCCTGTAGCTACTGACCATGGGCCCTAGTGACACCATGGCACTTATTGGACCCTCATCGCTACCCTCTTCCTTCTCTTCCTACCACTATCCTATCCTTGTTCCAACCCCCTTCTTCCTCTATATGGTGCTGCCATCTCCAGCCCAATATCATAGCCACACGACCCTACTATCGATGTCCTTTCCCTGTGTTCTTGTGTCAGCTAGACCGCTACTGCATTTTGCATCTATCACCTCTATCCCACTGCCCTCTACCTCTCCTTCAGCCTTCTACTATCATCTTCTTCGACAACTATAACCACCGCTTCCTTTTCTCCACCAGTAGTGATAATAGTCATGCAGCCTTGTCCTCAATAGCCTTGGGTCGTTGTAGCCTCAAGCGCTCCCCACGCCTATGCTACCACTTTCTAGCCCCTATCGCACCTCCTCTCCACCGACTCTGGCCATTGCTTCCATCATCAACACTACTACCTCCTTGCCATCATTGTCACCGCTATATCAACATTGCCGCTTCTAGTTATAGTAGTCTCAATCATTCCCTACGTCAATTGGTTGCCTTCTAGCCTTAGGCAGCAACCTTCCCTCCTGACAGCGATCGAAACAAGGAAATTTCTAGCCCTCAGCCATTGCCATCTTCCTCCTCTGGCTGCACTAGTGCAGCCCCTTTTTCTCTGTTTGATGCAGCCTTGATGACCTTATCCTTACACATCACCCCACCACTGCCCTTTTGACCACCAGCGTCACAGCATAAATAGGAATTAAACGATGATGATATCCTTTACCTAATATCAGAAATAGGAATTGAACATTATTGATTTACAATCTTATACTATAGCTACTAATGGTTCAATGGAAGCAAGATTTGAAGCCTTTGAAGCCCAAACGGAAGTCGATCTAAAAAATTTTAAAAATTCTAACCTCAAACGGAGTCGATCTAAAAAATATGATCAAGAGTAAGATACAAGATACGAATGCATGAGAGTAGAGTTCCCTAGATGGGAAGATGAAAATCCGACTAGTTGGGTCTTACGAGCTGAAGAGTTCTTTCACTTCCATAGAACTCCAGAAAAATCCAAGGTGAAAGTAACTTCAAATCAACCTGATGGTGATGCAATCCGGTGGTATGATTTGTATAGGACCCCATCACGAAGTCCTTTTGTGGGGATAGTTCAAGAAAGAGCTCTTGATTCACTTTGGACTATCGGAGTACGAGAACATTAATGGATAGCTTATCAAAATCCATCATACTTCTACAGTATATGAGTACCAGAGCATACTTGAGTGCTTGTCGAATCAAACCCGAGATTGGTTAGAGAAACAATGAGTGAGAATATTTATCAAGGGACTTAATCCCAAGATTCAATGTAAATTTAAAGCTCGCCACCCTCGCACCATGATGGCTGCCATGTGCTGGTTATAGGTGCCCTGCAAGCCAATCACGTCAGTGATGGAATGTGTGACACACTGTGTGATCTTTTTTCTTATGATTAATATTGACATACTCTTATATTATCTATTACATATATATTGTGATGTCCTTGGTTCTGTGCAATGGAAGTCGGATCATGATGAGATCATGATAATAAGATCGATTCACCTTTAAATACGGATCCTAAATAATCTTGGTCATAGGTTACTCAAGAGGGATATTGAGATAACTGGACAAATGGTGTACTATATACCCGTCCATATGATGGAGGCGGCTGGTCTCATAGCCACTTGTGTAGAGACACTAAGGATATAGTACAGGTGCTCATTGGAGAATGAGTTCACTGATTGATCTGCTTATGAAATGTTATATGGTTAATGATACCTAATGTTAGACAACGATTTCATAGTCTCAATTGTGTATCTGTCCTTAGACTCGAGACACCAAGGATGTCTTGTATGAGTACTCATTTCTTTGACGCCAGACTTATAGGTTTGGAAAGTTCCAGATATGGTATAACTGGTTATCGAGATTAGTAGCCAATCTTATGAAGGCAATTGAGTATCAATAGAGGATCATCCACTCTCAATATGACGAGAGGAATATCTCATATATGCTTACTCAAACAAATCCCTAGCTAGGGTCATTTGGATTGAGAGAGAAAGAGTTCTCCGGGAGAATCCGATTAGAGCGAGACTATGATAGATTCCGTATGTGACCTGATAGTACCATGTCCAATATACGGTCTCTGGGATATTAGTTGGATGAGGGATTATAGATACACCGTAACTATAGACAGACAGGTCCGATAGATTTGATCCCCCCTATACCGTCCGGGGACTATGACGTAGTGGCCTAGTACGTCCATAGTCAACGAGTTGAGTGAATTATTATGAGGATAATAATTCACTATATCAGGAGTTCTAATGGGAGCGACTCACGGCCAGCTCGGAATCAGGCCTAGAGGGTCACACACATATGGTGGATGCTTCAACGAATAGAGGATTGGATGAATATCCAATTAGCCCCTATTATCATTAGTGAGACTCTATACTGATGGGCTCCTTGATTAAGACCCAATTAGAGGTCTAAGGATATTATTAGATAGAGATCCAATAATACAAGGTTAGTGGATAATTGGATGGAGATCTAATACCCACTAAGGCAGGAGCCCTAGGGTTTTTTTGTTGCTCTTTATAAATGGGGGGAGACTCATGGTTGATAGGCTGTAGTCTTAGCCACCACCTCCTATTCTCCTCCCTCCCTCTGCGCTAGAGTTGCAAGATCAGATTAGAAGAGTTTCGCTGTAAAGATCCATCGTGTGGATACTGCTAGAGAGGAGGATGCTTGATCTCCTTCATCTTCTCCATCCGGATCTGGAATACAGGGATATACGATCTTCCTAGGTAAAATCAATCTCTCACACATCATGGTTTTCTAATTTTTACTATTTTTCTTGCGACCCCAATCTTTTGCATGATGATTTGATCTGCGTGGGAAACTAGTATTTTGTTTTGATTTTCGCTGTGCATGTGATGCACCCACTGAGGTTTCCCAGCAGTGGTATCATAGCTAAGGTTTTCGTGTGAAAGATTAGTTTTAAACTATGTGTGATGAGATTGAATTATGTAGAATCATTCTACATATTCTTGCTACATTTTCGCAGTGAAGGCAATGAGGAGGAGGGGCCGCCAGCCACGGCCAACCCCCATGCAAGGTCGGCCACCCACGGCTAGGCCGATTGCAAGGGGCAGCCAGTTGCGGCCAAGGCCTCCTGCAAGGGGGCGGTCGACCACGGCCAAAGCCCCTTGCAGGCAGCCGACATTGTGACCACACAGCATGGTGGCACCTCACAGTGGTGCCTACGGGTATAGGCTGCTCCGCAATAGCGCGGCACCGCCCACCACAAGGTGCCACCCGAGGCGATGACCGGCGAAGGCGGTGAGGGTAAGGAAAGAGGGCTAGGGCACCCTTTTGAAAAATGACGATTAAACCCCTCTGAATTAGTGAAATTCTGAGGATTATCCTCATGTATAGAATTCTCAAAATACTCTCAATAATTCTAAAAATTCTAAGGACTGTCCTCTGATCCATAATTATAAAGATGCCCTTGATAATTTTAAAAATTTTGAGCATGTCATGATTTTCAAAAAAATAATTAATTAAATATTTTAATTAATTATTATAGATATCTAGTAATCCTACATATAATGTGATGTATGATGTGGATGGATGATCATGAGCCATGTGTTGTGATATGTATAATTGTAATTATTATTATTATTATTATCATTATTGGGGCCTACGAACCTCTGTTTTTCTCGTTTATTGTCTGACCTGCATGCTTGTGATTATTTATAATTACAGAGAGAGGCACAGCGGGAGCATTGAGGTGATAGCGAGACCTACGATGTCATGGCGGGAGATTATGATGCATGGTGATGCAATAATTTAACGAAACCGATGATGACGAGATCAACAATCACAGTGCATGGAGATGCGCCGATGCACACATAGATTATATTGTAAGTTATTAGGCCCATTGGCTTGGACTTAATCATATTAGGTGACGGCTCATGATCATCCGGTGTGGCTTGTATATGTGATGTGTTATACACCTACTAGATATATGTATATATATTTGCATACGATGTAAATATATATTAAATATGTATATGTGTGACACAACATATTAGGAGACCGATACAAAACAAAAGCCTCTCCTATGATAATATTAAGTCGGTAAGTGTGAGGCAATAAGATTGACCCACGTGGTCTTCTATCATTATAGGAAGAAATTGAATCACAATATAGGTTGAGTTAGTCGAGTCCCTCGAGGCTCACCTATCTACATGATCGAGTTTTTGCCATTGACATAGAGATGTCACCGGTGACCTGGGGACATTGTATGCTTGGTCGAGTCCCTCGAGAGTATATCATCAAATCAGACTCATCTTATAACGATGGTGATGACTTAACTGAATATCATAGTTGGTCGAGTCCCTCGAGACCATGATGATTCGGAGGCCGAACATGATGGGAATCATAAGGAGTTATGATTGGCAAGAGTTGCCTACCTTTTGGGCTTAGTGTAATTAGTTGAGTCCCTCGAGATTGTATTAAGATGCCAATTAGATCCTGATCCCCACTATGAGTCTACCGGAGACTTTCATCTCACGTGTCAAGGGTGTCGCGTGATTCGCTAAGAAAATAATGGGAGTATATTAAGATAGAAGTCCATATCTTAATTAGTATTTTTTGTAAAATCTGTATATTATTTAATTTATGTTATATCTTGTTTATCGTTTGTAAAACCCCTACGTGGCATATTTGATGCCAACCGTCTCATTGGTCCAAAAGCTCTAGAATTTGAGAATTGTTCTCATAGAAGAGAAAATTGTATATGTCATTAACATGATTGTGCCCATGCTGGAGGAAAGGATAAGCGAGGATGAGATCGCTCGCTTTGTGAAGTATATAGATAGTTCTAGAGGATAACCTATGCATTGATCTTATACTTCAGTCCCTACCAAATTCCTTTTCCCACTCCATCATGAATTTTAATATGAGCAAGTTTGAGGTGACTCTCCCTGAGCTTCTCAATATGTTAAGAGAAGCTGAGAGTGCCATCAAGAAGGAGAAGACATTTCTCTATATTGGTAAGACTAAAAAGAAAAGGAAGGCTAGCAAGACTCTTAAGAAGGGCAAGGGCAAAGAAAGACCAAGTAAAGTAAAGGTTGCTAAGCAATACCTAGGAAAGGACAAAGGACAGTGCTTCCTCTATAGCCAAGACGGGCATTGGAAGAGGAACTGTAAGGACTACCTTGTAGAGAAAGCGAGACAGAAGCATGGAGAAGCTTCAGGTATATTCATGATTAGTCTCCATTTGTTATATTTTCATGATAACACATGGATATTGGATATCGGGAGTGTTTATTATATCTATAATTCATTATAGGTTCTGGCAAGACCTAGGAGACTGGCTAGAGGCAAGATGGACCTCAAGATGGGCAATGGAGCAAGAGTTGTTGTAGTTGTCATTGGGGAGATCATCCTACATATGCCTGGTGAAGCTATCATTACATTCGATACATGCTATTTTATTCTCTCTATTATCAAAAATATTATATTCATCTCTTGTTTGACAATTAGTGGATATAAATTAATTTTTAAGAATAATAATTATTTAATAATTATGGATGATGAGATCATCACTAGAGGGACCCTTGTAAATGGCTTATATGTATTAGACACTTCTCCACACATCATGAATATAAATATGTCTAAGAGAAAAAAGATTAGGTAAATAATGCAAACCTATGACATTATAGGCTATATCATATACATGAGGAAAGAATTCAAAAGTTGCTGAAAGATGGATATTTAGATCTATTTAACTATGAGTTGTATACAACTTGCGAACCTTGCCTTCATGGAAAGATGACCAACTCTCCTTTTAGTGGAACTGGAGAGAGAGCCACTGAGTTATTGGAACTCATACATAGTGATGTATGTGGTCCCATGCCGACTCAGGCTATAGGTGATTACTCATACTTCATTATATTCATTAATGATTTCTCTAGGTATGGACACATGTACTTAATGAAGTACTAATCTAAGGCCTTTGAGAAATTTAGGGAATATAAGAATAAGATAGAGAACCAAATTGGAAGGAGTATTAAGACTCTTCGATCAGATCGAGGATGAGATTACTTGAGTACGGAGTTCACCCATTTCCTTAGAGACAATGGGATTTATCCCAGTGGACACCTCCTTATACACCTCATCTCAGTGGTGTATCAGAAAGAGGAATCACATATTGTTAGATATGAGGCGGTCCATGATGAGTTTCGCTAACCTACCTGTCTTATTTTGGGGGTACGCCCTAGAGACTACAGCTTACCTTCTGAACAGAGTTCCATCAAAGTTGGTAGTGTCTACATCATATGAGATATGGAAAGGAAAGAAGCTCGATCTTAAGATTGTTAAGATTTGGGGTTATCCTGCCCACGTTAGAAGACATAACCCCGATAAGTTAGAATCAAGGACATAATGATGCACATTCGTGCGATACCCAAAGGAAACTTGTGGGTATTATTTCTATCATCCCGAGGATCGAAAGGTCTTTATTGCCAAGAGAGCTGTGTTCCTTGAGAAGGAATATATTCTTGGTGGAAACAGTGGGAGTGAGATAGAATTGAGTGAGGTTGGAGAATCTAGCTCAAGCACCATTCTAGAGCCCGAGTATGTTCAAGTACCTAACACACAAATTCTAACTTTACGTAGGTCTAGTAGAGTATCTCACCCTCCTAAAAGATATGTGGGATATATTAGTGGAGATGACTCTCAGGATATTGATCCTCAGAACTACGAGGAGGCTATTATGAGTATAGACTCCGGTAAGTGGCAAGAAGCCATAAATTCTGAGATGGATTATATATACTATAACAAGGTTTGGAACCTTGTGGATGCACCTGAGGGTATTGTACATATCGGCTGCAAATGGATCTTCAAGAAGAAGATCAGAGTGGATAGAAAGGTAAAGACCTATAAAGCAAGGCTGGTAGCTAAAAGATATTATCAAAGATAAGAAGTTGACTATGATGAAACCTTTTCACCTGTACCTATGCTTAAGTCCATTAGAATTATCTTGGTCATTGCAGCACACTATGACTATGGGATCTGGCAGATTGATGTCAAAACGGCATTCCTTAACAGTAACCTCTAGGGGGAGGTGTATATGATATAGCTAGAGGTATTCGTATCGAAAAAGAGTCCAGATAAAGTGTGCAGGTTGCTTAGGTCCATTTATGGATTAAAGCAAGCTTTCCGAAGTTGGAACATAAGATTTGATGAGGTGATCAGATCTTATGGCTTCTTCAAGAACAAAGATGAGCCTTATATGTATAGAAAGGTAAGTGGAAGCGCTATCACCTTCTTGGTGCTATATGTGGATAACATCCTAATCATTGGGAATAATATAGGAATGCTCTCCATAGTAAAGGCTTGGCTATCCAGAAACTTCTCTATGAAAGACTTAGGGGAAGCATCCTATATTTTGGGGATCCGGATCTATAGAGATAGATCCAAAAGGATGCTTGGCTTGTCCCAATCTATGTATATAGACTCCATTGTCAAAAGGTTTGGCATGGAGAATTCCAAGAGATGGCTTATACTGATGAGACATGAAATATCACTTTCTAGGAGTATATCCCCAAAGACTCCTAAAAAAATGACAGGCATGGATAAGATACCTCATGCCTTAGTGATAGGGTCTATCATGTATGTGATGCTATGTATCAGGCTTGGTATAGCACATGCTTTGAGTGTCATGAGTAAGTATTAGGCAGATTCAGGTTTAAAACACTAGAAGACAGTAAAGTATATCCTTAAGTACTTGAGAAACACCAAGGATCTTTAACTGATATATGGAGAAGGTAGCCTCCATATTGAGGGCTGCATGGACTCAAGTTTTCAGTCTGATATTGATGATAATAAGTCAAATTCAGGATTTATTTTTATCCTGAATGGAGGAGTAGTAAGCTGGAAGAGTTCCATGCAAGATACTACTGGTGACTCGACCACAGAGGTGGAATACATTACTGCAGCAAAAGTAGTAAAAGAAGGAGTTTGGATGAAGAAGTTCATCAAGGATTTGGGAGTCACTCTAACAAAGGAACTCAGGTCTCAACAAAATTGTTCTGAGGAGGTTCCATCTGATTAGAGCGATCATGACCCGAAAAGATATAGCAATAAAAAGAGTTCCATCCGAAGATAACATTACAGATCCACTAACAAAGCCGCTGGCTCAAATTGTATTTGAGCATCACAGGAGTCTGATGGAGATCAGACACATAAGTCATTGACTTTTGGTCAAGTGAGAGATTGCTAGTTACAGGTGCCCTACAAGCCAATCACGTGAGTGATGGCACATGTGACACGCTGTGTGATCTTTTTACTTATAATTAATATTGGTATATTCTCACATTATCTGTTACATATATATTGTGACGTCCTTGGTTCTGTGCAATAGGAGTCGGATCGTGATGAGATCACGATAATGAGATCGATTCACCTTTAAATACAGATCCTAAATAATCCCAGTCATAGGTTACTCAAGAGGGACATTAAGATAACTAGATAGATCGATGTACTATATACCCGTCCATATGATGGAGGCGACTGGTCTCATAGCCACTTGTGTGAAGACACTAAGGATATAGTACATGTGTTCATTGGAGAATGAGTTCATTGATTGATCCACTTATGGAATGTTATATGGTTAATGATACCTAATGTCAAACAATAATTTTATAGTGCTAATTATATATCTGGTCCTTAGACTTGAGACACCAATGATGCCTTATATGAGTACTCCTTTCTTTGACGCCAGACTTGTAGGGTTTGGAAAGTTCCAGATTTGGTACAACTGATTATCAGGATTGGTAGCCAACCTTACGAAGGTAATTGAGTGTCAATAGAGGATCATCTACTCTCGGTATCACAAGAGGAATATCACATATATGCTTGCTCAGACAAATCTCTGGCTATGGTCATTTGGATTGAGAGAGAAAAAGTTCTCCAGGAGAATTCGATTAGAGTGAGACTTTGACAGATTCCATATGTGACCTGGTAGTACCATGTCCAATATATGATATCTAGGATATTAGTTGGATGAGGGATTATAGATATATAGTAATTGTAGACAGACATGTCAGATGGATTTGATCCCCCTTGTACCATTTAGGGACTATGGCATAATGGCCTAGTACATCCATAGTCGATGAGTCAAGTGAATTATTATAGGGATAATAATTTACTATATTAGAAGGAATTCTAATGGGAATGACTCACGGCCAGCTTAATATTGGGCCTAGAGGGTCACACACAAATAGTGGATGCTTCAGCGAATAGATGATTGGATGAAGATCCAATTAGCCCCTATTCTCATTAGATGAGACTCTATACTAATAGGCTCCTTGATTAAGGCCCAATTAGAGGCCTAAGGAGATTATTGGATAGAGATCCAATAATGCAAGGTTAGTAGGTAATTGGATGGAGATCCAATACCCACTAAGGTAAGAGCCCTAGGGTTTTTTGGTAGCTCTCTATAAATAAGAGGGGAGACTCATAGTTGATAGGCTGCAGCTTTAGCTACCGCCTCCTATTCTCCTCCCTCCCTCTGCGCTAGAGTTGCGAGATCAGATTGGAAGAGTTTCACTGTAGACATTCATCATGTGGATACTACTAGAGAGGAGGACGCTTGACCTCCTTCATCTTCTCTATCAGAATCTGGAATACAGGGATATACGATCTCCCTAGGTGAAATCAATCTCATACACATCGTGGTTTTCCAGTTTTTATGGTTTTTCTCGTGACCCTAATCTTTTGCATGATGTTTTGATCTGCGTGAAAAATCGATATTTTATTTTGATTTCCGCTACGCATGTGATGCACCCATTGAGGTTTTCCAACGCTATGTCATTCGCCTGCATGCATGAAGAAAAAATCAATATGGACACTCACTGAAATATAAGCTTCAGTAAATAGGTAATCAACAAGCTGCCCACCTAATCTATTCCTACCCAAAAATCGAACATCCAAAAGACGACCTGAGAACCTAAGGAAAGATCAACAAAGGATTTGTGTTTGTGTTATGATGAAAATCAATACAAACAAGGGTAACTTCTGACGATTGAGCCAATTAATGAGTAACCAAAAGCTGACAATGTGGAGTCTGACCATGAAGGTTATGATAAACTTTTGACTATTTATCCAATTAAGTAGGAACCAAAGACTAACGATGTGAGAGCCGATCATAAAGGTATAAATTCTAGTGGAGATATTGGACCAATCACACATACAGTGCATGCATTAGCTGGCTATTCTAACCCACAACTTATGAAAATTAGAAAATTTGAAACATCAACCTATTACTATTTTAATTAATACTAATAGCATTAATAATTTTATAGACATAAAGTTTATAGATCTATTGGCCTATCACATTGAAGGTTGTGACAAATTCGAAGTCAAGATTACCGATGAATGAATCATAACTTGTGATAATAAGTGTTTAAAGATAAAGCTGATCATATAGTGCAAAGAACTACTTGTGGATTTTCTTTTAATACCTCAGAAGACTTTAAAGTGGTGATCCTCAAAAGAAGACATTAAACTACCACTGGCCATTAGATGGAAATGATTCTTCAGAAGACTATAATGATTACTATACTAGAAGATCTTCACATTGCTTACAACAAATGGAGATCCTACTTAATTGATCAAAAGGTTGTAATGTATAATAAATATTGAAGTGCTCCTGAAATTTGATGCTACTCAACCTTGAAGACAAGGCTGATATAAAGAGGGCGGGTCCGATATGACCCTAATAAGTTTGGGTCATCATCTATTGAGTCATGTTCTTTATTGAGTCATGTTAGTTGGTCCAATCAAGTCAATTATGAGTCCCAGTAGGAGTTGGAGTCTAATTAAGTAGTAGTCTATTTTAGGAGTCCAAGTTCAATTAGAAGTTAGTTAAGAGTCTCTATAAATAGGGCTGCAACTATTTCTTTTTGGACAATCAATAAAGAAAATATATTTTAGCCAATAGGCCAAAACCGTAGGAGGGTCGATCTCCTATAAAGATCAAGGAGGCTTGATCTACTTGAAGTGATCGTTTATCCCTTTTTGCCCTCTTACTCTTTGATAGCAACCTAAGGGTTCCTATCAATTAGTATCAAAGCAGCGTTCTTTACCTCTCACTGTTCATCCACCCATATTATCTAGTATCAAAGTAATGATAGGACTCTAGGGGTTCCTATCAAGTAGATATGCCTAGTGCGAGGAATACTATCGATAGATTTTTCTCCCTTGTTGATGACGAAAGATGATAATGATGATGATCTCTACTTTGGTAATGATGGGTGTTCTAAAGTTATTATGAGTACGAGAAAGCAAAGGGATGATACCTTAGATCCCTCTGAGTAAACATTTTAAATCTAATATTTTTTTATGATAAATTTTGAAATGTAGAATATTATGGTTCTTAATGTCCCTCATAAAAATTGGTTGTCAGGGATCCTATTGCTTAATATCATATTAAATGTTTCTTCATTTTTGACCCTCAAGTTCAACAAGGTAAAGTGAATTCTATTCTTAAAAATTTATTTTGAAATCGGAGATGTCACACAAAATTCTCTAACTCAAGTCATAATGAGTTTTCTAATGGACATCTATTCCTAGGTATCTTTCATATATTGTATATATGGTTTATATGCTAAAATTCATTGTAGAGAACTTTGAGACTCTCTAATGTAATCTTCTAAAACTATTCAGAGCCCATGGGTTATAATGATTGACTATAACATAGTTTTCTATCTTTAAACAAAGTCGGTGGGTGGCTCATTCCAAATTTAATGATTACTAAAATTTCTCATAATCTCATAGAAATAGGCTTATTCGACTGAAAATAAAAGGGCAATACCTCACATGATTAAATAAAGTAGTTGGTGCACAACAAATTATATGCAAGTTGGATCGAGTTCTAATTAACTAAGACTAGATTTCTAGTTTTGTTGATTCAGAAGCATGATTTCTTCCTCTAGATGTTTTTGATCATACGATGGTTGTCGTTCATAGTTGCAAACCAAAAAAGGACAATAAGAGCTTTCGGCGGTTCTTCAATTATTAGACTTTTCATCTAAGGTTTTTCAAGATTATGAAGGCTGTAAGGGTTATATCCCCTCTACTTATATATTTATTCTAGCTCAAAAGCTAAAAACTCTCAAGGCAAAACTTAAAAAGTTATTACGATCCATTCAAGACCAACTACACCAAAATCTAAAAAGATATATATTCTTCTCCTATAGATAAAAGTTTTTATAGATATGATCATAACCTTAACTTTGAGCTATATAAACTCATTGAAGCTAAAGAACTTATGTTTAGACAGAAATCTAGAGATCATTTGAGTGATGCAAATTCCCTTTAGTTCTTTCTGTTTCTTTATGCTCATAGGAGCCATATCTCTATCATTTCCCTGGTAGATCTCATAGGCAACATTTTTACAAGGGATCAAATTCATGAAGAGGCTATCAAATACTGAAAATCTATTAAGCCCTTTCTTGATTGACAATCTCCTGCCCCCTAGCCTATCTAGAGGTTCGAAAATTATCTAATGACTTCAAGTTGACCCTTGTGCAACTCATTCTTGAAGAAATTGAGGAGATCATTCTTAAATCCAATCCAAATTAGGCCTTAGGACTTGATGGCTTTAATACTCACTTTTATATCTCTTACAAGCATATTATAGGTGAGATGTTTTTGCTGCAATTAGTGATTTCTATCTTAGCGAAGTCGCTTGGAGAGATAAACAACATTTCTCTCACTTTTATCCTTAAGAAAAAAGAATATCAAATCTTTTATAGATTTGAGACCTCTTTCAATTTATAAAGTCTTCTATCATCTCTCATAGGTTGGCTCGAGTAGTTCATGATATCATTATTGCGGAGAAATATATGATCCAAAAAGTCCATTTGGACCATGCCAACTTTTAGTGTACGATCGTGGAGCTAATATATATGCTATAAACAATGGTACATGTTAAATCTATGGTTTCTCATTTAATTAAAAATGAAAAGGACACCTTTATCTAGCTTGATCCATGGCATGCAAGAGTTGTTCTAAAATTTGCCTACAAGGATTATATTAATTAAGAAATATTCACTAACCCTTTAGCTAGAGTTTTTGAAGTTTACAAGGATGAAGCTTGGGTTGTTGGTTATGCTCGTTCATTGGCTTTAATCCATGTTTGGGATGTCTTCTTGACATTATAATGTTTTACCATACTCAGAATATTGTGTGATTTGGAAATCGTTAATTTCTGGTGATTTTACTCTTTAATTTCTAACATAGTTGCTTAGAGTAATCTTATGTGGTTTAAGTGTAGCATACCACAATATTCCTTCATATTTTGGTTTGTTTGTTTAAATAGACTGGGTACTTTGGATAGATTGATAAAGTAAAAAATTTTACACCAATTTCTCCTACTACTTATGCGGTCAAGGAGATAAAACAGTCCATCACCTATTATTTGAATACACCTCAGTACAGGTGTTGAGAGTCATTTTGAGTAAATGCAATCTATCTCACTCCCCCTAGGGGGGAATATAGAATTGGTATGAGCATGCAACCATTGGAATAACATTAGTTTCATAATCCGAATAGGAAACTATCCTTCAAAGCTACTGTATATCATATCTGAGAGAAATCATAGATACAAATCAAGTAATCAAATGTCTCTAGATGCCATCTCATTATCTCAGCTATCATGCAAGCCGTGGGTAGGAAACTTCAGAACGAATCCACAACTATAGTAAACACTATGTTGACTCAGGCCATTGTTGCAACTCTAAGTCCACATGGCACCACTAGATCCCCCCACAGAGGATATTATAGTCATACATACTAATGCCTCTCTTACTGTTTTTATGGCTAGGTTGGGATGTGTTTTTTGGCACCGTTTTGTAAGGCCCCTTTGTGGAGTGACCGAAGGTAAATTGAAGGAATGTTAAATTCTCCTCGATCTATCTTTTAGAAGAAGAAAATATCACTTTATCCAACTTTAGTCTGATTCGCAAGTCATTGTGGATATTGTGTATCGTGGAGTTGCTAGATTAGTTTAGAGTATATTCATTCTATTTAAGAGTATTTTGAGATTCTAAAATTTTTAATCGAGAACCTAATCAACCCATTGACTTCCTCACCCATATGCAAGTTCGAGTAGAAGTTATTTCTACCCAAGCTTATTGATGATTTTTATATATTATAATTATTTTTATTTTTAATATTTCTTAATCTTCTTTAAAAGAATAATATATCAATAAGATCTTGATATATTGATAAAATCCCAGAATAGCTCTATAGGATTTTGATCTTTGAGAGGGATCAATCCTTGGAATATTATAGGTGTTCCTCCCTCCTAAGGTCAGCTACAAAGTTGAAATAGAAGTAATTTTGCTTGATAAAAATAGGTGAAGGCTATATCCTTAGCCCTGGGGGTTGCTTCATAAGAGAATTCTTCATTTTGCCCTTCTTATAGCTGACCTACTCAAATAAAGGGGGCGACGGCCTAAGTGGCTGCATAAGCCCTGCGCCCCTATTAGAAACCGTAGTCGACCAGCCCAGTAAGAGGGGCGGTGGCTAGGAAGCCTTAAGGCTCCAAAATAAACTCTAGCTACTCTTTTTTATAGGATAGATGTGACTAGATGGGGTTTTATTGGTTGCTACTTAGTTGAGCAGGACCCAACTCTACTGGGGTCCTATCAAGCCCACCTTATTTAAATTAGTCTTATCCTCAAGGCTGAGGTTCCATGAACTCAAGGAATCGGGTCTTCAGCTCCTACGATCTGGCATTAGTAGTAGTGGCGAGATTGTGATGTGTCATGATCCTATGTTCCAATATGATTATCAGTTGAACTTTGACCTCCTCATTAGCTTGGGTGTCAGTTGAAATGATTTAGGCAGAGTTATACTTTTTAAACTTCCATTTGAGGTGGGATCTTAGAGGATCAATTATATTTTTTATCTGGGATACATATATGATCTCAAGTTGGAGCCCCAATGTGATCCCCAAGTTTGTAAGGTCCAAAGTAGCAGGGGGACCACTTCCTTGAGGGTTGAATTTCCCGCTGGTAGGGCTGAAAGTATAGAGAAACTTAATATTTAAGTTTGTTAGGAGGTCGTTTCTTCTTTGCATGGGCTGCCATGTAGTTAGTCTTTGTAGTAGCCAATCCTTCTTCTGGTATGGTGACTGCCCTCTGGTATAGTTCAAGATGATGAGAGCCCATTCTGGCATGAGCAAGGATTGTAATTTTTCTGGGCTTACTTTTCTTTCGTGTCATAGACCTGTATCGAGTCAGATCTTAAGTTTAATAGTAATTAGTATCCCTTTTAGAAACCTCGTGTATAATGTGGGAAAAGCCTCGGTGTGGATTAGGAGTTGGTTATCTTGCGTAAGGGTGATGTCGATCCCAACTGTTGATGTGTCTGCTTCAATCATAAACATCTGGCCATGATTTGGTGTGGACGACATCATGGTCATGAGGACTATAGTTCCACTCAGCCAAGGTGGCATATCTTTCTTCACAGTGAGAGGGATGATGTTTTGTTGAGTCTTACAAATAATCCTTCTCTCACTCTGAATCTACCACTGGAGGGATTCAATTTTCTTGCGGTCTTGGGCCATGGATCAGAGGTTATCATTAAGGAAGACTTTGAGCATCATGGTCCGATCCTGAGGAAAGCTGTGGAAGTTATTTGAGGTCTTAAACTGCCACTTCAGCAACCATGGTGGGTTCGGCTGGATGTAACACTTCAAAAAAAACTTATCCCTGGAGATAGGGATGTAGGGATGTGTCATAATGGGAAAAAATCACGACCGAATAATCCATGTCTCTGTTATCTCCTAGGTGAACCTCTTAGCTTCGATCTTCTATGGGTAGTAATTTGATTGAGCATCAACTGGTGGTAATTTCAATCAATTCAACATAGGGGGGTCGGACATCTTGATAGGAGGTAGTCGATTTGATTTGGTGGAGACTCCCAAAATTTCAGCAAGCTGTGGTATAAGGTTCTTGTCTTCAATCTCCTTTGACTTCATCTCTTGAAACTCATGAATTTGAATTAAGAAGCCACTGGATTCTTCTTTTGGTACTTTCTCCAAATGTTGTGTTGTGATCATAGTCACTTTGCTCCTTTATTTCCCACGTAAGATCACATATTTTCCTTTACTAAAAAGTTTCATGGTTAGCTTTGAAAAGTTTCATAAACCATCTCCTAATGTAGATAACCAATCAGTGCTGAGCATTACTTAAAAATCATCGAGAGGGAGGAGAAAAAAAATCAGCAACTATGTCTTGATCCTGTAGAATTAGTTTTACCTACGGGCGCTTTTGGTTGCACTTCAGGATTCAGTTGTTAGCTACATTGACGTCGAACCCACTACAATCTTCTTTTTAGAGCATTAAATGGGCACCTTATTGTTCATGAAGTTGATCGTGCTCTCAGTGTCGATGAGGATGATGATGGATTGCTGCTTAAGAAACCCTTCGATCTTCATTTTCCACAGGTCTATGTAGCCGGTTAAGGTATGGATCATGTAGGTGGCCAGCTATGACATATCCTTTTCCTTAGACTCAAGAGCTGTATCCTCGAGTTTGGGTTCTTTAGTAGGCTCAATCATCAGAGGTCTCTCTTTTTTACAATGGTGTTCTAGGCTCCACAGTTTATCACAATGCCCACATAGGCCCTTTATCGATTCATCGTGAAGTTCTTCTCTTGTTAGTTCCTTCGGCTTAGGGGCTTGGCTGATAGTAGGTGGGGTTGAAAGCTTTGGTGCTGCTGGTCGGAGAGCACCTTTGGGCTTCATGGTTCAATCGTTGCTCTTGATGTTGCACGAAGGAGATGGCTGCCATAAGTGTCTCGTTGTCGTGCTTTAACTTCTCCCTGAACCTCTGGCTTCAAGCCCTCAATGAAAGTTCCCAGTAGCTATTTTTCAGACTAATCACGAGTTTGATTATATAACATTTTAAACCTGATTATATATGCTGGAGGTTCATATATTGTTGGTTAGGATGTGGTTCTCCAAGCATCTTGATTGAAGTGTCCTTCTTGACATTGTGCGAAGGGGATTGATGTCGTCGAGGTGTAGGGCTCCCATGTCTTAACTTCGCTTCTTATCTCTGGCCCATTCTTTTTAGAATTTATATTTACACCATGTTGTGATCTTCTTGGACTTGGTAATCGGCCCAATCTAAACTCCTCAAAGAGAGTGCGTAGTTTAGCATCCATAAGTATCTTAAGAGCCTCTAATTTGGCTTCGAATAGACCTATCGATGTTATGACATAGGAATCTTTAACCTGTCAAATAAATCGATTGAAGAATATGGCTACAATCTTCAGGTTGAAGGCAGTAGTGGCAATAAAAGGATGAGAAAGGGCAGCTGTGATGATGCTGCAAAAATTATCGGGTTATGATGGTGAAGTCTCCAAGTAGCTACTATGTTGATAGAGGATGACAGCCAAGGGTGGAGGAAGAAGATAGCAATCGCAGCGTTAGCTGTGGCTCTACGGTGATGCTGCAAGGCCATCAAGGCTGCGATTTTCTAGTGGCTAATATCTTTTGGAAGATGGCAGCCGAGGAATCTGAATCGGGTAGCAACAATGACGGTGGAGGGAAAAGTGGGCAGTAACAACGTTGGCTGCGGTGCGACTTTATGGTTGTAGATGGAGTTAGTTGCAACAAGGGTGCAAGTGTAATAGGGGGACAATAGGATAGTGGAGTGCACGACTGTTGCAGAGGAGGACAACGATGGTATGGAGTGAGAGATTGTTGCTGGTCATGTTCACTTTGATGCTGGCCATGATCAAGGCAGTTGATAGCGAAAGACTGTTGTGGCTGCAATAAAGATAGATGACAAAGAAGGATCGTGGTATCATTTGAGGGATAGCTCGGCTTTGATCAACGAGGATGGCGTGATCATAACGCTAAGAGATGCATGTTTAAGAGATAAGGGAGATTGGGTGGTGAAAGGTTGGTGGACCAAGGTTGAAGGCTGCGATTTTTAGGCTTGTTTTGTGGTTATTTTGGGTGCGATTTGGGGCTACGATTTTGTAGAGTTTTGGCTATGATTTAGTAAGGTTTTATGGCTGAGATAGAAGTGGATAAATGTTAGGGAAGAGGATTTTAGATCTGGGATAGATGGCAGTAGAGGTCTGGGAGAAGCCGGTAAAGGCTAGCTATGGTAGATGTTGTCCTCGCAGAAGTAGAATTATCACCAAAGAAACAATAGTTTCTTAACAAAATTTTCAGCAAAGGATTGAGATATTTGAGGCTGTGATGACAAAGATTGAAGATGAGGAGGACAGAGTCCAAGAAACCAAAAAAGGCAACAACGAAATATAATGAAATTCAACAAAGAAACAATGAGTTCTCGACGTAAATTCCAGAAGAGAATCTAAGGAAAATACATAGAATTTTGACAATAAAGCTCAATTCAGATGTGGCTAATATTAACAAATAAGAACGATGAAATTTTGGCAACGTAACAATAGAAAAATTGATGCAAGGAAAGAAGGCAAATTCTTCATTGTAAAAATTCAACAATACGGAGCGAAGAATTACAGCAATATAGGATCGATTTCTGAAAGAATTTTCATGATAGATCAATCTTAGATGGAGGCTATAATTTCATCCACAAAAGATACTCAAAAGACTTATTTCAATAAGCCTTTTTGTGGTTGACATTTTTTGCAGCAATTTCCCTTCGCAACGATGATCACGTTTGTAACAGAAAGAATTCGCAACCAAGTAAGGATAGAAAATTTTCTTTGGAATACAAGGATAAAGGTTTGTAGTAGTAACAATGTGTGGGTAGTAAAATTTTAACAGATCTCCAATTCAAACATAGGCGACAGAGCATATTGATTTGATATGCCGCTTGGGATGGAAGATAAAGTCTCATCTTGTAGCAATTATAGGAATTGCTTGGAAGAGTAGAGGTGACAAAGATGGCAGTAGGGGCAGCAAGAACGCTGCTCTGATACCAAATAATAGAACCTCAGAAGAGTTCTATAGGATTTTGATCTTTAAGGGGGATCAACCCTTAGAATATTATAGGGGTTCCTCTCTCTTAGGGTCGGCAACAAGGCTGAAATAAAAAGTAATCTTACTTGATGAAAAGAGGTGGAGGCTACAAGTTTATATAAGGCTTCAAACCCTAGTCCTAGGGCGGTGCTTCCTAAGTGAATTCTTCCCTTTCTATAATCGACCTGCTCAAATAAAGATGACGACGACCTAAGTGACTGCACAAGCCCTGCGCCCTTACTAGAAACCCTAGCCTACCAGCCCAATAAGAGGGCCAACAGCTAGGAAGCCCTAAGACTCTAAAATATACCCTGGTCACTTTATTTTATAGGATAAAGGTGACTAGATAAGATTTTATTATAATATCATAAAGTTTTATTAATTGCTACTTAGTTGTTATCATATATAAAAGACTATACTAGATACAAATTTATGACATAGGTCGAGTGTACTATCCAATTTGGTTTGACTGCAAATTTATTGAACTAGTAAATATGGTTGTATTATACCAATATTTGTTGCAAACGTTGGTAAAAATATACAGATCAATAAATTAAAATTTTAAACTAATAGTGTTACAAATGACGATGGATCAATATGGTACTGAAACTAAGTGCAAATATAACATCCATCTATTTATTGTGAGCATTGTATAAAGACGATTAGAGAAAAATATAATAGCCCATTTCTCCTTCTCAATTTCAGATATCCATATGAAAGTTTCGTTATGAGTTTTCCTCTACTTCTGTATGTATATAATAGAGACTCTAGCAGCAACCCAAGACAATTTTAGTCTCTCTATCTTATACATCAATTATAAGATTTGTTAATAGATATATCATGCAATAAACATGATATGCTCATGGGAAGATCTCCTTCACTATTGAAAAAATTCTTGAAATTTGATCACTGATAATAGTTAAATTTTCGTATCTCATAATACATATTCTCAATTGATGCAAAAAACCCAATCTCTATGATATCAAATGCTTTTGAAAATAATTTATTACAATCATCGATAGTTCTAGTCATTAGCAAGGCACCAGGATATTTACATAATAGATGTACAACATCAATACTACAAGCAGGCCACATATATAATTTGAAACTTTTAAGGTAAGTCTGAAAGCTCAAAATATTTTTTGAAATTTTTTTTTGAGGATATTATCCTTTAAGCATGAGGCTCATACTCATAGAATTTTAACTCTCTTAGAAATAAAATTATATTAATGTATGACTGGTTAAAATCCTCATAAACCTGCAATCTCTTTTGCAAGAGAAGCATTCTTATATGATATAACTTTAAATATTTTTTGAATATCAAACAAATCATCTTTAGAATATAATCAATATTTGTCATAATTTAATCTTTGATTTGATTTATAGTAAAGAAAAAGCTATATTTCTTATTATCTCTATTTAATCTTGGTAAATTACATTTATGCTCTTTATGAAGCTTGATAAATCTAAAACTATTAATTCCACAATGAGTTACTATCATCCATTGACAATAAAAAATTATATACATTTCTTTTGTCTTATAACTTTTAGTTATAACAAATTCGTTTGAATGGCATAGACTTTCAAGGTCTTTTAAATTCATCTATATATTGAAATACTTATAAAAACACATTATTTGGGTTACAAAATAATATATATATATATATAAGATATATAATAAAATAATCTTAATATTATTCAAATACTATACTAACCAACAAAGAAATCATTATATGAATAAAGGAATTAATGTGTTTAATGATACTTATTTAATCTTATCATATATGTCCTCACTTATAGCAGCTCGTTGGCCAATAACATCTAATGCATCATAAATATTATGATTAATATCACACTCAACCTCTTCTTGTATTCTTTCTTTAGCTAACTTATTTTTAAAGATATCACCATTATCATCATTTTTATCATAATAAAATGAGTTATTCAAGTGTAAAGTACAAAACATATGTTATTTGACAATTGATTTTCATCCGATGTCTCACTTAATGTTTATCTATTAATATCATCAAAAATTAAAAATGTTACTTCAAGAAATGGATCCTCTCTATAATGAGATCATTTAAAAAATTCATATAATTTAACGATCCATGAACTAATGTAATAGTAAAATGGGTTATAACATCTTCCAGATTTCACATAAAATCAAATAAAAAAATAAAATCAGACAAGGGAAGAAGATTTAAAATTTGATCAAGCAAAATAATATATATATATATATATATATATATATATATATATATATATATATATATATATACGAATTTTTGTCTTCTTGATTCAATGCTAAAACAAAAGAAAGAAAAAGGATGGGAAAAGACGAACAAGCATCACTACCCAAAAGATAAGAAGAAAAGAAAGAAAAAGAAAAAATAGGGATCTTCGTCGAGTTCAGCACCACCCAAAAGATACACTATATCTTTGCTTTGCAGGTTTCTCTAACAAAGTTAAACTAACAGTGAATCAAATCTAATAGAACTAATATTAAACCATCGAATCGATAATCGAAAAGTTTTTTTAAGCGAGAAAACAATGAATTAATTATCCAGGAGTAAAAGGATAAAGTTGGTGACGAAGGGATGCTTAAATTTTTTTCTAAAAATTCACACACATTTTATTCTTTTTAAAAAAATTATTAATAATAAGATATCCTCAATACTAATGCTGGTCTGAATCTATATATATATATCCTCCGTTGCTGCCACCGACGTCTCTGTCATTTACGGAGACGCGGGCGCGAAATTCAAGATTTACTCTTTTTTAAGTCGGGAGACGATTGCCGATGTTCGTCGCTCCGCTCACTCTCAGCTCCATCCACCATCTCCTCTTCGACTGTGGCTGCAGCAAGTCACCTCTCTCGGCCCCGTCGACTGCGACGCCGTCACCTACTTCGCTGCCAAGGCCCTCGGCTGAGACGCTACCACGGTCTGCCTCCTCCTCATCTTCATCTTCCTGTTTTCTTTGATTCTTGGTCCGCTTCCGGTTATTGGATGATTCTTTGGCGGGGTCCGGGGTTTCTTTTCTTTGCTTCTTGGTTCTCATTTTGTTGGTATCGGTGGTTGGCCTTCAGTTTTTGGAAGATTTTCTGGTACGGTGCTTTTCCTTGTTGGTTGGTTCGTCTTTGGTTTTTGGATGATGCCACAGTTCTTGGATGATTCATTGGTAGGGTTCCGGGTGCTTTTCTTTTTCTGGATCGCCTTTGTTTCTTGGATGATTCTATGGTATCAGTTCGCCTACGGTTTATGGATGATTCTGCTTGGTTCGCCTTGCTGGGTGCTTTTCTTTTTCTGCTTCGCCTGTGTTTCTTGGATGATTCTATGTTAACAGTTCGCCTTCGGTTCTTGGATGTTTCTTTGGTAGCCTGCTGGGTTGCTTATCTTTGTTGCTTGGTTCGCCATTGGTTTTTGGATGATGCTACGGTCAGTACCTGTTTCCCCCGACGGTTCTTCGAAGATTCATTTGTAGATGCTGGGTGCTTGTTCTTGTTTTTTTTTTTTGCCTTTGGTTCTTTGATGATTCCATGATAGATAGGATGCTGAGGTTCTTTACTTTGGTTCTTGGATGTTTCTTCGCTAGGGCAGTGGGGTGGTTTCCTTTGTTTCTTGCTTCGCCTTTGGTTCTTGAATGATGTTTTGGTAGGCAGGCACAGCTTTCGTCTGTTGATGTGCGCTTCGACAAAAGCAGGAGGTTCATGGAGGAGACTGCCGCTGCTGTTGAGTTGATTAAATAGTATGGTGCTGGATTGGATGTCACCGAAATTAAACACCTTTTCGGTAAGAAGCTCTTGTTGTTTAAGCATTAGATGTTTCAGGACTTTGGGCTGATCTTTTGTCTATCAATGACGACAGGAAAGTAGGCTTGCTGCATTTTAACACTCCTTTTTTCGTCTTTTTGAATTAATATGTGTTCTCGGTGTGTATAGGCAGTGAATAAAGAGCATTATATCATGGAACTGAAGGTCATACTTGAGGGTTTGAGGCTACTCTGCTTTGTCAATACAAATTAATATTCTAACTGAAAATTGTTCAAACTTTATAGTACTTCCAGTGAAAGAAAATTAACAGCATTATTTCGGGATTATAGCATTTAATGTTTGCTTTATAGTTCTGAATCTACTTTCTACAATTGAAAGAGAATAATTATTCTGTCAATAGTGTATTTTCTATTTCTGATACTTCGTTGTCATCTGTAAAATTGCCTTTGTTCTTTGATATGCAAGGATTCATATCCAGATCAGGATAGGGTCCATGAAGCTCTTAAACTCTCTCTGACCACTAGATCATTAGGGCTTATCATCTCTCTCTCAATAGTACCACCCTATGGTGTTTTTTCTTATCTTCATGAGCAGTCTTATGTGTGCTATTTTTTGAATTGATTGTTCTGGCTTTTTAAAGCAATTTTTGTCACAATCTAGTCTACATCACAAGGCTACATGTGGTTTTGTAAAGCTTGGGTGAGATGTTCCAAATCAAACTAGAGTTCATCCAATTTGGACTTTAATAATAGCTTACTGTAGTTAAAATGTAAACTCATAAAGCAAGTGCAAATACAAGCAAACTCACTGTCGTTTTCACTCAGATACCACTATGGTTATGTGTATGAATATCCATGTATGGAACACTCACTTTCGTGAATTAAAAAAAAAATCAAGGTCAACAGTATCTCATATGTTTATCACTAATGAATCAATTTTGCTAATTAGCTGGATAAGTAGTTACGGGAAATTAATTCATTTTGTTGGATTGCTCTTGAAAGGTAAAATCTGCTATTACAAGTCTATAGAGGTTATCTATTAGTTGGAGTTGAAGCAGTGGCTATTGTTGGGCTTATACAATTAGCTAAAGGCTGAAGCTTTACAAAAAGACTCTAGAAGCAGCACTAAAATGTGATGCAGAGTGGTATAACCGTTTTATGCCTCTTTCCCATATGATAAACTGTAATCTATTATATTTTTCCAGCAATATGGTGATTAATGTGTTAATTTTTTTAGTGCCAAACCCTACATTGTAACACTATCTTCTAATTAACTTGTAGTTGTTGGATGTTGTTGTAAGCCAGTCATTTGTGAAGACTGCACAGCTAATGATGGACAAAGAAGGATCAGTTACCATTTGTTCTAGTTTTTCCATTTTTTGCATTTTGACTCTTCAGAACGTACCAAATACAAATATATTCCAAATGTGGATTAAACTCATTACTAGATTACATATAGACACACAATATATTATTATATCTCATACTTATTTGCTTTTCATTTTCCGCATCAGTGACATCCATTTAAATAAATCATCTTGACAATATGAGGCTATTGCTTGATTTTTTTTTATCTCATCTGAACTAAGTTAACAACAATGTTAGAAATTGAGGATATTGTTGGACTAGCATTCTCTCGTGGTGTAAAAATATAAATGTTCATTTTGAAAGGATGAGTCCAGATGAGGTAAATGATGTATTATCACATTTTTTTATTAAAATAACTAGTGAGGCGTGAATCAAATTGAAAAGGATGTGTAGAAAAAATTCATAGTTTAAGTTCTTTTTCACCTCATTAAGACATTCACAAGTTGGCCTGTGGTACAGAAACTTGGGATCGAGCCTCTGACATGTTGTACAAGTAGGGTTATGGTGACTGTAAAATGTGGATATAGACTTTACCAGATGAGTTATTTGGTTGTTGAATAGAAGATTGAACTGGGTATTCAATATTAAATCTTAATCCCTGAATACTCCTTCAATCCTTTATTTGCATTTTTTTTATTTGCTACAATTGTTGGTGAACATTCTTGCTCTGATGTGTCAAATCGACTTGAGCAATACTAGTATGAATTCAATTCTCAACAAATTACAAACTTGTGTTTCATCTTCTTTATCTTTCTCTTTTACCATTGTATTCTCATTTATTAGCATTATAGCTTAAATTTTACCTAGTTCCTCTCTCTTCCTCACCTCCAACAAAACAAACCTATTCATTCCACAGACTAATTCTATTCTTATCTATTTATCTTCATCTCCATTCTGCCTGTTCACCTAATGTGCATACGAGGATTCAATGATAGAGTTGAGGATGGCCGCTTAAGTCAGAGGAGTGGTTGTTAGTTATGCTGAATGAGGAGAAGAAAGTAGTTGTATGTTTCTTATTGGGGGCATAGGCAACTAATAGACATCTCAGTCATGAACTAATTAGTAGGCTAACTACCCGAAAAGACAGACCCATTCATGTGAGATAGCAGTCTCTCCACTATGGCATCTCACTCTGCTTGCTATCCAATTTTGCGGTGGTGGTGTTTTTTCTGTTATCTTTATATGAAATTTTTAATTCCTAGTAGAATCTATTAGTTCTCACTTTTTCCTTTTTTTTATAAATATTGGATCTGAGGTTGAAGTGTTGAACCGAGTAGTAGAAAAAAATAGGCTCAAGCTTATTTGTCTCATCTAACATGAATCACAATTCAACATAAAACCACAAGCGAAGTTGTAACAGGAGGATTTTGTTAATGAAAATTTCGGTAGAATCTCTAAGGTTGCTTCAGGATTAGAAGTATTAAATTGGTAGAGTCTTAACTTGCCAAATATTATTAAGCTGTTAAGTGTTAAAGAAACTTGATAAATAATTTAATTCAGATAAATTGAGACTGTTAGGACTCTAGCTATGGGAGTCCTAATTTAGTTTCATTGAAGAGGGCAAACATATAAATCCTATTGAGTCGACCCCTATTAAAGAAATGAAAAGGCCGGCTAGGTTAGGATATTATTGAGGGAAGATATTTGGAGCTACGTGTAACCCTAGCTAGCCACCTTTGTCTTAGTTAAAGAGGGATTGATTGAGGTGGGGTTAAGTTAGAGTAGGATTATAAATCAATAAGCAATCGGCCACCCCTAGATGGGCCGGTTGGAGGTTGCTTCTTAGAGAAGTATTAGGAGTTACATTAGGAGTTGTTAGGAGGAGTCCTATTGGGAGTTAGGATTTAGAAGGCCTATAAATAGCCTTATAATCATCCACTTTTCTTCATGAATAGATGAATCCTTTCAGCAGCCTTTGAGCAACAACTTGGAGGGTAGAACCCCTATAGAGTTCCAAGGAGGCCCTATAGAGATCACCCCAAGCTTAGAATCTGCAAGAGTTCTAACAGAGACCTGAATTACTCGGTGGAGTAGTGAATTAAAATAGCACCGTCATCTACCTTAATAACTTAGACAACCTAGTTAGTTTCCATGGTTAGAATTTAAATCTGAAGCTAGGAAGCGGGCTCAGATTAAACTTGGAGATGGACAGCTATCAGGTTTATTGGAGTTTTTATACTTTTATAAAGCTCAATAAAGCATAGAAGCAAAAGATACATGTAGTGGAACCAAGTAATTGAGACATCATGGTTGGCTGTTGTTGTTATTGTTGCCTGTTCTTATATCGTTACGGATCGAACAGTGGTGCATTTTGAGGTGTAAAGTGGCGAGAAGGAATGTCATAATTGTGGTTTTGAATAATGGTTTCCATTTGTAACCTTGCTTATAATTAGCTCTACTGTTCATTTTCAATTAAATTCAGTGCAAAGGATCTGACAATCTCTTATTTGATCGGCCTCCTTAGCCATGGTTTTTGAAACATCTGCTAGATGTACAATCTACTTTTCTGCAATCTTCTAGCCATCATAGCTCTATTGCTTGTTGCTAATTTTGATTTTCTTAATTATCAACAATTGCATAGCCTTTTCATTTGCTAGCTTTCAATGAGTATTAATATTTTTTGTTTGTTTAGAGTTCTGAGCTTAGAAGGTCTTGTGATCAAGTTTGAATTCTTGAATGAAAGGCACAACACTCGATATTGCTTTTGGAAAAAACTTGACATCATGATTATCTGATCTATTCAGATTGTCCTATCAGTGCCTTCTACTTGTTGTGTTTTAACGAGTAGGTGGTATCTTCCAGAACCAAGGACTTTGTCTTGCATTTAACAACAATTTTCACTTTGAAGTTCTTGTTCATAAGTATCACCTTTTTGTTGTAATTTTCTTGTTATAAACTCTTTTTGTCATAACTGTTGCCAAGCTTCAAATAGCATGTTTAGACCTTTAAGGCAATCAACTATTTTTCTCTTGATATGTCCATTTGTTGAAGATACTCAGCATAAACTGAACCCATCCTCTTATCTTCTCTTGTTGATTAGGGCTTGAACATTGTCCATTATCTTCCTCTAGAGTATACAATGGAATGGGGCAACAAGACATTCAATCTAGGTTTCTTCTGTCACTTATGTTTTAGAAATTAATTTCTGACTAATTTTCTCTTGGTGGCACCTAACCAGCCTATGTTTTTGGCAGGTGCACATTAGATTAGACTTCAATTTCAATTTAATTTTGTTTTGTTTTATTACATCTTTCTATCTCATCTTGGTAAATTTTTAATAGTTCAACTTTTTTATTAATAAAGCTCATTGGACTCTGTGCCTAACTTGGTTGAAAATTTGTGTTAGCTGAACATCACATTTATGATTCTTAGGCTTGTAACTTACTGGAGCTTGATCTTGCATAGCCTCGTTGAAGTTAGGTGAAAAATTATTGAGCCTAAGGTCTTGGTCAAGCTTTACTTGTTACACAATTTTTCAGTCTAAATTAGCCTAAGGCAGAGCCAAATCAAGTCTAGATTTGGTGGCTTCATACAAGATAACCTTTCGTTTGGCAAAAGTTAATTCAAGCTAAGCTTAGATGATTCTACACTAGAACTTGCTTCATAATTTTTGTTTCCATGTATTGTTTAAGTTTGTTTCTAAATTGCATTTTGAGCCTATTCCAGCTTAGCTTGATTGAGCTGAGGCTTATTGTAGGCTCAACTTGGGATTACTCTTGAACCTGGTATTACAGATCATCAAAATACATCCCAAACTAAATCAAGCCATGAACTAATACAAGCTTGAGCTACTTGTGGTTCGACCAGAAACATTAAGCTATTCTTCCTTGTAATGGTCTTTAGGATCATCCCATTTTCTTTTACCCTCTTTGGAATCATATCTGATTTCTTTTTCTTTTGCTATTTGTGTGCTTAGTGGTCTTCTTGTTATTTCCAACCTTGGGCTCATGCTTTCCATTTCAAGTCTGTATCAGAAGCAACGTGTACTTATGAATTTTTTTAAGTTGTTTGTTTGATAACCATGCAACAAAGCATAAATATTACATGGATTTAATTTAGTTCATTGGAGTTTGTTTTCTTCGTTTTGCCATTTTTGTGGGAATCAATACGTTCTACTTGGATTGGCAACATGATTTGTACAATCTCTTTTTAATGATTTATATACCATGTTGAGGGTGTTCTATTACACCCTTGTCGTAATTGGTACCAAACAGTAAGTATCAAAACATGTAATTATCGCATATCTCACAAAACATCAATCCTTGGTTTTGACTACTAAATTTAGTGTTTCAACTTTCAAATTACAAGACACAAACATAAAATTTTTTGGCCTAGTTTGGTCTAGTTAAAGCTATAATTGTGGTAGAATAGCATTGCCAATTACAGCTACATGTAAGGTATAAAGAGCCATGCCAAGTTAACACAGGTCATTTGTAGTCAATTTTGGCCTTTTCTTGGTTGGCGTATAGCATGTCTGCAATGCCAAATCATATTGTGGTCAATAACATAACAAATTTTCTGCCCCCTCCACTGCATTCCTTGTCTTCTGTCTTTTGGTTGAGTTGTGCCATACAAGATGTACAGTACATTGAAAAATATTTATAAAAGCTCAAATAATGAATCACAAACAAGAATTAACTATGTATTACCAGAATTGATACGGGAGAATAGTTTACTCCCGTGCATTGTTATTTTTATTTTATATTTTAATGTATAATTTAAATTGGCATTTTCATTCCTTAAATTTATGGTTTGGCATAAGCAATAGATGATTGCAGATCTATATATTAGTTTCTTGGAATTCATTAATAACTTTAGGTTTTACTTTAGATTTTTCTCTGCCAAATTATATTCTTTCTGAATTTTGAGTACTTGATAGCCCTATATATAAGTGCTAACATGATGGACATGTTAATTTCAATTTTTTAAGTGTTCCTGGGCTATAGTATGCGATGACTCTCCACATCATAGAGTTAAATGTGAGACTTTGCATATTGCCGCGAAATTAATCTTCACTATCTTTGTTGTTCAAAATCATTTTTTTTTATTGTCTTAAACCTTTGATGGGTATTCATGCTACTCTATTAGGTTTATCTATTCTTGCCACCCCTCATTCTGTTCTAATTTGCTGTACTTCAAACATCAGATCGTTTCTTCAAGAGCATCTATTAATTGCATATTTCTCGCTGATCTTTTTTTTTTCTTACTCTTTCTTAAGAAATCATTCTCTCTTTCTGTTCTCTGATTCTAGATTAAACATAAAGACTAGTCAGATACTATTTTTGGTCATAATTCTGAACTCTGACATCAAGAATGAAAATGATACATTCATGTTTAATTTCAATGATGTCATTCTAGGAAAGCTTTCATGTTTAATATATGAAATAGCTACTGAATAGCTGAAAATAATATATTTCTCTTGGAAGAATCACTAAATGTTTGGGATCGATTTTGCACTTTATAAGCATGAAAAATTTTGTAAACAGGACAAGTGACTTTATACTTGATCTGGATATAAGTGGGTATCCTGATAGTAACAGAACAAGAATTACCTAAATCTTCAAAATAAATTACAGTAAACATTATTGTGTCAAGCTTAATAAACTAAAGAAAAGACTAAAGAGTTAAAGAGTTTTATGTACAAAGAGGTGCCTAATCTACCAAGCTGCTTCATTTAGCATTACCCTCAACCATACTGATTCAAGTGTGTCACTATTGTAGTAGTGTTGCTAAAAATGTGAATCAAATTGTTGTAGATACTTTTTCTAAATGTCATAGTTTTAGTTTGTAGTTGAACTCTAATGATGTTGTTACTTCGAAATCTTATACCAGCTTATGGACCATTTAATTAGACAAGAACGGAATGAAATGTCCAATTTGATAAGGCTAGAGTTTGGAATCATTTGTTGATGCTGCATTAAAGTAATGACCAATAGATCAACAACATTTGATAGGCTACTTTTATCAGGTGTGTGGTTGGTCCATGCAATAATGTAAATTGTTGTATGTTTGTTTTAAATATAACGAGAATTTTTCATATTAGACCTTAAATTAATCTAAATTTGTGTACCATCTTTTGTAACTGCATATCTCATTTTATCCATGGAAAGACAACTGCAATTTTCCATTAGTATTTTGTTTTTCAGTTGATTTTATTGACCTGTTTACTATCTCATGTTGAGCATAGAAACTCCTAAATGCTTAGTGCATTTGTGTCAAACATTGATGCTTATCAAATTCTTTTTATGCTGTCAAATGCACTTAACTATTAGGACATAGTACCATCTCCTGTTAGCTTATTTGTATGACAGACAGGTGTGTCATCTGTATATTGCATCATACTATATTAAAATCAAGTCTAGATTTGGTAGCCTCGTGAGCGATAACCCTTAATGTAGCAAAAGTTACTTCAAGCTAAGCGGATGACTCAACACTTGAATTTGCTTCAAAATTTTAGTTTCCATGTGTTGTTTAAGTTTGTTTCTAAATTGCATTTTGTGCCTATTCCAGCTTAGTTTGATTGAGCTTAGGTTTCGTAAGCTCACTTGGGATTACTCTTAAGCCTGGTATTGCAAATCATCAAAATCCATTCGAAACTAAATCAAGCCTTGAACTAAAACAAGCTAGAGCTTCTTGTGATTCTGACCAGGAAACATTAAGCTATTCTTCCTTGCAAGGTTCGCCTTACCAAGAGGTAAGGCCTCGTACCGCCCGATATATACCGGTCTGGCAGTTGATCGATACGCGGATCGCCCATTGGCGGTCGATTTTGGCCGTCGACTGTCGATCGATGGAGAAATCGACCGTCGGTGGTCGGTTGAGGGAGAAAAAGGGAAGAAAAAGAAGAAGATGAGAAGAAGAAAGAAGAAGAGGAGAATAAGAAAGAAGAAGAAGAAGAGGAGGAGAAAAAGAAGAGGATACATACCTCCTTTCCCGCATCGTCTTCGCCGCGTCGCCACGTACGTCCTTGCTTGTGGGCAATTCTTCTCCGTCGAGGAGAAACGTCTCCCATGCGAGGAGAAAGATCGGCGACGTCACTAGTTTTTCTTTTTTAATATATTATATTTAATATTATATATAATATTATATTATATAATATCATATTATAAAATATTATAATATATTTTAATGTACAGCGGTATGTATGGTACACGGTATGTCAAACCTTGCTTCCTTGTACTAGTCTTTAGGATCATCTCTTTTCTTTTACCCTCTTTGGAATCAGATCTGATTTCTTTTCTTTTGCTATTTGTGTGCTTAGTGGTCCTTTTGTTAGTTCCAACCTTAGGCTTATGCTTTCCATTTCAAGTCTCAGATCAAGCAAAATGAACTTATGAAATTTTTAAGTTGTTTGTTTGATGACCATGCAACAAAACATAAATATTACATGGATTTAATTGTTCATTGGAATTTAATTTTGTAGCTTTGCCATTTTTGTGAGAATCAAAACATTCTATATAGATTGACAACATGATTTGTACAATCTCTTTTTAATGCATTATATACCATGTTGAAGGTGTTCTATTACACCCTTGGCATAATTGGTACCACCGAAGTACCAAAACTTCTAGTTTTCTTAGTTTTGCCATTTTTGGGAATCAATACGTTCTATATAGATTGACAACATGATTTGTACAATCTCTTTTAATGGATTATACACCATGTTGAGGGTGTTCTATTACACCCTTGTCATAATTGGTACCAACCAGAAGTGCCAAAACATGCAGTTATCGCACATCTCACAAAGTGGCATTTCTTGGTTGGTGCATAGCATGTCTACCATGCCGAACCATATTGTCGTCAATAACCAGAGTGTAGTATTGGTGCATAGCATTTCTGTCTTTTGGCTGAGTTGTGCCATTCAAGGTGTACAACATTAAAAATATTGGTAAAGTTCAAATAATTAGTCATAAACACAAGAGTTAACCAGGTACTACCAGAATGGAGAAAGGGAGAACAGCTACTCCCTTGCATATTTACTTTTTTTATATGTTACTGTAAATATTAAATTGACTTTGTCATTTCTTAAATTTATGCTTCAGCTAAATTAATATGTGTTTATTATTTTCTTTGAAGTCATAAATAACTTTGGGTTTTACTTTAGATTTTTCTCTGCTAAATTATTTTCTTTCTGAATTTTGAGTACTTGATAGCCCTATATACAGGTGCAAACATGCTCTACATGTAATGCCAATTTGTTAAGTGTTCCAGGGCTATAGTATGTGATGACTCTCCACATCATAGAGTTAAAATGAGGCTTTGCAGATTGCCACCAAATTAATCTTAATGTCACTATCTCTTTTGTTCAAAATCATTTTTATTTTTGGAGTCTTATGCCCTTGATGGGTATTGTTCTTGCCACCTTCTCATTCAATTCTGTTTTGTTGTACTTCAAATTTCAGATCGTTTCTTCAAGAGCATCTTTTATTAATTGCATCTGTTATTAGGTCTGCATATTAGTCACTGATCTTTTTCTTACTCTTTCTTATGAAATCATTCTCTCTTTTGTTCTCTGATTCTAGATTAAACATAAAGACTAGTTAGATACTATTTTAGGTTATAATTCTGGACTCGACATCAAGAATGAAAGTGGTACAGATGTATCATGTTTAATTTCCATGATGTTATTCTAGGAAAGCTATCATGTTCAATATACGAAATAGCTACTGAGTGGCTGCAAATAATAATTTTATCTTGGATGAATCACTAATTGTTTGGGATCAATTTTGTACTTATAAGCATGAAAAATTTGTAAACAAATACATTTGACTTTATACTTGACCTACGGATATATGTGGGTGTTCTGTTAGTAACAAAACAAGAATTAGCAGATTCTTCAGAATAAATTATGGTAAACACTATTTTGTCATGCTCAATAAACTAAAGAAAAGACTAAAGAGTTAAAGAGCTTTACTTTCAAGAGGTGCTTTATCTACCAAGCTGCTTCATTTAGCATTACCCTCACCAAGCTGCTTCAAGTGTGTCACAAGTGTAGTAGTGTTGATAAAAATGTGAATCATATTGTTGTAGATACATTTTGTAAATTTCATAGTTTAAGTTTGTAGGTGAACTCTACTGATGTTGTTACTTCTAAATCTTATACCAGGTTATATACCATTTAATTAAACAGGATAAGAATGAAACTTCCACTTTGATAAGGCTAGAGTTTGGCATCTCATTTGTTGATGCTGCATTAAAGTAATGAACGATAGATCAACAACATTTGATAGGCTACTATTGTCCAAATGTGCGGATGGTGCACACAATTTTCATTAAAGTAATGAACGATAGACCATAACGAGAATTTTACATATTAGACCTTAAATTAAGCTAAATTTGTGTACCATCGCATATGTCATTTTATCCACGGAAAGATAACTACAATTTTCCATGAGTATTTTGTTTTTATTGTTAATGTACTGGAGCTACTTTGGTCATATAATTTATTTTCTGTAATTTTTATGTTAAACTTTTCGAACCTTTGGGCTTGCATGAACTTATGCTATGAGTTAAGTAAACCCACTAGTTGACACTTGTCAGTTGATTTTATTGACCTGTTTACTATCTCATGTTGAGCATAGAAACTCCAAAATGCTTATTGCATTTGTGCCAAACATTGACGCTTATCAAATTCTATTCATGCTCTCAAATGCACTAAACTATTAGGACATAATACCATTTACTGTTAGTATATTTGTATGATAGGTCAGTTTGTCATTTATATATTGCATCATACCATGATAAAATCAAGTCTGGATTTGGTGGCCTCATAGATGATAACCTTTAGTTTATCAAAAGTTAATTCAAGCTAAGATTAGATGATTCTACACTTGAACTTGCTTCATAATTTTAGTTTCCATGTGTCATTTAAGTTTGTTTCCAAATTGCATTTTGTGCCTCTTCCAGCTTAGCTTGATTGAGCTGATGTTTTTTGAAGGCTCAGCATAGGATTACGCTTGAGCCTGGTATTACAAATCATCAAAATCCATTCTAAACTTAATCAAGCCATGAACTAAGACATGCTTGAGCTACTTATGACAAGGAAATGCTAACCTATTCTTTCTTGTAATGGTCTTTAGCAAGGATTAATTTATTCCGTCTTGGTGTACCAACATATTACAGTATGGTATCGACATCGGGTAGTACACACGGTGTACCGCTCGGTGTATTAAAATATAATATAATATTTTTATAATATAATATTATATACTATAATATTAATATATTAAAATATTAAAAAGGGAAAGGGTGGCCAAGGCGGCGTTGCCTCGATCTTTCTCCCCATGCGGGAGTCAGAGAAAAAAAGCGCACGACACTGGCGAACGATGCAGGCGAGGCGTCGTATTATTTCTTCTCCTCTTTTTTTCTTCTTTTCTTCTTCATTTTCTTACCTTTTTCTTCCTCTCAACCACGGTCGATTTCTCCCTCAATTGATCATCGACGATCGAAATCAACCGCCGACGGTCGATTTTTGATGGTACCGCCCGGTAGCGGGTGGTCCGCGTACCGGTATGTACCGGGTGGTACAGGTCGAAATTGCAAACCTTGGTCTTTAGGATCATCTCTTTTTCTTTTACCCTCTTTGGAATTAGATCTGATTTTTTTCTTTTACTTTTTTTTGTGTGCTTAGAGGGTGCTAATTATTGATTACCCTCTTTAGTTGGCCTTCTTAACATTTTGGTTTGTATACTTAAAAAATTTATATTGAAATTACTATAGTTATGAAAGTGAAACATCTAGCTCCATTTACCCTAAAGTCATCGATTTTACTTATAGAAGCACAAAAACAATAGACAAAAAGTTAATTTTAACTTTCCAGTTGGTGGTAGATGGCGGCTTCGTTAGGGCCACAGGTGACTGTTGTGGATTAGAAGAGTGGTGACAAGTGGATAGGGCCGCTCGACAACTGTGTCGACATCGACTTAGATACAGAATAGATGCTCAACAAATGCATTGGCATCGACAAAAATAAAGATGCTGAGCGACCCTTTCGTCATTCTACATTTGCATTGAGGTCGATTCAGATGTAGAGCGTCCTTCACCTCTCGTCGAAGCTCACCTCATCCATAATAATCACCCGTGGCCCCAATGCCATTGCCGTCCTTCACCACCACTGGAATATTGAAAATTATCCTTTTACCCATAGTTTTATGTAAGATTCGTCATACCGGTCCATATCGGTATACCGAGTTTATCTTGGTATGGTATCCGGTATCGAGTGGTGGATACACTGCATACTGCTCGATATAATATAATATAATATAATATAATATTATAATATAATATGTATGAAAAATACAAAATAGATGAGGCATCGCCTCACGTGTGAGGAGATGATGCATCTCCTCATCCCCGAAGGGAAGAGGTGGCGCCTCATCCTCGGGAAGACGAGGTGGTGCCTCGTCCCGCACGGAAGAAGAGGCGGGCCTTGTCCCCGTTAGAAGACAGGCGTCGCCTTGTTGCCTCATCCCTACGTCGGAGACATTAATTTCAACGGTGTCGCTTGGTAGCGGTGGTCTGCATCGATCCTATCGATCGATGCATCGCCCATAATAGATGTTTCACTTTCATAACTATAGGAATTTCAATATAAATTTTTAAGTCTTGGAATCGAGATGCTAAGGAGGTTTGACTAGGGATAATCTATAATTAGCTCACTTAGTGGTCCTTTGTTATTTCCAACCTTGGGCTCATGCTTTCCATTTCAAGTCTATATCAAGCAAATTGAAAACTTTTTAAAGTTGTAGTTCGATCAAGGTTTGACTTACTCCGTATCGATGTCGAGTTCATCTTGATACCAAGACGATTGATCGGGGTACACAAAGTGCATACCACCCAGATATTAAAATATAATATAAATATTTTATAATATAATATTAATATATTAAAATATAAAAAAGAGAAAAGGGTGATGTCGCCTCGATTTTTCTCCTTGGAGAAAAAGCGCCGACAGAGTGACGGCGATGGGACCACGGGTGAAAATAATTCTAACAGATTAAACATAGACTTGTCGACACGATTTTTGGTTATAATTCTAGACTCTGACATCGAGAATGAAAATGGTACATTCGTGTTTAATTTCCGTAATGTCATTCTAGGAAAGTTATCATGTTTACTATATGAAATAGCTACTGAGTGGCTGAAAATAATAATTTTGTCGTGGAAGAATCACTAATTGTTTGGGATTGATTTTGCACTTTATAAGCATGAAAAAATTTATAAACAGGACATGCGACTTTATAATTGACCCGTGAATATAAGTGGGTATCATGATAGTAACAAAACAAGACTTACCTGAATCTTCAAAATAAATTATGATAAACATTATTGTGTCAAGCTCAATAAACTAAAGAAAAGACTAAAGACTTAGTTGAATCTACAAAATAAATTATGCTAGAGTTTGTCATCTCATTTGTTGATGTTGCATTAAAGTAATAACCAATAGATCGACAACATTTGATAGGCTACTATTGTCGGTGTGGATGGTCCATGCAATTAGGTAAATTGTTCTATATTTATTTAATATATAATGTGATGAATTTTACATATTAGACCTTAAATTAATCTAAATTTGTGTACCACAATCGCATATTTAATTAGGTTATATAATTTATTTCTGGATTCATTATGGTAGCCTTTTCAAACCTTTTTGCCTCCCATGAACTTATGCTGAGTTACTACTTGTAAAGCCACTAGTTGATACTTGTCAATTGATTTTATTGACCTGTTTACTATCTCATGTTGAGCATAGAAACTCTCATATGCTTATTGAATGTGTCAAATATCAACGCTAATCAAATTCTTTTCATGTCAAATGCACTAAACTATTTGGACATAATACCAACTCTGTTAGTATATTTGTATGACAGAGACAGTTGTGTCATCGATATATTGTTAGAATCCTTGCAGATTCTAAGCTTGAGGTGATCTCTATAGGGATCAGCCTCCTTGGAATTCTATAGTTGTTCCTCCCTCCTAGTGTTGCTGCATTATGGCTGAAAATAAATCGATCTATTGATGATGAAAAAAAGGGGTGGCTACATGAGTTTATATAGTGACTCAAAACCCTAACTCCTAATAGGACTCCGACTCTTGGAAGACTCCCTCTCCTCTCCAACTCCTAACCCCTAGCCAACTCGTAACCATAATGTCTCCAACTCGTAATTTGCTTCTTATTCGACCCTAGAGAGAGTCCTAGCTAATTGGATCTCTCTTCTCCTAACTTCGCATATTTAATTAGGTTATTTAATTGTGGTTTTGAATAATGGTTTCCATTTGTAACCTTGCTTATAATTAGCTCTACTGTTCATTTTCAATTAAATTCAGTGCAAAGGATCGACAATCTCTTATTTGATCGGCCTCCTTAGCCATGGTTTTTGAAACATCTGCTAGATGTACAATCTACTTTTCTGCAATCTTCTAGCCATCATAGCTCTATTGCTTGTTGCTAATTTTGATTTTCTTAATTATCAACAATTGCATAGCCTTTTCATTTGCTAGCTTTCAATGAGTATTAATATTTTTTGTTTGTTTAGAGTTCTGAGCTTAGAAGGTCTTGTGATCAAGTTTGAATTCTTGAATGAAAGGCACAACACTCGATATTGCTTTTGGAAAAACTTGACATCATTATTATCTGATCTATTCAGATTGTCCTATCAGTGCCTTCTACTTGTTGTGTTTTAACGAGTAGGTGGTATCTTCCAGAACCAAGGACTTTGTCTTGCATTTAACAACAATTTTCACTTTGAAGTTCTTGTTCATAAGTATCACCTTTTGTTGTAATTTTCTTGTTATAAACTCTTTTGTCATAACTGTTGCCAAGCTTCAAATAGCATGTTTAGACCTTTAAGGCAATCAACTAATTTTTCTCTTGATATGTCCATTTGTTGAAGATACTCAGCATAAACTGAACCCATCCTCTTATCTTCTCTTGTTGATTAGGGCTTGAACATTGTCCATTATCTTCCTCTAGAGTATACAATGGAATGGGGCAACAAGACATTCAATCTAGGTTTCTTCTGTCACTTATGTTTTAGAAATTAATTTCTGACTAATTTTCTCTTGGTGGCACCTAACCAGCCTATGTTTTTGGCAGGTGCACATTAGATTAGACTTCAATTTCAATTTAATTTTGTTTTGTTTTATTACATCTTTCTATCTCATCTTGGTAAATTTTTAATAGTTCAACTTTTTATTAATAAAGCTCATTGGACTCTGTGCCTAACTTGGTTGAAAATTTGTGTTAGCTGAAAATCACATTTATGATTCTTAGGCTTGTAACTTACTGGAGCTTGATCTTGCATAGCCTCGTTGAAGTTAGGTGAAAAATTATTGAGCCTAAGGTCTTGGTCAAGCTTTACTTGTTACACAATTTTTCAGTCTAAATTAGCCTAGCGAGCCAAATCAAGTCTAGATTTGGTGGCTTCATACAAGATAACCTTTCGGCAAAAGTTAATTCAAGCTAAGCTTAGATGATTCTACACTAGAACTTGCTTCATAATTTTTGTTTCCATGTATTGTTTAAGTTTGTTTCTAAATTGCATTTTCCAGCTTAGCTTGATTGAGCTCAGGCTTATTGTAGGCTCAACTTGGGATTACTCTTGAACCTGGTATTACAGATCATCAAAATACATCCCAAACTAAATCAAGCCATGAACTAATACAAGCTTGAGCTACTTGTGGTTCTGACCAGGAAACATTAAGCTATTCTTCCTTGTAATGGTCTTTAGGATCATCCCATTTTCTTTTACCCTCTTTGGAATCATATCTGATTTCTTTTTCTTTTGCTATTTATGTGCTTAGTGGTCTTCTTGTTATTTCCAACCTTGGGCTCATGCTTTCCATTTCAAGTCTGTATCAGAAGCAACGTGGTCATGAGGACTATAGTTCCACTCAGCCAAGGTGGCATATCTTTCTTCACAGTGAGAGGGATGATGTTTTGTTGAGTCTTACAAATAATCCTTCTCTCACTCTGAATCTACCACTGGAGGGATTCAATTTTCTTGCGGTCTTGGGCCATGGATCAGAGGTTATCATTAAGGAAGACTTTGAGCATCATGGTCCGATCCTGAGAAAGTGGAAGTTATTTGAGGTCTTAAAGCGCCACTTCAGAACCATGGTGGGTTTGGATGTAACACTTCAAAAAACTTATCCACGGAGATAGGGATGTAGGGATGTGTCATAATGGGAAAAATCACGACCGAATAATCCATGTCTGTTATCTCCTAGGTGAACCTCTTAGCTTCGATCTTCTATGGGTAGTAATTTGATTGAGCATCAATGGTGGTAATTTCAATCAATTCAACATAGGGGTCGGACATCTTGATAGGAGGTAGTCGATTTGATTTGGTGGAGACTCCCAAAATTTCAGCAAGCTGTGGTATAAGGTTCTTGTCTTCAATCTCCTTTGACTTCATCTCTTGAAACTCATGAATTTGAATTAAGAAGCCACGGATTCTTCTTTTGGTACTTTCTCCAAATGTTGTGTTGTGATCATAGTCACTTTGCTCCTTTATTTCCCACGTAAGATCACATATTTTCCTTTACTAAAAGTTTCATGGTTAGCTTTGAAAAGTTTCATAAACCATCTCCTAATGTAGATAACCAATCGGTCTGAGCATTAAAAATCATCGAGAGGAGGAGAAAAAATCAGCAACTATGTCTTGATCCTAGAATTAGTTTTACCTACGGCGCTTTTGGTTGCACTTCAGATTGTTAGCTACATTGACGTCGAACCCACTACAATCTTCTTTTAGAGCATTAAATGGGCACCTTATTGTTCATGAAGTTGATCGTGCTCTCTGTCGATGAGGATGATGATGGATTCTTAAGAAACCCTTCGATCTTCATTTTCCACGTGTCTATGTAGCCGGTTAAGGTATGGATCATGTAGGTGGCTTATGACATATCCTTTTCCTTAGACTCAAGAGTGTATCCTCGAGTTTGGGTTCTTTAGTAGGCTCAATCATCGAGGTCTCTCCTTTTACAATGGTGTTCTAGGCTCCAGTTTATCACAATGCCCACATAGGCCCTTTATCGATTCATCGTGAAGTTCTTCTCTTGTTAGTTCCTTGCTTAGGGGCTTGGTGATAGTAGGTGGGGTTGAAAGCTTTGGTCGCTGGTGAGAGCACCTTTGGGCTTCATGGTTCAATCGTTGCTCTTGATGTTGCACGAAGGAGATGGCTGCCATAAGTGTCTCTTGTCGTGCTTTAACTTCTCCTGAACCTCCGCTTCAAGCCCTCAATGAAAGTTCAGCTATTTTTCAGACTAATCACGAGTTTGATTATATAACATTTTAAACCTGATTATATATGCTGGAGGTTCATATATTGTTGGTTAGGATGTGGTTCTCCAAGCATCTTGATTGAAGTGTCCTTCTTGACGTTGCGAAGGGGATTGATGTCGCGAGGTGTAGGGCTCCCATGTCTTAACCGCTTCTTATCTCGGCCCATTCTTTTTAGAATTTATATTTACACCATGTTGTGATCTTCTTGGACTTGGTAATCGGCCCAATCTAAACTCCTCAAAGAGAGTGCGTAGTTTAGCATCCATAAGTATCTTAAGAGCCTCTAATTTGGCTTGAATAGACCTATCGATGTTATGACATAGGAATCTTTAACTCAAATAAATCGATTGAAGAATATGGCTACAATCTTCAGGTTGAAGGCAATAAAAGGATGAGAAAGGGCATGTGATGATGCTGCAAAAATTATCGTTATGATGGTGAAGTCTCCAAGTAGCTACTATGTTGATAGAGGATGACCAAGGGTGGAGGAAGAAGATAGCAATCGCTGTGGCTCTCTGTGATCTGCAAGGCCATCAAGGCTGCGATTTTCTAGTGGCTAATATCTTTTGGAAGATGGCGAGGAATCTGAATCGGTAGCAACAATGACGGTGGAGGGAAAAGTGGGAATAACGTTGTGCGACTTTATGGTTGTAGATGGAGTTAGTTGCAACAAGGGTGCAAGTGTAATAGGGGACAATAGGATAGTGGAGTGCACGTGAGAGGAGGACAACGATGGTATGGAGTGAGAGATTGTTGGTCATGTTCACTTTGATGGCCATGATCAAGGCATTGATAGCGAAAGTTGTGTGAATAAAGATAGATGAGACAAAGGATCGCCTATCATTTGTGCAAGGATAGCTACGCTTTGATCAACGAGGATGGCGTGATCATAACGCTAAGAGATGCATGCTGGTTTAAGAGATAAGGGAGATTGGGTGGCTGAAAGGTTGGTGGACCAGGTTGAAGGCTGCGATTTTTAGGCTTGTTTTGTGGTTATTTTGGGTGCGATTTGGGGCTACGATTTTGTAGAGTTTTGGCTATGATTTAGTAAGGTTTTATGGCTGAGATAGAAGTGGATAAATGTTAGGAAGAGGATTTTAGATCCGGGATAGATGGCGAGAGGTGGGAGAAGCAGAAAAGGCTAGCTATGGTAGATGTTGTCCTCAGTAGAATTATCACCAAAGAAACAATAGTTTCTTAACAAAATTTTCAGCAAAGGATTGAGATATTTGAGGCTGTGATGACAAAGATTGAAGATGAGGAGGACAGAGTCCAAGAAACCAAAAAGGCAACAACGAAATATAATGAAATTCAACAAAGAAACAATGAGTTCTCGTAAATTCCAAGAGAATCTAAGGAAAATACATAGAATTTTGACAATAAAGCTCAATTCAGATGTGGCTAATATTAACAAATAAGAACGATGAAATTTTGGCAACGTAACAATAGAAAAATTGATGCAAGGAAAGAAGGCAAATTCTTCATTGTAAAATTCAACAATACGAAGAATTACAGAATATAGGATCGATTTCTGAAAGAATTTTCATGATAGATCAATCTTAGATGGAGGCTATAATTTCATCCACAAAGATACTCAAAAGACTTATTTCAATAAGCCTTTTTGTGGTTGACATTTTTGCAGCAATTTCCTTAACGATGATCACGTTTGTATGAAAGAATTCGCAACCAAGTAAGGATAGAAAATTTTCTTTGGAATACAAGGATAAAGGTTTGTAGTAGTAACAATGTGTGGGTAGTAAAATTTTAACAGATCTCCAATTCAAACATAGGCGAGCATATTGATTTGATATGCCGCTTGGGATGGAAGATAAAGTCTCATCTTGTAGCAATTATAGGAATTGCTTGGAAGAGTAGAGGTGACAAAGATGGCGAGGGGCAAGAACTGCTCGATACCAAATAATAGAACCTCAAGAGTTCTATAGGATTTTGATCTTTAAGGGGATCAACCCTTAGAATATTATAGGGTTCCTCTCTTAGGGTCGGCAACAAGGCTGAAATAAAAAGTAATCTTACTTGATGAAAAGAGGTGGAGGCTACAAGTTTATATAAGGCTTCAAACCCTAGTCCTAGGGCGGTGCTTCCTAAGTGAATTCTTCCTTTTTCCCGTTCTATAATCGACTCAAATAAAGATGACGACCTAAGTATGCAGCCCTGCCCTTACTAGAAACCCTAGCCTACCAATAAGAGGAACACTAGGAAGCCCTAAGACTCTAAAATATACCTGGTCACTTTATTTTATAGGATAAAGGTGACTAAATAAGATTTTATTATAATATCATAAAGTTTTATTAATTGCTACTTAGTTGTTATCATATATAAAAGACTATACTAGATACAAATTTATGACATAGGTCGACTATCCAATTTGGTTTGATGCAAATTTATTGAACTAGTAAATATGGTTGTATTATACCAATATTTGTTGCAAACGTTGGTAAAATATAAACAATAAATTAAAATTTTAAACTAATAGTGTTACAAATGACGATGGATCAATATGGTACTGAAACTAAGTGCAAATATAACATCCATCTATTTATTGTGAGCATTGTATAAAGACGATTAGAGAAAATATAATAGCCCATTTCTCCTTCTCAATTTCAGATATCCATATGAAAGTTTTGTTATGAGTTTTCCTCTACTGTATGTATATAATAGAGACTCTAGCAACCCAAGACAATTTTAGTCTCTATCTTATACATCAATTATAAGATTTGTTAATAGATATATCATGCAATAAACATGATATGCTCATGGGAAGATCTCCTTCACTATTGAAAAATTCTTGAAATTTGATCACGATAATAGTTAAATTTTCGTATCTCATAATACATATTCTCAATTGATGCAAAAACCCAATCTCTATGATATCAAATGCTTTTGAAAATAATTTATTACAATCATCGATAGTTCTAGTCATTAGCAAGGCACTAGGATATTTACATAATAGATGTACAACATCAATACTAAGGGCCACATATATAATCGAAACTTTTAAGGTAAGTCTGAAAGCTCAAAATATTTTTGAAATTTTTTTGAGGATATTATCCTTTAAGCATGAGGCTCATACTCATAGAATTTTAACTCTCTTAGAAATAAAATTATATTAATGTATGACTGGTTAAAATCCTCATAAACCGCAATCTCTTTTGCAAGAGAAGCATTCTTATATGATATAACTTTAAATATTTTTGAATATCAAACAAATCATCTTTAGAATATAATCAATATTTGTCATAATTTAATCTTTGATTTGATTTATAGTAAAGAAAAAGCTATATTTCTTATTATCTCTATTTAATCTTGGTAAATTACATTTATGCTCTTTATGAAGCTTGATAAATCTAAAACTATTAATTCCACAATGAGTTACTATCATCCATTGACAATAAAAATTATATACATTTCTTTTGTCTTATAACTTTTAGTTATAACAAATTCGTTTGAATGGCATAGACTTTCAAGGTCTTTTTAAATTCATCTATATATTGAAATACTTATAAAAAACACATTATTTGGGTTACAAAATAATATATATATATATAAGATATATAATAAAATAATCTTAATATTATTCAAATACTATACTAACCAACAAAGAAATCATTATATGAATAAAGGAATTAATGTGTTTAATGATACTTATTTAATCTTATCATATATGTCCTCACTTATAGCAGCTCGTTGGCCAATAACATCTAATGCATCATAAATATTATGATTAATATCACACTCAACCTCTTCTTGTATTCTTTCTTTAGCTAATTTATTTTTAAAGATATCACCATTATCATCATTTTATCATAATAAAATGAGTTATTCAAGTTTAAAGTACAAAACATATGTTATTTGACAATTGATTTTCATCCGATGTCTCACTTAATGTTTATCTATTAATATCATCAAAATTAAAAATGTTACTTCAAGAAATGGATCCTCTCTATAATGAGATCATTTAAAAATTCATATAATTTAACGATCCAGGAACTAATGTAATAGTAAAATGGGTTATAACATCTTCCAGATTTCACATAAAATCAAATAAAAAATAAAATCAGACAAGGGAAGAAGATTTAAAATTTGATCAAGCAAAATAATATATATATATATATATATATATATATATATATATATATACACAAATTTTTGTCTTCTTGATTCAATGCTAAAACAAAAGAAAGAAAAAGGATGGGAAAAGGCGAACAAGCATCACTACCCAAAAGATAAGAAGAAAAGAAAGAAAAAGAGAGAAAAATAGGGATCTTCGAGTTCAGCACCACCCAAAAGATACACTATATCTTTGCTTTGCAGGTTTCTCTAACAAAGTTAAACTAACTGAATCAAATCTAATAGAACTAATATTAAACCATCGAATCGATAATCGAAAAGTTTTTAAGCGAGAAAACAATGAATTAATTATCCAGAGTAAAAGGATAAAGTTGGTGAAAAATTTTTTCTAAAAATTCACACATTTTATTCTTTTTAAAAATTATTAATAATAAGATATCCTCAATACTAATGCTGGTCTGAATCTATATATATATATCCTCCGTTCCACCGACGTCCGTTCATTTACGGAGACGCGCGAAATTCAAGATTTACTCTTTTTAAGTCGGGACGATTGCGATGTTCGTCGCTCCGCTCACTCAGCTCCATCCACCATCTCCTCTTCGACTGTGGCTGCAGAAGTCACCTCTCTCGGCCCGTCGGCGACGCCTCACCTACTTCGCCAAGGCCCTCTGAGACGCTACCAGTTGCCTCCTCCTCATCTTCATCTTCCTGTTTTCTTTGATTCTTGGTCCGCTTCCGGTTATTGGATGATTCTTTGGCAGGGTCCGGGGTTTCTTTTCTTTGCTTCTTGGTTCTCATTTTGTTGGTATCGGTGGTTGGCCTTCAGTTTTGGAAGATTTTCTGGTACGGTGCTTTTCCTTGTTGGTTGGTTCGTCTTTGGTTTTGGATGATGCCACAGTTCTTGGATGATTCATTGGTAGGGTTCCGGTGCTTTTCTTTTCTGGATCGCCTTTGTTTCTTGGATGATTCTATGGTATCAGTTACGGTTTATGGATGATTCTGCTTGGTTCGCCTTTTGGGTGCTTTTCTTTTCGCTACTGTGTTTCTTGGATGATTCTATGTTAACAGTTCGCCTTGGTTCTTGGATGTTTCTTTGGTAGCCTGCTGGGTTGCTTATCTTTGTTGCTTGGTTCGCCATTGGTTCTTGGATGATGCTACGGTCAGTACCTGTTTCCGACGGTTCTTCAAGATTCATTTGTAGATGCCGGGTGCTTGTTCTTGTTTTTTTTGCCTTTGGTTCTTTGATGATTCCATGATAGATAGGATGCTGAGGTTCTTTACTTTGGTTCTTGGATGTTTCTTCGCTAGGGCAGTGGGGTGGTTTCCTTTGTTTCTTGCTTCGCCTTTGGTTCTTGAATGATGTTTTGGTAGGCAGGCAGCTTTCGTCTGTTGATGTGCGCCGACAAAAGCAGGAGGTTCATGGAGGAGACTGCCGCTGCTGTTGAGTTGATTAAATAGTATGGTGCTGGATTGGATGTCACCGAAATTAAACACCTTTTCGGTAAGAAGCTCTTGTTGTTTAAGCATTAGATGTTTCAGGACTTTGGGCTGATCTTTTGTCTATCAATGACGACAGGAAAGTAGGCTTGCTGCATTTTAACACTCCTTTTTCGTCTTTTGAATTAATATGTGTTCTCGGTGTGTATAGGCAGTGAATAAAGAGCATTATATCATGGAACTGAAGGTCATACTTGAGGGTTTGAGGCTACTCTGCTTTGTCAATACAAATTAATATTCTAACTGAAAATTGTTCAAACTTTATAGTACTTCCAGTGAAAGAAAATTAACAGCATTATTTCGGGATTATAGCATTTAATGTTTGCTTTATAGTTCTGAATCTACTTTCTACAATTGAAAGAGAATAATTATTCTGTCAATAGTGTATTTTCTATTTCTGATACTTCGTTGTCATCTGTAAAATTGCCTTTGTTCTTTGATATGCAAGGATTCATATCCAGATCAGGATAGGGTCCATGAAGCTCTTAAACTCTCTCTGACCACTAGATCATTAGGGCTTATCATCTCTCTCTCAATGGTACCACCCTATGGTGTTTTTTCTTATCTTCATGAGCAGTCTTATGTGTGCTATTTTTTGAATTGATTGTTCTGGATTTTTAAAGCAATTTTGTCACAATCTAGTCTACATCACAAGGCTACATGTGGTTTTGTAAAGCTTGGGTGAGATGTTCCAAATCAAACTAGAGTTCATCCAATTTGGACTTTAATAATAGCTTACTGTAGTTAAAATGTAAACTCATAAAGCAAGTGCAAATACAAGCAAACTCACTGTCGTTTTCACTCAGATACCACTATGGTTATGTGTATGAATATCCATGTATGGAACACTCACTTTTGTGAATTAAAAAAAAAATCAAGGTCAACAGTATCTCATATGTTTATCACTAATGAATCAATTTTGCTAATTAGCTGGATAAGTAGTTACGGGAAATTAATTCATTTTGTTGGATTGCTCTTGAAAGGTAAAATCTGCTATTACAAGTCTATAGAGGTTATCTATTAGTTGGAGTTGAAGCAGTGGCTATTGTTGGGCTTATACAATTAGCTAAAGGCTGAAGCTTTACAAAAATACTCTAGAAGCAGCACTAAAATGTGATGCAGAGTGGTATAACCATTTTATGCCTCTTTCCCATATGATAAACTGTAATCTATTATATTTTTCCAGCAATATGGTGATTAATGTGTTAATTTTTTTAGTGCCAAACCCTACATTGTAACACTATCTTCTAATTAACTTGTAGTTGTTGGATGTTGTTGAAAGCCAGTCATTTGTGAAGACTGCACAGCTAATGATGGACAAAGAAGGATCAGTTACCATTTGTTCTAGTTTTTCCATTTTTTGCATTTTGACTCTTCAGAACGTAGCAAATACAAATATATTCCAAATGTGGATTAAACTCATTACTAGATTACATATAGACACACAATATATTATTATATCTCATACTTATTTGCTTTTCATTTTCCGCATCAGTGACATCCATTTAAATAAATCATCTTGACAATATGAGGCTATTGCTTGATTTTTTTATCTCATCTGAACTAAGTTAACAACAATGTTAGAAATTGAGGATATTGTTGGACTAGCATTCTCTCGTGGTGTAAAAATATAAATGTTCATTTTGAAAGGATGAGTCCAGATGAGGTAAATGATGTATTATCACATTTTTTATTAAAATAACTAGTGAGGCGTGAATCAAATTGAAAAGGATGTGTAGAAAAATTCATAGTTTAAGTTCTTTTCACCTCATTAAGACATTCACAAGTTGGCCTGTGAAACTTGGGATCGAGCCTCGACATGTTGTACAAGTAGGGTTATGGTGAGTAAAATGTGGATATAGACTTTACCAGATGAGTTATTTGGTTGTTGAATAGAAGATTGAACTGGGTATTCAATATTAAATCTTAATCCTGAATACTCCTTCAATCCTTTATTTGCATTTTTTATTTGCTACAATTGTTGGTGAACATTCTTGCTCGATGTGTCAAATCGACTTGAGCAATACTAGTATGAATTCAATTCTCAACAAATTACAAACTTGTGTTTCATCTTCTTTATCTTTCTCTTTTACCATTGTATTCTCATTTATTAGCATTATAGCTTAAATTTTACCTAGTTCCTCTCTCTTCCTCACCTCCAACAAAACAAACCTATTCATTCCACAGACTAATTCTATTCTTATCTATTTATCTTCATCTCCATTCTGCCTGTTCACCTAATGTGCATACGAGGATTCAATGATAGAGTTGAGGATGGCCGCTTAAGTCAGAGGAGTGGTTGTTAGTTATGCTGAATGAAGAGAAGAAAGTAGTTGTATGTTTCTTATTGGGGGCATAGGCAACTGTTAATAGACATCTCAGTCATGAACTAATTAGTACGCTAACTACCCGAAAAGACAGACCCATTCATGTGAGATAGCAGTCTCTCCACTATGGCATCTCACTCTGCTTGCTATCCAATTTTGCGGTGGTGGTGTTTTTTCTGTTATCTTCATATGAAATTTTTAATTCCTAGTAGAATCTATTAGTTCTCACTTTTTCCTTTTTTTTATAAATATTGGATCTGAGGTTGAAGTGTTGAACCGAGTAGTAGAAAAAAATAGGCTCAAGCTTATTTGTCTCATCTAACATGAATCACAATTCAACATAAAACCACAAGCGAAGTTGTAACAGGAGGATTTTGTTAATGAAAATTTCGGTAGAATCTCTAAGGTTGCTTCAGGATTAGAAGTATTAAATTGGTAGAGTCTTAACCTGCCAAATATTATTAAGCTTAAGTGTTAAAGAAACTTGATAAATAATTTAATTCAGATAAATTGAGACTGTTAGGACTCTAGCTATGGGAGTCCTAATTTAGTTTCATTGAAGAGGGCAAACATATAAATCCTATTGAGTCGACCCCTATTAAAGAAATGAAGAGGCCGGTTAGGTTAGGATATTATTGAGGGAAGATATTTGGAGCTACGTGTAACCCTAGCTAGCCACCTTTGTCTTAGTTAAAGAGGGATTGATTGAGGTGGGGTTAAGTTAGAGTAGGATTATAAATCAATAAGCAATCGGCCACCCCTAGATGGGCCGGTTGGAGGTTGCTTCTTAGAGAAGTATTAGGAGTTACATTAGGAGTTGTTAGGAGGAGTCCTATTGGGAGTTAGGATTTAGAAGGCCTATAAATAGCCTTATAATCATCCACTTTTCTTCATGAATAGATGAATCCTTTCAGCAGCCTTTGAGCAGCAACTTGGAGGGTAGAACCCCTATAGAGTTCCAAGGAGGCCGATCCCCTATAGAGATCACCCCAAGCTTAGAATCTGCAAGAGTTCTAACAGAGACCTGAATTACTCTGGTGGAGTAGTGAATTAAAATAGCACCGTCATCTACCTTAATAACTTAGACAACCTAGTTAGTTTCCATGGTTAGAATTTAAATCTGAAGCGGAGCTCAGATTAAACTTGGAGATGGACAGCTATCAGGTTTATTGGAGTTTTTATACTTTTATAAAGCTCAATAAAGCATAGAAGCAAAAGATACATGTAGTGGAACCAAGTAATTGAGACATCATGGTTGGCTGTTGTTGTTATTATTGCTGCTGTTCTTATATCGTTACGGATCAGAACAGTGGTGCATTTTGAGGTGTAAAGTGGCCGAGAAGGAATGTCATAATTGTGGTTTTGAATAATGGTTTCCATTTGTAACCTTGCTTATAATTAGCTCTACTGTTCATTTTCAATTAAATTCAGTGCAAAGGATCTGACAATCTCTTATTTGATCGGCCTCCTTAGCCATGGTTTTGAAACATCTGCTAGATGTACAATCTACTTTTCTGCAATCTTCTAGCCATCATAGCTCTATTGCTTGTTGCTAATTTTGATTTTCTTAATTATCAACAATTGCATAGCCTTTTCATTTGCTAGCTTTCAATGAGTATTAATATTTTTTGTTTGTTTAGAGTTCTGAGCTTAGAAGGTCTTGTGATCAAGTTTGAATTCTTGAATGAAAGGCACAACACTCGATATTGCTTTTGGAAAAAACTTGACATCATGAATATCTGATCTATTCAGATTGTCTTATCAGTGCCTTCTACTTGTTGTGTTTTAACGAGTAGGTGGTATCTTCCAGAACCAAGGACTATGTCTTGCATTTAACAACAATTTTCACTTTGAAGTTCTTGTTCATAAGTATCACCTTTTTGTTGTAATTTTCTTGTTATAAACTCTTTTTGTCATAACTGTTGCCAAGCTTCAAATAGCATGTTTAGACCTTTAAGGCAATCAACTTTTTTTCTCTTGATATGTCCATTTGTTGAAGATACTCAGCATAAACTGAACCCATCCTCTTATCTTCTTTTGTTGATTAGGGCTTGAGCATTGTCCATTATCTTCCTCTAGAGTATACAATGGAATGGGGCAACAAGACATTCAATCTAGGTTTCTTCTGTCACTTATGTTTTAGAAATTAATTTCTGACTAATTTTCTCTTGGTGGCACCTAACCAGCCTATGTTTTTGGCAGGTGCACATTAGATTAAACTTCAATTTCAATTTAATTTTGTTTTGTTTTATTACATCTTTCTATCTCATCTTGGTAAATTTTTAATAGTTCAACTTTTTTATTAATAAAGCTCATTGGACTCTGTGCCTAACTTGGTTGAAAATTTGTGTTAGCTGAACATCACATTTATGATTCTTAGGCTTGTAACTTACTGGAGCTTGATCTTGCATAGCCTCGTTGAAGTTAGGTGAAAAATTATTGAGCCTAAGGTCTTGGTCAAGCTTTACTTGTTACACAATTTTTCAGTCTAAATTAGCCTAAGGCAGAGCCAAATCAAGTCTAGATTTGGTGGCTTCATACAAGATAACCTTTCGTTTGGCAAAAGTTAATTCAAGCTAAGCTTAGATGATTCTACACTAGAACTTGCTTCATAATTTTTGTTTCCATGTATTGTTTAAGTTTGTTTCTAAATTGCATTTTGAGCCTATTCCAGCTTAGCTTGATTGAGCTGAGGCTTATTGTAGGCTCAACTTGGGATTACTCTTGAACCTGGTATTACAGATCATCAAAATACATCCCAAACTAAATCAAGCCATGAACTAATACAAGCTTGAGCTACTTGTGGTTCTGACCAGGAAACATTAAGCTATTCTTCCTTGTAATGGTCTTTAGGATCATCCCATTTTCTTTTACCCTCTTTGGAATCATATCTGATTTCTTTTTCTTTTGCTATTTGTGTGCTTAGTGGTCTTCTTGTTATTTCCAACCTTGGGCTCATGCTTTCCATTTCAAGTCTGTATCAACGTGTACTTATGAATTTTTAAGTTGTTTGTTTGATAACCATGCAACAAAGCATAAATATTACATGGATTTAATTTAGTTCATTGGAGTTTGTTTTCTGCTTTGCCATTTTGTGGAATCAATACGTTCTACTTGGATTGGCAACATGATTTGTACAATCTCTTTTTAATGATTTATATACCATGTTGAGGGTGTTCTATTACACCCTTGTCGTAATTGGTACCAAACAGTAAGTATCAAAACATGTAATTATCGCATATCTCACAAAACATCAATCCTTGGTTTTGACTACTAAATTTAGTGTTTCAACTTTCAAATTACAAGACACAAACATAAAATATTTTGGCCTAGTTTGGTCTAGTTAAAGCTATAATTGTGGTAGAATAGCATTGCCAATTACAGCTACATGTAAGGTATAAAGAGCCATGCCAAGTTAACACGTCATTTGTAGTCAATTTTGGCCTTTTCTTGGTTGGCGATAGCATGTCTGCAATGCCAAATCATATTGTGGTCAATAACATAACAAATTTTCTGCCCCTCCACTGCATTCCTTGTCTTCTGTCTTTTGGTTGAGTTGTGCCATACAAGATGTACAGTACATTGAAAATATTTATAAAAGCTCAAATAATGAATCACAAACAAGAATTAACTATGTATTACGAATTGATACGGAGAATAGTTTACTCCGCATTGTTATTTTTATTTTATATTTTAATGTATAATTTAAATTGGCATTTTCATTCCTTAAATTTATGGTTTGGCATAAGCAATAGATGATTGCAGATCTATATATTAGTTTCTTGGAATTCATTAATAACTTTAGGTTTTACTTTAGATTTTTCTCTGCCAAATTATATTCTTTCTGAATTTTGAGTACTTGATAGCCCTATATATAAGTGCTAACATGATGGACATGTTAATTTCAATTTACTTGATAGATCTATTAATTGCATATTTCTCGCTGATCTTTTTTTTTTCTTACTCTTTCTTAAGAAATCATTCTCTCTTTCTGTTCTCTGATTCTAGATTAAACATAAAGACTAGTCAGATACTATTTTTGGTCATAATTCTGAACTCTGACATCAAGAATGAAAATGATACATTCATGTTTAATTTCAATGATGTCATTCTAGGAAAGCTTTCATGTTTAATATATGAAATAGCTACTGAATAGCTGAAAATAATATATTTCTCTTGGAAGAATCACTAAATGTTTGGGATCGATTTTGCACTTTATAAGCATGAAAAATTTTGTAAACAGGACAAGTGACTTTATACTTGATCTGGATATAAGTGGGTATCCTGATAGTAACAGAACAAGAATTACCTAAATCTTCAAAATAAATTACAGTAAACATTATTGTGTCAAGCTTAATAAACTAAAGAAAAGACTAAAGAGTTAGAGTTTTATGTACAAAGAGGTGCCTAATCTACCAAGCTGCTTCATTTAGCATTACCCTCAACCATACTGATTCAAGTGTGTCACTATTGTAGTAGTGTTGCTAAAAATGTGAATCAAATTGTTGTAGATACTTTTTCTAAATGTCATAGTTTTAGTTTGTAGTTGAACTCTAATGATGTTGTTACTTGAAATCTTATACCAGCTTATGGACCATTTAATTAGACAAGAACGGAATGAAATGTCCAATTTTATAAGGCTAGAGTTTGGAATCATTTGTTGATGCTGCATTAAAGTAATGACCAATAGATCAACAACATTTGATAGGCTACTTTTATCAGGTGTGTGGTTGGTCCATGCAATAATGTAAATTGTTGTATGTTTGTTTTAAATATAACGAGAATTTTCATATTAGACCTTAAATTAATCTAAATTTGTGTACCATCTTTTGTAACTGCATATCTCATTTTATCCATGGAAAGACAACTGCAATTTTCCATTAGTATTTTGTTTTTCAGTTGATTTTATTGACCTTTACTATCTCATGTTGAGCATAGAAACTCCTAAATGCTTAGTGCATTTGTGTCAAACATTGATGCTTATCAAATTCTTTTTATCTGTCAAATGCACTTAACTATTAGGACATAGTACCATCTCCTGTTAGCTTATTTGTATGACAGACAGTTGTGTCATCTATATTGCATCATACTATATTAAAATCAAGTCTAGATTTGGTAGCCTCGTGAGCGATAACCCTTAATGTAGCAAAAGTTACTTCAAGCTAAGCGGATGACTCAACACGAATTTGCTTCAAAATTTTAGTTTCCATGTGTTGTTTAAGTTTGTTTCTAAATTGCATTTTGTGCCTATTCCAGCTTAGTTTGATTGAGCTTAGGTTTCTGTAAGCTCAGCTTGGGATTACTCTTAAGCCTGGTATTGCAAATCATCAAAATCCATTCGAAACTAAATCAAGCCTTGAACTAAAACAAGCTTGAGCTTCTTGTGATTCGACCAGGAAACATTAAGCTATTCTTCCTTGCAAGGTTCGCCTTACCAAGAGGTAAGGCCTCATCGATATATAGGTCCGGCGTGATCGATACGGATCGCCCATTGGCGGTCGATTTTGGCCGTCGATCGATGGAGAAATCGATCGGTGGTTGAGGGAGAAAAGGAAGAAAAGAAGAAGATGAGAAGAAGAAAGAAGAAGAGGAGAATAAGAAAGAAGAAGAAGAAGAGGAGGAGAAAAAGAAGAGGATACATACCTCCTTTCCCGCATCGTCTTCAGATCGCCGCCGCCACGCTACCCTTGCTTGGGCAATTCTTCTCCGCGAGGAGAAACGTCTCCCATGCGAGGAGAAAGATCGAGGCGACGTCACTAGTTTTCTTTTTAATATATTATATTTAATATATTATATATAATATTATATTATATAATATCATATTATAAAATATTATAATATATTTTAATGTACCGAGGTATGTATGGTACGGACATGTCAAACCTTGCTTCCTTGTACTAGTCTTTAGGATCATCTCTTTTCTTTTACCCTCTTTGGAATCGATCTGATTTCTTTTCTTTTGCTATTTGTGTGCTTAGTGGTCCTTTTGTTAGTTCCAACCTTAGGCTTATGCTTTCCATTTCAAGTCTCAGATTCAAGCAAAATGAACTTATGAAATTTTTAAGTTGTTTGTTTGATGACCATGCAACAAAACATAAATATTACATGGATTTAATTGTTCATTGGAATTTAATTTTGTAGCTTTGCCATTTTGTGAGAATCAAAACATTCTATATAGATTGACAACATGATTTGTACAATCTCTTTTAATGCATTATATACCATGTTGAAGGTGTTCTATTACACCCTTGGCATAATTGGTACCACCAGAAGTACCAAAACTTCTAGTTTTCTTAGTTTTGCCATTTTTGTGGGAATCAATACGTTCTATATAGATTGACAACATGATTTGTACAATCTCTTTTAATGGATTATACACCATGTTGAGGGTGTTCTATTACACCCTTGTCATAATTGGTACCGAAGAAGTGCCAAAACATGCGTTATCGCACATCTCACAAAGTGGCATTTCTTGGTTGGTGCATAGCATGTCTACCATGCCGAACCATATTGTCGTCAATAACCAGAGTGTAGTATTGGTGCATAGCATTTCTGTCTTTTGGCTGAGTTGTGCCATTCAAGGTGTACAGTACATTAAAAATATTGGTAAAGTTCAAATAATTAGTCATAAACACAAGAGTTAACCGGTACTACGAATGGAGAAAGGGAGAACAGCTACTCCCTTGCATATTTACTTTTTTTATATGTTACTGTAAATATTAAATTGACTTTGTCATTTCTTAAATTTATGCTTCAGCTAAATTAATATGTGTTTATTATTTTCTTTGAAGTCATAAATAACTTTGGGTTTTACTTTAGATTTTTCTGCTAAATTATTTTCTTTCTGAATTTTGAGTACTTGATAGTCCTATATACAGGTGCAAACATGCTCTACATGTAATGCCAATTTGTTAAGTGTTCCAGGGCTATAGTATGTGATGACTCTCCACATCATAGAGTTAAAATGAGGCTTTGCAGATTGCCACCAAATTAATCTTAATGTCACTATCTCTTTTGTTCAAAATCATTTTTATTTTTGCAGTCTTATGCCCTTGATGGGTATTGTTCTTGCCACCTTCTCATTCAATTCTGTTTTGTTGTACTTCAAATTTCAGATCATTTCTTCAAGAGCATCTTTTATTAATTGCATCTGTTATTAGGTCTGCATATTAGTCACTGATCTTTTTCTTACTCTTTCTTATGAAATCATTCTCTCTTTTGTTCTCTGATTCTAGATTAAACATAAAGACTAGTTAGATACTATTTTAGGTTATAATTCTGGACTCGACATCAAGAATGAAAGTGGTACAGAGTACAGTCATGTTTAATTTCCATGATGTTATTCTAGGAAAGCTATCATGTTCAATATACGAAATAGCTACTGAGTGGCTGCAAATAATAATTTTATCTTGGATGAATCACTAATTGTTTGGGATCAATTTTGTACTTATAAGCATGAAAAATTTGTAAACAAATACATTTGACTTTATACTTGACCTACGGATATATGTGGGTGTTCTGTTAGTAACAAAACAAGAATTAGCAGATTCTTCAGAATAAATTATGGTAAACACTATTTTGTCATGCTCAATAAACTAAAGAAAAGACTAAAGAGTTAAAGAGCTTTACTTTCAAGAGGTGCTTTATCTACCAAGCTGCTTCATTTAGCATTACCAAGCCGCTTCAAGTGTGTCACAAGTGTAGTAGTGTTGATAAAAATGTGAATCATATTGTTGTAGATACATTTTGTAAATTTCATAGTTTAAGTTTGTAGGTGAACTCTACTGATGTTGTTACTTCTAAATCTTATACCAGGTTATATACCATTTAATTAAACAGGATAAGAATGAAACTTCCACTTTGATAAGGCTAGAGTTTGGCATCTCATTTGTTGATGCTGCATTAAAGTAATGAACGATAGATCAACAACATTTGATAGGCTACTATTGTCCAAATGTGCGGATGGTGCACACAATTTTCATTAAAGTAATGAACGATAGACCATAACGAATTTTACATATTAGACCTTAAATTAAGCTAAATTTGTGTACCATCTTCAGAATCATATGTCATTTTATCCACGGAAAGATAACTACAATTTTCCATGAGTATTTTGTTTTTATTGTTAATGTACTGGAGCTACTTTGGTCATATAATTTATTTTCTGTAATTTTTATGTTAAACTTTTCGAACCTTTTGGGCTTGCATGAACTTATGCTATGAGTTAAGTAAACCCACTAGTTGACACTTGTCATTGATTTTATTGACCTGTTTACTATCTCATGTTGAGCATAGAAACTCCAAAATGCTTATTGCATTTGTGCCAAACATTGACGCTTATCAAATTCTATTCATGCTCTCAAATGCACTAAACTATTAGGACATAATACCATTTCTGTTAGTATATTTGTATGATAGGTCAGTTTGTCATTTATATATTGCATCATACCATGATAAAATCAAGTCTGGATTTGGTGGCCTCATAGATGATAACCTTTAGTTTATCAAAAGTTAATTCAAGCTAAGATTAGATGATTCTACACTTGAACTTGCTTCATAATTTTAGTTTCCATGTGTCATTTAAGTTTGTTTCCAAATTGCATTTTGTGCCTCTTCCATTAGCTTGATTGAGCTGAGGTATTTTGAAGGCTCGATAGGATTACGCTTGAGCCCGGTATTACAAATCATCAAAATCCATTCTAAACTTAATCAAGCCATGAACTAAGACATGCTTGAGCTACTTATGACAAGGAAATGCTAACCTATTCTTTCTTGTAATGGTCTTTAGCAAGGATTAATTTACGGTCCGTCTTGGTGTACCAACATATTATAGATGGTATCGACATCGGGTAGTACACAGTGGTGTACCGCTCGGTGTATTAAAATATAATATAATATTTTATAATATAATATTATATACTATAATATTAATATATTAAAAATATTAAAAAAGGAAAGGGTGGCGTCGCCAAGGCGGCGTTGCCTCGATCTTTCTCCCCATGCGGGAGACGTTCCTCGCAGAAAAGAGCGCACGGCGAGGCGGCAAGAACGATGCGCGAGGACGGCGCCGTATTATTTCTTCTCCTCTTTTTTTTTTCTTCTTTTCTTCTTCATTTTCTTACCTTTTTCTTCCTCAGTCAACCACTGACGGTCGATTTCTCCCTCAATTGATCATCGACGATCGAAATCAACCGCCGACGGTCGATTTTTGATGGTACCGTAGCGGTGGTCCACATCGATGTACCGGTGCAGTCGAAATTGCAAACCTTGGTCTTTAGGATCATCTCTTTTTCTTTTACCCTCTTTGGAATTAGATCTGATTTTTTTCTTTTACTTTTTTTTGTGTGCTTAGAGGGTGCTAATTATTGATTACCCTCTTTAGTTGGCCTTCTTAACATTTTGGTTTGTATACTTAAAAAATTTATATTGAAATTACTATAGTTATGAAAGTGAAACATCTAGCTCCATTTACCCTAAAGTCATCGATTTTACTTATAGAAGCACAAAAACAATAGACAAAAAGTTAATTTTAACTTTCCAGTTGGTGGTAGATGGCGGCTTCGTTAGGGCCACAGGTGACTGTTGTGGATTAGAAGAGTGGTGACAAGTGGATAGGGCCGCTCGACAACTGTGTCGACATCGACTTAGATACAGAATAGATGCTCAACAAATGCATTGGCATCGACAAAAATAAAGATGCTGAGCGACCCTTTCGTCATTCTACATTTGCATTGAGGTCGATTCAGATGTAGAGCGTCCTTCACCTCTCGTCGAAGCTCACCTCATCCATAATAATCACCCGTGGCCCCAATGCCATTGCCGTCCTTCACCACCACTGGAATATTGAAAATTATCCTTTTACCCATAGTTTTATGTAAGATTCGTCATACCGGTCCATATCGGTATACCGAGTTTATCTTGGTATGGTATCCGGTATCGAGTGGTGGATACACTGCATACTGCTCGATATAATATAATATAATATAATATAATATTATAATATAATATGTATGAAAAAATAAAAATAGATGAGGCATCGCCTCACGTGTGAGGAGATGATGCATCTCCTCATCCCGTGAAGGCAGGTGGCGCCTCATCCTCGTGAAGAGGTGGTGCCTCGTCCCGACGGAAGAAGAGGCGGGCCTTGTCCCCGTTAGAACAGGCGTCTTGTTGCCTCATCCCTACGTCGGAGACATTAATTTCAACGGTGTCGCTTGGTAGCGGTGGTCCGTGTATCCTATCGATCGACGCATCGCCCATAATAGATGTTTCACTTTCATAACTATAGGAATTTCAATATAAATTTTTAAGTCTTGGAATCGAGATGCTAAGGAGGTTTGACTACAGGGGATAATCTATAATTAGCTCACTTAGTGGTCCTTTTGTTATTTCCAACCTTGGGCTCATGCTTTCCATTTCAAGTCTATATCTGAAGCAAATTGAAAACTTTTTTAAAGTTGTAGTTCTGATCAAGGTTTGACTTACCGGTCCGTATCGATGTACCGAGTTCATCTTGATACCAGTACGATACTGGTACCGGGTGGTACACAAAGTGCATACCACCCAGTATATTAAAATATAATATAAATATTTTATAATATAATATTAATATATTAAAATATAAAAAAAGAGAAAAAGGGGTGATGTCGCCTCGATTTTTCTCCTTGCGCGGGAGAAAAAGCGCCCGCGATGTGATACATGGGCGAGGACCACGGGTGAAAATAATTCTAACAGATTAAACATAGACTTGTCGATCGATTTTTGGTTATAATTCTAGACTCGACATCGAGAATGAAAATGGTACATTCGTGTTTAATTTCCGTAATGTCATTCTAGGAAAGTTATCATGTTTACTATATGAAATAGCTCTTGAGTGGCTGAAAATAATAATTTTGTGGAAGAATCACTAATTGTTTGGGATTGATTTTGCACTTTATAAGCATGAAAAAATTTATAAACAGGACATGCGACTTTATAATTGACCCGTGAATATAAGTGGGTATCATGATAGTAACAAAACAAGACTTACCTGAATCTTCAAAATAAATTATGATAAACATTATTGTGTCAAGCTCAATAAACTAAAGAAAAGACTAAAGACTTAGTTGAATCTACAAAATAAATTATGCTAGAGTTTGTCATCTCATTTGTTGATGTTGCATTAAAGTAATAACCAATAGATCGACAACATTTGATAGGCTACTATTGTCAGGTGTGCGGATGGTCCATGCAATTAGGTAAATTGTTCTATATTTATTTAATATATAATGTGATGAATTTTACATATTAGACCTTAAATTAATCTAAATTTGTGTACCACAACCGCATATTTAATTAGGTTATATAATTTATTTCTGGATTCATTATGGTAGCCTTTTCAAACCATTTTGCCTCCCATGAACTTATGCTGAGTTACTACTTGTAAAGCCACTAGTTGATACTTGTCAATTGATTTTATTGACCTGTTTACTATCTCATGTTGAGCATAGAAACTCTCATATGCTTATTGAATGTGTCAAATATCAACGCTAATCAAATTCTTTTCATGCTGTCAAATGCACTAAACTATTTGGACATAATACCAACTACTGTTAGTATATTTGTATGACAGGACAGTTGTGTCATCGATATATTGTTAGAATCCTTGCAGATTCTAAGCTTGAGGTGATCTCTATAGGGATCAGCCTCCTTGGAATTCTATAGTTGTTCCTCCCTCCTAGTGTTGCTGCATTATGGCTGAAAATAAATCGATCTATTGATGATGAAAAAAGGTGGCTACATGAGTTTATATAGTGACTCAAAACCCTAACTCCTAATAGGACTCCGACTCTTGGAAGACTCCTCTCCTCTCCAACTCCTAACCCCTAGCCAACTCGTAACCATAATGTCTCCAACTCGTAATTTGCTTCTTATTCGACCCTAGAGAGAGTCCTAGCTAATTGGATCTCTCTTCTCCTAACTTCGCATATTTAATTAGGTTATTTAATTGTGGTTTTGAATAATGGTTTCCATTTGTAACCTTGCTTATAATTAGCTCTACTGTTCATTTTCAATTAAATTCAGTGCAAAGGATCTGACAATCTCTTATTTGATCGGCCTCCTTAGCCATGGTTTTTGAAACATCTGCTAGATGTACAATCTACTTTTCTGCAATCTTCTAGCCATCATAGCTCTATTGCTTGTTGCTAATTTTGATTTTCTTAATTATCAACAATTGCATAGCCTTTTCATTTGCTAGCTTTCAATGAGTATTAATATTTTTTGTTTGTTTAGAGTTCTGAGCTTAGAAGGTCTTGTGATCAAGTTTGAATTCTTGAATGAAAGGCACAACACTCGATATTGCTTTTGGAAAAAACTTGACATCATTATTATCTGATCTATTCAGATTGTCCTATCAGTGCCTTCTACTTGTTGTGTTTTAACGAGTAGGTGGTATCTTCCAGAACCAAGGACTTTGTCTTGCATTTAACAACAATTTTCACTTTGAAGTTCTTGTTCATAAGTATCACCTTTTGTTGTAATTTTCTTGTTATAAACTCTTTTGTCATAACTGTTGCCAAGCTTCAAATAGCATGTTTAGACCTTTAAGGCAATCAACTAATTTTTCTCTTGATATGTCCATTTGTTGAAGATACTCAGCATAAACTGAACCCATCCTCTTATCTTCTCTTGTTGATTAGGGCTTGAACATTGTCCATTATCTTCCTCTAGAGTATACAATGGAATGGGGCAACAAGACATTCAATCTAGGTTTCTTCTGTCACTTATGTTTTAGAAATTAATTTCTGACTAATTTTCTCTTGGTGGCACCTAACCAGCCTATGTTTTTGGCAGGTGCACATTAGATTAGACTTCAATTTCAATTTAATTTTGTTTTGTTTTATTACATCTTTCTATCTCATCTTGGTAAATTTTTAATAGTTCAACTTTTTTATTAATAAAGCTCATTGGACTCTGTGCCTAACTTGGTTGAAAATTTGTGTTAGCTGAAAATCACATTTATGATTCTTAGGCTTGTAACTTACTGGAGCTTGATCTTGCATAGCCTCGTTGAAGTTAGGTGAAAAATTATTGAGCCTAAGGTCTTGGTCAAGCTTTACTTGTTACACAATTTTTCAGTCTAAATTAGCCTAAGAGCCAAATCAAGTCTAGATTTGGTGGCTTCATACAAGATAACCTTTCGTTTGGCAAAAGTTAATTCAAGCTAAGCTTAGATGATTCTACACTAGAACTTGCTTCATAATTTTTGTTTCCATGTATTGTTTAAGTTTGTTTCTAAATTGCATTTTGAGCCTATTCCCAGCTTAGCTTGATTGAGCTGGCTTATTGTAGGCTCAACTTGGGATTACTCTTGAACCTGGTATTACAGATCATCAAAATACATCCCAAACTAAATCAAGCCATGAACTAATACAAGCTTGAGCTACTTGTGGTTCTGACCAGGAAACATTAAGCTATTCTTCCTTGTAATGGTCTTTAGGATCATCCCATTTTCTTTTACCCTCTTTGGAATCATATCTGATTTCTTTTCTTTTGCTATTTGTGTGCTTAGTGGTCTTCTTGTTATTTCCAACCTTGGGCTCATGCTTTCCATTTCAAGTCTGTATCAGAAGCAACGTGGTCATGAGGACTATAGTTCCACTCAGCCAAGGTGGCATATCTTTCTTCACAGTGAGAGGGATGATGTTTTGTTGAGTCTTACAAATAATCCTTCTCTCACTGAATCTACCATGGAGGGATTCAATTTTCTTGCGGTCTTGGGCCATGGATCGAGGTTATCATTAAGGAAGACTTTGAGCATCATGGTCCGATCTGAAAGTGGAAGTTATTTGAGGTCTTAAACCACTTCAGAACCATGGTGGGTTCGGATGTAACACTTCAAAAAACTTATCCTGAGATAGGGATGTAGGGATGTGTCATAATGGGAAAAATCACGACGAATAATCCATGTCTCTTATCTCCTAGGTGAACCTCTTAGCTTCGATCTTCTATGGGTAGTAATTTGATTGAGCATCAAGGTGGTAATTTCAATCAATTCAACATAGTCGGACATCTTGATAGGAGGTAGTCGATTTGATTTGGTGGAGACTCCCAAAATTTCAGCAAGCTGTGGTATAAGGTTCTTGTCTTCAATCTCCTTTGACTTCATCTCTTGAAACTCATGAATTTGAATTAAGAAGCCACTGGATTCTTCTTATGGTACTTTCTCCAAATGTTGTGTTGTGATCATAGTCACTTTGCTCCTTTATTTCCCACGTAAGATCACATATTTTCCTTTACTAAAAGTTTCATGGTTAGCTTTGAAAAGTTTCATAAACCATCTCCTAATGTAGATAACCAATCGTCTGAGCATTACTTAAAATCATCGAGAGGAGGAGAAAAAATCAGCAACTATGTCTTGATCCAGAATTAGTTTTACCTACGCGCTTTTGGTTGCACTTGATTCAGTTGTTAGCTACATTGACGTCGAACCCACTACAATCTTCTTTTAGAGCATTAAATGGGCACCTTATTGTTCATGAAGTTGATCGTGCTCTCGGTCGATGAGGATGATGATGGATTGCTTAAGAAACCCTTCGATCTTCATTTTCCATGTCTATGTAGGTTAAGGTATGGATCATGTAGGTGGCGTTATGACATATCCTTTTCCTTAGACTCAAGAGGTATCCTCGAGTTTGGGTTCTTTAGTAGGCTCAATCATCGAGGTCTCTCCTTTTACAATGGTGTTCTAGGCTCCATTATCACAATGCCCACATAGGCCCTTTATCGATTCATCGTGAAGTTCTTCTCTTGTTAGTTCCTTGCTTAGGGGCTTGATAGTAGGTGGGGTTGAAAGCTTTGGTGCTGGTCAGAGCACCTTTGGGCTTCATGGTTCAATCGTTGCTCTTGATGTTGCACGAAGGAGATGGCTGCCATAAGTGTCTGTTGTCGTGCTTTAACTTCTCCCGAACCTCGCTTCAAGCCCTCAATGAAAGTTCGAGCTATTTTTCACTAATCACGAGTTTGATTATATAACATTTTAAACCTGATTATATATGCTGGAGGTTCATATATTGTTGGTTAGGATGTGGTTCTCCAAGCATCTTGATTGAAGTGTCCTTCTTGATGCGAAGGGGATTGATGTCTCGAGGTGTAGGGCTCCCATGTCTTAACTTCGCTTCTTATCTCGGCCCATTCTTTTTAGAATTTATATTTACACCATGTTGTGATCTTCTTGGACTTGGTAATCGGCCCAATCTAAACTCCTCAAAGAGAGTGCGTAGTTTAGCATCCATAAGTATCTTAAGAGCCTCTAATTTGGCTTGAATAGACCTATCGATGTTATGACATAGGAATCTTTAACTCAAATAAATCGATTGAAGAATATGGCTACAATCTTCAGTTGAAGGCGTAGTGGCAATAAAAGGATGAGAAAGGGCATTGTGATGATGCTAAAAATTATCGTTATGATGGTGAAGTCTCCAAGTAGCTACTATGTTGATAGAGGATGACCAAGGGTGGAGGAAGAAGATAGCAATCGCATGTGGCTCTGATGATCTGCAAGGCCATCAAGGCTGCGATTTTCTAGTGGCTAATATCTTTTGGAAGATGGCATGAATCTGAATCGTAGCAACAATGACGGTGGAGGGAAAAGTGGGCGAATAACGTTGGTGACTTTATGGTTGTAGATGGAGTTAGTTGCAACAAGGGTGCAAGTGTAATAGGGGACAATAGGATAGTGGAGTGCACTGCTGAGGAGGACAACGATGGTATGGAGTGAGAGATTGTTGGTCATGTTCACTTTGATCCATGATCAAGGCTTGATAGCGAAGACTGTTGTAATAAAGATAGATGACAAAGAAAGGATCTTGTATCATTTGTCTGCAAGGATAGCTCGCTTTGATCAACGAGGATGGCGTGATCATAACGCTAAGAGATGCATGCAGTTTAAGAGATAAGGGAGATTGGGTGGCTGAAAGGTTGGTGGACCAAGGTTGAAGGCTTTTTTAGGCTTGTTTTGTGGTTATTTTGGGTGCGATTTGGGGCTACGATTTTGTAGAGTTTTGGCTATGATTTAGTAAGGTTTTATGGCTGAGATAGAAGTGGATAAATGTTAGGAAGAGGATTTTAGATCCGGGATAGATGGCGAGAGGTCCGGGAGAAGCAAAGGCTAGCTATGGTAGATGTTGTCCTCAGATAGAATTATCACCAAAGAAACAATAGTTTCTTAACAAAATTTTCAGCAAAGGATTGAGATATTTGAGGCTGTGATGACAAAGATTGAAGATGAGGAGGAGTCCAAGAAACCAAAAAGGCAACAACGAAATATAATGAAATTCAACAAAGAAACAATGAGTTCTCGACGTAAATTCAAGAGAATCTAAGGAAAATACATAGAATTTTGACAATAAAGCTCAATTCAGATGTGGCTAATATTAACAAATAAGAACGATGAAATTTTGGCAACGTAACAATAGAAAAATTGATGCAAGGAAAGAAGGCAAATTCTTCATTGTAAAAATTCAACAACAATAAGAATTACAGCAATATAGGATCGATTTCTGAAAGAATTTTCATGATAGATCAATCTTAGATGGAGGCTATAATTTCATCCACAAAGATACTCAAAGACTTATTTCAATAAGCCTTTTGTGGTTGACATTTTTGCAAATTTCCTTAACGATGATCACGTTTAATAAAAGAATTCGCAACCAAGTAAGGATAGAAAATTTTCTTTGGAATACAAGGATAAAGGTTTGTAGTAGTAACAATGTGTGGGTAGTAAAATTTTAACAGATCTCCAATTCAAACATAGATGAGCATATTGATTTGATATGCCGCTTGGGATGGAAGATAAAGTCTCATCTTGTAGCAATTATAGGAATTGCTTGGAAGAGTAGAGGTGACAAAGATGGCAAGAAGAACGCTGCTCGATACCAAATAATAGAACCTCAAGAGTTCTATAGGATTTTGATCTTTAAGGGGATCAACCCTTAGAATATTATAGGGTTCCTCTCTCTTCGGCAACAAGGCTGAAATAAAAAGTAATCTTACTTGATGAAAAGAGGTGGAGGCTACAAGTTTATATAAGGCTTCAAACCCTAGTCCTAGGGCGGTGCTTCCTAAGTGAATTCTTCCTTTTTCCGTTCTATAATCGACCGCTCAAATAAAGATGACGACCTAAGTGCACAAGCCTTACTAGAAACCCTAGCCTACCCAATAAGAGGGCCCACTAGGAAGCCCTAAGACTCTAAATATACCTGGTCACTTTATTTTATAGGATAAAGGTGACTAGATAAGATTTTATTATAATATCATAAAGTTTTATTAATTGCTACTTAGTTGTTATCATATATAAAAGACTATACTAGATACAAATTTATGACATAGGTCGAGTGTACTATCCAATTTGGTTTGATGCAAATTTATTGAACTAGTAAATATGGTTGTATTATACCAATATTTGTTGCAAACGTAAAATATACAGATCAATAAATTAAAATTTTAAACTAATAGTGTTACAAATGACGATGGATCAATATGGTACTGAAACTAAGTGCAAATATAACATCCATCTATTTATTGTGAGCATTGTATAAAGACGATTAGAGAAAAATATAATAGCCCATTTCTCCTTCTCAATTTCAGATATCCATATGAAAGTTTCGTTATGAGTTTTCCTCTATGTATGTATATAATAGAGACTCTAGCAGAACCCAAGACAATTTTAGTCTCTATCTTATACATCAATTATAAGATTTGTTAATAGATATATCATGCAATAAACATGATATGCTCATGGAAGATCTCCTTCACTATTGAAAAATTCTTGAAATTTGATCACCGATAATAGTTAAATTTTCGTATCTCATAATACATATTCTCAATTGATGCAAAAACCCAATCTCTATGATATCAAATGCTTTTGAAAATAATTTATTACAATCATCGATAGTTCTAGTCATTAGCAAGGCACCGGATATTTACATAATAGATGTACAACATCAATACTAAAAGCAGCCACATATATAATCAAACTTTTAAGGTAAGTCTGAAAGCTCAAAATATTTTTGAAATTTTTTTGAGGATATTATCCTTTAAGCATGAGGCTCATACTCATAGAATTTTAACTCTCTTAGAAATAAAATTATATTAATGTATGACTGTTAAAATCCTCATAAACGCAATCTCTTTTGCAAGAGAAGCATTCTTATATGATATAACTTTAAATATTTTTGAATATCAAACAAATCATCTTTAGAATATAATCAATATTTGTCATAATTTAATCTTTGATTTGATTTATAGTAAAGAAAAGCTATATTTCTTATTATCTCTATTTAATCTTGGTAAATTACATTTATGCTCTTTATGAAGCTTGATAAATCTAAAACTATTAATTCCACAATGAGTTACTATCATCCATTGACAATAAAAATTATATACATTTCTTTTGTCTTATAACTTTTAGTTATAACAAATTCGTTTGAATGGCATAGACTTTCAAGGTCTTTTTAAATTCATCTATATATTGAAATACTTATAAAAACACATTATTTGGGTTACAAAATAATATATATATATATATAAGATATATAATAAAATAATCTTAATATTATTCAAATACTATACTAACCAACAAAGAAATCATTATATGAATAAAGGAATTAATGTGTTTAATGATACTTATTTAATCTTATCATATATGTCCTCACTTATAGCAGCTCGTTGGCCAATAACATCTAATGCATCATAAATATTATGATTAATATCACACTCAACCTCTTCTTGTATTCTTTCTTTAGCTAATTTATTTTTAAAGATATCACCATTATCATCATTTTTATCATAATAAAATGAGTTATTCAAGTTTAAAGTACAAAACATATGTTATTTGACAATTGATTTTCATCCGATGTCTCACTTAATGTTTATCTATTAATATCATCAAAAATTAAAAATGTTACTTCAAGAAATGGATCCTCTCTATAATGAGATCATTTAAAAATTCATATAATTTAACGATCCAGGAACTAATGTAATAGTAAAATGGGTTATAACATCTTCCAGATTTCACATAAAATCAAATAAAAAATAAAATCAGACAAGGGAAGAAGATTTAAAATTTGATCAAGCAAAATAATATATATATATATATATATATATATATATATATATATATATATATATATATACACAAATTTTTGTCTTCTTGATTCAATGCTAAAACAAAAGAAAGAAAAAGGATGGGAAAAGACGAACAAGCATCACTACCCAAAAGATAAGAAGAAAAGAAAGAAAAAGAGAGAAAAAATAGGGATCTTGTCGAGTTCAGACCACCCAAAAGATACACTATATCTTTGCTTTGCAGGTTTCTCTAACAAAGTTAAACTAACGAGTGAATCAAATCTAATAGAACTAATATTAAACCATCGAATCGATAATCGAAAAGTTTTTAAGCGAGAAAACAATGAATTAATTATCCAGAGTAAAAGGATAAAGTTGGTGAAATGCTTAAATTTTTTCTAAAATTCACACACATTTTATTCTTTTTAAAAAATTATTAATAATAAGATATCCTCAATACTAATGCTGGTCTGAATCTATATATATATATCCTCCGTTCGCCAACGTCTGTCATTATTTACGGAGACGCGCGAAATTCAAGATTTACTCTTTTTAAGTCGGGAGATTGCCGATGTTCGTCGCTCCGCTCACTCTCAGCTCCATCCACCATCTCCTCTTCGACTGGCTGCAGCAAGTCACCTCTCTCGGCCGTCGCGACGCCGTCACCTACTTCGCCGGCCCTCGAGACGCTACCACGGTGCCTCCTCCTCATCTTCATCTTCCTGTTTTCTTTGATTCTTGGTCCGCTTCCGGTTATTGGATGATTCTTTGGCAGGGTCCGGGGTTTCTTTTCTTTGCTTCTTGGTTCTCATTTTGTTGGTATCGGTGGTTGGCCTTTTTTGGAAGATTTTCTACGGTGCTTTTCCTTGTTGGTTGGTTCGTCTTTGGTTTTGGATGATGCCACAGTTCTTGGATGATTCATTGGTAGGGTTCCGGTGCTTTTCTTTTCTGGATCGCCTTTGTTTCTTGGATGATTCTATGGTATCAGTTCCTACGGTTTATGGATGATTCTGCTTGGTTCGCCTTTGCTGGGTGCTTTTCTTTTCGCACCTGTGTTTCTTGGATGATTCTATGTTAACAGCCTTCGGTTCTTGGATGTTTCTTTGGTAGCCTGCTGGGTTGCTTATCTTTGTTGCTTGGTTCGCCATTGGTTCTTGGATGATGCTACGGTCAGTACTGTTTCCGACGGTTCTTCAAGATTCATTTGTAGATGCCGGGTGCTTGTTCTTGTTTTTTTTTTTGCCTTTGGTTCTTTGATGATTCCATGATAGATAGGATGCTGAGGTTCTTTACTTTGGTTCTTGGATGTTTCTTCACTAGGGCAGTGGGGTGGTTTCCTTTGTTTCTTGCTTCGCCTTTGGTTCTTGAATGATGTTTTGGTAGGCAGGCACAGCTTTGCTGTTGATGTGCGCTCGACAAAAGCAGGAGGTTCATGGAGGAGACTGCCGCTGCTGTTGAGTTGATTAAATAGTATGGTGCTGGATTGGATGTCACCGAAATTAAACACCTTTTCGGTAAGAAGCTCTTGTTGTTTAAGCATTAGATGTTTCAGGACTTTGGGCTGATCTTTTGTCTATCAATGACGACAGGAAAGTAGGCTTGCTGCATTTTAACACTCCTTTTTCGTCTTTTGAATTAATATGTGTTCTCGGTGTGTATAGGCAGTGAATAAAGAGCATTATATCATGGAACTGAAGGTCATACTTGAGGGTTTGAGGCTACTCTGCTTTGTCAATACAAATTAATATTCTAACTGAAAATTGTTCAAACTTTATAGTACTTCCAGTGAAAGAAAATTAACAGCATTATTTCGGGATTATAGCATTTAATGTTTGCTTTATAGTTCTGAATCTACTTTCTACAATTGAAAGAGAATAATTATTCTGTCAATAGTGTATTTTCTATTTCTGATACTTCGTTGTCATCTGTAAAATTGCCTTTGTTCTTTGATATGCAAGGATTCATATCCAGATCAGGATAGGGTCCATGAAGCTCTTAAACTCTCTCTGACCACTAGATCATTAGGGCTTATCATCTCTCTCTCAATGGTACCACCCTATGGTGTTTTTTCTTATCTTCATGAGCAGTCTTATGTGTGCTATTTTTTGAATTGATTGTTCTGGCTTTTTAAAGCAATTTTTGTCACAATCTAGTCTACATCACAAGGCTACATGCGGTTTTGTAAAGCTTGGGTGAGATGTTCCAAATCAAACTAGAGTTCATCCAATTTGGACTTTAATAATAGCTTACTGTAGTTAAAATGTAAACTCATAAAGCAAGTGCAAATACAAGCAAACTCACTGTCGTTTTCACTCAGATACCACTATGGTTATGTGTATGAATATCCATGTATGGAACACTCACTTTTGTGAATTAAAAAAAAAATCAAGGTCAACAGTATCTCATATGTTTATCACTAATGAATCAATTTTGCTAATTAGCTGGATAAGTAGTTACGGGAAATTAATTCATTTTGTTGGATTGCTCTTGAAAGGTAAAATCTGCTATTACAAGTCTATAGAGGTTATCTATTAGTTGGAGTTGAAGCAGTGGCTATTGTTGGGCTTATACAATTAGCTAAAGGCTGAAGCTTTACAAAAATACTCTAGAAGCAGCACTAAAATGTGATGCAGAGTGGTATAACCATTTTATGCCTCTTTCCCATATGATAAACTGTAATCTATTATATTTTTCCAGCAATATGGTGATTAATGTGTTAATTTTTTTAGTGCCAAACCCTACATTGTAACACTATCTTCTAATTAACTTGTAGTTGTTGGATGTTGTTGTAAGCCAGTCATTTGTGAAGACTGCACAGCTAATGATGGACAAAGAAGGATCAGTTACCATTTGTTCTAGTTTTTCCATTTTTTGCATTTTGACTCTTCAGAACGTACCAAATACAAATATATTCCAAATGTGGATTAAACTCATTACTAGATTACATATAGACACACAATATATTATTATATCTCATACTTATTTGCTTTTCATTTTCCGCATCAGTGACATCCATTTAAATAAATCATCTTGACAATATGAGGCTATTGCTTGATTTTTTTTTATCTCATCTGAACTAAGTTAACAACAATGTTAGGAATTGAGGATATTGTTGGACTAGCATTCTCTCGTAGTGTAAAAATATAAATGTTCATTTTGAAAGGATGAGTCCAGATGAGGTAAATGATGTATTATCACATTTTTTTATTAAAATAACTAGTGAGGCGTGAATCAAATTGAAAAGGATGTGTAGAAAAAATTCATAGTTTAAGTTCTTTTTCACCTCATTAAGACATTCACAAGTTGGCCTGTGGTACAGAAACTTGGGATCGAGCCTCTGACATGTTGTACAAGTAGGGTTATGGTGACTGTAAAATGTGGATATAGACTTTACCAGATGAGTTATTTGGTTGTTGAATAGAAGATTGAACTGGGTATTCAATATTAAATCTTAATCCCTGAATACTCCTTCAATCCTTTATTTGCATTTTTTTTATTTGCTACAATTGTTGGTGAACATTCTTGCTCTGATGTGTCAAATCGACTTGAGCAATACTAGTATGAATTCAATTCTCAACAAATTACAAACTTGTGTTTCATCTTCTTTATCTTTCTCTTTTACCATTGTATTCTCATTTATTAGCATTATAGCTTAAATTTTACCTAGTTCCTCTCTCTTCCTCACCTCCAACAAAACAAACCTATTCATTCCACAGACTAATTCTATTCTTATCTATTTATCTTCATCTCCATTCTGTTCACCTAATGTGCATACGAGGATTCAATGGTAGAGTTGAGGATGGCCGCTTAAGTCGAGGAGTGGTTGTTAGTTATGCTGAATGAGGAGAAGAAAGTAGTTGTATGTTCCTTATTGGGGCATAGGCAATCTAATAGACATCTCAGTCATGAACTAATTAGTAGGCTAACTACCGAAGACCCATTCATGTGAGATAGCTCTCCACTATGGCATCTCACCGCTTGCTATCCAATTTTGGTGGTGGTGTTTTTTGTTATCTTTATATGAAATTTTTAATTCCTAGTAGAATCTATTAGTTCTCACTTTTCCTTTTTTATAAATATTGGATCCGAGGTTGAAGTGTTGAACCGAGTAGTAGAAAAAATAGGCTCAAGCTTATTTGTCTCATCTAACATGAATCACAATTCAACATAAAACCACAAGTTGTAACAGGAGGATTTTGTTAATGAAAATTTGTAGAATCTCTAAGGTTGCTTGATTAGAAGTATTAAATTGGTAGAGTCTTAACTTGCCAAATATTATTAAGCTGTTAAGTGTTAAAGAAACTTGATAAATAATTTAATTCAGATAAATTGAGATTAGGACTCTAGCTATGGGAGTCCTAATTTAGTTTCATTGAAGAGGGCAAACATATAAATCCTATTGAGTCGACCTATTAAAGAAATGAAAAGGCCGGCTAGGTTAGGATATTATTGAGGGAAGATATTTGGAGCTACGTGTAACCCTAGCTAGCCACCTTTGTCTTAGTTAAAGAGGGATTGATTGGGGTTAAGTTAGAGTAGGATTATAAATCAATAAGCAATCGGCCACCCCTAGATGGGCGGTTGGAGGTTGCTTCTTAGAGAAGTATTAGGAGTTACATTAGGAGTTGTTAGGAGGAGTCCTATTGGGAGTTAGGATTTAGAAGGCCTATAAATAGCCTTATAATCATCCACTTTTCTTCATGAATAGATGAATCCTTTCAGCAGCCTTTGAGCAACAACTTGGAGGGTAGAACCCTATAGAGTTCCAAGGAGGCCGACCCATAGAGATCACCCCAAGCTTAGAATCAAGAGTTCTAAGAGACCTGAATTACTCGGTGGAGTAGTGAATTAAAATAGCACCGTCATCTACCTTAATAACTTAGACAACCTAGTTAGTTTCCATGGTTAGAATTTAAATCTGAAGCTAGGAGCTCAGATTAAACTTGGAGATGGACAGCTATCAGGTTTATTGGAGTTTTTATACTTTTATAAAGCTCAATAAAGCATAGAAGCAAAAGATACATGTAGTGGAACCAAGTAATTGAGACATCATGGTTGGCGTTGTTGTTATTGTCTCTGTTCTTATATCGTACGGATCCAGTGGTGCATTTTGAGGTGTAAAGTGGCCGAGAAGGAATGTCATAATTGTGGTTTTGAATAATGGTTTCCATTTGTAACCTTGCTTATAATTAGCTCTACTGTTCATTTTCAATTAAATTCAGTGCAAAGGATCGACAATCTCTTATTTGATCGGCCTCCTTAGCCATGGTTTTTGAAACATCTGCTAGATGTACAATCTACTTTTCTGCAATCTTCTAGCCATCATAGCTCTATTGCTTGTTGCTAATTTTGATTTTCTTAATTATCAACAATTGCATAGCCTTTTCATTTGCTAGCTTTCAATGAGTATTAATATTTTTTGTTTGTTTAGAGTTCTGAGCTTAGAAGGTCTTGTGATCAAGTTTGAATTCTTGAATGAAAGGCACAACACTCGATATTGCTTTTGGAAAAACTTGACATCATTATTATCTGATCTATTCAGATTGTCTTATCAGTGCCTTCTACTTGTTGTGTTTTAACGAGTAGGTGGTATCTTCCAGAACCAAGGACTTTGTCTTGCATTTAACAACAATTTTCACTTTGAAGTTCTTGTTCATAAGTATCACCTTTTTGTTGTAATTTTCTTGTTATAAACTCTTTTTGTCATAACTGTTGCCAAGCTTCAAATAGCATGTTTAGACCTTTAAGGCAATCAACTAATTTTTCTCTTGATATGTCCATTTGTTGAAGATACTCAGCATAAACTGAACCCATCCTCTTATCTTCTCTTGTTGATTAGGGCTTGAACATTGTCCATTATCTTCCTCTAGAGTATACAATGGAATGGGGCAACAAGACATTCAATCTAGGTTTCTTCTGTCACTTATGTTTTAGAAATTAATTTCTGACTAATTTTCTCTTGGTGGCACCTAACCAGCCTATGTTTTTGGCAGGTGCACATTAGATTAGACTTCAATTTCAATTTAATTTTGTTTTGTTTTATTACATCTTTCTATCTCATCTTGGTAAATTTTTAATAGTTCAACTTTTTTATTAATAAAGCTCATTGGACTCTGTGCCTAACTTGGTTGAAAATTTGTGTTAGCTGAAAATCACATTTATGATTCTTAGGCTTGTAACTTACTGGAGCTTGATCTTGCATAGCCTCGTTGAAGTTAGGTGAAAAATTATTGAGCCTAAGGTCTTGGTCAAGCTTTACTTGTTACACAATTTTTCAGTCTAAATTAGCCTAAGGCAGAGCCAAATCAAGTCTAGATTTGGTGGCTTCATACAAGATAACCTTTCGTTTGGCAAAAGTTAATTCAAGCTAAGCTTAGATGATTCTACACTAGAACTTGCTTCATAATTTTTGTTTCCATGTATTGTTTAAGTTTGTTTCTAAATTGCATTTTGAGCCTATTCCAGCTTAGCTTGATTGAGCTGAGGCTTATTGTAGGCTCAACTTGGGATTACTCTTGAACCTGGTATTATAGATCATCAAAATACATCCGAAACTAAATCAAGCCATGAACTAATACAAGCTTGAGCTACTTGTGGTTCTGACCAGGAAACATTAAGCTATTCTTCCTTGTAATGGTCTTTAGGATCATCCCATTTTCTTTTACCCTCTTTGGAATCATATCTGATTTCTTTTTCTTTTGCTATTTGTGTGCTTAGTGGTCTTCTTGTTATTTCCAACCTTGGGCTCATGCTTTCCATTTCAAGTCTGTATGGAAGCAACGTGTACTTATGAATTTTTTAAGTTGTTTGTTTGATAACCATGCAACAAAGCATAAATATTACATGGATTTAATTTAGTTCATTGGAGTTTGTTTTCTTCGTTTTGCCATTTTGTGGGAATCAATACGTTCTACTTGGATTGGCAACATGATTTGTACAATCTCTTTTAATGATTTATATACCATGTTGAGGGTGTTCTATTACACCCTTGTCGTAATTGGTACCAAACAGTAAGTATCAAAACATGTAATTATCGCATATCTCACAAAACATCAATCCTTGGTTTTGACTACTAAATTTAGTGTTTCAACTTTCAAATTACAAGACACAAACATAAAATTTTTGGCCTAGTTTGGTCTAGTTAAAGCTATAATTGTGGTAGAATAGCATTGCCAATTACACTACATGTAAGGTATAAAGAGCCATGCCAAGTTAACACGGGTCATTTGTAGTCAATTTTGGCCTTTTCTTGGTTGGCGTATAGCATGTCTGCAATGCCAAATCATATTGTGGTCAATAACATAACAAATTTTCTGCCTCCACCGCATTCCTTGTCTTCTGTCTTTTGGTTGAGTTGTGCCATACAAGATGTAGTACATTGAAAAATATTTATAAAAGCTCAAATAATGAATCACAAACAAGAATTAACTATGTATTACGAATTGATACGGAGAATAGTTTACTCCGTGCATTGTTATTTTATTTTATATTTTAATGTATAATTTAAATTGGCATTTTCATTCCTTAAATTTATGGTTTGGCATAAGCAATAGATGATTGCAGATCTATATATTAGTTTCTTGGAATTCATTAATAACTTTAGGTTTTACTTTAGATTTTCTCTGCCAAATTATATTCTTTCTGAATTTTGAGTACTTGATAGCCCTATATATAAGTGCTAACATGATGGACATGTTAATTTCAATTTTTAAGTGTTCTGGGCTATAGTATGCGATGACTCTCCACATCATAGAGTTAAATGTGAGACTTTGCATATTTGAAATTAATCTTCACTATCTTTGTTGTTCAAAATCATTTTTTTTATTGTCTTAAACCTTTGATGGGTATTCATGCTACTCTATTAGGTTTATCTATTCTTGCCACCCTCATTCTTCTAATTTCTTTGTACTTCAAACATCGGATCGTTTCTTCAAGAGCATCTATTAATTGCATATTATTAAGTGCATATTTCTCTGATCTTTTTTTTCTTACTCTTTCTTAAGAAATCATTCTCTCTTTCTGTTCTCGATTCTAGATTAAACATAAAGACTAGTCGATACTATTTTTGGTCATAATTCTGAACTCGACATCAAGAATGAAAATGATACATTCATGTTTAATTTCAATGATGTCATTCTAGGAAAGCTTTCATGTTTAATATATGAAATAGCTACTGAATAGCTGAAAATAATATATTTCTCTTGGAAGAATCACTAAATGTTTGGGATCGATTTTGCACTTTATAAGCATGAAAAATTTTGTAAACAGGACAAGTGACTTTATACTTGATCCGGATATAAGTGGGTATCGATAGTAACAAGAATTACCTAAATCTTCAAAATAAATTACAGTAAACATTATTGTGTCAAGCTTAATAAACTAAAGAAAAGACTAAAGAGTTAAAGAGTTTTATGTACAAAGAGGTGCCTAATCTACCAATGCTTCATTTAGCATTACCCTCAACCATCTTGATTCAAGTGTGTCACTATTGTAGTAGTGTTGCTAAAAATGTGAATCAAATTGTTGTAGATACTTTTTCTAAATGTCATAGTTTTAGTTTGTAGTTGAACTCTAATGATGTTGTTACTTGAAATCTTATACCAGCTTATGGACCATTTAATTAGACAAGAACGGAATGAAATGTCCAATTTGATAAGGCTAGAGTTTGGAATCATTTGTTGATGCTGCATTAAAGTAATGACCAATAGATCAACAACATTTGATAGGCTACTTTTATCAGGTGTGTGGTTGGTCCATGCAATAATGTAAATTGTTGTATGTTTGTTTTAAATATAACGAGAATTTTTCATATTAGACCTTAAATTAATCTAAATTTGTGTACCATCTTTTGTAATGCATATCTCATTTTATCCATGGAAAGACAACTGCAATTTTCCATTAGTATTTTGTTTTTCAGTTGATTTTATTGACCTTTACTATCTCATGTTGAGCATAGAAACTCCTAAATGCTTAGTGCATTTGTGTCAAACATTGATGCTTATCAAATTCTTTTTATCTTTGTCAAATGCACTTAACTATTAGGACATAGTACCATCTCCTGTTAGCTTATTTGTATGAGACGTTGTGTCATCTGTATATTGCATCATACTATATTAAAATCAAGTCTAGATTTGGTAGCCTCGTGAGCGATAACCCTTAATGTAGCAAAAGTTACTTCAAGCTAAGCGGATGACTCAACACCGAATTTGCTTCAAAATTTTAGTTTCCATGTGTTGTTTAAGTTTGTTTCTAAATTGCATTTTGTGCCTATTCCAGTTTGATTGAGCTTAGGTTTACGTAAGCTCGACTTGGGATTACTCTTAAGCTGGTATTGCAAATCATCAAAATCCATTCAAACTAAATCAAGCCTTGAACTAAAACAAGCTTGAGCTTCTTGTGATTCGACCAGAAACATTAAGCTATTCTTCCTTGCAAGGTTCGCCTTACCAAGAGGTAAGGCCTCGTACCATTATATACCGTCTGATCGATCGCGGATCGCCCATTGGCGGTCGATTTTGGCCGTCGTCGATCGATGGAGAAATCGGTGGTCGGTTGAGGGAGAAAAAGGGAAGAAAAGAAGAAGATGAGAAGAAGAAAGAAGAAGAGGAGAATAAGAAAGAAGAAGAAGAAGAGGAGGAGAAAAAGAAGAGGATACATACCTCCTTTCCCGCATCGTCTTGTCGTCGTCGCCCATGTCCTTGCTTGTGGGCAATTCTTCTCCGTCGAGGAGGCGTCTCCCCATGCGAGGAGAAAGATCGGCGTCACTAGTTTTCTTTTTAATATATTATATTTAATATTATATATAATATTATATTATATAATATCATATTATAAAATATTATAATATATTTTAATGTACCGAGCGGTATGTATGGTACGGACCGTATGTCAAACCTTGCTTCCTTGTACTAGTCTTTAGGATCATCTCTTTTCTTTTACCCTCTTTGGAATCGATCTGATTTCTTTTCTTTTGCTATTTGTGTGCTTAGTGGTCCTTTTGTTAGTTCCAACCTTAGGCTTATGCTTTCCATTTCAAGTCTATCAAGCAAAATGAACTTATGAAATTTTTAAGTTGTTTGTTTGATGACCATGCAACAAAACATAAATATTACATGGATTTAATTACATTCATTGGAATTTAATTTTGTAGCTTTGCCATTTTTGTGAGAATCAAAACATTCTATATAGATTGACAACATGATTTGTACAATCTCTTTTTAATGCATTATATACCATGTTGAAGGTGTTCTATTACACCCTTGGCATAATTGGTACCACCCAGTAAGTACCAAAACTTCTAGTTTTCTTAGTTTTGCCATTTTTGTCGGAATCAATACGTTCTATATAGATTGACAACATGATTTGTACAATCTCTTTTAATGGATTATACACCATGTTGAGGGTGTTCTATTACACCCTTGTCATAATTGGTACCGAAGAAGTGCCAAAACATGCGTTATCGCACATCTCACAAAGTGGCATTTCTTGGTTGGTGCATAGCATGTCTACCATGCCGAACCATATTGTCGTCAATAACAGTGTAGTATTGGTGCATAGCATTTTCTTTTGGCTGAGTTGTGCCATTCAAGGTGTACAGACATTAAAAATATTGGTAAAGTTCAAATAATTAGTCATAAACACAAGAGTTAACCGGTACTACGAGAATGGAGAAAGGGAGAACACTCCCTTGCATATTTACTTTTTTTATATGTTACTGTAAATATTAAATTGACTTTGTCATTTCTTAAATTTATGCTTCAGCTAAATTAATATGTGTTTATTATTTTCTTTGAAGTCATAAATAACTTTGGGTTTTACTTTAGATTTTCTCTGCTAAATTATTTTCTTTCTGAATTTTGAGTACTTGATAGCCCTATATACAGGTGCAAACATGCTCTACATGTAATGCCAATTTGTTAAGTGTTCGGGCTATAGTATGTGATGACTCTCCACATCATAGAGTTAAAATGAGGCTTTGCAGATTGCCACCAAATTAATCTTAATGTCACTATCTCTTTTGTTCAAAATCATTTTTATTTTTGCAGTCTTATGCCCTTGATGGGTATTGTTCTTGCCACCTTCTCATTCAATTCTGTTTTGTTGTACTTCAAATTTCAGATCGTTTCTTCAAGAGCATCTTTTATTAATTGCATCTTATTAGGTGCATATTAGTCACTGATCTTTTTCTTACTCTTTCTTATGAAATCATTCTCTCTTTTGTTCTCTGATTCTAGATTAAACATAAAGACTAGTTAGATACTATTTTAGGTTATAATTCTGGACTCGACATCAAGAATGAAAGTGGTACATAGTCATGTTTAATTTCCATGATGTTATTCTAGGAAAGCTATCATGTTCAATATACGAAATAGCTCTTGAGTGGCTGCAAATAATAATTTTATCTTGGATGAATCACTAATTGTTTGGGATCAATTTTGTACTTATAAGCATGAAAAATTTGTAAACAAATACATTTGACTTTATACTTGACCTACGGATATATGTGGGTGTTCTTAGTAACAAAACAAGAATTAGCAGATTCTTCAGAATAAATTATGGTAAACACTATTTTGTCATGCTCAATAAACTAAAGAAAAGACTAAAGAGTTAAAGAGCTTTACTTTCAAGAGGTGCTTTATCTACCAAGTCGCTTCATTTAGCATTACCCTCACCAGTTCAAGTGTGTCACAAGTGTAGTAGTGTTGATAAAAATGTGAATCATATTGTTGTAGATACATTTTGTAAATTTCATAGTTTAAGTTTGTAGGTGAACTCTACTGATGTTGTTACTTCTAAATCTTATACCAGGTTATATACCATTTAATTAAACAGGATAAGAATGAAACTTCCACTTTGATAAGGCTAGAGTTTGGCATCTCATTTGTTGATGCTGCATTAAAGTAATGAGCGATAGATCAACAACATTTGATAGGCTACTATTGTCCAAATGTGCGGATGGTGCACACAATTTTCATTAAAGTAATGAGCGATAGACCATAACGAGAATTTTACATATTAGACCTTAAATTAAGCTAAATTTGTGTACCATCTTAATCATATGTCATTTTATCCACGGAAAGATAACTACAATTTTCCATGAGTATTTTGTTTTATTGTTAATGTCTGGAGCTACTTTGGTCATATAATTTATTTTCTGTAATTTTTATGTTAAACTTTTCGAACCTTTTGGGCTTGCATGAACTTATGCTATGAGTTAAGTAAACCCACTAGTTGACACTTGTCGATTGATTTTATTGACTGTTTACTATCTCATGTTGAGCATAGAAACTCCAAAATGCTTATTGCATTTGTGCCAAACATTGACGCTTATCAAATTCTATTCATGCTCTCAAATGCACTAAACTATTAGGACATAATACCATTTCTATATTTGTATGATAGGTCGGTTTGTCATTTATATATTGCATCATACCATGATAAAATCAAGTCTGGATTTGGTGGCCTCATAGATGATAACCTTTAGTTTATCAAAAGTTAATTCAAGCTAAGATTAGATGATTCTACACTTGAACTTGCTTCATAATTTTAGTTTCCATGTGTCATTTAAGTTTGTTTCCAAATTGCATTTTGTGCCTCTTCCAGCTTAGCTTGATTGAGTGAGGTATTTTGAAGGCTCGACATAGGATTACGCTTGAGCCTGGTATTACAAATCATCAAAATCCATTCTAAACTTAATCAAGCCATGAACTAAGACATGCTTGAGCTACTTATGACAAGGAAATGCTAACCTATTCTTTCTTGTAATGGTCTTTAGCAAGGATTAATTTACCGGTCCGTACTGGTGTACCAACATATTGTCGGTACGTATGGTATCGATCTTGGGTAGTACACAGTGTGTACCGCTCGGTGTATTAAAATATAATATAATATTTTTATAATATAATATTATATACTATAATATTAATATATTAAAAATATTAAAAAAAGGGAAAGGGGTGGCGTCGCCAAGGCGGCGTTGCCTCGATCTTTCTCCCCATGCGGGAGGCGTTTCTCCTCGCGTGAAAAAAAGCACGGCGGCGCAAGGACGATGCGCAGGGGCGGTATTATTTCTTCTCCTCTTTTTTCTTCTTTTCTTCTTCATTTTCTTACCTTTTTCTTCCTCGGTCAACCACGGTGATTTCTCCCTCAATTGATCATCGACGATCGAAATCAACCGAGTCGATTTTTGATGGTACCGCTTGTGCGGGTCGATCTGTATGTAGGGTGGTACAGTCGAAATTGCAAACCTTGGTCTTTAGGATCATCTCTTTTTCTTTTACCCTCTTTGGAATTAGATCTGATTTTTTTCTTTTACTTTTTTTTGTGTGCTTAGAGGGTGCTAATTATTGATTACCCTCTTTAGTTGGCCTTCTTAACATTTTGGTTTGTATACTTAAAAAATTTATATTGAAATTACTATAGTTATGAAAGTGAAACATCTAGCTCCATTTACCCTAAAGTCATCGATTTTACTTATAGAAGCACAAAAACAATAGACAAAAAGTTAATTTTAACTTTCCAGTTGGTGGTAGATGGCGGCTTCGTTAGGGCCACAGGTGACTGTTGTGGATTAGAAGAGTGGTGACAAGTGGATAGGGCCGCTCGACAACTGTGTCGACATCGACTTAGATACAGAATAGATGCTCAACAAATGCATTGGCATCGACAAAAATAAAGATGCTGAGCGACCCTTTCGTCATTCTACATTTGCATTGAGGTCGATTCAGATGTAGAGCGTCCTTCACCTCTCGTCGAAGCTCACCTCATCCATAATAATCACCCGTGGCCCCAATGCCATTGCCGTCCTTCACCACCACTGGAATATTGAAAATTATCCTTTTACCCATAGTTTTATGTAAGATTCGTCATACCGGTCCATATCGGTATACCGAGTTTATCTTGGTATGGTATCCGGTATCGAGTGGTGGATACACTGCATACTGCTCGATATAATATAATATAATATAATATAATATTATAATATAATATGTATGAAAAAATAAAAATAGATGAGGCATCGCCCTGCCTCGTTCACGTGTGAGGAGATGATGCATCTCCTCATCCCGTCTTGAGACAGTGGCGCCTCATCCTCGTCTTGAAGGTGGTGCCTCGTCCCGCAGGAAGAGGCGGGCCTTGTCCCCGTTAGAAGGCAGGCGTCGCCTTGTTGCCTCATCCCTACGTCGGGAGACATTAATTTCAACGGTGTCGCTTGGTAGCGGTGGTGCGTCTATCCTATCGATCGTCACGCCCATAATAGATGTTTCACTTTCATAACTATAGGAATTTCAATATAAATTTTTTAAGTCTTGGAATCGAGATGCTAAGGAGGTTTGACTACAGGGGATAATCTATAATTAGCTCACTTAGTGGTCCTTTTGTTATTTCCAACCTTGGGCTCATGCTTTCCATTTCAAGTCTATATCTGAAGCAAATTGAAAACTTTTTTAAAGTTGTAGTTCTGATCAAGGTTTGACCTCTTAGTCGATGTCGAGTTCATCTTGATACCTAGATGGAGGTGGTACACAAAGTGCATACCACCCAGTATATTAAAATATAATATAAATTTTTATAATATAATATTAATATATTAAAATATAAAAAGAGAAAAGGGTGATGTCGCCTCGATTTTTCTCCTTCTTGAGAAAAAGCGCGCGACCGTGAGAGCGCATGGGCGAGGACCACGCGCGGGTGAAAATAATTCTAACAGATTAAACATAGACTTGTCAGATACGATTTTTGGTTATAATTCTAGACTCTGACATCGAGAATGAAAATGGTACATTCGTGTTTAATTTCCGTAATGTCATTCTAGGAAAGTTATCATGTTTACTATATGAAATAGCTACTGAGTGGCTGAAAATAATAATTTTGTCGTGGAAGAATCACTAATTGTTTGGGATTGATTTTGCACTTTATAAGCATGAAAAAATTTATAAACAGGACATGCGACTTTATAATTGACCCGTGAATATAAGTGGGTATCATGATAGTAACAAAACAAGACTTACTTGAATCTTCAAAATAAATTATGATAAACATTATTGTGTCAAGCTCAATAAACTAAAGAAAAGACTAAAGACTTAGTTGAATCTACAAAATAAATTATGCTAGAGTTTGTCATCTCATTTGTTGATGTTGCATTAAAGTAATAACCAATAGATCGACAACATTTGATAGGCTACTATTGTCAGGTGTGCGGATGGTCCATGCAATTAGGTAAATTGTTCTATATTTATTTAATATATAATGTGATGAATTTTACATATTAGACCTTAAATTAATCTAAATTTGTGTACCACAACCGCATATTTAATTAGGTTATATAATTTATTTCTGGATTCATTATGGTAGCCTTTTCAAACCTTTTTGCCTCCCATGAACTTATGCTGAGTTACTACTTGTAAAGCCACTAGTTGATACTTGTCAATTGATTTTATTGACCTGTTTACTATCTCATGTTGAGCATAGAAACTCTCATATGCTTATTGAATGTGTCAAATATCAACGCTAATCAAATTCTTTTCATTCTGTCAAATGCACTAAACTATTTGGACATAATACCAACTGTTAGTATATTTGTATGACAGGACAGTTGTGTCATCGATATATTGTTAGAATCCTTGCAGATTCTAAGCTTGAGGTGATCTCTATAGGGGATCAGCCTCCTTGGAATTCTATAGTTGTTCCTCCCTCCTAGTGTTGCTGCATTATGGCTGAAAATAAATCGATCTATTGATGATGAAAAAAAGGGGTGGCTACATGAGTTTATATAGTGACTCAAAACCCTAACTCCTAATAGGACTCCGACTCTTGGAAGACTCCCTCTCCTCTCCAACTCCTAACCCCTAGCCAACTCGTAACCATAATGTCTCCAACTCGTAATTTGCTTCTTATTCGACCCTAGAGAGAGTCCTAGCTAATTGGATCTCTCTTCTCCTAACTTCGCATATTTAATTAGGTTATTTAATTGTGGTTTTGAATAATGGTTTCCATTTGTAACCTTGCTTATAATTAGCTCTACTGTTCATTTTCAATTAAATTCAGTGCAAAGGATCTGACAATCTCTTATTTGATCGGCCTCCTTAGCCATGGTTTTTGAAACATCTGCTAGATGTACAATCTACTTTTCTGCAATCTTCTAGCCATCATAGCTCTATTGCTTGTTGCTAATTTTGATTTTCTTAATTATCAACAATTGCATAGCCTTTTCATTTGCTAGCTTTCAATGAGTATTAATATTTTTTGTTTGTTTAGAGTTCTGAGCTTAGAAGGTCTTGTGATCAAGTTTGAATTCTTGAATGAAAGGCACAACACTCGATATTGCTTTTGGAAAAAACTTGACATCATTATTATCTGATCTATTCAGATTGTCCTATCAGTGCCTTCTACTTGTTGTGTTTTAACGAGTAGGTGGTATCTTCCAGAACCAAGGACTTTGTCTTGCATTTAACAACAATTTTCACTTTGAAGTTCTTGTTCATAAGTATCACCTTTTTGTTGTAATTTTCTTGTTATAAACTCTTTTTGTCATAACTGTTGCCAAGCTTCAAATAGCATGTTTAGACCTTTAAGGCAATCAACTAATTTTTCTCTTGATATGTCCATTTGTTGAAGATACTCAGCATAAACTGAACCCATCCTCTTATCTTCTCTTGTTGATTAGGGCTTGAACATTGTCCATTATCTTCCTCTAGAGTATACAATGGAATGGGGCAACAAGACATTCAATCTAGGTTTCTTCTGTCACTTATGTTTTAGAAATTAATTTCTGACTAATTTTCTCTTGGTGGCACCTAACCAGCCTATGTTTTTGGCAGGTGCACATTAGATTAGACTTCAATTTCAATTTAATTTTGTTTTGTTTTATTACATCTTTCTATCTCATCTTGGTAAATTTTAATAGTTCAACTTTTTATTAATAAAGCTCATTGGACTCTGTGCCTAACTTGGTTGAAAATTTGTGTTAGCTGAAAATCACATTTATGATTCTTAGGCTTGTAACTTACTGGAGCTTGATCTTGCATAGCCTCGTTGAAGTTAGGTGAAAATTATTGAGCCTAAGGTCTTGGTCAAGCTTTACTTGTTACACAATTTTTCAGTCTAAATTAGCCTAAGGCGAGCCAAATCAAGTCTAGATTTGGTGGCTTCATACAAGATAACCTTTCGTTTGGCAAAAGTTAATTCAAGCTAAGCTTAGATGATTCTACACTAGAACTTGCTTCATAATTTTTGTTTCCATGTATTGTTTAAGTTTGTTTCTAAATTGCATTTTGAGCCTATTCCACTTAGCTTGATTGAGTGAGGCTTATTGTAGGCTCAACTTGGGATTACTCTTGAACACGGTATTACGGATCATCAAAATACATCCCAAACTAAATCAAGCCATGAACTAATACAAGCTTGAGCTACTTGTGGTTCGAGAAACATTAAGCTATTCTTCCTTGTAATGGTCTTTAGGATCATCCCATTTTCTTTTACCCTCTTTGGAATCATATCTGATTTCTTTTCTTTTGCTATTTGTGTGCTTAGTGGTCTTCTTGTTATTTCCAACCTTGGGCTCATGCTTTCCATTTCAAGTCTATCGGAAGCAACGTGTACTTATGAATTTTTTTAAGTTGTTTGTTTGATAACCATGCAACAAAGCATAAATATTACATGGATTTAATTTAGTTCATTGGAGTTTGTTTTCTTCGTTTTGCCATTTTTGTGGGAATCAATACGTTCTACTTGGATTGGCAACATGATTTGTACAATCTCTTTTTAATGATTTATATACCATGTTGAGGGTGTTCTATTACACCCTTGTCGTAATTGGTACCAAACAGTAAGTATCAAAACATGTAATTATCGCATATCTCACAAAACATCAATCCTTGGTTTTGACTACTAAATTTAGTGTTTCAACTTTCAAATTACAAGACACAAACATAAAATTTTTTGGCCTAGTTTGGTCTAGTTAAAGCTATAATTGTGGTAGAATAGCATTGCCAATTCTGACTACATGTAAGGTATAAAGAGCCATGCCAAGTTAACAGGTCATTTGTAGTCAATTTTGGCCTTTTCTTGGTTGGCGTATAGCATGTCTGCAATGCCAAATCATATTGTGGTCAATAACATAACAAATTTTCTGCCCCCTCCACTGCATTCCTTGTCTTCTGTCTTTTGGTTGAGTTGTGCCATACAAGATGTACAGTACATTGAAAAATATTTATAAAAGCTCAAATAATGAATCACAAACAAGAATTAACTATGTATTACGAATTGATACGGAGAATAGTTTACTCCGTGCATTGTTATTTTATTTTATATTTTAATGTATAATTTAAATTGGCATTTTCATTCCTTAAATTTATGGTTTGGCATAAGCAATAGATGATTGCAGATCTATATATTAGTTTCTTGGAATTCATTAATAACTTTAGGTTTTACTTTAGATTTTCTCTGCCAAATTATATTCTTTCTGAATTTTGAGTACTTGATAGCCCTATATATAAGTGCTAACATGATGGACATGTTAATTTCAATTTTTAAGTGTTCTGGGCTATAGTATGCGATGACTCTCCACATCATAGAGTTAAATGTGAGACTTTGCATATTGCTGAAATTAATCTTCACTATCTTTGTTGTTCAAAATCATTTTTTTATTGTCTTAAACCTTTGATGGGTATTCATGCTACTCTATTAGGTTTATCTATTCTTGCCACCCTCATTCTTTCTAATTTCTTGTACTTCAAACATCGGATCGTTTCTTCAAGAGCATCTATTAATTGCATCATTATTAAGTGCATATTTCTCGCTGATCTTTTTTTCTTACTCTTTCTTAAGAAATCATTCTCTCTTTCTGTTCTCTGATTCTAGATTAAACATAAAGACTAGTCGGATACTATTTTTGGTCATAATTCTGAACTCGACATCAAGAATGAAAATGATACATTCATGTTTAATTTCAATGATGTCATTCTAGGAAAGCTTTCATGTTTAATATATGAAATAGCTACTGAATAGCTGAAAATAATATATTTCTCTTGGAAGAATCACTAAATGTTTGGGATCGATTTTGCACTTTATAAGCATGAAAAATTTTGTAAACAGGACAAGTGACTTTATACTTGATGGATATAAGTGGGTATCCTGATAGTAACAGAACAAGAATTACCTAAATCTTCAAAATAAATTACAGTAAACATTATTGTGTCAAGCTTAATAAACTAAAGAAAAGACTAAAGAGTTAAAGAGTTTTATGTACAAAGAGGTGCCTAATCTACCAAGCTGCTTCATTTAGCATTACCCTCAACCATACTGATTCAAGTGTGTCACTATTGTAGTAGTGTTGCTAAAAATGTGAATCAAATTGTTGTAGATACTTTTTCTAAATGTCATAGTTTTAGTTTGTAGTTGAACTCTAATGATGTTGTTACTTCGAAATCTTATACCAGCTTATGGACCATTTAATTAGACAAGAACGGAATGAAATGTCCAATTTGATAAGGCTAGAGTTTGGAATCATTTGTTGATGCTGCATTAAAGTAATGACCAATAGATCAACAACATTTGATAGGCTACTTTTATCAGGTGTGTGGTTGGTCCATGCAATAATGTAAATTGTTGTATGTTTGTTTTAAATATAACGAGAATTTTTCATATTAGACCTTAAATTAATCTAAATTTGTGTACCATCTTTTGTAACTGCATATCTCATTTTATCCATGGAAAGACAACTGCAATTTTCCATTAGTATTTTGTTTTCAGTTGATTTTATTGACTTTACTATCTCATGTTGAGCATAGAAACTCCTAAATGCTTAGTGCATTTGTGTCAAACATTGATGCTTATCAAATTCTTTTTATCTTTGTCAAATGCACTTAACTATTAGGACATAGTACCATCTCCTGTTAGCTTATTTGTATGACAGTTGTGTCATCTGTATATTGCATCATACTATATTAAAATCAAGTCTAGATTTGGTAGCCTCGTAGACGATAACCCTTAATGTAGCAAAAGTTACTTCAAGCTAAGCCAGATGACTCAACACCTGAATTTGCTTCAAAATTTTAGTTTCCATGTGTTGTTTAAGTTTGTTTCTAAATTGCATTTTGTGCCTATTCCAGCTTAGTTTGATTGAGCTTAGGTTTCTGTAAGCTCAGCTTGGGATTACTCTTAAGCCTGGTATTGCAAATCATCAAAATCCATTCGAAACTAAATCAAGCCTTGAACTAAAACAAGCTAGAGCTTCTTGTGATTCTGACCAGGAAACATTAAGCTATTCTTCCTTGCAAGGTTCGCCTTACCAAGAGGTAAGGCCTCGTACCGCCCGATATATACCGGTCTGGCAGTTGATCGATACGCGGATCGCCCATTGGCGGTCGATTTTGGCCGTCGACTGTCGATCGATGGAGAAATCGACCGTCGGTGGTCGGTTGAGGGAGAAAAAGGGAAGAAAAAGAAGAAGATGAGAAGAAGAAAGAAGAAGAGGAGAATAAGAAAGAAGAAGAAGAAGAGGAGGAGAAAAAAGAAGAGGATACATACCTCCTTTCCCCGCATCGTCTTCGCCCGTGCATCGTCGCCGCCCACGCGCTGTCCTTGCTTGTGGGCAATTCTTCTCCCGTGCGAGGAGACGGAACGTCTCCCCATGCGAGGAGAAAGATCGAGGCGACGTCACTAGTTTTTTTCTTTTTTTAATATATTATATTTAATATTATATATAATATTATATTATATAATATCATATTATAAAATATTATAATATATTTTAATGTACCGAGCGGTATGTATGGTACGGACCGGTATGTCAAACCTTGCTTCCTTGTACTAGTCTTTAGGATCATCTCTTTTTCTTTTACCCTCTTTGGAATCAGATCTGATTTCTTTTTCTTTTGCTATTTGTGTGCTTAGTGGTCCTTTTGTTAGTTCCAACCTTAGGCTTATGCTTTCCATTTCAAGTCTGTATCTGAAGCAAAATGAACTTATGAAATTTTTTAAGTTGTTTGTTTGATGACCATGCAACAAAACATAAATATTACATGGATTTAATTCTGTTCATTGGAATTTAATTTTGTAGCTTTGCCATTTTTGTGAGAATCAAAACATTCTATATAGATTGACAACATGATTTGTACAATCTCTTTTTAATGCATTATATACCATGTTGAAGGTGTTCTATTACACCCTTGGCATAATTGGTACCACCCAGTAAGTACCAAAACTTCTAGTTTTCTTAGTTTTGCCATTTTTGTGGGAATCAATACGTTCTATATAGATTGACAACATGATTTGTACAATCTCTTTTTAATGGATTATACACCATGTTGAGGGTGTTCTATTACACCCTTGTCATAATTGGTACCGACCAGTAAGAAGTGCCAAAACATGCAGTTATCGCACATCTCACAAAGTGGCATTTCTTGGTTGGTGCATAGCATGTCTACCATGCCGAACCATATTGGAAGTCGTACGAGCATGGTTTCGCGAAAAAATGCGATGGTCATAAACTTTGCACAAAGTCTAGCGCGAAGTCGAGTTTCGATCAATTTTTTATGGACCATCTCGGAAATTCAAAATACTGGTTACTCCCAAAGTATTAGCCCATTGGAAGTCGTACGAGCATGGTTTCGTGAAAAAATACGATGTTCATAAACTTTGCGCAATGTCGCTCGCGAAGTCGAGTTTTGATCGGTTTTTCGTGGACCGTCTCGGAAATTCAGAATATTGGTCATTCCCAAGGTATTAGCCCATTGGAAGTCGTATGAGCATGGTTTCGCGAAAAAATGTGACGGTCATAAACTTTGCACAAAGTCAGGCGCGAAGTCGAGTGTCGATCGATTTTATGCACAGTCTCGGAAATTCAAAATACTAGCCATTCCCAAAGTATTAGCCCATTGGAAGTCGTACGACCATGGTTTCATGAAAAAACACGACGATGATAAACTTTGCGCAAAGTCGCGCGCGAATTCGAGTTTCGATCGGCTTTTCGTTCACCATCTCGGAAATTCAGAATACTGGTCATTCCCAAAGTATTAGCCCATGATAAGTCGTAGGAGCATGGTTTCGTGAAAAAATACGATGTTCATAAAATTTGCGCAATGTCGCGCGCGAAGTCGAGTTTCGATCGGTTTTTCGTGGACCGTCTCGGAAATTCAGAATATTGGTCATTCCCAACGTATTAGCCCATTGGAAGTCGTACGAGCATGGTTTCGCGAAAAAATGCGACGGTCATAAACTTTGCACAAAGTCAAGCGCGAAGTCGAGTTTCGATCGATTTTTTATGCACAATCTCGGAAATTCAAAATACTAGCCATTCCCAACGTATTAGCCCATTGGAAGTCGTACGACCATGGTTTCATGAAAAAACACGAGGATCATAAACTTTGCGCAAAGTCGCGAATTCGAGTTTCGATCGGCTTTTCGTTCACCATCTTGGAAATTCAAAATACTGGTCATTCCCAAAGTATTAGCCCATGATAAGTCGTATGAGCGTGGTTTCGTGAAAAAATACGATGTTCATAAAATTTGCGCAATGTCGCGCGCGAAGTCGAGTTTCGATCGGTTTTTCGTGGACCGTCCCGGAAATTCAGAATATTGGTCATTCCCAACGTATTAGCCCATTGGAAGTCGTACGAGCATGGTTTCGCGAAAAAATGCGACGGCTTAAACTTTGCACAAAGTCAAGCACTTGACTTCGAGATTGTGCATTTCCGAGATTTGCACAAAGTATTAGGAATAGCTAGTATTTTGAATTTCCGAGATTGTGCATAAAAAATCGATCGAAACTCGACTTCGCGCTTGACTTTGTTCAAAGTTTATGATCGTCACATTTTTTCGCGAAACCATGCTCGCGACTTCAATGGGCTAAATGACCAATATTCTGAATTTCGCGGTCCATGAAAACCGATCGAAACTCGACCGGGCGACATTGCGCAAAGTTTATGAACATCGTATTTTCACGAAACCATGCTCGACCAATGGGCTAATACTGGGAATGACCAGTATTTCCGAGATGGTGCATAAAAATCGATCGACTTCGACTTTGTGCAAAGTTTATGACCGTCGCATTTTCGCGAAACCATGCTTCAATGGCTATCGTTGGGGATGACCAATATTCTGAATTTTCGAGCGGTCCACGAAACCGATCGAAACTCGACTTCGTGACATTGTGCAAAGTTTATGATCATCGTATTTTTAACGAAACCATGCTCGTACAACTTCTCATGGGCTAAGAATGACTAGTATTTTGAATTTCGAGATTGTGCATAAAAATCGATCGAAACTCGACTTCGCTGTGCAAAGTTTATGTCACATTTTTCGATGCTCGTCTTCAATGGGCTATCGTTGGGAATGACCGATTTCTGACGGTCCAAGAAAACCGATCGAAACTTGGCGTGACATTGTGCAATGTTTATGATCATCGTATTTTTAACGAAACCATGCTCGTCTCATGGGCTAATCGTGGGAATGACCGATTTTGAATTTCGAGATGGCGACGATCGAATCGACTTGCGACTTTGCGCAAAGTTTATCATCCTCGTGTTTTTTCATGAAACCATGGTCGTACGACTTCCAATGGGCTAATACTTTGGGAATGGCTAGTATTTTGAATTTCCGAGATTGTGCATAAAATCGATCGACACTCGACTTCGCGCTTGACTTTGTGCAAAGTTTATGACCGTCACATTTTTTCGCGAAACCATACTCGTACGACTTCCAATGGGCTAATACGTTGGGAATGACCAATATTCTGAATTTCCGAGACGGTCCACGAAAAACCGATCGAAACTCGACTTCGCGCGCGACATTGCGCAATGTTTATGAACATCGTATTTTTTCACGAAACCATGCTCGTACGACTTCCAATGGGCTAATACTTTGGGAATGACCAGTATTTTGAATTTCCGAGATGGTGCATAAAAAATCGATCGAAACTCGAATTCGAGCGCGACTTTGCACAGAGTTTATCATCGTCGCATTTTTTCGTGAAACCATTCTCGTACGACTTCCAATGGGCTAATACGTTGGGAATGACCAATATTCTGAATTTTCGAGACGGTCCACGAAAAACCGATCGAAACTCGAGTTTGCGCGCGACATTGCGTAAAGTTTATGAACATCATTTTTTTTTCACGAAACCATGCTCGTACGACTTCTCATGTGCTAATACTTTGGGAATGACCAGTATTTTGAATTTCCGAGATGGTGAACGAAAAGCCGATCGAAACTCGAATTCGCGCGCGACTTTGCGCAAGGTTTATCATCGTCGTGTTTTTTCATGAAACCATGGTCGTGCCACTTCCAATGGGCTAATACTTTGGGAATGGCTAGTATTTTGAATTTTCGAGATTGTGCATAAAAAATCGATCGAAACTGGACTTCGCGCTTGACTTTGTGCAAAGTTTATGACCGTCACATTTTTTCGCGAAACCATGCTCGTACGACTTCCAATGGGCTAATACGTTGGGAATGACCAATATTCTGAATTTCCGAGACGGTCCACGAAAAACCGATCGAAACTCGACTTCGCGCGCGACATTGCGCAAAGTTCATGAACATCGTATTTTTTCACGAAACCATGCTCATATGACTTATCCTGGGCTAATACTTTGGGAATGACCAGTATTTTGAATTTCCGAGATGGTGAACGAAAAGCCGATCGAAACTCGAATTCGCGCGCGACTTTGCGCAAAGTTTATCATCGTCATGTTTTTTCATGAAACCATGGTCGTACGACTTCCAATGGGCTAATACGTTGGGAATAGCTAGTATTTTGAATTTCCGAGATTGTGCATAAAAAATCGATCGAAACTCGACTTCGCGCGCGACATTGCGCAAAGTTTATGAACATCGTATTTTTTCACGAAACCATGCTCGTACGACTTCCAATGGGCTAATACTTTGGGAATGACCAGTATTTTGAATTTCCGAGATGGTGCATAAAAAATCGATCGAAACTCGACTTCGCGCTAGACTTTGTGCAAAGTTTATGACCGTCGCATTTTTTCGCGAAACCATGCTCGTACGACTTCCAATGGGCTAATACGTTGGGAATGACCAATATTCTGAATTTCCGAGATGGTCCACGAAAAACCGATCGAAACTCGACTTCGCGCGCGACATTGCGCAAAGTTTATGAACATCGTATTTTTTCACGAAACCCTACTCGTATGACTTCTCATGGGCTAATACTTTGGGAATGACCAGTATTTTGAATTTCCGAGATGGTGAACGAAAAGCCGATCGAAACTCGAATTCGCGCGCGACTTTGCGCAAAGTTTATCATCATCGTGTTTTTTCATGAAACCATGACCGTGCCACTTCCAATGGGCTAATACTTTAGGAATGGCTAGTATTTTGAATTTCCGAGATTGTGCATAAAAAATCGATGGAAACTCGACTTCGCGCTTGACTTTGTGCAAAGTTTATGACCGTCACATTTTTTCGCGAAACCATGCTCGTACGACTTCCAATGGGCTAATACGTTGGGAATGACCAATATTCTGAATTTCCGAGACGGTCCACAAAAACCGATCGAAACTCGACTTGCGACGACATTGCATAAAATTTATGAACATCGTATTTTTCATGAAACCATGCTCATCGACTTATCATGGGCTAATACTTTGGGAATGACCAGTATTTTGAATTTCGAGTTGGTGAGCGAAAAGCGATCGAAACTTCGCACGCGACTTTGCGCAAAGTTTATCATCGTCGTGTTTTTTCATGAAACCATGGTCGTACGACTTCCAATGGGCTAATACTTTGGGAATGGCTAGTATTTTGAATTTCCGAGAATGTGCATAAAAAATCGATCGAAACTTGACTTCGCGCTTGACTTTGTGCAAGGTTTATATGACCGTCACATTTTTTCGCGAAACCATGCTTGTACGACTTCCAATGCGCTAATACGTTGGGAATGACCAATATTCTGAATTTCCGAGACGGTCCACGAAAAACCGATCGAAACTCGACTTCGCGCGTGACATTGCGCAAAGTTTATGAACATCGTATTTTTTCACGAAACCATGCTCGTACGACTTCCAATGGGCTAATACTTTGGGAATGACCAGTATTTTGAATTTCCGAGATGGTGCATAAAAAATCGATCGAAACTCGACTTCGCGCTAGACTTTGTGCAAAGTTTATGACCGTCGCATTTTTTCACGAAACCATGCTCGTACGACTTCCAATGGGCTAATACGTTGGGGATGACCAATATTCTGAATTTTCGAGACGGTCCACGAAAAACCGATCGAAACTCGACTTCGCGCGTGACATTGTGCAAAGTTTATGATCATCGTATTTTTTTAACGAAACCATGCTCGTACAACTTCTCATGGGCTAATACTGTGGGAATGACCAGTATTTTGAATTTCCGAGATTGTGCATAAAAAATCGATCGAAACTCGACTTCGCGCTTGAATTTGTGCAAAGTTTATGACCGTCACATTTTTTCGCGAAACCATGCTCGTACGACTTCCAATGGGCTAATACGTTGGGAATGACCAGTGTTCTGAATTCCGAGACGGTCCAGGAAAAATCGATCGAAACTCGACTTCGCGCGTGACATTGTGCAAAGTTTATGATAAGTCGTATGAGCATGGTTTCGTGAAAAAATACGATGTTCATAAACTTTGCGCAATGTCGCGCATGAAGTCGAGTTTCGATCGGTTTTTCGTGGACGGTCTCGGAAATTCAGAATATTGGTCATTCCCAACGTGGAAGTCGTACGAGCATGGTTTCGAAAAATGTGACGGTCACAAAGTCAGCGAAGTCGAGTTTCGATCGATTTTATGCACATCTCGAATTCAAAATACTGGTCATTCCCAAAGTATTAGCCCATTGGAAGTCGTACGAGCATGGTTTCATGAAAAACACGATGATCATAAACTTTGCGCAAAGTCGAGGTTCGATCGATTTTGTCACCATCTCGAAATTCAAAATACTGGTCATTCCCAAAGTATTAGCCCATTTGAAGTCGTACGAGCATGGTTTCGTGAAAAATACGATGTTCATAAACTTTGCAATGTCGCGTCGAGTTTCGATCGGTTTTTCGTGGACCATCTCGGAAATTCAGAATATTGGTCATTCCCAACGTATTAGCCCATTGGAAGTCGTACGAGCATGGTTTCGTGAAAAAATGCGACGGTCATAAACTTTGCACAATGTCGCGGCGAGTTTCGATCGATTTTTATGCACCATCTCGAAATTCAAAATACTGGTCATTCCCAAAGTATTAGCCCATTGGAAGTCGTACGAGCATGGTTTCATGAAAAAAACGATGTTCATAAACTTTGCAAAGTCGTCGAGTTTCGATCGGCTTTTCGTTCACCATATCGGAAATTCAAAATACTGTTTATTCCCAAAGTATTAGCCCATGAGAAGTCGTACGAGCATGGTTTCATGAAAAAATCGATGTTCATAAACTTTGCGCAATGTCGCAGTCGAGTTTCGATCGGTTTTTGGACCGTCTCGAAATTCAGAATATTGGTCATTCCCAACGTATTAGCGCATTGGAAGTCGTACAAGCATGGTTTCGCGAAAAAATGTGACGGTCATAAACTTTGCACAAAGTCAAGCGCGAAGTCAAGTTTCGATCGATTTTTTATGCACATTCTCGGAAATTTAAAATACTAGCCATTCCCAAAGTATTAGCCCATTGGAAGTCGTACGACCATGGTTTCATGAAAAAACACGAGGATCATAAACTTTCCGCAAAGTCGCGCGCAAAGTCGAGTTTCGATCGGCTTTTCGTTCACCATCTCGGAAATTCAAAATACTGGTCATTCCCAAAGTATTAGCCCATTGAATCGTACGAGCATGGTTTCATGAAAAATACGATGTTCATAAACTTTGCCAATGTCGCGCGATCGAGTTTCGATCGGTTTTTGGACCGTCGAATATTGGTCATTCCCAACGTATTAGCCCATTGAAGTCGTACGAGCATGGTTTCGTGAAAAAATGTGTTCATAAACTTTGCACAAGCAAGTCGAGTTTCGATCGATTTTTTATGCACAATCTCGGAAATTCAAAATACTAGCCATTCCCAAAGTATTAGCCCATTGGAAGTGGCACGACCATGGTTTCATGAAAAAACACGACGATGATAAACTTTGCGCAAAGTCGCGCGCGAATTCGAGTTTCGATCGGCTTTTCGTTCACCATCTCGGAAATTCAAAATACTGGTCATTCCCAAAGTATTAGCCCATGAGAAGTCGTACGAGCATGGTTTCGTGAAAAAATACGATGTTCATAAACTTTAAACAATGTCGCTCGCGAAGTCGAGTTTCGATCGGTTTTTCGTGGACCGTCTCGGAAATTCAGAATATTGGTCATTCCCAACGTATTAGCCCATTGGAAGTCGTACGAGCATGGTTTCGCGAAAAAATGCGACGGTCATAAACTTTGCACAAAGTCTAGCGCGAAGTCGAGTTTCAATCGATTTTTTATGCACCATCTCGGAAATTCAAAATACTGGTCATTCCCAAAGTATTAGCCCATTGGAAGTCGTACGAGCATGGTTTCGTGAAAAAATACGATGTTCATAAACTTTGCGCAATGTCGCGCGCGAAGTCGAGTTTCGATCGATTTTTTATGCACAATCTCGGAAATTCAAAATACTAGCCATTCCCAACGTATTAGCCCATTGGAAGTCGTACGACCATGGTTTCATGAAAAAACATGACGATGATAAACTTTGCGCAAAGTCGCGCGCGAATTGATTTCGATCGATTTCGTTCACCATCTCGGAAATTCAAAATACTGGTCATTCCCAAAGTATTAGCCCATGATAAGTCGTATGAGCATGGTTTCGTGAAAAAATACGATGTTCATGAACTTTGCGCAATGTCGCGCGCGAAGTCGAGTTTCGATCGGTTTTTCGTGGACCGTCTCGGAAATTCAGAATATTGGTCATTCCCAACGTATTAGCCCATTGGAAGTCGTACGAGCATGGTTTCGCGAAAAAATGTGACGGTCATAAACTTTGCACAAAGTCAAGCGCGAAGTCCAGTTTCGATCGATTTTTTATGCACAATCTCGAAAATTCAAAATACTAGCCATTCCCGAAGTATTAGCCCATTGGAAGTGGCACGACCATGGTTTCATGAAAAAACACGACGATGATAAACCTTGCGCAAAGTCGCGCGCGAATTCGAGTTTCGATCGGCTTTTCGTTCACCATCTCGGAAATTCAAAATACTGGTCATTCCCAAAGTATTAGCACATGAGAAGTCGTACGAGCATGGTTTCATGAAAAAAAAATGATGTTCATAAACTTTGCGCAATGTCGCGCGCGAACTCGAGTTTCGATCGGTTTTTCGTGGACCGTCTCGAAAATTCAGAATATTGGTCATTCCCAACGTATTAGCCCATTGGAAGTCGTACGAGCATGGTTTCACGAAAAAATGCGACGATGATAAACTTTGCGCAAAGTCGCGCTCGAATTCGAGTTTCGATCGATTTTTTATGCACCATCTCGGAAATTCAAAATACTGGTCATTCCCAAAGTATTAGCCCATTGGAAGTCGTACGAGCATGGTTTCGTGAAAAAATACGATGTTCATAAACTTTGCGCAATGTCGCGCGCGAAGTCGAGTTTCGATCGGTTTTTCGTGGACCGTCTCGGAAATTCAGAATATTGGTCATTCCCAACGTATTAGCCCATTGGAAGTCGTACGAGTATGGTTTCGCGAAAAAATGTGACGGTCATAAACTTTGCACAAAGTCAAGCGCGAAGTCGAGTTTCGATCGATTTTATGCACAATCTCGGAAATTCAAAATACTAGCCATTCCCAAAGTATTAGCCCATTGGAAGTCGTACGACCATGGTTTCATGAAAAAACACGACGATGATAAACTTTGTGCAAAGTCGTGCGTCGAGTTTCGATCGGTTTTTCGTGGACCGTCTCGGAAATTCAAAATACTGGTCATTCCCACAGTATTAGCCCATGAGAAGTCGTACGAGCATGGTTTCGTTAAAAAATACGATGATCATAAACTTTGTGCAATGTCACGCGCGAAGTCGAGTTTCGATCGGTTTTTCTTGGACCGTCTCGGAAATTCAGAATACTGGTCATTCCCAACGTATTAGCCCATTGGAAGTCGTACGAGCATGGTTTCGCGAAAAAATGCGACGGTCATAAACTTTGCACAAAGTCAAGCGCGAAGTCGAGTTTCGATCGATTTTTTATGCACAATCTCGGAAATTCAAAATACTGGTCATTCCCACAGTATTAGCCCATGAGAAGTTGTACGAGCATGGTTTCGTTAAAAAAATACGATGATCATAAACTTTGCACAATGTCACGCGCGAAGTCGAGTTTCGATCGGTTTTTCGTGGACCGTCTCGAAAATTCAGAATATTGGTCATCCCCAACGTATTAGCCCATTGGAAGTCGTACGAGCATGGTTTCGTGAAAAAATGCGACGGTCATAAACTTTTCACAAAGTCTAGCGCGAAGTCGAGTTTCGATCGATTTTTTATGCACCATCTCGGAAATTCAAAATACTGGTCATTCCCAAAGTATTAGCCCATTGGAAGTCGTACGAGCATGGTTTCGTGAAAAAATACGATGTTCATAAACTTTGCACAATGTCGAGTTTCGATCGGTTTTTCGTGGACCGTCTCGGAAATTCAGAATATTGGTCATTCCCAACGTATTAGCCCATTGGCTTTGCACAAAGTCAAGCGCGAAGTCGAGTTTCGATCGATTTTTTATGCACAATCTCGGAAATTCAAAATACTAGCCATTCCCAACGTATTAGCCCATTGGAAGTCGTACGACCATGGTTTCATGAAAAAACACGAGGATCATAAACTTTGCGCAAAGTCGCGCGCGAATTCGAGTTTCGATCGGCTTTTCGTTCACCATATCGGAAATTCAAAATACTGTTTATTCCCAAAGTATTAGCCCATGAGAAGTCGTACGAGCATGGTTTCATGAAAAAATACGATGTTCATAAACTTTGCGCAATGTCGCGCGCGAAGTCGAGTTTCGATCGGTTTTTCGTGGACCATCTCGGAAATTCAGAATATTGGTCATTCCCAACGTATTAGCGCATTGGAAGTCGTACAAGCATGGTTTCGCGAAAAAATGTGACGGTCATAAACTTTGCACAAAGTCAAGCGCGAAGTCGAGTTTCGATCGATTTTTTATGCACAATCTCGGAAATTCAAAATACTAGCCATTCCCAAAGTATTAGCCCATTGGAAGTCGTACGACCATGGTTTCATGAAAAAACACGACGATGATAAACTTTGCGCAAAGTCGCGCGCGAATTCGAGTTTCGATCGGCTTTTCGTTCACCAACTCGGAAATTCAAAATACTGGTCATTCCCAAAGTATTAGCCCATGATAAGTCGTATGAGCATGGTTTCATGAAAAAATACGATGTTCATAAACTTTGCGCAATGTCGCGCGCGAAGTCGAGTTTCGATCGGTTTTTCGTGGACCGTCTCGGAAATTCAGAATATTGGTCATTCCCAACGTATTAGCCCATTGGAAGTCGTACGAGCATGGTTTCGCGAAAAAATGTGACGGTCATAAACTTTGCACAAAGTCAAGCGCGAAGTCGAGTTTCGACCGATTTTATGCACAATCTCGGAAATTCGAAATACTAGCCATTCCCAAAGTATTAGCCCATTGGAAGTGGCACGACCATGGTTTCATGAAAAAACATGACGATGATAAACTTTGCGCAAAGTCGCGCGCGAATTCGAGTTTCGATCGGCTTTTCGTTCACCATCTCGGAAATTCAAAATACTGGTCATTCCCAAAGTATTAGCCCATGAGAAGTCATACGAGTAGGGTTTCGTGAAAAAATACGATGTTCATAAACTTTGCGCAATGTCGCGCGCGAAGTCGAGTTTCGATCGGTTTTTCGTGGACCGTCTCGAAAATTCAGAATATTGGTCATTCCCAACATAAATGCCCATTGGAAGTCGTACGAGCATGGTTTCACGAAAAAATGCGACGATGATAAACTTTGCGCAAAGTCGCGCTCGAATTCGAGTTTCGATCGATTTTTTATGCACCATCTCGGAAATTCAAAATACTGGTCATTCCCAAAGTATTAGCCCATTGGAAGTCGTACGAGCATGGTTTTGTGAAAAAATACACTGTTCATAAACTTTGCGCAATGTCGCGCGCGAACTCGAGTTTCGATCGGTTTTTCGTGGACCGTCTCGGAAATTTAGAATATCGGTCATTCCCAACGTATTAGCCCATTGGAAGTCGTACGAGTATGGTTTCGCGAAAAAATGTGACCGTCATAAACTTTGCACAAAGTCTAGCGCGAAGTCGAGTTTCAATCGATTTTTTATGCACCATCTCGGAAATTCAAAATACTGGTCATTCCCAAAGTATTAGCCCATTGGAAGTCGTACGAGCATGGTTTCGTGAAAAAATACGATGTTCATAAACTTTGCGCAATGTCGCGCGCGAAGTCGAGTTTCGATCGATTTTTTATGCACAATCTCGGAAATTCAAAATACTAGCCATTCCCAAAGTATTAGCCCATTGGAAGTCGTACGACCATGGTTTCATGAAAAAACACGACGATGATAAACTTTGCGCAAAGTCGCGCGCGAATTCGAGTTTCGATCGCCTTTTCGTTCGCCATCTCGGAAATTCAAAATACTGGTCATTCCCACAGTATTAGCCCATGAGAAGTTGTACGAGCATGGTTTCGTTAAAAAAATACGATGACCATAAACTTTGCACAATGTCACGCGCGAAGTCGAGTTTCGATCGGTTTTTCTTGGACCGTCTCGGAAATTCAGAACACTGGTCATTCCCAACGTATTAGCCCATTGGAAGTCGTACGAGCATGGTTTCGCGAAAAAATGTGACGGTCATAAACTTTGCACAAAGTCAAGCGCGAAGTCGAGTTTCGATCGATTTTTTATGCACAATCTCGGAAATTCAAAATACTGGTCATTCCCACAGTATTAGCCCATGAGAAGTTGTACGAGCATGGTTTCGTTAAAAAATACGATGATCATAAACTTTGCGCAATGTCGCGCGCGAATTCGAGTTTCGATCGGTTTTTCGTGGACCGTCTCGAAAATTCAGAATATTGGTCATCCCCAAGGTATTAGCCCATTGGAAGTCGTACGAGCATGGTTTCGTGAAAAAATCGACGGTCATAAACTTTGCACAAAGTCGCGCAAGTCGAGTTTCGATTTTTATGCACAATCTCGGAAATTCAAAATACTAGCCATTCCCAACGTATTAGCCCATTGGAAGTCGTACGAGCATGGTTTCATGAAAAACACGACGATCATAAACTTTGCCAAAGTCGTCGAGTTTCGATCGCCTTTTCGTTCGCCATCTCGGAAATTCAAAATACTGGTCATTCCCACAGTATTAGCCCATGAGAAGTTGTACGAGCATGGTTTCGTTAAAAAAATACGATGATCATAAACTTTGCACAATGTCACGCGCGAAGTCGAGTTTCGATCGGTTTTTCGTGGACCGTCTCGGAAATTCAGAATATTGGTCATTCCCAACGTATTAGCCCATTGGAAGTCGTACGAGCATGGTTTCGCGAAAAAATGTGACGGTCATAAACTTTGCACAAAGTCAAGCGCGAAGTCGAGTTTCGATCGATTTTTTATGCACAATCTCGGAAATTCAAAATACTAGCCATTCCCAACGTATTAGCCCATTGGAAGTCGTACGACCATGGTTTCATGAAAAAACACGACGATGATAAACTTTGCGCAAAGTCACGCGCGAATTCGAGTTTCGATCGGCTTTTCGTTCACCATCTCGGAAATTCAAAATACTGGTCATTCCCAAAGTATTAGCCCATGAGAAGTCGTACGAGCATGGTTTCGTGAAAAAATACGATGTTCATAAACTTTGCGCAATGTCGCGCGCGAAGTCGAGTTTCGATCGGTTTTTCGTGGACCGTCTCGGAAATTCAGAATATTGGTCATTCCCAACGTATTAGCCCATTGGAAGTCGTACGAGCATGGTTTCATGAAAAAACACGACGATGATAAACTTTGCGCAAAGTCGCGCGCGAATTCGAGTTTCGATCGGCTTTTCGTTCACCATCTCGGAAATTCAAAATACTGGTCATTCCCAAAGTATTAGCCCATGATAAGTCGTATGAGCATGGTTTCGTGAAAAAATACGATGTTCATAAACTTTGCGCAATGTCGCGCGCGAAGTCGAGTTTCGATCGGTTTTTCGTGGACCGTCTCGGAAATTCAGAATATTGGTCATTCCCAACGTATTAGCCCATTGGAAGTCGTACGAGCATGGTTTCGCGAAAAAATGCGACGGTCATAAACTTTGCACAAAGTCAAGCGCGAAGTCGAGTTTCGATCGATTTTTTATGCACAATCTCGGAAATTCAAAATACTAGCCATTCCCGAAGTATTAGCCCATTGGTAGTGGCACGACCATGGTTTCATGAAAAAACACGACGATGATAAACTTTGCGCAAAGTCGCGCGCGAATTCGAGTTTCGATCGGCTTTTCGTTCACCATCTCGGAAATTCAAAATACTGTTTATTCCCAAAGTATTGGCCCATGAGAAGTCGTACGAGCATGGTTTCGTGAAAAAAAAATGATGTTCATATACTTTGCGCAATGTCGCGCGCGAACTCGAGTTTCGATCGGTTTTTCGTGGACCGTCTCGAAAATTCAGAATATTGGTCATTCCCAACGTAAATGCCCATTGGAAGTCGTACGAGCATGGTTTCACGAAAAAATGCGACGATGATAAACTTTGCGCAAAGTCGCGCTCGAATTCGAGTTTCGATCGATTTTTTATGCACCATCTCGGAAATTCAAAATACTGGTCATTCCCAAAGTATTAGCCCATTGGAAGTCGTACGAGCATGGTTTTGTGAAAAAATACACTGTTCATAAACTTTGCGCAATGTCGCGAAGTCGAGTTTCGATCGGTTTTTCGTGGACCGTCTCGGAAATTTAGAATATCGGTCATTCCCAACGTATTAGCCCATTGGAAGTCGTACGAGTATGGTTTCGCGAAAAAATGTGACCGTCATAAACTTTGCACAAAGTCAAGCGCGAAGTCGAGTGTCGATCGATTTTATGCACAATCTCGGAAATTCAAAATACTAGCCATTCCCAAAGTATTAGCCCATTGGAAGTCGTACGACCATGGTTTCATGAAAAAACACGACGATGATAAACTTTGCAAAGTCGCATCGAAGGTTTCGATCGGTTTTCACCATCTCGGAAATTCAAAATACTGGTCATTCCCACAGTATTAGCCCATGAGAAGTCGTACGAGCATGGTTTCGTTAAAAAATACGATGATCATAAACTTTGTGCAATGTCACGCGCGAAGTCGAGTTTCGATCGGTTTTTCTTGGACCGTCTCGGAAATTCAGAATATTGGTCATTCCCAACGTATTAGCCCATTGGAAGTCGTATGAGCATGGTTTCGTGAAAAATCGACGGTCATAAACTTTGCACAAAGTCGCCAAGTCGAGTTTCGATCGATTTTTATGCACCATCTCAGAAATTGAAAATACTAGTCATTCCCAAAGTATTAGCCCATTGAAGTCGTACGAGCATGGTTTCATGAAAAAAATACGATGATCATAAACTTTGCACAATGTCACGCGCGAAGTCGAGTTTCGATCGGTTTTTCGTGGACCGTCTCGAAAATTCAGAATATTGGTCATCCCCAACGTATTAGCCCATTGGAAGTCGTACGAGCATGGTTTCGTGAAAAAATGCGACGGTCATAAACTTTGCACAAAGTCTAGCGCGAAGTCGAGTTTCGATCGATTTTTTATGCACCATCTCGGAAATTCAAAATACTGGTCATTCCCAAAGTATTAGCCCATTGGAAGTCGTACGAGCATGGTTTCATGAAAAAATACGATGTTCATAAACTTTGCGCAATGTCGCGCGCGAAGTCGAGTTTCGATCGGTTTTTCGTGGACCGTCTCGGAAATTCAGAATATTGGTCATTCCCAACGTATTAGCCCATTGGAAGTCGTACGAGCATGGTTTCGCGAAAAAATGCGACGGTCATAAACTTTGCACAAAGTCAAGCGCGAAGTCGAGTTTCGATCGATTTTTTATGCACAATCTCGGAAATTCAAAATACTAGCCATTCCCAACGTATTAGCCCATTGGAAGTCGTACGACCATGGTTTCATGAAAAAACACGAGGATCATAAACTTTGCGCAAAGTCGCGCGCGAATTCGAGTTTCGATCGGTTTTTCGTGGACCGTCTCGGAAATTCAGAATATTGGTCATTCCCAACGTATTAGCCCATTGGAAGTCGTACGAGCATGGTTTCGCGAAAAAATGTGACGGTCATAAACTTTGCACAAAGTCAAGCGCGAAGTCGAGTTTCGATCGATTTTTTATGCACAATCTCGGAAATTCAAAATACTAGCCATTCCCAAAGTATTAGCCCATTGGAAGTGGCACGACCATGGTTTCATGAAAAAACACGACGATGATAAACTTTGCGCAAAGTCGCGCGCGAATTCGAGTTTCGATCGGCTTTTCGTTCACCATCTCGGAAATTCAAAATACTGGTCATTCCCAAAGTATTAGCCCATGAGAAGTCGTACGACCATGGTTTCGTGAAAAAATACGATGTTCATAAACTTTGCGCAATGTCGCGCGCGAAGTCGAGTTTCGATCGGTTTTTCGTGGACCGTCTCGGAAATTCAGAATATTGGTCATTCCCAACGTATTAGCCCATTGGAAGTCGTACGAGCATGGTTTCGCGAAAGAATGTGACGGTCATAAACTTTGCACAAAGTCAAGCGCGAAGTCTAGTTTCGATCGATTTTTTGCACAGTCTCGGAAATTCAAAATACTAGCCATTCCCAAAGTATTAGCCCATTGGAAGTCGTACGACCATGGTTTCGTGAAAAAATGCGACGGTCATAAACTTTGCACAAAGTCAAGCGCGAAGTCGAGTTTCGATCGATTTTTTATGCACCATCTCGGAAATTCAAAATACTGGTCATTCCCAAAGTATTAGCCCATTGGAAGTCGTACGACCATGGTTTCGTGAAAAAATACGATGTTCATAAACTTTGCGCAATGTCGCGCGCGAAGTCGAGTTTCGATCGATTTTTTATGCACAATCTCGGAAATTCAAAATACTAGCTATTCCCAACGTATTAGCCCATTGGAAGTCGTACGACCATGGTTTCATGAAAAAACATGACGATGATAAACTTTGCGCAAAGTCGCGCGCGAATTCGAGTTTCGATCGGCTTTTCGTTCACCATCTCGGAAATTCAAAATACTGGTCATTCCCAAAGTATTAGCCCAGGATAAGTCATATGAGCATGGTTTCGTGAAAAAATACGATGTTCATGAACTTTGCGCAATGTCGCGCGCGAAGTCGAGTTTCGATCGGTTTTTCGTGGACCGTCTCGGAAATTCAGAATATTGGTCATTCCCAACGTATTAGCCCATTGGAAGTCGTACGAGCATGGTTTCGCGAAAAAATGTGACGGTCATAAACTTTGCACAAAGTCAAGCGCGAAGTCGAGTTTCGATCGATTTTTTATGCACAATCTCGAAAATTCAAAATACTAGCCATTCCCAAAGTATTAGCCCATTGGAAGTCGTACGACCATGGTTTCATGAAAAAACACGACGATGATAAACTTTGCGCAAAGTCGCGCGCGAATTCGAGTTTCGATCGGCTTTTCGTTCACCATCTCGGAAATTCAAAATACTGGTCATTCCCAAAGTATTAGCACATGAGAAGTCGTACGAGCATGGTTTCATGAAAAAAAAATGATGTTCATAAACTTTGCGCAATGTCGCGCGCGAACTCGAGTTTCGATCGGTTTTTCGTGGACCGTCTCGAAAATTCAGAATATTGGTCATTCCCAACGTATTAGCCCATTGGAAGTCGTACGAGCATGGTTTCACGAAAAAATGCGACGATGATAAACTTTGCGCAAAGTCGCGCTCGAGTTTCGATCGATTTTTTATGCACCATCTCGGAAATTCAAAATACTAGTCATTCCCAAAGTATTAGCCCATTGGAAGTCGTACGAGCATGGTTTTGTGAAAAAATACGATGTTCATAAACTTTGCGCAATGTCGCGCGCGAACTCGAGTTTCGATCGGTTTTTCGTGGACCGTCTCGGAAATTTAGAATATTGGTCATTCCCAACGTATTAGCCCATTGGAAGTCGTACGAGTATGGTTTCGCGAAAAAATGTGACGGTCATAAACTTTGCACAAAGTCAAGCGCGAAGTCGAGTGTCGATCGATTTTATGCACAATCTCGGAAATTCAAAATACTAGCCATTCCCAAAGTATTAGCCCATTGGAAGTCGTACGACCATGGTTTCATGAAAAAACACGACGATGATAAACTTTGCGCAAAGTCGCGCGCGAATTCGAGTTTCGATCGCCTTTTCGTTCGCCATCTCGGAAATTCAAAATACTGGTCATTCCCACAGTATTAGCCCATGAGAAGTCGTACGAGCATGGTTTCGTTAAAAAATACGATGATCATAAACTTTGTGCAATGTCACGCGCGAAGTCGAGTTTCGATCGGTTTTTCTTGGACCGTCTCGGAAATTCAGAATACTGGTCATTCCCAACGTATTAGCCCATTGGAAGTCGTACGAGCATGGTTTTGTGAAAAAATACAATGTTCATAAACTTTGCACAAAGTCTAGCGCGAAGTCGAGTTTCGATCGATTTTTTATGCACCATCTCGGAAATTCAAAATACTGGTCATTCCCAAAGTATTAGGCCATTGGAAGTCGTACGAGCATGGTTTCGTGAAAAAATACGAAGTTCATAAACTTTGGGCAATGTCGCGGGCGAAGTCGAGTTTCGATCGGTTTTTCGTGGACCGTCTCGAAAATTCAGAATATTGGTCATCCCCAACGTATTAGCCCATTGGAAGTCGTACGAGCATGGTTTCGTGAAAAAATGCGACGGTCATAAACTTTGCACAAAGTCTAGCGCGAAGTCGAGTTTCGATCGATTTTTTATGCACCATCTCGGAAATTCAAAATACTGGTCATTCCCAAAGTATTAGCCCATTGGAAGTCGTACGAGCATGGTTTCGTGAAAAAATACGAAGTTCATAAACTTTGCGCAATGTCGCGCGCGAAGTCGAGTTTCGATCGGTTTTTCATGGACCGTCTCGGAAATTCAGAATATTGGTCATTCCCAACGTATTAGCCCATTGGAAGTCGTACGAGCATGGTTTCGTGAAAAAACACGACGATGATAAACTTTGCGCAAAGTCGTGCGCGAATTCGAGTTTCGGTCGCCTTTTCGTTCGCCATCTCGGAAATTCAAAATACTGGTCATTCCCAAAGTATTAGCCCCTGATAAGTCGTATGACCATGGTTTCGTGAAAAAATACGATGTTCACAAACTTTGCGCAATGTCGCGCGCGAAGTCGAGTTTCGATCGGTTTTTCGTGGACCGTCTCGGAAATTCAGAAAATTGGTCATTCCCAACGTATTAGCCCATTGGTCGTACGAGCATGGTTTCGAAAAATGCGATGGTCATAAACTTTGCACAAAGTCAAGCGCGAAGTCGAGTTTCGATCGATTTTTTATGCACAATCTCGGAAATTCAAAATACTAGCCATTCCCAAAGTATTAGCCCATTGGAAGTCGTACGACCATGGTTTCATGAAAAAACACGACGATCATAAACTTTGCACAAAGTCGGCCGAAGTTCGATCGGCTTTTCGTTCACCATCTCGGAAATTCAAAATACTGGTCATTCCCAAAGTATTAGCCCATTGGAAGTCGTACGAGCATGGTTTCGTGAAAAAATATGATGTTCATAAACTTTGCGCAATGTCGCGCGCGAACTCGAGTTTCGATTGGTTTTTCGTGGACCGTCTCGGAAATTTAGAATATTGGTCATTCCCAACGTATTTGCCCATTGGAAGTCGTACGAGTATGGTTTCGCGAAAAACTGTGACGGTCATAAACTTTGCACAAAGTCAAGCGCGAAGTCGAGTGTCGATCGATTTTATGCACGATCTCGGAAATTCAAAATACTAGCCATTCCCAAAGTATTAGCCCATTGGAAGTCGTACGAGCATGGTTTCGTGAAAAAACACGACGATGATAAACTTTGCCCAAAGTCGCGCGCGAATTCGAGTTTCGATCGCCTTTTCGTTCGCCACCTCGGAAATTCAAAATACTGGTCATTCCCACAGTATTAGCCCATGAGAAGTCGTACGAGCATGGTTTCGTTAAAAAATACGATGATCATAAACTTTGTGCAATGTCACGCGCGAAGTCGAGTTTCGATCGGTTTTTCTTGGACCGTCTCGGAAATTCAGAATACTGGTCATTCCCAACGTATTAGCCCATTGGAAGTCGTACGAGCATGGTTTCGCGAAAAAATGCGACGGTCATAAACTTTGCACAAAGTCAAGCGCGAAGTCGAGTTTCGATCGTTTTTTATGCACAATCTTGGAAAATCAAAATACTGGTCATTCCCACAGTATTAGCCCATGAGAAGTCGTACGAGCATGGTTTCATGAAAAAATACGACGATCATAAAATTTGCGCAATGTCGCGCGCGAATTCGAGTTTCGATCGGTTTTTCGTGGACCGTCTCGGAAATTCAGAATATTGGTCATTCCCAACGTATTAGCCCATTGGAAGTCGTACGAGCATGGTTTCGCGAAAAAATGCGACGGTCATAAACTTTGCACAAAGTCAAGCGCGAAGTCGAGTTTCGATCGATTTTATGCACAATCTCGGAAATTCAAAATACTAGCCATTCCCAAAGTATTAGCCCATTGGAAGTCGTACGACCATGGTTTCATGAAAAAACACGACGATGATAAACTTTGCGCAAAGTCGCGCGCGAATTCGAGTTTCGATCGGCTTTTCGTTCACCATCTCGGAAATTCAAAATACTGGTCATTCCCAAAGTATTAGCCCATGATAAGTCGTATGAGCATGGTTTCATGAAAAAATACGATGTTCATAAACTTTGCGCAATGTCGCGCGCGAAGTCGAGTTTCGTTTGGTTTTTCATGGACCGTCTCGGAAATTCAGAATATTGGACATTCCCAACGTATTAGCCCATTGGAAGTCGTACGAGCATGGTTTCGCGAAAAAATGTGACGGTCATAAACTTTGCACAAAGTCAAGCGCGAAGTCGAGTTTCGATCGATTTTTTGCACAGTCTCGGAAATTCAAAATACTAGCCATTCCCAAAGTATTAGCCCATTGGAAGTCGTACGACCATGGTTTCATGAAAAAACACGACGATGATAAACTTTGCGCAAAGTCGCGCGCGAATTCGAGTTTCGATCGGCTTTTCGTTCACCATCTCGGAAATTCAAAATACTGGTCATTCCCAAAGTATTAGCCCATGATAAGTCGTATGAGCATGGTTTCGTGAAAAAATACGATGTTCATAAACTTTGCGCAATGTCGCGCGCGAAGTCGAGTTTCGATCGGTTTTTCGTGGACCGTCTCGGAAATTCATAATATTGGTCATTCCCAACGTATTAGCCCATTGGAAGTCGTACGAGCATGGTTTCGCGAAAAAATGTGACGGTCATAAACTTTGCACAAAGTCAAGCGCGAAGTCGAGTTTCGATCGATTTTTTATGCACAATCTCGGAAATTCAAAATACTAGCCATTCCCAAAGTATTAGCCCATTGGAAGTCGTACGACCATGGTTTCATGAAAAAACACGACGATGATAAACTTTGCAAAGTGAATTCGAGTTTCGATCGGCTTTTCGTTCACCATCTCGGAAATTCAAAATACTGGTCATTCCCAAAGTATTAGCCCATTGGAAGTCGTACGAGCATGGTTTCGTGAAAAAATACGATGTTCATAAACTTTGCGCAATGTCGCGCGCGAACTCGAGTTTCGATCGGTTTTTCGTGGACCGTCTCGGAAATTTAGAATATTGGTCATTCCCAACGTATTAGCCCATTGGAAGTCGTACGAGTATGGTTTCGCGAAAAAATGCGACGGTCATAAACTTTGCACAAAGTCAAGCGCGAAGTCGAGTGTCGATCGATTTTATGCACAATCTCGGAAATTCAAAATACTAGCCATTCCCAAAGTATTAGCCCATTGGAAGTCGTACGACCATGGTTTCATGAAAAAACACGACGATGATAAACTTTGCCCAAAGTCGCAAGTCGAGTTTCGATCGTTTTCGTTCCATCTCGGAAATTCAAAATACTGGTCATTCCCAAAGTATTAGAAGTCGTACGAGCATGGTTTCGTTAAAAAATACGATGATCATAAACTTTGTGCAATGTCACGCGCGAAGTCGAGTTTCGATCGGTTTTTCTTGGACCGTCTCGGAAATTCAGAATACTGGTCATTCCCAACGTATTAGCCCATTGGAAGTCGTACGAGCATGGTTTCGCGAAAAAATGCGACGGTCATAAACTTTGCACAAAGTCAAGCGCGAAGTCGAGTTTCGATCGATTTTTTATGCACAATCTCGGAAATTCAAAATACTGGTCATTCCCACAGTATTAGCCCATGAGAAGTCGTATGAGCATGGTTTCGTGAAAAAATACGATGATCATAAAATTTGCGCAATGTCGCGCGCGAATTCGAGTTTCGATCGGTTTTTCGTGGACTGTCTCGAAAATTCAGAATATTGGTCATCCCCAACGTATTAGCCCATTGGAAGTCGTACGAGCATGGTTTCGCGAAAAAATGCGACGGTCATAAACTTTGCACAAAGTCAAGCGCGAAGTCGAGTTTAGATCGATTTTATGCACAATCTCGGAAATTCAAAATACTAGCCATTCCCAAAGTATTAGCCCATTGGAAGTCGTACGACCATGGTTTCATGAAAAAACAGGACGATGATAAACTTTGCGCAAAGTCGCGCGCGAATTCGAGTTTCGATCGGCTTTTCGTTCACCATCTCGGAAATTCTAAATACTGGTCATTCCCAAAGTATTAGCCCATGATTAGTCGTATGAGCATGGTTTCGTGAAAAAATACGATGTTCATAAACTTTGCCCAATGTCGCGCGCGAAATCGAGTTTCGATCGGTTTTTCGTGGACCGTCTTGGAAATTCAGAATATTGGTCATTCCCAACGTATTAGCCCATTGGAAGTCGTACGAGCATGGTTTCGCGAAAAAATGTGACGGTCATAAACTTTGCACAAAGTCAAGCGCGAAGTCGAGTTTCGACCGATTTTATGCACAATCTCGGAAATTCAAAATACTAGCCATTCCCAAAGTATTAGCCCATTGGAAGTCGTACGACCATGGTTTCATGAAAAAACACGACGATGATAAACTTTGCGCAAAGTCGTGCGCTAATTCGAGTTTCGGTCGCCTTTTCGTTCGCCATCTCGGAAATTCAAAATACTGGTCATTCCCAAAGTATTAGCCCCTGATAAGTCGTATTACCATGGTTTCGTGAAAAAATACGATGTTCACAAACTTTGCGCAATGTCGCGCGCGAAGTCGAGTTTCGTTCGGTTTTTCGTGGACCATCTCGGAAATTCAGAATATTGGTCATTCCCAACGTATTAGCCCATTGGAAGTCGTACGAGCATGGTTTCGTGAAAAAATGCGACGGTCATAAACTTTGCACAAAGTCTAGCGCGAAGTCGAGTTTCGATCGATTTTTTATGCACCATCTCGGAAATTGAAAATACTGGTCATTCCCAAAGTATTAGCCCATTAGAAGTCGTACGAGCATGGTTTCGTGAAAAAATACGATGTTCATAAACTTTGCGCAATGTCGCGCGCGCAGTCGAGTTTCGATCGGTTTTTCGTGGACCGTCTCGAAATTCAGAATATTGGTCATTCCCAACGTATTAGCCCATTGGAAGTCGTACGAGCATGGTTTCGCGAAAAAATGTGACGGTCATAAACTTTGCACAAAGTCGCGAGTCGAGTTTCGATCGATTTTTATGCACCATCTCGGAAATTCAAAATACTGTCATTCCCAAAGTATTAGCCCATTGGAAGTCCTACGAGCATGGTTTCATGAAAAAAAACGATGATCATAAACTTTGCGCAATGTCGCGCGCGAATTCGAGTTTCGATCGGTTTTTCGTGGACCGTCTCGGAAATTCAAAATATTGGTCATTCCCAACGTATTAGCCCATTGGAAGTCGTACGAGCATGGTTTCGTGAAAAAATGCGACGGTCATAAACTTTGCACAAAGTCTAGCGCGAAGTCGAGTTTCGATCGATTTTTTATACAATCTCTGAAATTCAAAATACTGGTCATTCCCAAAGTATTAGCCCATTGGAGTCGTACGAGCATGGTTTCATGAAAAATCGATGTTCATAAACTTTGCCAAAGTCGCCAAGTCGAGTTTCGATCGGTTTTATGGATCTCGGAAATTCAAAATATTGGTCATTCCCAACGTATTAGCCCATTGAAGTCGTACGAGCATGGTTTCATGAAAAAATGCGGTCATAAACTTTGCACAAAGTCGCGAAGTCGAGTTTCGATCGATTTTTATACCATCTCGGAAATTCAAAATACTGGTCATTCCCAACGTATTAGCCCATTGGAAGTCGTACGACCATGGTTTCATGAAAAAACACGACGATCATAAACTTTGCGCAAAGTCGCGCGCGAAGTCGAGTTTCGATCGGTTTTTCGTGGACCGTCTCGGAAATTCAGAATATTGGTCATTCCCAACGTATTAGCCCATTGGAAGTCATGGTTTCGCGAAAAAATGTGACGGTCATAAACTTTGCACAAAGTCAAGCGCGAAGTCGAGTTTCGATCGATTTTTTATGCACAATCTCGGAAATTCAAAATACTAGCCATTCCCAAAGTATTAGCCCATTGGAAGTCGTACGACCATGGTTTCATGAAAAAACACGACGATGATAAACTTTGCGCAAAGTCGCGCGCGAATTCGAGTTTCGATCGGCTTTTCGTTCACCATCTCGGAAATTCAAAATACTGGTCATTCCCAAAGTATTAGCCCATGAGAAGTCGTACGAGCATGGTTTCGTGAAAAAATACGATGTTCATAAACTTTGCGCAATGTCGCGCGCGAAGTCGAGTTTCGATCGGTTTTTCGTGGACCGTCTCGGAAATTCAGAATATTGGTCATTCCCAACGTATTAGCCCATTGGAAGTCGTACGAGCATGGTTTCGCGAAAAAATGTGACGGTCATAAACTTTGCACAAAGTCAAGCGCGAAGTCGAGTTTCGATCGATTTTTTATGCACAATCTCGGAAATTCAAAATACTAGCCATTCCCAAAGTATTAGCCCATTGGAAGTCGTACGAGCATGGTTTCGCGAAAAAATGCGACGGTCATAAACTTTGCACAAAGTCTAGCGCGAAGTCGAGTTTCGATCGATTTTTTATGCACCATCTCGGAAATTCAAAATACTGGTCATTCCCAAAGTATTAGCCCATTGGAAGTCGTACGAGCATGGTTTCGTGAAAAAATACGATGTTCATAAACTTTGCGCAATGTCGCGCGCGAAGTCGAGTTTCGATCGGTTTTTCGTGGACCGTCTCGGAAATTCAGAATATTGGTCATTCCCAACGTATTAGCCCATTGGAAGTCGTACGAGCATGGTTTCGCGAAAAAATGTGACGGTCATAAACTTTGCACAAAGTCAAGCGCGAAGTCGAGTTTCGATCGATTTTATGCACAATCTCGGAAATTCAAAATACTAGCCATTCCCAAAGTATTAGCCCATTGGAAGTCTAGCGAATTCGAGTTTCGATCGGCTTTTCGTTCACCATCTCGGAAATTCAAAATACTGGTCATTCCCAAAGTATTAGCCCATGATAAGTCGTATGAGCATGGTTTCGTGAAAAAATACGATGTTCATAAACTTTGCGCAATGTCGCGCGCGAAGTCGAGTTTCGATCGGTTTTTCGTGGACCGTCTCGGAAATTCAGAATATTGGTCATTCCCAACGTATTAGCCCATTGGAAGTCGTACGAGCATGGTTTCGCGAAAAAATGTGACGGTCATAAACTTTGCACAAAGTCAAGCGCGAAGTCGAGTTTCGATCGATTTTTTATGCACAATCTCGGAAATTCAAAATACTAGCCATTCCCAAAGTATTAGCCCATTGGAAGTCGTACGACCATGGTTTCATGAAAAAACACGACGATGATAAACTTTGCGCAAAGTCGCGCGCGAATTCGAGTTTCGATCGGCTTTTCGTTCACCATCTCGGAAATTCAAAATACTGGTCATTCCCAAAGTATTAGCCCATTGGAAGTCGTACGAGCATGGTTTCGTGAAAAAATACGATGTTCATAAACTTTGCGCAATGTCGCGCGCGAAGTCGAGTTTCGATCGGTTTTTCGTGGACCGTCTCGGAAATTCAGAATATTGGTCATTCCCAACGTATTAGCCCATTGGAAGTCAAGCGCGAAGTCGAGTTTCGATCGATTTTATGCACAATCTCGGAAATTCAAAATACTGGTCATTCCCAAAGTATTAGCCCATTGGAAGTCGTACGAGCATGGTTTCGTGAAAAAATACGATGTTCATAAACTTTGCGCAAAGTCGCGCGCGAATTCGAGTTTCGATCGCCTTTTCGTTCGCCATCTCGGAAATTCAAAATACTGGTCATTCCCACAGTATTAGCCCATGAGAAGTCGTACGAGCATGGTTTCGTTAAAAAATACGATGATCATAAACTTTGTGCAATGTCACGCGCGAAGTCGAGTTTCGATCGGTTTTTCTTGGACCGTCTCGGAAATTCAGAATACTGGTCATTCCCAACGTATTAGCCCATTGGAAGTCGTACGAGCATGGTTTCGCGAAAAAATGCGACGGTCATAAACTTTGCACAAAGTCAAGCGCGAAGTCGAGTTTCGATCGATTTTTTATGCACAATCTTGGAAATTCAAAATACTGGTCATTCCCACAGTATTAGCCCATGAGAAGTCGTACGAGCATGGTTTCATGAAAAAATACGACGATCATAAAATTTGCGCAATGTCGCGCGCGAATTCGAGTTTCGATCGGTTTTTCGTGGACCGTCTCGAAAATTCAGAATATTGGTCATCCCCAACGTATTAGCCCATTGGAAGTCGTACGAGCATGGTTTCGTGAAAAAATGCGACGGTCATAAACTTTGCACAAAGTCTAGCGCGAAGTCGAGTTTCGATCGATTTTTTATGCACCATCTCGGAAATTCAAAATACTGGTCATTCCCAAAGTATTAGCCCATGAGAAGTCGTACGAGCATGGTTTCGTGAAAAAATACGATGTTCATAAACTTTGCGCAATGTCGCGCGCGAAGTCGAGTTTCGATCGGTTTTTCGTGGACCGTCTCGGAAATTCAGAATATTGGTCATTCCCAACGTATTAGCCCATTGGAAGTCGTACGAGCATGGTTTCGCGAAAAAACACGAGGATCATAAACTTTGCGCAAAGTCGCACGCGAATTCGAGTTTCGATCGGCTTTTCGTTCACCATCTCGGAAATTGAAAATACTGGTCATTCCCAAAGTATTAGCCCATGAGAAGTCGTACGAGCATGGTTTCGTGAAAAAATACGATGTTCATAAACTTTGCGCAATGTCGCGGGCGAAGTCGAGTTTCGATCGGTTTTTCGTGGACCGTCTCGGAAATTCAGAATATTGGTCATTCCCAACGTATTAGCCCATTGGAAGTCGTACGAGCATGGTTTCGCGAAAAAATGTGACGGTCATAAACTTTGCACAAAGTCAAGCGCGAAGTCGAGTTTCGATCGATTTTATGCACAGTCTCGGAAATTCAAAATACTAGTCGTTCCCAAAGTATTAGCCCATTGGAAGTCGTACGACCATGGTTTCATGAAAAAACACGACGATCATAAACTTTGCGCAAAGTCGCGTGCGAATTCGAGTTTCGATCGGCTTTTCGTTCACCATCTCGGAAATTCAAAATACTGGTCATTCCCAAAGTATTAGCCCATGATAAGTCGTATGAGCATGGTTTCGTGAAAAAATACGATGTTCATAAACTTTGCGCAATGTCGCGCGCGAAGTCGAGTTTCGATCGGTTTTTCTTGGACCGTCTTCGAAATTCAGAATATTGGTCTTTCCCAACGTATTAGCCCATTGGAAGTCGTACGAGCATGGTTTCGCGAAAAAATGTGACGGTCATAAACTTTGCACAAAGTCAAGCGCGAAGTCGAGTTTCGATCGATTTTATGCACAATCTCGGAAATTCAAAATACTAGCCATTCCCAAAGTATTAGCCCATTGGAAGTCGTACGACCATGGTTTCATGAAAAAACACGACGATGATAAACTTTGCGCAAAGTCGTGCGCGAATTCGAGTTTCGATCGCCTTTTCGTTCGCCATCTCGGAAATTCAAAATACTGGTCATTCCCAAAGTATTAGCCCATGAGAAGTCGTACGAGCATGGTTTCATGAAAAAATACGATGTTCATAAACTTTGCGCAATGTCGCGCGCGAAGTCGAGTTTCGATCGGTTTTTCGTGGACCGTCTCGGAAATTCAGAATATTGGTCATTCCCAACGTATTAGCCCATTGGAAGTCGTACGAGCATGGTTTCGTGAAAAAATGCGACGGTCATAAACTTTGCACAAAGTCTAGCGCGAAGTCGAGTTTCGATCGATTTTTTATGCACCATCTCGGAAATTCAAAATACTGGTCATTCCCAAAGTATTAGCCCATTGGAAGTCGTACGAGCATGGTTTCGTGAAAAAATACGATGTTCATAAACTTTGCGCAAAGTCGCGCGCGAATTCGAGTTTCGATCGGCTTTTCGTTCACCATCTCGGAAATTGAAAATACTGGTCATTCCCAAAGTATTAGCCCATTAGAAGTCGTACGAGCATGGTTTCGTGAAAAAATACGATGTTCATAAACTTTGCGCAATGTCGCGCGCGAAGTCGAGTTTCGATCGGTTTTTCGTGGACCGTCTCGGAAATTCAGAATATTGGTCATTCCCAACGTATTAGCCCATTGGAAGTCGTACGAGCATGGTTTCGCGAAAAAATGTGACGGTCATAAACTTTGCACAAAGTCAAGCGCGAAGTCGAGTTTCGATCGATTTTTTGCACAGTCTCGGAAATTCAAAATACTAGCCATTCCCAAAGTATTAGCCCATTGGAAGTCGTACGACCATGGTTTCATGAAAAAACACGACGATCATAAACTTTGCGCAAAGTCGCGCGCGAATTCGAGTTTCGATCGGCTTTTCGTTCACCATCTCGGAAATTCAAAATACTGGTCATTCCCAAAGTATTAGCCCATGAGAAGTCGTACGAGCATGGTTTCGTGAAAAAATACGATGTTCATAAACTTTGCGCAATGTCGCGCGCGAAGTCGAGTTTCGATCGGTTTTTCGTGGACCGTCTCGGAAATTCAGAATATTGGTCATTCCCAACGTATTAGCCCATTGGAAGTCGTACGAGCATGGTTTCGCGAAAAAATGCGACGGTCATAAACTTTGCACAAAGTCTAGCGCGAAGTCGAGTTTCGATCGATTTTTTATGCACCATCTCGGAAATTCAAAATACTGGTCATTCCCAAAGTATTAGCCCATTGGAAGTCGTACGAGCATGGTTTCGTGAAAAAATACGATGTTCATAAACTTTGCGCAATGTCGCGCGCGAAGTCGAGTTTCGATCGGTTTTTCGTGGACCGTCTCGGAAATTCAGAATATTGGTCATTCCCAACGTATTAGCCCATTGGAAGTCGTACGAGCATGGTTTCGCGAAAAAATGTGACGGTCATAAACTTTGCACAAAGTCAAGCGCGAAGTCGAGTTTCGATCGATTTTATGCACAGTCTCGGAAATTCAAAATACTAGCCATTCCCAAAGTATTAGCCCATTGGAAGTCGTACGACCATGGTTTCATGAAAAAACACGACGATGATAAACTTTGCGCAAAGTCGCGCGCGAATTCGAGTTTCGATCGGCTTTTCGTTCACCATCTCGGAAATTCAAAATACTGGTCATTCCCAAAGTATTAGCCCATGATAAGTCGTATGAGCATGGTTTCGTGAAAAAATACGATGTTCATAAACTTTGCGCAATGTCGCGCGCGAAGTCGAGTTTCGATCGGTTTTTCGTGGACCGTCTTGGAAATTCAGAATATTGGTCATTCCCAACGTATTAGCCCATTGGAAGTCGTACGAGCATGGTTTCGCGAAAAAATGTGACGGTCATAAACTTTGCACAAAGTCTAGCGCGAAGTCGAGTTTCGATCGATTTTTTATGCACCATCTCGGAAATTGAAAATACTGGTCATTCCCAAAGTATTAGCCCATTAGAAGTCGTACGAGCATGGTTTCGTGAAAAAATACGATGTTCATAAACTTTGCGCAATGTCGCGCGCGAAGTCGAGTTTCGATCGGTTTTTCATGGACCGTCTCGGAAATTCAGAATATTGGTCATTCCCAATGTATTAGCCCATTGGAAGTCGTGCGAGCATGGTTTCACGAAAAAATGTGATGGTCATAAACTTTGCACAAAGTCAAGCGCGAAGTCGAGTTTCGATCGATTTTTTATGCACAATCTCCGAAATTCAAAATACTAGCTATTCCCAACGTATTAGCCCATTGGAAGTCGTACGACCATGGTTTCATGAAAAAAACGACGATGATAAACTTTGCGCAAAGTCGCGCGCGAATTCGATTTTCGATCGGCTTTTCGTTCACCATCTCGGAAATTCAAAATACTGGTCATTCCCAAAGTATTAGCACATGATAAGTCGTTTGAGCATGGTTTCGTGAAAAAATACGATGTTCATAAACTTTGCGCAATGTCGCGCGCGAAGTCGAGTTTCGATCGGTTTTTCGTGGACCGTCTCGGAAATTCAGAATATTGGTCATTCCCAACGTATTAGCCCATTGGAAGTCGTACGAGCATGGTTTCGCGAAAAAATGCGACGGTCATAAACTTTGCACAAAGTCTAGCGCGAAGTCGAGTTTCGATCGATTTTTTATGCACCATCTCGGAAATTCAAAATACTGGTCATTCCCAAAGTATTAGCCCATTGGAAGTCGTACGAGCATGGTTTCATGAAAAAATACGATGTTCATAAACTTTGCGTCGCGAGTCGAGTTTCGATCGGTTTTTCGTGGACCGTCTCGGAAATTCAGAATATTGGTCATTCCCAACGTATTAGCCCATTGGAAGTCGTACGAGCATGGTTTCGCGAAAAAATGTGACGGTCATAAACTTTGCACAAAGTCAAGCGCGAAGTCGAGTTTCGATCGATTTTATGCACAATCTCGGAAATTCAAAATACTAGCCATTCCCAAAGTATTAGCCCATTGGAAGTCGTACGACCATGGTTTCATGAAAAAACACGACGATGATAAACTTTGCGCAAAGTCGCGCGCGAATTCGAGTTTCGATCGGCTTTTCGTTCACCATCTCGGAAATTCAAAATACTGGTCATTCCCAAAGTATTAGCCCATGATAAGTCGTATGAGCATGGTTTCGTGAAAAAATACGATGTTCATAAACTTTGCGCAATGTCGCGCGCGAAGTCGAGTTTCGATCGGTTTTTCGTGGACCGTCTTGGAAATTCAGAATATTGGTCATTCCCAACGTATTAGCCCATTGGAAGTCGTACGAGCATGGTTTCGTGAAAAAATGCGACGGTCATAAACTTTGCACAAAGTCTAGCGCGAAGTCGAGTTTCGATCGATTTTTTATGCACCATCTCGGAAATTCAAAATACTGGTCATTCCCAAAGTATTAGCCCATTAGAAGTCGTACGAGCATGGTTTCGTGAAAAAATACGATGTTCATAAACTTTGCGCAATGTCGCGCGCGAAGTCGAGTTTCGATCGGTTTTTCGTGGACCGTCTCGGAAATTCAGAATATTGGTCATTCCCAACGTATTAGCCCATTGGAAGTCGTACGAGCATGGTTTCGCGAAAAAATGTGACGGTCATAAACTTTGCACAAAGTCAAGCGCGAAGTCGAGTTTCGATCGATTTTTTATGCACAATCTCGGAAATTCAAAATACTAGCCATTCCCAAAGTATTAGCCCATTGGAAGTCGTACGACCATGGTTTCATGAAAAAACACGACGATGATAAACTTTGCGCAAAGTCGAGAATTTTCGATCGGTTTTATGCCATCTCGGAAATTCAAAATACTGGTCATTCCCAAAGTATTAGCCCATGAGAAGTCGTACGAGCATGGTTTCATGAAAAAATACGATGTTCATAAACTTTGCGCAATGTCGCGCGCGAAGTCGAGTTTCGATCGGTTTTTCGTGGACCGTCTCGGAAATTCAGAATATTGGTCATTCCCAACGTATTAGCCCATTGAGAGCATGGTTTCGAAAAATGGCGGTCATAAACTTTGCACAAAGTCAGAGTCGAGTTTCGATCGATTTTATGCACAATCTCGGAAATTCAAAATACCATTCCCAAAGTATTAGCCCATTGGAAGTCGTACGACCATGGTTTCATGAAAAAACACGACGATGATAAACTTTGCCCAAAGTCGCGCGCGAATTCGAGTTTCGATCGCCTTTTCGTTCGCCACCTCGGAAATTCAAAATACTGGTCATTCCCACAGTATTAGCCCATCAGAAGTCGTACGAGCATGGTTTCGTTAAAAAATACGATGATCATAAACTTTGTGCAATGTCACGCGCGAAGTCGAGTTTCGATCGGTTTTTCTTGGACCGTCTCGGAAATTCAGAATACTGGTCATTCCCAACGTATTAGCCCATTGGAAGTCGTACGAGCATGGTTTCGCGAAAAAATGCGACGGTCATAAACTTTGCACAAAGTCA